>CM068369.1:62841242-64041481 GCA_034769895.1 Magicicada septendecula | reverse complement strand
GAAAGGTCACCAGGATACACATTTACCAGAGCCGTACTTTTCTCCACTATTGTCTCTTGTGAGAAGTTTACTAAATTCTGAGGCGTCAGGAATGAAAACCTATCAACAATGCAACGCAATCCTTCGAATCTCATTTGTAGCTGAGCTATTACAATATCCAGTGTTGCATTGAAAACTTTTACTTCAAATGATTTCACTGGGTCGTCAATTCTATGGTCAACTGATAATTCAACAAAGAAGCGTTTTACAACTCGTTTACGCTTATTTTTCATGTTACAAGTTATGTCCCATGACTGGGCCAACTGGGGCCCCCCATGAAGGTCGGGGCCCCCCGCGCTGCGGGGTCTGCGGGGACCTTATCGCCGCCACTGGGAAGGAGTCTATAGACCCCGATAATCTTCCTAACTTTCAAAGCTTCACTCAGTTTTTAAACGCACGTAGACAGTTGCTAGAAAATACACTGCCTATCGATGCCGGACAGCAGCTCAACAAGCTAACTTTAAGATTCAATAATAAATCTGACAAACATAAATCACGAAACTCTGCTGGCAGCACTGCATTTAAACGTTATCACTCAGTTTCAAATAAGTATTTATGCTTATGCTGTAAATGTGGTCATCCAATTTACATGTGTGACAAATTTCGTGCATTAAGCACATCAGAACGAGGGCAATTTATATTAAATCATAAACTCTGTACAAATTGTTTAAGACCAGATCATTTTTCATCTAATTGTAAGATCAAACAATCATGTAAGATCTGTTCAAAACGACACCATACATTGCTACACATAAATAATGTGTCAAAACCAGTTTCTGCCAGCAGCAGCAACTACTGTTCACTTAAATTACAATCTACAAACAATGTTCTCTTATCAACAGCAATTGTGTTTGTCATTGACCGGGCTGGCAACAGACAACCCGCGAGAGTTCTATTGGATGCGGGGTCACAAATAAATTTTTGTACGGAATCATTTGCTAAGAAATTACGGCTTAACTTGACTAAATCTAACATACCGATGGCAGGTATAAATAATGCCGCTTGCTGTGCCACTAATTTAGCGTCTATACGCATTATTTCACGCTATCAAAGATTTAGTTTCCAAGCAACATGCGCGGTCTTATCTGCATTAACCCATAAACTGCCAGCACAATCTTTCGACATAAATCAGTTTAATGTCCCAGATAACGTTTTCCTCGCCGATCCGCATTTCAACATATCAGCTGATATCGACATACTTTTAGGAGCGCAATTTTATTTAGATTTAATTTTACCTAACAAATATGTACGCGGTTCTCATTTCCCTATTACACAAGAAACCAAGTTAGGCTACATTCTTGCAGGCAATCTGCCCAAACACTGCCGTTATAAGGGTCCTGCTGTCTCGTTCCTGGCTAGGAACAACGACAGTCAAATTCTGGCGTCTCTCGAGAAATTTTGGGAGACCGAAACTATCCCTGATAATGCACCCATTAGTAACGATACAGCTTGTGAGGAGCATTTCGTTAAGTCTACTCATCGCAATGAGGAGGGTAGGTTCGTTGTTTCGCTACCATTTAAGTCTGACAATCCCCAGTTGGGTGAGTCCTATGCTAGCGCTGAAGCGAGATTCTTGAGCTTAGAACGCCGGTTCATGCGTGATTCTAAGCTTGCGCGCGAATACGCAAACTTTATTCAGGAGTATAAGGATCTTGGCCACATGACGCTTGTCAACGATTGCTCTATCAATTCCGGGGTTTCAAATACCTACTATCTGCCTCACCATGCCGTCTTTAAACATTCTAGCTCTACGACAAAACTTTGCGTCGTTTTTGACGGCTCGTCCAAAACTACCAATGGCCTTTCTCTCAATGATGTTTTGCTGGTAGGCCCAAACGTCCAGCAAGACCTTTTTTCTATTCTCTTGCGATTTCTTATGCACAACTATGTGCTCATCGCCGACATCGAGAAGATGTATCGACAAATTCTGGTATCTGATAAGGATTGTTATTATCAACGTATTCTGTGGCGTAACTCTCCACTCGAACAGTTTAAACATTTTGTATTGCGAACTGTAACATACGGTACTGCTAGTGCTTCGTTTTTGGCTACTCGCTGTCTTAATCAGATTGGTAAGGATCATGAAGCTTCTTTTCTTGACGCTGCGTCAGCTATAATTAATGATTTCTACGTCGATGATTTGTTAACCGGTGCAGACACCATTTCTGATCTGAACAAGTTGAAATCTGACTTAGGTACGTTGTTGAGTCAATACGGCCTCACTCTGCATAAATGGGCATCAAATGAACCCAAGGTGGTCGCTGATCACGATAATTTATCACTCCCTTTAAACAAACAAGGTAATGTGCGTACCTTGGGCATTCTCTGGAATAACACTACAGATTCATTTTTGTTTGACATCAAATCATTCCCCGTTGAATCAAGCATCTCTAAGAGGAAAATCCTATCGATTATCGCAGGTATATACGACCCACTCGGACTCGTCGGTCCCATTGTTTTCCTGTACAAACAGTTTATGCAGCAACTCTGGCTGTGCAATCTTGGTTGGGATGAGCCAATCTCCGGGCAATTACACTTGCATTGGCATTCATTATGCGATAAATTATGTCTGATCGGTAAAATTATTGTCCCACGTTCTATTCGCTGCAAGTCTAAAGCTAAGATAGTTGAATTACATGGGTTTTCGGATGCTTCTGAAAGGGGATATGGGTATTGTGTTTACATTAGAGTCATTTATCAAGATTCATCGGCCTCTTGTCACCTTCTGTGTTCTAAATCTCGCGTAGCCCCCCTACGACAGGTGTCATTACCTCGCATTGAACTCTGCGCTTGCTTGTTGTTATCGCGACTCTTATTTAAGGTCGCCCCTGCTCTTCATTCCTTTATCAATAGTGTTCACCTGTATTCTGACTCCATGGTGTCCCTTTACTGGATTCATGCCCAGTCTTCTAGGTGGAAGACCTACGTCGCTAATCGTGTTGCCGAAATTCAGCGTCTTACTGAAGCCTACACATGGCATCACATCAATTCACAACATAATCCCGCTGACATTATCTCTAGGGGATGTCACCCAGACGTTTTGCGCGATTGTTCGCTTTGGTGGCATGGTCCTGCTTGTTTGTCTCAATCTTCCGAGTCCAATCTTTTTCCACCCTTTTTACTTTCTAATCTGTCGTCTCCTGAATTCACTGCGGAGGAGAAACAAACCCCCAAACTTTCTTTAATGTCTACCGTAGCCATTGATCTTTCAAAGGACTTTTCTTCGTTGCACCGTCTGATTCGCGTATACGCTTACTGCTTTCGATTCATCAAAAATATTAGACTCTCCAGGGCTGAGAAAATGTCGGGCGCTCTTACCCCCGTTGAAATTCATTCCACTCTTAATTTTTTTATAAAACAATCTCAGTCGATCCACTTCGCTGCTGAGCTTAATTGTCTTCGTAATGGGTCTTCTGTTTCTTTCAGGAGCAAGTTGTCTTCTCTGGACCCGTTTCTTGATGAGTCTGGCGTCATACGCGTCGGCGGACGCTTACAGCAGTCGCAACTACCTTATGACAATAAGCATCCCATTGTCTTGCATCCATCGGCTCATATCACTCGCCTTATTATTGAACGCGAACACATTCGTCTACTCCACGCTGGTGCTCAACTCGTGCATCACTCATTTCGTCAACGGTGGTGGATCATTAATGCCAAGATAGTCATTCGCTCCATCATTCGTAGATGCGTCAAGTGTCTCAGGTTTAGTGCCAAACATCAGGTTCAGAGGCTTGGTATTTTGCCATCTCCTAGAGTCACTCCTTCGCGGCCGTTTCTATTCTGCGCAGTTGATTATGGTGGTCCCTTCATGATTCGTCATGGCGGGCAGAAATCTAGGACTCTGTTAAAATCGTATGTGTCTTTGTTCATCTGCTTGGCAACCAGGGCCATTCATTTGTAATTGGTTTCCGACCTTACAGCCAACGCGTTTTTAGCTGCCTTACGTCGTTTCATGTCCCGTAGGGGCATACCCAGCCAGTTATATTCAGATAATGGCACGAACTTTAGGAAGGCCCGCAATGTTTTGCATGACCTTTACAATCTTTGGCATAATAAGGATGCCACCTCATCAATCCAATTCTTTACGACCTCTCATGGTATTTCATGGTCATTTATTCCGCCCTCATCACCTCATTTTGGTGGTCTTTGGGAGAGCGGTATAAAGAGTTTAAAGTATCATTTGCGCCGCGTGGTAGGCAAGTCTATACTCACCTTCGAGGAGTTTACGACGGTTTTGTCTCAGATAGAGGCATGTCTAAACTTACGTCCATTATTTGCCGTTTCATCGGATGTAAATGATCCGGTGCCACTTACACCTGGCCATTTTTTGATTTGCGCACCATTAACGGCGATTCCTGATCCAGACTTATCTTACGTTCCCATCTCTCGTCTTGGACGTTGGCAACTTCTCCAGAAGTTTGTCCAAATCATTTGGAAAGCTTGGTCTCGCGACTACTTACATCAATTACAACAACGTCACAAATGGAAATTCGCCAAAGATAACGTTTCCATTGGTGACCTGGTTTTACTGATTGAGGATAACTTACCTCCATTAGCGTGGAAATTTGGTGTAATTACCGCCACATTTCCCGGCCTAGACAACTTAATTAGAGTAGTAGACATTCGCATGCCTACTGGTATTTTTCGGAGACCAGTTCATAAGCTATGTTTGTTGCCAGCGCGGGACGAGGTTTAGACACAAGGTTAACATAATTATTTAGCACAATGCTATTTCACTTGGCCACTGGCTTTCATTACCTTATTGTCTGACAATTTGGTCAACTTAATTGTGATATTTATCATCACAACATTTTTATATTAATTTGCATCATTGTGTGTTTTTATACTAAATTCGCATGTGACTTGTAATTTT
Organism: Magicicada septendecula; assembly: GCA_034769895.1. Classification (NCBI taxonomy): domain Eukaryota; kingdom Metazoa; phylum Arthropoda; class Insecta; order Hemiptera; family Cicadidae; genus Magicicada; species Magicicada septendecula. The sequence continues at coordinate 64,036,569 of CM068369.1, read as the reverse complement.
ACAACCATGCACTGTGTTATTATATCTATGCTTATCATATTGTCATGGTGGTATACTTTGCTATTTTTGTATTTATATTAATAATTTGTGAGACATACTATGTCCTACATGTTTACATTTTGATATTGGTAATGGGTTATGTGTCATGTCATTGGTGATATTGTTCTTATGTAAAAATTTTGTTATAATATTCGCATGGTTTGCAGCTATACAAACCATGTATGCATTTTCTTGCACATTTGTCAATATGTGTGATATTTTGTTACTCTAGGAATTTATTTCTCGCAATTGTTCAACACATGTATTACATTTTGTATAACCACATTTGTTGTACTCGTCACTTATGCCATTGTGCCTTGTATTCATGTATTTGTAATTATCTAAACCGACTTCTATTGTATTTATTATGTATAACTTGTATCTATGTAAAACACATTGTTTTATCCGCATCTACTGTCTATAACCATACGTCATGCCTATATTTTTATATTGTATTTTGTATTTGTATTTTGTGATCACGTTTTGCACAATTATTATTCATACTTTAATTATGACATACATGTAATTACACTTTGTGCTTACAATCATTCAACTATGTATAGCTTGTTTTCACATAACAATTTATTGTACATTCCTGAAACTTCAGGTATAGCATGCATCGTGCAAACTATAAAGCGTCATGCTAAATCTATGTCTGTACATGTATAATTTTATAACAATTTTGTTTGTTCATTGTATTCAATAGGCTACTATTGTATAGGTCTACTAGTCTTAACTGGTTCAAGCTAACCATTATGACTTGCATAAATGTTACAATTATCGGGCCCATCATGTGATGAGTCACCGATTATTCATCATTAAACATTGTCAAAATATGTATTTTTTCATGTCTTATATTGTTTAATATTGTATACATACAATATATATTGGCAATACATTGCTAATTTTTGCATTTATACTCATGTATAATTCAGGTTGCAAGCCGACCTTGGCCTGCTCAACTCTTATCATCACTCAAGCTTATCTCTAAACAGTTAATGTCATAACTGTTATCTAAGATTTCAACTCAAGGTTCAATACAACTTATTGAGACTGACTTCTATTATTAAGAACTCTGTGTTTTTCTACAATAAGTTATTAAAATGTATTAAAAAATCTTTTGATTTTTTGCGGGCAGTTATGGACAATAGTGTGGTAATTTTCGTATTCATAGGTTGGCTAATCTGTACTTTCTGAAATTGTGCTTATCATGTTTTTACAACGATACAGTTCTCCGAGTTGCGGCTGGCGGCAGACGTCATTACGTTTGCTGCCTGTTCTGTCTTTTTCACTTTTCTTGTTGTGCGACAATTATTTAGGCCTTAGGCCTCAACATTTTTTCGATGTAATCTGAGTATCGCACATTTGCACCTCATCTACTATGTAGCTTTCTTAACGACTCGGTTTATTCAAAATTAAAATCTTTTCAGACTTAGCCAATCTCAACACTATGATTTAAATGTACAACAAAAACTTAATAAATGTATTAAATACAGTCCACTATCGTCATCATTCTGCATCCTGGCAATAGCACCACAAACATCATTCTTCCTAACAGAACATTTTTTGGTACACATGTGCCGACACTAACATTTTCCGGTTCACTCGGACCGGACTTCAACAATTATTTTTATTCCAAAAATTCTTATTTTGTCTAATACCCATTTAAAATTAACCTTGACTGACTTAAATGCCTTGTTGAAATAATTATCACCCAAACTCCATCTTTTACCACCTTTTACATTAATATGCTCATTGAAAATTATACTAGAAAATTCACAATTACCTCAAATTAATTTAATTACCTAATTTGAAACCTTTTAAACTCATTTAATTTCATTGGTAAAACATTTTACTTTACTTCCATTTCATTATAAACTTCATACTTACATTACATCACTCGATTGAATAAAAACATGATTACTGTCATAGATTCAAAATTATAAACATTCATTTCAACAAATATATTGTACATAACCCTATGTACTTTCTGATACATTATAACAACAATATGACTCAACAACTAAACACATTCTACCCTTACTCATTTACTATTTATTATCAAGTTCAAATCTCAGAAAAATCATTTAAATTCATTACCAAAATTTACCTATACAACATTTTAAATTAATTAATTCATCTCCAATTTATTTAATTCAATCTGTTTTTTAAGACACAAAGTTACTTTAATCACCTTACTCCAAAACAATTACCATTCATTTACCTTATAAACTCTAGTTATTTATTTAGTCTGATATACTATTATTATTATTATTAAATCAATTCTCCTTGCATACATTGTAGCATAATCATGTATAAAATAAAAATAAATGACTTCAAGGAAAATTACTCTAAAAATTAATCAAGGACCACAGTAAAGTGAAATCATAGTTCGAAGAGATAAAATAAATTAAAACCAACCATGCAATATATAATAAATTATAGGAAATTAATGACAGTCCAATGTATAAAGTAATTATACCCAGGTAGTATAGGAGCATGTAAGGAAATACCCAGAATAAACAAACCTCTATAATAAAAGGACAACTTTTGGAAGAAAACATATTATAAAAATAGAAACCCCCCAAAAAGATTAAATGTCCATAAGAAAAGTATAACACAGTAAAATAAGAATCAATGTAAAGTAGATGTAAGTAAAGTTTCTAGACATATAATTAACAGTGGACCAGTGCAATTCATTTTGTAATGGGTCAAATTAGAAGGTTTTTTATTTTTTATTAATCTTGGTTTTGATTTTGTTAAAAGTGTACAATTCACTTCATATATGGGAGCTACCACAGTTTAATTTTATATTAACATAGATCACCCATTCAATCACTTTTAAATTGCCAGACTTCACCTGTAAGGAGCCTCCAGTACAGCAATGCAACATACATACAGTCAGTCAAAACAATTGCCAGACGCATTGCGTAATCACATAGCAGCAGCCTTGTGACACAGTCTCCAGTGTGCAGTTTGGTATCAGAGAGTAAGCAGCACCAGACAATAGAATTGTGAATTTAAAACGGGGGCCTCGGGTTTACAAGATAGGCCGTTAAAACAAATTTGGCCTATCTTAGAAAGTGTGAAAACAGTCATTAAAAAAGTATTAACAGTGTATAAACAAAAAGTTTGCCGCCCGGTCGCTCACTGATTAGTGATCAGCCCAGTTCGTCACTGATCGTGTCTGAGCAGACACAGAGCCGAGTGGGCTCTACAAAATTTTATAAGTTTTAATATCAAGAGTAAATTCAATTTCAACTAAAATGTGTCAGTGGTAGTAGTGAACATGTGAGAAACCTCAATCAGTTTTATGTGACGGCGACACAGTCATTTACGGAATAAAACGAGCTCGAATGGTCACCGCGTGCTGGTGGGGGGTTATTATTTTAAATGTTAAGGGCAGGGTAAATTTTTTTTGTGTGTCTGTGAGAGTGTGTAAAAATTGCAGGGTGGGCTCTGTCTGTGTCTATATTGATATGTAACAAGTAAGGTAAGATCATAGGTTAAGTTAACTTGTAGCAGATGACAAAGAGAACAAAGAAAAAAAAATGTAATTTAATCTGTAAAACCATGAACAACAAATTTTGGACAAAATTTTAAATGATGCTAAAGAATTAAATTATCAATTCTCTTCATGCCAAAAAAGGAGTCGAGTCACTTATTTCACTAACCCATGAAACACGTTTGTATCTAGCGTACATGTGATCGAATCCCTGGACCCGAGTCTTTGCAGGTAGGTGGGAGATTTATTACTATAATTTGATAATTAAAAAATTTCAATTCGATTAGAGTAGCACAATTGGCGCCCGAACAGGGACGAATTGAATTAATTATAATTAATTAATTGAATTCCGCATCGACAGAGATACAAACATGTTCTAGGTTAGCTTAGCAACCTAACAGTATATTACAAAGTTTAAGTAATTACAGTATTCATTTAATTAATCTACTGAATCAATTTATGTAATTCAATTTAACCAATAATACAAAATGTCAGATAAAGAAAATAACGCAAATGAGACGGAGAGTGTCGAAGTTTTCGACGACTCAAACATTAGTAACTTTGAGATACATTCGACTCCAAGTGCGAGTCAAGAGAAAACAGAGTTAAATTTAAGTGACCAGAGTAACGTAACTGAAGATTCGGGGGTACAGATAACCCCGACTTCAACAAAAGGCAACAGCCAATTTAATAATGATGTAATGAAAATGTTGCAATTAATCCTAGAGCAAAACGGTAATTTTGACACCAAATTTGACGAACAGAAAAACGAGATGCAAGAATTTAAAAATAGTGTAAATGAGAAATTAGATATACAGAATGATAATAATAGAAAATTCGAAGAACGGAATATTCAGTTTCAACAGAGTATTAGCTTAAAATTTGATGAACTCAAAACTGAAATTAATAAAGTACAAATCAATTGTGAGAGTAACTTTATCAAATTGACAAATGAATTAAAAGAAATGCGGAGTCACTCATTGAATAGTAGGAATAATAAAATTGACAAAATAGAGAGTAATGGGGTGGAAAAATTTGATAAACAAAGACAAAAGGTAACTGAAAATTTCGAATGTAAAACAGATGATAATTATAATGATATGTGTAAAAACGTGGTAGTGGAGAGCAAGATAACAAATATTAGCAATGATATTGAAAGTGGTGACTTAACTGAAAATGTAGTAGTAGAGAATGATACACTGAATGATAGTAGTGATAATGAGAGTTTAATGGGAGTAGAGGTTAATGAGGAGGTAATAGTTGTTGATGAGATGGAGAGTGTGTGTAAGGAGAGTTTAAGCGAATGTGTAGAGCAGAGGGTAAAATTTCCCCTTATTTGTGATGAACCAGAGTGTTCAAAAGTGTTAATTTTGGGCAAGAGACCCTTATTAGTGAAAGATTTGAGTTGTTTATTTTTGTTGCATAATTTTGTACCCTCTGCATGGAATGAGAGAGAAAGTGTGATATGGCATTATGATGAGAGAAATTTAAATAGAGAGCGGTGTGTTGACAAAGAGATAGAATTATATAAACTAATGAGAAATTATAACGAGTTGAAAGAGATGTTAAACTTACCTGTTAAAATAGAGAGTGAAGATTATTTTGATAATACATGTTTAAATAATAATAATTTATTTTATGAAGAAAAAATAACTGACTTGACGAATATTACTAATGGAGACTGGACAGAAACAAATAATGTTGACTTGTTTTATGAGTATTTGAGTATGATGGATGAGTTTAGTTTGTATGGTCACAACACACAAAACAGTCATTTGTGTGGTAATAAAATTGAACGATGTTATGTGAAACCCCGTCTAATTTTTGACGATGGAGGTTGAGCCTTAAATTCACAATTGGACAATTTCAAATATGTTAATATATGGTAATGACCTAGCTGATTTTAGATATTGAAGTGGGATATAACTGAATAATTATTGATGAAGGATTGTAAATACATGTTTAGTAAATTTATTTGCGCATTATAAAATGTTAGATAAATAATGTATGTACGTAGCAGAAATTGTTGTGAGGAGGATATTAATATTCTGCAGCTTAAATAAATAACAAAAATAATTTGGAGGAAGATAATGAATGAGTTGTAACTATTATACCTAATGAAAGTAATTAAAAATGTTGTTTCCAATCATTGAAATAATTAAAATAATATATTAAATCCTGTAATTAAATACAACTAAATAACTATAATAAACCTATAGTTAAATAATTGTTTTGGGTGGAGACTGTTAAAGAATTTTCAAGTCAAACAAATAATTTAAAAGGGTCAATTTTGTTAATGAATCAAAAATATATCTGATCTAAACTGGAATAAAAATGTAAGAGACAAGTATGTTATCTAAAAAGATTTATAAAACTTGAAAAGTGTAGTAAGCAGGTATGGCAATATATGATGTAACCAGGATGTTTAGACTATGAATGCTGAAATTGAGAATGTTTATAACTGTTGTTTATGAAAACAAGTCTGGCACACAAATGTAAACAGAAATGTTGTAGTCTGCTGAATCAGTATCTTGAGCAAAACCCTATTGTGACATAAAAGAATTGAAATTAAAATTTTCACAGACAAAATAATAATGAGGTAATTATTGTAACTTATAGTTTGAGAAATTAAAAACCATTAGATTAATTTGGTATTCAAATTAATAGAAACAATGATTTTTAACAATGAACTTAAATTGTTTGAATTTTAAAAGTTTAAAAAAAAAAAAGAAAAAAAAAAATATATATATATATATATATATACCAAAACAATTTTGTATGCATACAATTTCAAAATTAAATAAATTTTAGAATTAAGTGACCAAAAACAATTGTCAAGAGTTAGTATCAGTGAGCATGGGAACGTTTTGAAACGATGTGTAACAAAATATAAACTTGTTGTCAATACAAGAAGTGGGGATATTTTGGGGGGGTAGATTGGTGCTCAATGAAGTGATAGAACAATGGAGTGTTGAACTGTATTTGTAGAAAGTTTAATTTTCAATTGTTAAGTAATTAATTAGCTATTAAGTGGCTATTGTGGGGGTTGCCTGTGCTCTCGCAAGTAGCGAAATGGGTTGGGGGTAACAGTGAGTGTTACCTCCATCGGAGGCCAAAATGGCGATAAATGTGCGGCACACCTTATCAGTGTAAATTAAAGTGTACACACTGCCAAACTACCGTGTCGCACATAACTAGATTGATGAAACAGGCAATTAAATTAAAGTTAGATTTCCCCGACTTTTCGGGCGGTTACTGTCTTACCAGCACTAACCGTGGTTTTGGCTAGCGGCCAGCTATGGTCATACCAAGTCCCTTGACCATAGCTGACTTGAAATTGGTATATATTTGAAATCCAATGGGGGGAGAACTTAGAGGTAATCCTCCCGGAACTATGGAACAGCGGCTGCCACTCTGCCCGCCTTGGGGTAGCAAGACCGGTGGCGTTTTAAGGGTGTATCATTATAGACAAGAACATGATGATGTTCGTAACGTTTAAAACTTAATAGCGGAAGCAGAGACACGGAGAGGTAAAAACCTGCTCCAAAATATACAGTCTCTGTGGAAGCGAATGGGCGCCACAGTCCACCATAATATGAAATAGTGTGTGTGGCTGGGAGGTGACGCAAAGGAGTCACGAATGTAAATTTTATAACATAACATTTTTTTATTCAAAGTTTGATCAAATAAAACTGCTTGTGCTCTGTTCAGGTAACTAGCTTCTTAGATATTTAAAAATAAGGTGTTAATGCTATAATTTTAAGTGGATTATTTTATTGTTGTCTGTTAGATAAGCATTGATAAGAATATGTATTTTCATTATTATGTATGTATTTTTTTTTAAAAGCCAATAATTAAATCGTCTGGCAGGTTAACATAAATGACCAAAATCAGAGAAAGGGGAAACAAGGAGGTGAGGAATAATGATAAATAAATATGTATATTTCATGTAAGTGGTTCAAGTAAAAGATGTATTTTCATTGTGTTAGGGTATCAGCTGATCAGCAATACCATGTCACTGGTATGTTGGTTTGTAAATGTTACAAATAATTAATGTCCAAGGTAATGTTTTAATGTATCACAGATGTTCTAAAGTAATGAGGAAGATAATTTGATAAAATGAGAAATAAAGTAACAATTTATGCCAGCTAATAAGAGATAATTTTTGGGTGATGCATAATTTTATGGGACACATATATCTGTCCAAGTTGAAATCAAAGTTGAAGTTGAAATAGTAGAGATGAATATGATGTAATGTTGGTTTTGAGTTAATGTAATGTAACAGAATGTTGTGAAATATTAAGGTTGACACAGTGGTAATGGAGACTTTTTGTAGATTTTGAGTGCTATGTTGTTTATAATTAATGATGTTATTTTGTTGTATTTGTAGTAAGGTATTGAGATTGAGATTTTTGGGGATGGCAATTTTGTATTAGGGGGTAGTGTCATGTAGGAGTCCGCAACAAGGGTTGGGACGGGATAGGGATAGATTTTAGTGGGGAAGGGGCCGCCTTAGGTAGAATCAAGGGGCCAAATAAGGGAATTGAGTTTTTGGGTAGGGAAAACACATATCCTATGTACAAAGGGTTAGAGAGTTTTTTTTATATATATGTGGAGAAGGTGGCGAATTGAGTTCAATGATAAGTTGGGTTTAGTGTGTTTTGGGGTAGATATTCTGATAGAGATGGGTGTCATGTTACTAAAAGTTGTTAGAAGTTAGAGTCAAAGGGAGAAAGTTCATATATGTATAGAGATCTAATACAGTAAATGAGAATAAATGAGTTACATCACCCACAGTAAAGTATAGCGAGATTGTTAAATGAAAAGTAAGATTGTTAAGCATAAAGAGAGAAATTTATGATAAAAGATATAAAAGCTTTTATTTTAAACCAGTGACAGAATTTTGATAAAATTTGAAAATAATGTAAAATTAAGAATTGTTTATTTTAAATAATTTAAATGTCAAGTTGATGATTATTTATATTAAATATTTGTTTATTTTAAATATTTTGTTTTATTATGTTTGTATTTCAAGTTAGGATATTACAGATGTTCAGTGTGTTTTCAGAACTTATATATAACATATGTAGGTCAAGGGGTTTTGGACTTGACCTAGTTTAGATCAGCTGATGAGGTCAGACACCTACTAAGCTTTTTGTATAGTAGGGAATTAATTTTATTTGTTTATTTAATCACTTTAAACCAGTTTTGAATAATTTCTAAATATAAATGAAACCTTTGAACAAATTTAAATTTTTTGTGAATTTTAAAATTTTTGGGGAATTTGATTTTTTTGAAAAAAACAAAAACAAAAAATTTTGATTTTTCGCCTGCCAGCGAACGCATATTTTAGGTAGGGATTGTTTTATTATGTGTGTATTTACCATGTTTTGTTGTTTTGTTAATTGTTTAGTTTACTGATTTCTTGTATTGAACTGTATTGTTAGACTAAGACATGTTAGGTTAAGGATTTGTTCAAGTAGAGAAAACTCTTAATTCAAGTCATTTTAAAGGAAACAAAAAATAATGAAGAGAATTTTTTTGAGCATATCATTTTTTTGAACTTTGAATTTTTTAAAAAACTTTTGTCAATTTTAAAGAATTTTGTAATTTTTCAATTTCACAATGTATCATGTAATGTGAGTATGTGTGAGCCCAGTATTTGCTAAAGGCAGCCCAGCTTGCAAAAAAGGGGAACATATCGGCGGAGGAGCTGGAATAATTCTAGCCAGGGATTGAGGATTTTTGGGGGTAGCATGTTAAAAGGCGAGGTGCGCCGTGGTACGAGTCTGCTCGATTTCTCGGTGTTGGGATCTCTTACGGAGAAGTCCAGTGATCTCGTTCAGATGAGTCCATGGTCGCTGAGTCAGGGGGGTCATGTACCCATGAGCTTAAGAACCAGGGGGTTGTTGGCACCAGTTCCTCACCGGTCCTCTTCGGGGTTTATCGATGAGATTTCTCCTGTTGTGAACAGCAGAATTCTCATCGAGGGGGTATTGTAATGGGTCAAATTAGAAGGTTTTTTATTTTTTATTAATCTTGGTTTTGATTTTGTTAAAAGTGTACAATTCACTTCATATATGGGAGCTACCACAGTTTAATTTTATATTAACATAGATCACCCATTCAATCACTTTTAAATTGCCAGACTTCACCTGTAAGGAGCCTCCAGTACAGCAATGCAACATACATACAGTCAGTCAAAACAATTGCCAGACGCATTGCGTAATCACATAGCAGCAGCCTTGTGACACAGTCTCCAGTGTGCAGTTTGGTATCAGAGAGTAAGCAGCACCAGACAATAGAATTGTGAATTTAAAACGGGGGCCTCGGGTTTACAAGATAGGCCGTTAAAACAAATTTGGCCTATCTTAGAAAGTGTGAAAACAGTCATTAAAAAAGTATTAACAGTGTATAAACAAAAAGTTTGCCGCCCGGTCGCTCACTGATTAGTGATCAGCCCAGTTCGTCACTGATCGTGTCTGAGCAGACACAGAGCCGAGTGGGCTCTACAAAATTTTATAAGTTTTAATATCAAGAGTAAATTCAATTTCAACTAAAATGTGTCAGTGGTAGTAGTGAACATGTGAGAAACCTCAATCAGTTTTATGTGACGGCGACACAGTCATTTACGGAATAAAACGAGCTCGAATGGTCACCGCATGCCGGTGGGGGGTTATTATTTTAAATGTTAAGGGCAGGGTAAATTTTTTTTTGTGTGTCTGTGAGAGTGTGTAAAAATTGCAGGCTGGGCTCTGTCTGTGTCTATATTGATATGTAACAAGTAAGGTAAGATCATAGGTTAAGTTAACTTGTAGCAGATGACAAAGAGAACAAAGAAAAAAAAATGTAATTTAATCTGTAAAACCATGAACAACAAATTTTGGACAAAATTTTAAATGATGCTAAAGAATTAAATTATCAATTCTCTTCATGCCAAAAAAGGAGTCGAGTCACTTATTTCACTAACCCATGAAACACGTTTGTATCTAGCGTACATGTGATCGAATCCCTGGACCCGAGTCTTTGCAGGTAGGTGGGAGATTTATTACTATAATTTGATAATTAAAAAATTTCAATTCGATTAGAGTAGCACAATTTTTTGTTATGAAAATCTATTAATGATGATCCCATGTAAGTGCTATTCTTTATCTCACAATATTAGATAAAATGACTAAAAATAAGATAAGAGAATGCAGTGGATAGTGAAGTGAACAAGGGGAAATCCCTAAAACTAAAACAAAAACAGCAAAGGACTGCATACAAATTAATAAAAAAAAAAATTTTAATGAAAATGAAAAAACAGATGTTTTGTTTATGTTAGCAGTTCATGAACTCAAGGCTTGAATGTTTGAGATTAAGTATTATTTTTTTGTTATAGAATATTTATTATGTTTTAATGGTATCAATTAATAATAAACGTTACTATAATTAAGTAAGGGAATTTTAATTAAGATTTTATAAGAGTTATATATCAGAAAGGGTATTAGCAAGCTGAAATAATAATAAACATTGTATGTGAACACATGTAAAATATAGGCCAAATGGTAAATATCACCCACATTATAATTAGTAAATAAGTTAAGGAAATTAATTAAATTGATGAAAATTATATAATGTAAATCAATCACTGTGTATTATAACTGTAACAATACTTTGTAAAGGTATTGAAGGAATGTATAAAATATTATTAGAAAAAATGCAAGTGTAATAACACTGGAATCTAAGGGGAAAGCCTAAATTAAAGATAATATTTAAATTAGTTAACCAAATCATAAAATTACAAAGAATTAAAGAAAAATAACCATTTTAATTCAATCAATGATCTTGTTCAATAATAATTAGAACATGACAGAAATTGTAAACTATATAATGGCAGGAAGTGCAATAGGTAAAGCCTACATCCAAATATACTGTAAATATGACTTTTTGAGTTAGAAAATACTATAAAGTATATCATGTTTGATATTAAATAACGCAGAATTAAATAAGGAAATTGGATATGTAATTAGTATTTAATAAGAATAAATAATAAGCAAAATATAATTAATCATATAATGTAAAAGTCAATTATTTAGTTCAACATATAATTGAAGCGGAAATGCCAGATGATTAAAACAATGTCATTTTAATATTAAATCAGCCAGGACCTTTTGTATGAAGAAGAAAGAGAGTTAGTTGATTGTTACACGTTGAGATGCACACATCGGAACGATCTCACACAAATTAATTATTTAACAAAGATAGAAGAAAAATTTTGGATATGAACTAAACCTAGTAAAATTAAACCAGAGAAATTTAAAAATATGAGTCAACACTGAGTTCCACTGGAATAACCCAGATTAAACTATTTATGAAGATTGGAAGGCGTAATACAGATATTAGAAAATATAAACGTTAATTCCAAATTTTATCGAGACGAAATTTGCCATAGTCAACCTTATGAACTAAATGGAACAAGAACACTTTTGAACACTGATTGTCGAGCCGAATAACTGACCACTAATCCAGAATAACTACACTGTTACAAAGAGAAATTAATCACTACTGGTTGGATGAGGAACACCTAGAGAATAAACATTTATTTGAAGAGATTCTGTTGTGAAGGAGCGTACTACATACGCAGCAAGGGGGCAGCCATTTTGAACTTCGAGTCGATCAACAGCTGAGATGACGTCAACCATCACCCAGAATTTGGTTCGAGAAATCTAATTTATTAACATTTTCATACTGAATAATCTTTATATTTTTATAATTAAGAATTTTTTATTTATTGTAAGTGTTGTACTTTTTAGCTTTGCCCTTTCTCTGACTATTTAAATAACAGCTAAAAGAACCTGTAATTTAACATTAATAATTTATATAATGAAATCAATTGCCCTGAGATATGAGTTTGCGAGCTGTCGATTAGCCGATCGATTCAGAATCGATTAATCTCTATAACATTAATAAATTCATTGAATATTATACTTTTGAGTTTTATTTATTAGTAAACATATAGATAGAAGAATTTCAGATAATATTTGACACCGGGACTCCAAGAAAAGAAGAAAATAACATCATTGAAGGAGTACACTCATTGAATAACGGAAGACTGCTAATCGATTATTACATTTTATAATCTAGTTAATGCGGAAAAACAATTCTTGTTATTCTAAAGTAATAAATTAATTAAATTAATAATTAAATAATTAATAATTACTAAATTAATAAATAATAAAAAATAAATAAATAAAATAATTTTTTATTTTCAAACAAAATTTTTTGTTATATTATATTATAATTTTTGTAACTCCGAAAATCGAATATTTTGTTTTATTACAAAATTGACACTACCAATGTGTGGCTTATTATATAATCAAACCCTACAGAATATATTGTTTTATTACAAAATTGGCGCCCAACGTGGGGCTGAAGATTAATACTGAGGAGGAAAATTTTGACTTAATTAAATAAATAATCTACATTAATTGTAATAAGGGAATATTTATATTTTATTACAAAATTGGTGCTCCAACTTAAAGGGCTGAAATTAGGAATTGATAGGCCAAAAAAAATAAAAATAATCTGCCTAATTTCTAATTTTAGCTGGCAACTGTTACAAGATCAGAAGGGTAATAAAAATGCCAATAAGAGCAACATCAAAGAAAAGGGCGGCAGAAGATAAGAAAGAGATCAATATGGACGACAAAGAGGCAACTCCGGTTGAAGATATAGAAGGAAGGTTACCTCCTGCGGAACCGAACCAACCCGAACAACAAGAGGAACAACCCGAGAAACCTACACAAACAGGGGACGTCAATGTCCAGGAGAAACAGTTAGAAAAACCCACACGAGCAGAGAACGTGGCCATGCAAGAAATGTTCAGGCAAATGATGAAGAAAATGGATGATAGTTGTAAAAAAATTTGTCAGAAAATGGATGATATAATAAATGATAATAAACTGTGGAGGGAAGAATTAAGAAATGATAGGACCAAAGAAATAAAAAATGATAGCAAACCGGGAATAGAAGAAATACCAAACGATAAAACAAAGGAACAAGTAGCATTATTATCTGAAATTAAACCTAACAAAAACAAAGAAAATATTAAGCACAGGGAAATGAAGTCAAAGAAAATGAGACAAATGCATCCAAGGAAATTAATAAAAACACGGGAGGAGTTGGAGATGATGAACAATGGTTTAATTAATGTAAGTAATATCCCAATGACCAATGATAAAGAAATCATGAATTCCAGAGATTATAGGAGGAGGTTAGAAGTAATTTCAGAAATAACTTACAATAAAACAGTATAAGTTAACAATAACAGGAATATGGATAAATGGAATACGACAGAAGTAGAAATATATGGTAAAACATCAGTGTTATCATTAATCACTGATGTACCAGTGACATCCTGGTTTAATAAACCATATGATAGAATGATTCAAATAAGACTCGAAACAAGCGAAAGGATAACAGAAGAAAAAATGAAATACAAGGAAGAAGCGAGAAATGTCACAAGGAAAGAGATAATTATGAAGACAATGGTAATCCGGACAATAAGGGCAACTGAGATTATGGACCACGGCTAAATCAAATACCATACACCATCAAGAAAAGGGACGGATGTTATGATAACCGGCTACGGCAAAAAACCATTTAAAAGAGAAGGAAAATAAGTATCACTGAGAAAAAATAATATGAATAAAGAACAAAGAAACAAAACCGAGATTTAAGGAAGGATATTAGTCAAGAAACTGAACCATACAAATGAAGATATGAGGAACTGAGCGACATTATGAAAATCACCAAAAGCTCATCAATACGGAGTTTAGAAGAACAGATAATAATTAATAACTGTAATAAGGGAATATGAATTACATAAAAATTCAAAAGAACGTAAGATCAACTTACAACAATTATTTACAGGAATTAATTTTGAATGGAAATATAATTACTAAATTCTAAAAACCGTAAGAACAACTTACATGTATTATTTGAATAAACTCTTATGGAAACGAATTGTGAAGAAAAATGATTATTATATTACTAAGTTCTAAAACTAAATAAGATCAACTTATATCAATAATTTACAGGAAATAATGTTGAAATAAAAAAGATATCAACAAAATTCTAAAGGAAAGATAAGAACAACTTATACCAATAATATGAATAAACTAATTTTGGAAAGGAAATATTAAAGGAGTTACGAAATGCAAAAGGAAGTAAGGACCACTTAAATAATATAATGTTAATGAAATATTTTGGATGAAACCCAGAGCGAAATAACAATTTAAAAAAATATATATATAATATAACTATCATCACTACTTGAATTTTAATTATAATAAGAACAATTGGAAGAATGACTATCATAACATAAAACCAGTAGAACAATTAATAAGAACCAAGAAAAATATATATATATATGCTATTAATATTGTAACGTCCCGCTTAATGTGAGGTACTTGCGAAACGTACACCTTTAGTCAAGCCCCAAATGTTGGGTTCGCCAATTTGTAACGTCCCGCTTAATGTGAGGTACTTGCGAAACGTACACCTTTAGTCAAGCGCCAAATGTTGGGTTCGCCAAATTTGTAACGTCCTGCTTTTCTGAGATGGGGTCCGTCACTTTTGAATTATACTAACTGACGTTTTAAAAGGTATAAATAAAGGATTTTGTTTATCTTGTTTTACTCAATCTAAAAAGAAATCGAGAGTGTGTGATTTGGGGTCAAGGAGGTAAGTTGTTCAGCCTTATGCAGAAGAGAGAGTAAGTATCATTATTGCCCCTCAGTTGTGACGATTTCTTCTGTATGTTATGCTGAAATTTTTATTAACTACCCACTACAATAAATTATAACACGTTATAATTCAATATTAATTTTCAATAATATTGCTTTATTTACTATTGACTTTTGTCTCCTGCCACCAAAACATAGGTATCACAATTAATCTTATCTGAAAAAAAAAACATCATCTCGACTTTACCGAGTAAAATTAGATTTGTCTAAGGAGCAAAACATATATGTTGTTATTTACCCAATATTACGCTATAATAAAAAACATCAATTATTACATAATCCTTAATAATTCCCCAGGGTTCAGGGTGAATTCTTTGTGTTATGAGAGTGTCAGAAATGGATAATTGCTACGCTTTACAAATACCGAAAAATTAATAAATAATTTTGTTTATTTTTTCAAGTATTACATAGTTTCCGGAATTGCCGTAAGAGAGCAGCATGTATTTGTTTACTTTGAAAAAAACATATGATAAAATGAATATTTTTGTTCTATTTCACTGTTAAAAAAAGAGTTTTCTTCTGGACTTATTACGAAAAAATGTTTATATTACCTCACTCCGTATTGTTCTTACTGGATTGAAGTTTTATTCTGTGATGAGGTCCGTCTTGCGTTATTATTTCCTTTTCGTTGGGAGTATTTTCTAATTGTCTACTGGAACTAGGCCGAACTATATTGGATCCTGAGAATGTTTTCATCCACTGGTTTTTAATGTATATCACCATTTAATTTGGATTACTCAGGTATAATTAGATAGTAGTCACTCTGTTTATTAATCTTGCGTGAATTTCACCTCCTCCAATGTCCAAAAAAGGTTATTTTTTATAATTTTTGTCGCATCGTTTCTTCAACTCTCCGGTTTAGTTCAAAATTTTTTTCTTATAAACAATACTTGTTATTTTTCATCACTCTTAGTAACACATAGTATTTTTATTATGTAGGCAGTTTGTAATTATTATAAATTTATATTTTATTTATGGAAAAATAATTCCCTTCCATTCCGGTTTCTTTACTAATTTAATTTACATAATATGTTTTGGTTAATTTTTTTTTTATGACATTGTATATAAATATTTTATCACTTTATTATCCTTAAATAAATTTATATATTATTTATTTAGTCTCGAATAGTATTCATACCCGGCACTACTTCCTGTTGCCATTTCCTTCATAGGATTATTTTAATTTTATATTATCTTTGGTATTTAAATTTTTATGTCTTTTAAAACTAACCCTGGGTTTTCTTATAATCTAACACAATTATTTGAAAAAATATAATATTAACTTGGGTATAACAATTTGTGGTTCATACAATATAAATTACAATAAATAAATAAAATTACAAAAATCAATCAGTATTATTACATACTACTTTCATAAGTTTATCCTTTCCAAAACATACAACACAGTTTGGTAATACATTACTTTCACTTTTGTTTTTTCACCTCAATGGGTACACTAGAACTCACTTTGCACTGTATACCACTCGAATTGTTTATCATGTTGAGTGATATAATTAAATTTTGAGCGAGCTTTAGTTTACCCATTTCTGACTTTTATTCTCATGATTTACTTTATTGGGACCTGGTTATGTACCGTTACATAAAGCCCCCCCACTAGAACAAATTTATTTTAGTTCAACTTGTTGATAGAAATAAATTGTTGATTGGTTCAAGTCTCCTAATGGTCTTGACTTTGTTTTCATAATAGTGTTTCATTTCCGACTGATTATACTCTCTGGTAATTCCAACTTGTGGTAATTGCTGTTTTCTTACTTAACTCTCTCTCTCTTGGAGGCAAATTCATCGATTATTTCTCGGGGTTAGTGGTACTTCCACATTTGATTTGATAAGGACTGGTCACACTAATCATATTAAACTTGTTTTAACACTCATTTCTATTTACTTTTATATACTCGCTTTATCAATTAAGCTTCGGTCTGCTATCTTCCTTCTATTTTCTTCATTTATACTTCTGGAATCTAATATCACTCCTTTCAGCTATTTTATAATTATTATCCCTTAAATATTCAATTTCCCTAACATTTTTCCCTATCCTGTGCGGTGGTTCCAGTCGGGTGGCCACTCTGGGTCCATACACCACTGTCCATCCTTACACCTTCTGAGACCAGGGGAACATCATCCCTGCTCATAAAAATTATTGCCGGAACATTTCTACGGTCAATGCATAAAAATAAAAAAATTATAAGTAGTAGTCAATTAGCGACTAGTACCAAACACTTTTGGGATTCTTCATACTGTAGCTGTTTGTATTTATTTATATATTTCTTCTTCTCCTTGATTCCTTCTTTTTTATCATTAATTAATAGCATATAACATCATTGATAGGCCTTATGTTAAAATTCTTTTGACTTTACTTCTTGTGACATATTTCTCCGTATCATTTCTTCTTATATAATCTTCAATTCTGAGAAATTCTAATTTTTGTTGTATTAATTATCATCCTCCTTCAGTTTCATTGGAGTCATTAAATTATTCGTTATTCTTCTTATTGTACCTTCTTATCTGAGCACATTACCATCAATTGTTTATTTATTTATTCTTCTGTTGTTACCATCAAAATATTATTTTTTCCTATTATTTCAGTTTAAATCAGTTATTTATAATTAAATTATATAATCTGTTCTTATATACTCTTCACTTTAAATTATATGGTTTCAAAATAACTTGAGTAAGTTGTTCTTACATGCTTTTTATTAAATCGTCTTGTTCCTGAATAAATTGTTGAGTAAGTTGTCCTTACGTGCTTTTAGAATTTTGGGGTTTATATTCTCTTCATTCTAAATTATATGGTTTCCAAAATAACTTGAGTAAGATGTCCTTACATGCTTTTTAGAATTTTGGGGTTTTTAGTCTCTTCCTTTTAAATTATTGTTCGAAATACCTTGAGTAAGTTGTCCTTACGTACTTTTAGAATTTTGTGGTTTTTATTTACAATGGGTTGCTTGGTCCTGTATCCATAAAATCCGTCCCTTTTTTCTGGTTTGTTTGGAGTCTGTTTAACCGTGGTCCATTATTTCAGGTACTCCATGTTCTCAGATTGCTGGGGTGTTCGTAAAAATTCTCTCCTTGATAATCTTCTTACCATCCGGGTCTCCCACTTTGCTGCTATGAAACTTTCACTTAAGTACCGGTCTTCCGTCATAATTTGTTCCTTTTTAACTAACCAGTATTGTACCTCCTCTAACATAACATAGTTGCTCATATTTAATCTCATTTCATTCCCTTTTACCTCTGAATTATTTGCCAAATATTTGAATGTTATATTCCGTCTTGATAATCTGACTAATATTGTCTGATACACTTCCATCGTTGACACATTTAACTGGGATGTAAACTTAATTAACTCCCTCTGTTCGTTAATTGGAAGGTTGAATACATTAATTAATCCACCTGTAATCATCTCCCATTCTTCCTTGGTATTTATTATTCTCTTTCTACATGTTTTTATTATTTTCTTGGTCTTCTTTTCTACGGTTTGAACATCCTTTTTGTTGTGGCTGTTTTTATTTTCAGATGGCATTACACCTTGGTATTCTGTAATTTCTATTTCCTTCCTACTCTCTTCTGTGTTTTGACTTACTATAATACCTTCTGAAGTGCTGTCTGATGTTTCATCCAAATTCTTGACACTATGGTCCTTTTGTTTATTTGTCTCCTCTTTGTATGTATCTGCTTTTTGGATACGCGTATTAACATTTTCAAACTTCTCTCCGAAAGTTTCCCATATCTCCTTATTGAAATTCTCCATTTTACACTCAAATTGTTTTAAATTCTTATTATTCTCTTCAAATTTTGCATTCATCTCTTCTCTTTGCCCTTCAACCGCTTCCCTCAGTTCATGGTATCGTTCATTCATAGTTTGTTTTAAGTTTTCCTCCTGTTTCTTAAAATTCTCCTTATTTTCCTCATTGGTTTGTTTCAAGGCTTCCTCCTGTTTTCTAAAATTTTCATCTATTTTATTATTGATTTGCTTTGAAGTTTCCTCCTGTTTTCTAAAATTTTCTTTATTTTCCTCATTGGTTCGCTTATTATCTTCCTGGATCTTGTTATTCCCTTCCATTATAATTCTTAACATCTCCTGTATGCTTATATCTTCTTTTTGGTTGGATTTATCTGGTTGATCCCCTTGGGCATCCTCTTCAACTATTTCCTTGTCCGTATCCATAACTACTTCGGTTTCTTCTGTATCACCTGTCTGTTGGTCCATTTCACTGTCCGTGACTAACTCTATTTCTTGTTCCTGTCCACCTTCTTCAATCTCCTTTTCTTCTCCCCTCTTCTTCGATTTTCCTCGGGTATTAGGCATTTCTTGTTTTCTCATAACTGCCAACGATAATTAGATTTTTTGATATATATTTTTATTAAATATCAAAATTCTTTTCTAATTACCGCCCTTTTACGTTGAGCGCCAATTTGTAACGTCCTGCTTTTTCGATGATGGGGCACTTGCGAAACGTACACCTTTAGTCAAGCCCCAAATGTTGGGTTCGCCAATTTGTAACGTCCCGCTTAATGTGAGGTACTTGCAAAACGTACACCTTTAGTCAAGCCCCAAATGTTGGGTTCGCCAAATTTGTAACGTCCTGCTTTTCTGAGATGGGGTCTTCCACCACTTATGAGTGTATTGCAAGTTATATTCTATGCCTCACGCAGTATGCGTCACTTTTGAATTATACTAACTGACGTTTTAAAAGGTATAAATAAAGGATTTTGTTTATCTTGTTTTACTCAATCTAAAAAGAAATCGAGAGTGTGTGATTTGGGGTCAAGGAGGTAAGTTGTTCAGCCTTATGCAGAAGAGAGAGTAAGTATCATTATTGCCCCTCAGTTGTGACGATTTCTTCTGTATGTTATGCTGAAATTTTTATTAACTACCCACTACAATAAATTATAACACGTTATAATTCAATATTAATTTTCAATAATATTGCTTTATTTATTATTGACTTTTGTCTCCTGCCACCAAAACATAGGTATCACAATTAATCTTATCTGAAAAAAAAACATCATCTCGACTTTACCGAGTAAAATTAGATTTGTCTAAGGAGCAAAACATATATGTTGTTATTTACCCAATATTACGCTATAATAAAAAACATCAATTATTACATAATCCTTAATAATTCCCCAGGGTTCAGGGTGAATTCTTTGTGTTATGAGAGTGTCAGAAATGGATAATTGCTACGCTTTACAAATACCAAAAAATTAATAAATAATTTTGTTTATTTTTTCAAGTATTACGTAGTTTCCGGAATTGCCATAAGAGAGCAGCATGTATTTGTTTACTTTGAAAAAAACATATGATAAAATGAATATTTTTGTTCTATTTCACTGTTAAAAAAAGAGTTTTCTTCTGGACTTATTACGAAAAAATGTTTATATTACCTCGCTCCGTATTGTTCTTACTGGATTGAAGTTTTATTCTGTGATGAGGTCCGTCTTGCGTTATTATTTCCTTTTCGTTGGGAGTATTTTCTAATTGTCTACTGGAACTAGGCCGAACTATATTGGATCCTGAGAATGTTTTCATCCACTGGTTTTTAATGTATATCACCATTTAATTTGGATTACTCAGGTATAATTAGATAGTAGTCACTCTGTTTATTAATCTTGCGTGAATTTCACCTCCTCCAATGTCCAAAAAAGGTTATTTTTTATAATTTTTGTCGCATCGTTTCTTCGACTCTCCGGTTTAGTTCAAAATTTTTTTCTTATAAACAATACTTGTTATTTTTCATCACTCTTAGTAACACATAGTATTTTTATTATGTAGGCAGTTTGTAATTATTATAAATTTATATTTTATTTATGGAAAAATAATTCCCTTCCATTCCGGTTTCTTTACTAATTTAATTTACATAATATGTTTTGGTTAATTTTTTTTTATGACATTGTATATAAATATTTTATCATTTTATTATCCTTAAATAAATTTATATATTATTTATTTAGTCTCGAATAGTATTCATACCCGGCACTACTTCCTGTTGCCATTTCCTTCATAGGATTATTTTAATTTTATATTATCTTTGGTATTTAAATTTTTATGTCTTTTAAAACTAACCCTGGGTTTTCTTATAATCTAACACAATTATTTGAAAAAATATAATATTAACTTGGGTATAACAATTTGTGGTTCATACAATATAAATTACAATAAATAAATAAAATTACAAAAATCAATCAGTATTATTACATACTACTTTCATAAGTTTATCCTTTCCAAAACATACAACACAGTTTGGTAATACATTACTTTCACTTTTGTTTTTTCACCTCAATGGGTACACTAGAACTCACTTTGCACTGTATACCACTCGAATTGTTTATCATGTTGAGTGATATAATTAAATTTTGAGCGAGCTTTAGTTTACCCATTTCTGACTTTTATTCTCATGATTTACTTTATTGGGACCGGGTTATGTACCGTTACAATATTGATAACCAGAAGAAGATTGTGCGAACAATAGAAGAAATAAAGAGAATTCAGATGAAAAGATTTACACCCAATAACGAGTGATAAATTATATCACCAGAACTTCCAACCATGAAAAAAAAAAGAAAAATAAATAGCGATAAAACATTAAATAGTGATAAAGGAGCGATAAAACATTAGAAGAATAAATAATAAGAAGAATAAATGAGATAGAAAATATTAGCAAATCTGAGCAACCATGAAGTGAGGTATCCTAGGATGTTCTTTATTAGTCGAAAAATAGACTATTCTTGTATAATTTTTATTTAATGACTGTCTGTAGATGAATTCCAGCAGTATTATATTTTGAGCAGAGATGATGTTCCTCTGATCTCAAATAGAAGTGTAGTATGGCCAGCAGAGTATATGTAGCCACAAGTGCCTCTCTGGACTGCCCCAGCTCACGTGTTAGGGAATGAATATCCCATGGATAAAGCACTAAGTTAAGGAAAAAATATTTTCATTGTAGAGTCTATCCCTTTGTGTGCAGTCTTTAACAGATCGCAAGAGTCTTATCTCCGATGGCCTGTATTCTACTCAGATGTTTTGTCGCCGGAACCCAAGAATCAGAATCATAAAATAACATTGGCACAGCTATTACCTTATAAAATTTTAGTTTCCTTGTTTAGTTTCCTCTTTCCTTGTTTTTCTTGACAGTGCTCAACAAATTGTGCCACGTATTGGCTGAAACTTAGACAACTTTCGATCAACGTCATAAGCCACATCATAAGTGATGGCACAACCAAGATAGCGGAAATGTAACACCTGATCTATATACTTATTATCCAATACAGTCTTAGTCCTTAAGGGGTATTTGGCCACAAATGCCATAGTTTTTGTCTTCTGCACAGAAATTTTCGTGTTGTAATTTGAACAGGCTTGCTGTAACTGGAACATTGATGTTTGGAGTTCACATTCATTGTTTTGGATGATTACATGATCATCCCCAAATACCACTGTATTCATGTATGTTCTATCATTTACTTTTATTTCCAGAGCCACTCGTAATTTTCATCCTCCAACTATGTAATCAGTATAGATATTAAATAGTGTTGGAGATATGCTACAGACTTGGCGCACTTCCCAATTAATGTAAATCTCTTCTGTCAGGCATGTCAAATAGTATTAAAATACTATCCTTGTACAATAGTATAAACTCTTTATAACGTTTAGAATAATCACTCTTACACATAATGTACCACAGAATGGATCTGTTATCTCTATAAAATGCTTTCTCGTAGTCAATGACGGCAAGGTGTGTCTCCAAATGAATAATAAAGAGTTTTTGTTGTAAAAATTAATTATTAGATGAATTTGCGTCGTTCTTATTCACGTGCGCTGCTTTACTCCATTAAATACGAGGTATGCGATCACGGCTCATATATTTCTTTGTCCTTCGTTGCGGACATTCGTTCTGCTCCAGACCAGAACGTTACTAAAAGCCATGTGACATGGTTATTCTCCTCTGTCAACTACTGATAACTTTCAGTCATTTCTTTGATTTTATTAATTTGTAAGATTTACTCTTCATTAGGTATTACATAGGCTTGTAGGTGTACGTCTTCTTCGTGATTGTGTTACAAAACATTGGTTTTAAGGATTCATATACATCAGAAAAAAGTGGAAAAAGTATGTTGTTCGTATCCGTACCTTCCTGTTGTGTCTGGATATAGGCCTAATGGTAAAAGATTGTCTCTTACAGTGAAAAGTGGTTGTATCAGTTGCTAACATTTAAAATATAATACGCCTATTCGGTTTTCAGTAATATCAATAGTAGGCCTATACATAATTCAGTTGACACTTTGTATATTTGTGTGTGTGTTGGCGCCCTTTTAAAGTTCCGCGAAGTGTCTATGTACAAAGAATCGGCGATTTTAAGTTTATTAATTCCGTTGGTATTTTCTCTGCCGGGCTTTTAGGCTGTGGTGGTCTCATACTGTTTCCATCATTTACAACAGACGTTTCGGCCCCACCACAGTGGGAATTGGCGTGCATCTTGCCAGTTACTCAGTCGTCGTATACACTGAAGATGGTCGCTAATGGTTGGGCCAAAACGTGTGTTGTAAGTTATGTAGACCACGGCCTAATAGAACCCGGCAGAGAATAACATAAACAGTGTTGACGCCAGCCGTGAAAGCTTTAGAAATTTATTAATTTTTTCTGTATGGAACAGAGAACGTCCAGAAGAAGATGACACCAAAGGCATTGAAAGTCGACAAGAATGACGGAACATCCGAACGCCTATAGTAGTACATATAATACAATAGTACCTCGGTGAAAATGACGACTGTTGCAAGCCATTGGTGTAGTAATGTAATTCGTAATTGCGCAGCTCCCCAAGCCGTCAGACTTAAACATTCTCCTGCTGCTCAACCCAGGATACATCGCCCCGGAATGAACCTGGAACTTCTGGACACTTCGGCATCACCACCAGTAAGCATCACACACTCGTCTACAGGGTATTAGTTCAGCTCTTCAAAAGCACAGGTGGGAGAATTCCAGTCATTATAACGGTCAACTACTCCAGCGGTGTTGGGCCAAGTGTAACTGACATTTATTTCATATAAAGACAGACTCTTAAACGAGAGGTTCCAGTAGCCCAGCTATTTCCAGTATAATATAATAAAATTGTAATTAAACATTGCATGTAACTTAAACAGATGTGATTAAGATGATTATTCTTAGATGGTATAATTGATATTAGAATTCAAACTATTTGAAAGAATACAATAAAACTGGAATTAAAACATTTTTTTACATGACTTAAAATAGATGTCATTAAGATGATATTACTATTGGATGGTATAATTGATATTAGAATTCTAATTATTCGAAAGAATATAATAAAACCGGAATTAAAACATTTTTGTACATAACTTAAATAGATGTCACTAAGATGATATTATTATTGGATGATATAATTGGTATTAGAATTCAAATTATCTGAAAGCATATAATGAAATCAGAATTTAAACATCTGCATGTGACTTAAATAGATGTCATTAAGAGGGTCGATATTAGAATTTAAATTGTTTCAAAGAATTACAGAAAATTTTATGGTAACTTAATGCATGTTTCTACTAAATTTTTTATACAAACCACTATGTTATCTTTGGTATTGACGAGCGCTTTCGGCAGTCAAGCCATCTTCAGGTCATTTACCAATATTCCAAAGATAACATAGTGGTTTGAGTAGGAATATTTGAGACCACTAACACTCCAATATAACAATAAATTAATGTATGTTGTTAACCCAAAAAGAGCATGAATAAAAATTGTTACTGTTCACATAAGTGTTTTATTCCTGTCACTCTAGACTCCAGAAGGAAAATGTCGGATACGAAAAGTGATCAGCGCGTTAACATCAGGTTTCTCGTGAAACTTAAAAAGTTGGCAACAGAGACTTACCAAATGTTGTTGGAAGCTTATGGCGATAAATGTTTGTCGCGTGCACGTTCTTTGAATGGTATAAGAGATTTTTAGAAGGCAGGGACTCTGTGAAAGATGATGACCGTCCACGCACATCAACAATTGACGAAAACATTGTAAAAGTTCGAGACACAATACGAAAAGACCAAAGATTGAGTGTCCGTGCTGTTGCTGAAATGTTGCATACGAACAGAGAAAGTGTTTGACAAATTTTAACAGAAGAGTTGAACATGAGGAAGGTGTGTGCAAAAATGGTGCTGAAAGTTTTGTCAGATGAACAGAAGGAGAACGGAACTTTGTTGTGACCTTTTGGAACGGATTGATGGAGGGCCCAGTTTTTTAAAGTGTTATTACAGCTGATGAGACTTGGATATTGTAACAGTACATATGACACCACATCCACCTAAGTAGTGAAAATTAATTTAAAGGCCACCACTAGTAAAAATACATTAAAAGGTCTAGAATACCACCAAGTATACTAAAGAAAAAGTACCATAAGTTTAAATAAGTGAAGCATCATTGAAAGGAATTCACTAGTAAATGCACCAATAAAGAAGAAAAGAAGAATAAAGATGAGACGACCGACATACTTTACCCAATAGATCAGTGAGAAGGACATAAGACCACAAAGGAGGAATAAATCAGTGAGAAGGACAAGAATAAAAGAAGAAAGAAAAATCAGTGAGAAGGACAAGACAACAAAAGAAGAAAGAAGAGTCAGGAAGAAGAATACAACAAGGACAACTTCAAGAAAGAAGAAGGAAGAAACTATGTGAAGAAGACAAGTGAGAACCACATCATGTATAAAAATGAACAATAGTGAGAAGGAGATCAGTGAAGAAAGAAGAAGGAAGATAACCAGACCAAACACAAGAACAAGGGAAGGAAATTGAAGTTTAACAAACTAGCATAAACCTTTGAAAGAATAATTGTATTAAGAAGAAGGAAGAAATGTTAATTCATTACATGATATAAATCCCTAAGCTGTATGGTAAAGTCAACACTGACAACAACTCATTTAATGAATACATTCATTGTCTATGTGAAACACATTATTGTAAATAAGGACTAAATATTGTAAATAAAGAGTCACAAGCAAACTGAATGAGGACAAGATGAGTTTATGATAGCTAAATGATGTGTAGTTATAGAATAAACAGAGGAATAAGTCCCAAAATTGTGAATGACCAATTGTACAGTGGGAATGATGTTCATACAAACCCACTAATTAACAACAAATAAGATAATACAGGAGTAAACTAAATGTGAACTATTGATAACCAATAACCAATGTACAAACATGGAATGAAAACCAGTCGAATAGACTAAGATAGAAATACACAGCCATAAACAACACATTACTGTTCACTGAACCTATAACATAACCTAATCTGGGCATCCAGTTTCCAGTAAAACTTGATAAAAACTAAATCAAAACAATGTTAAACCAAAATGTAATGAGCTAGGAAGTAAATAGAGAATGTTTTGTACACGATAGCTAATAGTATAACAGGATATAAAAGCTATATTTAGGTAATACAAATATGACAAAATGCTTGTAATGGCAAAGAGACATTATGCAACCAAAATCATGTTATAAACACATTATACAAAGATAGTAACTCAACTAATGACCTGATGTCAGACAGAATACTGTTCATATGAGCAATTGCAACCAAAATAACCATTTAAATAGTCTATATAAATGTAATTATAACTAAACCATTGTGACAGTTAGCTGCAAGTAAAAGTTACAGCCAACAAACCTAGCTAATAACAGAATCAAATGCAGAGCTAACAGAATCAAATGCAGAGCGAACTGCATCACAATAACGATAAGGTCATAGTGACTATTTCAGTTATCAATCAGAAAATAATACAACTAAAATGTCTATGATACCAAGCATACTACCAAGTAACGCCATGTAGGCATAACAAGCCTAATTCATAAGTGATAATTAAGGCATTAAACCAATAATGTAGGGAAAAATAACACTGCCAGTAGTGACTTAACCCATCGATATTTAATTACAACATGTTAAAATTCAATTAAATACTCTTATTACTAGGTAATAAGAAAAACAAAAATGTATGACAATAAGTTTAAGTGTGAATCTATGAAAACGGACATAGTGTTAATATTAAGACATAGTTTTAAGGGAAAATTGTACAGTAGCTTAAGAACGAGATATTACCATAGAAAATAAAATAAAAACCATAAAATATTGATAATTAATGGTTTAATGGACACTAAGTATAAATGCTAAGTGCTAAGTCAGCTAACCCTAATCAGAAATATATGATGAGGGGGTTCAAATTAATCGTCTTTCAAAATCATGAACAATGAGAGTAAGCACAACATCCTCAGTACAATTATAAGGAAGATATCGAAGTCTACCGTAAATAAACGAATTGAAATAAACTGACCAATCAGAGCCTATAAAAAATCCGAAATTCATCATTCCGACAGAGGAACCAGAGACAGTCTTTCAACAACAATGAAGCGAACTGCATGCTCGTCGACGCTTCAGAAAAACGTGCTTTTGACAGCAACCAAGCGTCAACCATATTAACCTCAAACTGAGATAAAGGTTACCTACATTGAAGAATCAGTGCAGTATATTTACAAGTGTACTTTATTCGGAGTTTATGCGCATAGGAGTGGGTGCAGTGCAGTGATAAAGTTTAAATAATTAATTAATAAATTTTAATTAATTAAAAAGTGTTAATAATCAAAAAAGTGAAACCCTTCGAACGACAAGAGACGCAAGTATTCATAATCACAAATATAATGTTATGATTAGTTTCTAAGAAAAATAACTGAACGCTAAAAGCGATTCAAATTGACCTATAGAAACAATTAAATTCCCTATCCTTAACGGAAGGGAGCTGATAAATACAAATGAACAATGTCGAAATTGAACGTTCTGAGTAATGACAGTTTTAACCATTTGTATACTGTAAATATCTAGAATAAGTAAAGACATTGTAATATCAATGAAGAGTATATGTGCTCTTATGCTATCAGTAGATGGGAGTATGAAATATTTTGTTACTAAATTCAATTAAGAGTTTTGCCGGAGTGCGATAACTACAATAAATGAGTTACCTTTACCTGAAATAGGAATATCCAATTTTACAGATGATCGTAGTACCTGATACTGGATTATCACAATTACTATTAATTAATAATAAATAATTCACTACTTTTAACCAAACAATGTTGCACTAAACAATATATAAAGCCTAACCATGAACAGTAGTTCATATTTTATCTTTTTTCATTAATAATCAATGAATCCTTATCTTATGTTTGTTCTAACCGTAGCTATTATTTCAAATAAGTGTATTTTGCAGTCTAAAAGAACCTACTACTTTTATTATTATAATCATTATTAAATTTTCAAGTCGAACAATACGACATAACCTATATGTTTGTCAACACATATTGTATTATTAACTAGAGGCAGTCATGCCAACTCGAGCTCATCATTTGTTTTAGAGTCCATGTTCACATTTAAAATATTAATTGTTAACTAAAAAGAAGAGCAAAACGCCTTATTGTATTGAATTTCACTGTGTTCATATTGAATAAATTACCATTATTATTTTTACCAGTGAAAGAGTTGACCTTTATTGTATCAGTAAATACAGCTTAGTGGAGAAGAACGAGGCGGTTGGTACCATGCTGAGAATGCGAATCATTCAAATTGAGTGATTCCATGTTTTGTTTACAACCGCACAGCCCTATATATTTACAATTTTATAAAGTAATATTATACATGAGTTATTACGAATGCCATGTCTATGTTTGTGTATGTTAGTGTATAGGAAGAAAACAACTGATCTCCTCACAACCGCTTATCAACAAAGAGTCGACGGAACGTCAAATGGAATAATCCTAACAGTGAATATAATACATAAAATTAAACTATTTAAACAGATAGCTAATACGACGAAAGAAGTGTAAGTAACCGGCTTATTCAATCCTGGATTCAACAATAGGTTGAATTGAGGGGAATAAGTAACTAAACAGTTAAATAATAATAAAATTTGATATTGAATAATAACAATTAGCCGAGAGCCAGATTCATTTTCAGTAAAATAACCCTGAGACTACTACTTAATAATAATAATCAAACTATAAACTAGAGACGGGTCTCGTCCTCTTACAAATTGACGAACCCAACGCGGGGCTTTAAGGAGAGGAAGTTTCGTCCTCTTACAAATTGGCGCACAACGTTCGAGCGAAATTAGGCAGAAAAAATATCCAACCTAATTTACAAAATAATTATCAACCTATTTTTCGAGGCAGCTGCAATACACAGGACCAAAAATGCAACGGAGAGCAACCTCTAAGAAGCGTGCGGCGGAGGCAGATAAAGAAATAAACATGGATGATAAGGAGGCGACGCCAGTCGAAGACCTAGAAGAAATATTACCTCCTATAGAACCCAGCCGACGTATACAAACAGAGGAACTACACGAGAGAACCACAATAACGGGGGACAGTAATATCATGGAGATGCTGAAGAATATGATGGAAGAAAATAGAAAACATATGGAATCATTGAAGGAAGACGGTCAGAAGAATATTGAACTATTAAAGGAAGAATTGAAGGAAGACGGCCATAAGAATATTGAATTATTAAAAGAAGAATTGAAGGAAGACGGCCATAAGAATATTGAATTATTAAAAGAAGAATTGAAGGAAGACGGCCATAAGAATATTGAATTATTAAAAGAAGAATTGAAGGAAGACGGCCATAAGAATATTGCATTATTGAAAGAAGATTTAACGAGAAATTAAATAAAAATAATGAATTATTAACAAAAAATATCGAATCGTGGAAGGAGGATTTCAAAGGGGAGTTAAACAAGAAGACGGAAGAGACAAATAAAATCATAGCTTCTTTGAAGGAAGATACCCAGGAATTGAGTAAGAAGATTGACGACAGCATCGAAGATAGTAATAAGAAGATTGAAATTATCAGCCAGAGACTCGAAGACAGTCACGAAAAATTGAATACGAAAATAGGAGAGGAGATAACCGAAGTCAGACGGGAAGTTTCTGAAATCGGCGAGAGGTGTGAAGAGAACCAACAAGAAATACAGAGAGCGAAAGAGACACTTCAGACCCGGTTGAATAACATCGAAGAATCCCATTTAAATAAATTCGAAGTCATGACAAAGAAACAAGAAGACTTGGGGACGAGATGTGAAGAAATCACCGCCACCGTGAATGACGTTCGGGAGCAAGTACACACTGACAAGGAGAAGATGGCTGAACTTCAACGACGAGAACTCAATAATTTTAGGGAAGAAATTAATTCATTCCGAAGTCAACCAATACAAGTGACCGGAATAACGAACATAGAGAATCGTGAACTGATAAATTTCCAACATTATAAAAGGAATCCCATGGAGTTCATCGAAAGAGTGGAAGAGAATATCGCCCGTACACGCGAAACTAGATGGTCTACTATCAGAAACATGTTAGACGAATACTTTAAGGACGTGCGCGATAATTGGTGGACGGCTACCCGACATGATATACAGAATTATGCGGAGTTCAAGGCGCTGTTTAAAACGAAATACTGGTCCGAATCGGCACAGAACATAGTGCGGGACGACATCTGCAACGGGAAGTATGACCGCAGTAAAGGGGCATCACTCACCGCATACTTCTTAGGCAAGGTGTGTATGGCCTGAAATCTTGAGCCGAAGATACCGGAAGAATGCCTCGTCACTAAATTGGCGTATCATTTCGAAGAGGGCGTGGCCAGAGCGAGACTGAACGGACAAATAAGAACAATCCAAACTATGTCCGCGCTATTAGAAAACTATGAGCAGGAGAAGTATTATCGGAGGAGTCGGCAGGGACCAGACCCATACTTTGATAGAAACGGTCAGGCCGGATACCGAAATAATTATTGAGGTAATTATAATACCTCAAACCGAGATAATGCTGACCAGAATCCGAGACCAAATGGTAATGGGAATAATCATCCGCCAGATAGGAATAGCACGAATTATAGGCCAAATTATAATAATAATTATAATCAGAATCCTCCTAACAACCACCGTCCTAATTATAACAGTGGAAATCAACATTGGCCAAATAATGGTAACCACCCCTACCGTCCAAATAATAACAATCGCCAGTACCGACCGAACAACGGGAATAACCACAACCCAAGCAATTTCAGGAGAACTAATTACGTTCGTGCTGACGACAGAAACGGAGGGAGGCGCTTCTATCAGGGACGTCGAAGCTTCAATGAAGATAATAACCCGTATATTCAGGACGTAAGGAGTAGCGAATCCGGGTACGACACACGAAGGAGCCGCAGTAGCGAGGATATAAACAGAAATAATAATAGCGGACGTCAATACAACAATCCGACTAGGCCAGAAGAAAGGGAGAATAGAACCCCCAACACTAATGACAGGAGCGGAGAAGAAAACGCTACCTCTTTAAACGGACAACGGCAGTGAAAACTCACTTCGAACCCTCACTGATCCGATCTATTGGGTACGACGAACTACGACGACGGACAAACAATCAAGCGACATTTACTATCATA
Source organism: Magicicada septendecula (assembly GCA_034769895.1). Taxonomy (NCBI): domain Eukaryota; kingdom Metazoa; phylum Arthropoda; class Insecta; order Hemiptera; family Cicadidae; genus Magicicada; species Magicicada septendecula. The sequence continues at coordinate 64,004,724 of CM068369.1, read as the reverse complement.
CGCAATCATTACCTGAAGGACATCAGAGAAGATCTGATGGAAGAAGAAATCAAAGAAAACAATAATAATAACAACAGCGAAATCGCGTATATTTCCGCCGAAGTGAATGGCGTGTTTACTAAAATCATGATAGATACAGGAGCCAATGTATCGCTCATCAATCAATTAGAACTTAATAAAATACAGAGTAGGAGTAGGGAGCCCATATCGACCTTACCGATAAATAATATTATTTTGATCGGGGCGACCGGACGACAAAACAAGACCATAAGAAAGCAAGTCCAACTAGAAGTCACCAGTCAAGGGAATACCCTTCCTATAATATTTTTAGTAGCCAGTGGGTTACCATTCAGTTTGTTGATAGGCTGTGACGTATTAAGAAGGTACGCCGCTATAATAGATATGAGCAGAGCAAAGGTATCTCTGAGCTCAAATTGTGTGCAATGGACGGCGGAATTAATTGGAAGCGAAGAAGCCCCTCACGACCGGATCATTTGTTACATTAAAGAAGATAATAATTATAGGAACGAAATACCCAGAGAAGAAATAAATTGTGACCATGAAAATGACGACCTATGGGAGGAAAAATTAGAAGAAATCCGGAGGTTCCAGACAGCCAAAAGCGATAGAAGAATAACCGACAACCAGGTAGAAAGATTAATTGCAATTTACGAGCAGTATAGACACGTGTTTTCCAATGTTCCCGGAAAAGTAAAGGACTTCCAATGTGAGATTAGGTTCAAGGAAGCAGCCGATTTTAAAAAGAAATCTTACCCCATTGCCTATTCGCAAAAAGAAGCGGTCCGAGCGGAAATAAATAGACTCATCAATGAAGATATTATTGAATATAGTTGTTCACCTTATACAAATCCTATAGTGGCAGTACCGAAGAAAAACGGTCAAGTGAGAATATGTCTGGATGCCAGAGAGATCAATAAAATCATAATTAACGATCGAACCTCACCAGGGGAGATCGAAGAGCTATTAAAGAAATTTCACGGTACCCGTTTTATTAGCACTTGGGATACCGTCTGCGGGTATTGGCAAGTGGAGTTGCACCCCAATAGCCGAAAATATATGGCATTCATATTCGAAGGGCGAAACTACCAATTTAAGAGGCTGCCCTTCGGTTTAGTAAATTCAGTGGCCGTTTTTGTAAAGTGTATGGACCAAGTTCTAGGACAAGAGGCCCTACAATTCACTACGGTATACGTTGACGATCTATTGATTACGTCTGATAACTGGGAAGATCATTGTGACCGTATTGAAAAGGTGTTATCAAAACTGGCAGAAAATCATGTGACACTGAAACTAGAGAAGTCAAAGTTCATCGCTGATGAAGTACAATTCTTAGGATTTAACCTATCCGAAAACGGCATTACACCATCACAGGAAAAAATCGAAGCAATACAATCATTCCCAACGCCCAAGAACAAAAAGCAGTTACAATCATTTTTAGGTATCTGCAACTATTACCGAAAGTTCCAAAACAACTACTCAAAATTAACGGCCGAATTTTCACAACAACTATCCTCTAAAGACAAGTGGAAGTGGGGAGCAGAACAGGATACCACTTTCAAACTAATAAAGGAAAAATTCTTGGAATCAATAATGTTACGTCACCCCGACTTTAAAAGAGCGTTTTATATGAATTGCGACGCCAGCGACGTGAGTCTAGGGTCCGTCCTATATCAAGAAGATGACCAAGGAAATCACCTGGTGGTTAGCTTCGCCAGCAGAGTCCTGAACAAAAGTGAGCGTAACTACCATACTACCGAGAAAGAATTACTCAGCATTGTATTTGCCTGTAACAAATTCCGAACTTACGTTTTGGGTTACTCTTTAACTGTCAGGACAGATCACAAATCGATATCCTTTTTGAAAAATTGCAAATTGAGCCATGGGAGACTTACTAGGTGGACATTAGCGTTACAGGAATATAATATTAACTGGGAGTATGTACCTGGAAAATACAACGTAGCAGCAGATGTGTTATCGAGAGTCAACATCCAAAACCAAACTTTCGAGGGAGAAAGGGAGACGGTAGCAAAAGTATATCACATTATAAAGGACAGAACAGAACTAGCCGAGATAATAAATAAAATAAAACTCCAGCAAAGAAGCGATGAGAAATTGAACAACATTCGCCAGAGATTAATAAATAAAGACGAGAGAGTTACCCCATACTATTGTGTATACAAGGACGTTCTATTTATAAAAAACAATAACCAAAGTAACCAGTGGAAATTACTGATACCCAAAACTATAGAGAAGGAGATCACCATGGATTACCACATTAGATATGGTCACATGGGACCTATTAAAGTCATCAAGGCATTAGAGGAGAATGTGTATTTCAAGGATATCAACAGGAGAGTACACAGTTACATTAGGAATTGCCACCTATGCCAGATGGTAAAGTGTAACAACGAGAGGAAGGAGGGTTTAATGATACCAATCACCTCATCCAAGAAGCTAGAAAAAGTATTTGTTGATATTTGCGGCCCATTACCAAGGAGTGGGGGAAGACGACAATATAAATTCATTGTCATTATCTTCGACCACTACACTAAATATACAAAATTGTATCCAATCAACAGAGCCACCACAAAAAATCTGTTGAGTATAATTATGGGTAAATACATGGCAGAGGTAGGAGTGCCAGGGTCGATAATCACTGACCATGGAACCCAATTCAAGGGAAGGATATGGAGGGAAACACTGCTGAGTAAGGGAGTGAGAACCTTCAAAACCTCAATGTACCACCCTAGCAGCAACCCTGCTGAACGAGTTCTCCGAGAAGTAGGAAGAATCCTGAGAACATACTGTCACCAACAACAAAGAAGGTGGGAAGAGTATTTACCGGCTGCAGAGGATTTTATCAACCTGGCGTACCACCAAGCAATAGATACAACCCCATTTACAGCTATGTTTGAGAGAAGACCTCCTAGAGAAATTATAGAATTAATAGAATTTCCCCCAGGGGATGATTACACCTTTGACCAAGTAAAATTTTATAACAAGGCCGTCGAACGAGCAAAGAAAATGCGAGAAAAATATAAGAAACGACAACCCAAAATAATCCAGTACAAAATGGGAGAACTAGTATTGCTAAAAAATCGAGAGCTCCCCAGTACCCTTGAAGGAATTGCTAAAAAGTTCCTACTACTATATACTGGACCCTATACTATCGTCAAGGATAATCAAAACAACACATACGAAATTATGGACACACATACCAATAGAACCAAGGGAGTCTATAATCAAGCTTCACTGAAAAAATATAATCATCCAGAATAAAGGTTAACCCAACTAACCTTTGAAGGAGTAGAGAGGAAGAAGATCAAAGAGAGTAAAATAAAAGAAGGATATTATTATGGAAGGAAGAGGAAGAGAAAAATGTTTATTAAATGAACAATATAACCCCAAGAGTATCTATAAAATCAGATATTAATATGTTGTTATTATATTATCACTTTGTATTATAATTAACAAATATTGTATACCCAATAAACGAAGAATTATAATCATCCAGAATAAAGGTTAACCCAACTAACCTTTGAAGGAGTAGAGAGGAAGAAGATCAAAGAGAGTAACATGAAAGAAGGATATTATTATGGAAAGAAGAGGAAAAGAAAAATGTTTATTAAAGGAACAATATAACCCCAAGAGTATCTATAAAATCAGATATTATCCATTAATATGTTGTTATTATATTGTCACATTGTATTGTAATTATTAAGTATAGAATACCCCATAAACAAGAATTATAATCGTCCAGAATAAGTGAAAACCACCATCACTTGAAGGAGTAGAGAGGAAGAAGATCAAAGAGAGTAACATAAAAGAAGGATATTATTATGGAAGGAAGAGAGAGAGAAAAATGTTTATTAAATGAATAATGTAACCCCAAGAGTGTCTATAAAACCAAGTGTTATCCATTAATATGTTGTTATTATGTTATATCATTGTATCATAACTATCAAATATTGTATACCCAATAAACGAAGAATTATAACCATCCAGAATAAAGGTTCACCCAACTAACCTTTGAAGGAGTAGAGAGGAAGAAGATCAAAGAGAGTAACATGAAAGAAGGATATTACTATGGAAAGAAGAGGAAAAGAAAAATGTTTATTAAATGAATAATGTAACCCCAAGAGTATCTATAAAATCAGATATTAATATGTTGTTATTATATTATCACATTGTATTATAATTATCAAATATTGTATACCCAATAAATCACCAACAAAAGAAGAGGACATTATTATGGAAAGAAGAGAAGGAGAAAAATGTTTATTAAGTGAATATTGTATATAAAAGAAGAAATTTTATTAATCAAATATTATATTAAATATTGAACGAAAAATTTTGGTCAAATGAATATTGTATGTGAACCGAGAAAAAAAAAAGACTAGTATCTGATGACTAAACCATAACCAAAACAAGCAACTAGTGAACGCACTTAAGATATTTTAAACAATGTTTACTATCACTTTGAAAAATTATGTACTACTCAAAATAAAATGTTAAAAATATGACATCTGCTAGAGGAGAAAAGAAGACCATTAATGAGAATATTATGTAGAGAAGATAGTGAGAAGGAGAATTGACCAAGAAAAAGAAGAAAAAACCAATCAATGCGAAGAACAATTTTGTCACGATAAGGAGAGAAGAAAAAATGAAGAATATTTACACATGCTATCTGTCAACAACCTTAACTAATGAAGATCTGCAGAAGTGAAGAAGGAATCCAGAAGAGAATGTATAATCAAATATAAAAGGCAAGAAAGTGAATAACCCCAAGAGTGTTTATTATTATTAGTCGAAAGAGACTGCTTATGAATATTATTATTTGATGAATTGACTGTAGAAAAGTTCCAGCAATCATTTAACTGGGCAGGGATGAGGTACCCCTGATCTCAGAAAGAGTGTAGTTATGGACGACGGAGTTAGGTAAGCCATAGAGCCCACCCGAATCAATTCCAGCTACCAAGTTAGGAAAAAAATGTTAGGGAAATTAAATATTTAAGGGAAAAAACACGACAGCCAAGGATATAATTAAACAAGATTCCAAGATTATGAAGAGGAAGGAGATGCAGAGAATATAGTGGACTGAAGACAAGTGTAAGAGTAAATACAAGAGATGAAAACATTATATGTGACTTAAGAGTTAAATAAAAATTGATAATTTCTTCAATCATAGAATGAAGATATCAGAAATGATCAATTCTAATAAGGAGGCAATATGTAACAGTACATATGACACCACATCCACCTAAGTAGTGAAAATTAATTTAAAGGCCACCACTAGTAAAAATACATTAAAAGGTCTAGAATACCACCAAGTATACTAAAGAAAAAGTACCATAAGTTTAAATAAGTGAAGCATCATTGAAAGGAATTCACTAGTAAATGCACCAATAAAGAAGAAAAGAAGAATAAAGATGAGACGACCGACATACTTTACCCAATAGATCAGTGAGAAGGACATAAGACCACAAAGGAGGAATAAATCAGTGAGAAGGACAAGAATAAAAGAAGAAAGAAAAATCAGTGAGAAGGACAAGACAACAAAAGAAGAAAGAAGAGTCAGGAAGAAGAATACAACAAGGACAACTTCAAGAAAGAAGAAGGAAGAAACTATGTGAAGAAGACAAGTGAGAACCACATCATGTATAAAAATGAACAATAGTGAGAAGGAGATCAGTGAAGAAAGAAGAAGGAAGATAACCAGACCAAACACAAGAACAAGGGAAGGAAATTGAAGTTTAACAAACTAGCATAAACCTTTGAAAGAATAATTGTATTAAGAAGAAGGAAGAAATGTTAATTCATTACATGATATAAATCCCTAAGCTGTATGGTAAAGTCAACACTGACAACAACTCATTTAATGAATACATTCATTGTCTATGTGAAACACATTATTGTAAATAAGGACTAAATATTGTAAATAAAGAGTCACAAGCAAACTGAATGAGGACAAGATGAGTTTATGATAGCTAAATGATGTGTAGTTATAGAATAAACAGAGGAATAAGTCCCAAAATTGTGAATGACCAATTGTACAGTGGGAATGATGTTCATACAAACCCACTAATTAACAACAAATAAGATAATACAGGAGTAAACTAAATGTGAACTATTGATAACCAATAACCAATGTACAAACATGGAATGAAAACCAGTCGAATAGACTAAGATAGAAATACACAGCCATAAACAACACATTACTGTTCACTGAACCTATAACATAACCTAATCTGGGCATCCAGTTTCCAGTAAAACTTGATAAAAACTAAATCAAAACAATGTTAAACCAAAATGTAATGAGCTAGGAAGTAAATAGAGCATATAAGGAATGTTTTGTACATGACAGCTAATAGTATAACAGGATATAAAAGCTATATTTAGGTAATACAAATATGACAAAATGCTTGTAATGACAAAGAGACATTATGCAACCAAAATCATGTTATAAACACATTATACAAAGATAGTAACTCAACTAATGACCTGATGTCAGACAGAATACTGTTCATATGAGCAATTGCAACCAAAATAACCATTTAAATAGTCTATATAAATGTAATTATAACTAAACTATTGTGACAGTTAGCTGCAAGTAAAAGTTACAGCCAACAAACCTAGCTAATAACAGAATCAAATGCAGAGCGAACTGCATCACAATAACGATAAGGTCATAGTGACTATTTCAGTTATCAATTAGAAAATAATACAACTAAAATGTCTATGATACCAAGCATACTACCAAGTAACGCCATGTAGGCATAACAAGCCTAATTCATAAGTGATAATTAAGGCATTAAACCAATAATGTAGGGAAAAAGAACACTGCCAGTAGTGACTTAACCCATCGATATTTAATTACAACATGTTAAAATTCAATTAAATACTCTTATTACTAGGTAATAAGAAAAACAAAAATGTATGACAATAAGTTTAAGTGTGAATCTATGAAAACGGACATAGTGTTAATATTAAGACATAGTTTTAAGGGAAAATTGTACAGTAGCTTAAGAACGAGATATTACCATAGAAAATAAAATAAAAACCATAAAATATTGATAATTAATGGTTTAATGGACACTAAGTATAAATGCTAAGTGCTAAGTCAGCTAACCCTAATCAGAAATATATGATGAGGGGGTTCAAATTAATCGTCTTTCAAAATCATGAACAATGAGAGTAAGCACAACATCCTCAGTACAATTATAAGGAAGATATTAGACTTTTAAAAATAATTGTATTGTGCTTAGCCCTTTCGCTTGGGTGTGTGAACCAGAATTTCTTAATCTTGTTCCCAAAGACTGACGCTGATGAGAGCGTCTGTTTTGTCGAAGTCTACCGTAAATAAACGAATTGAAATAAACTGACCAATCAGAGCCTATAAAAAATCCGAAATTCATCATTCCGACAGAGGAACCAGAGACAGTCTTTCAACAACAACGAAGCGAACTGCATGCTCGTCGACGCTTCAGAAAAACGTGCTTTTGACAGCAACCAAGCGTCAACCATATTAACCTCAAACTGAGATAAAGGTTACCTACATTGAAGAATCAGTGCAGTATATTTACAAGTGTACTTTATTCGGAGTTTATGCGCATAGGAGTGGGTGCAGTGTAGTGATAAAGTTTAAATAATTAATTAATAAATTTTAATTAATTAAAAAGTGTTAATAATCAAAAAAGTGAAACCCTTCGAACGACAAGAGACGCAAGTATTCATAATCACAAATATAATGTTATGATTAGTTTCTAAGAAAAATAACTGAAAGCTAAAAGCGATTCAAATTGACCTATAGAAACAATTAAATTCCCTATCCTTAACGGAAGGGAGCTGATAAATACAAATGAACAATGTCGAAATTGAACGTTCTGAGTAATGACAGTTTTAACCATTTGTATACTGTAAATATCTAGAATAAGTAAAGACATTGTAATATCAATGAAGAGTATATGTGCTCTTATGCTATCAGTAGATGGGAGTATGAAATATTTTGTTACTCAATTCAATTAAGAGTTTCGCCGGAGTGCGATAACTACAATAAATGAGTTACCTTTACCTGAAATAGGAATATCCAATTTTACAGATGATCGTAGTACCTGATACTGGATTATCACAATTACTATTAATTAATAATAAATAATTCACTACTTTTAACCAAACAAGGTTGCACTAAACAATATATAAAGCATATGCCTAACCATGAACAGTAGTTCATATTTTATCTTTTTTCATTAATAATCAATGAATCCTTATCTTATATGTTTGTTCTAACCGTAGCTATTATTTCAAATAAGTGTATTTTGCAGTCTAAAAGAACCTACTACTTTTATTATTATAATCATTATTAAATTTTCAAGTCGAACAATACGACATAACCTATATGTTTGTCAACACACATTGTATTACTAACTAGAGGCAGTCATGCCAACTCGAGCTCATCGTTTGTTTTAGAGTCCATGTTCACATTTAAAATATTAATTGTTAACTAAAAAGAAGAGCAAAACGCCTTATTGTATTGAATTTCACTGTGTTCATATTGAATAAATTACCATTATTATTTTTACCAGTGAAAGAGTTGACCTTTATTGTATCAGTAAATACAGCTTAGAGGAGAAGAACGAGGCGGTTGGTACCATGCTGAGAATGCGAATCATTCAAATTGAGTGATTCCATGTTTTGTTTACAACCGCACAGACCTATATATTGTAACTAGACCCTTTATGTGGCTGTAATCAAATCAAGTCCTACTGTTTGGGCTAGCCACTTGGTCACTAGACCGCTGTATGCCGGTCGTTACAAAAGAATAAAATGTATACGGAAAATTCACTAATTATAGAATTTTCAAATAATAAAATAATTTTGTTTATGTTTATAGAGGTATGTATAAAAGATAAATCTGTTTTTTAAAAGGTTCTGGTAAAATTTTAATAACAGGTAGGTATTTATTGACCGTCGAGCACTTCTTGAAGATTTGCACCAAGTCTGGAGTTAAATAGATTAACTCCGGGTAATAATCGATTGGTGACTTTTCTGACTGGTCCTATATCTTGTTCAAAATAGAATATATTCTTCTCACTTAAGTCCTTCAGCCTTATAAATACCCTTAAATTACCCTGTGAAATAAGTACAGATACAAAATAATGGAAATATAAAGATTTATTGACAATTTTAAATAAATAATCGATATTTTATCGATGGAGAGCAATTATCGACTCTGTCTCGGGAATTATCGATTGTGTCATACAGAACAAAATTTATGATATTTAATATATTATAAGACAGGTTCTTTGAGCGATTAGAATTAATAGTCAGAGAAGGGTGACGAGAAAGTATAACATTAACAATTAACACAAATACAATAATTATTATTCAATAAAATTTAAATAATTCTAATATGTAATGTGTATGATCGTTGTCGTACCATACGCAGACGATGACGTCACTGCCGAATAAAGAAGGCCGGCTCTGTAGAATTAAAAGATGGCCGCTACTAGTTCTGGCGTAGTTAATGTGAACTCGGCATGTCCCAAAATCACGACAAAATTACCTTCGTCAAGGTCTAAAATGTCCCCGCACTGGTGTAATATGTCTGTTAATCTATTTGGTGTATTCAGGTGAAGTGTTCTGTGTAAACTTGCGTTAGTTAGTTTATTTTCTATGTGTTCAACTTCTACGGTTAAGTTCTCAAATTATTGGTTAAGATTTGCAGAATAAATCAGTTGAAATATAGTGTTTTACTTGTTTCTATCACTCGTATTATGTAGTTAAGTATTTGTTTTCACTATTGTCGTGAATGTATGAACAGCTTTAGCTTTAAAAAGTGTCTAAACCGTTTAACTCTCGTTCACTGATTTCAATGGCTAAACGCTAGTACCATCTTTCTCGATTTTTTTAAAGAAACGTTCTTTTACACAACTGTCCAGCTTGATATTCAACAAAAGACTAATTAACTTGGTCATAAATCTTGCCCAGTTAATCCTTGAAAAAGTATTGTTAACATTTTTCGACTTCCCATACATATGATAAAATATTACATTATGTATGGAATTTATCTATTTTATTCCTCACTTTTATGAATTATTAACCTTATTATTGGTTTAATCATCTCATTCCCTTTAAATTGATGTATTATAGTCCATATCTGTAGATATTTTGTGGAAATTAACAAATTTCTTTACTTTATGGAAATATAGGCTCAAAATTGGATTTCCGTCTTTATACAAAATCCCCTCCATTTAAATATTATTAATACTATTATAATAAATTTTAATTAGTCATATTCCTCTTCCTTTCCTTAAATACATATAAATTACACCTTTGAACTGGTTTTTTGTGTTAATCTGTAAATTTGACATTGCTCTTTAAAATTAATTAATTTATATATTTTGACAATTTACAAAATGTTAAGGTATATTTCCTTATTATCATTTTAATTCATAGGATCATTCCTAGTAGTGGTTAATTGTGTTATCTTATATAAATCTTGGTAGATTACAGGATTTATAAGTGAATTATACTATTTTATATTGGTTCTCTGATTTCACCAAATGGCCTAGATTTTAGAATTTTATATTTCTTTCTTTCTCAAATAATTTAAACTTAATTCCTCCTCTGACTTTACATAATTACAATTATATGAAAATAACATGATTTATAACTTATTGTGTTGTGTAGTAGTTAATTAACACTACATATTTAAAATAAATAATTATGAACATGGTTTAGCAATCTGCACAATTGAACATATTGCAGATATGGTTTGAACATATATCTTTTAACTATTTTTGAGCTAACATAGCATACCTATTAGAACATTATTACTGGTATGTAGGTTATTATTTATCAAACATAATTCTTTTTAAAACACATAACATAAATCTTATTTTCTAATAAACCTTACAAATACATTTATTTAACACATTGATTTTAGGACTGTGAAATAACAGTCTATTTAAACATGTTACACTTATTCATACTATATTAGTACCAGTCCTTTCTGGTTTAAACCATTATTATTGTGATCCCCTACATAAGTAAACATTAACTCCCATACTCTATTTATTATCATTTTTTTACAAATGTCTTGTAAATAAAGATTTACATTAAAATAATAAAATACTGGAAACCTTCCATTTTATTATTTTATTATGCTGTTTATTATTAGATTTTAAAGTTCTGATATAGCATACTACTAAGTTATAGTATCACCAACTTTAAGTTTATTGCTTTTTTTTTTAAAAAAAACACTTACACAAATTCACTTTCACTGTTGGTTCTGATATTTTGAGTCTTATTATCTCAGACCAGACCTTTAGTAATCATGGACCGTTAAGACTAGTTTATTATTTTTATTACACAATAGCTTTAGTCGGTGCACTTCTTATAACGCTATACAACACTTTAGTTTTCTCAATAATTACATTTTATAATATTTTGGGTATGTTATACTTTCTTTTGCATAGTTTTTGCGGGTTTGGGATTGATAGTAGTTTATATAATAATAGGTTTTACTACGGTGTTTCTTTCATACTATTTCTTCCTCTTCTCCTGTCTTCCTTCTTGTCCTTCTTCGTATCTTCCTTCTGGTATTCATTCTTGTCCCTCGTCTAGTCTTCACTCTTCTGTTCTTCCTTCCTCATTCTTGGGTAAACCAAGGTACTTGGTGTTATCACGACTGAGGTTTAGTTTGGAGTATTTAATTTATTCACTGAACTGACTTTATTCTTCTATACAGGTTTCAGGGTATTGTTTTCTTCCTGTTCACAAACTTTATTCTTCCCTCTTCTTGGTTTTGGGATATTTTGGTATTCACCACTCTTTAATTGAGTCTCTTTTTTCTTGATATGGCCTTATATAACTGGTTTACTGCTCTGAGCTTCCTGGGTAACTTACTGGTATTATACTATGATTTGATGAGTTGCTTCGATACTTTCTTTGGTTTTTTAAAAGCAGTGGTTTTTATATATAATGTAGTGAGGATTTTTATCTTATTGTGGTTCATTCCTCTGATTTATTTAAATGTCATTCAATATTATTGTAACATTGGTTGGTGTAATTAAACTTTATGATTTCATATGACTTAAAATGTAGTGGATTTTCTGTCACGCTACAGAATGCCCTTCTCCAGAAGTAATTTTTTCAGACTATACTTGCTTTGTCTGAAACAATTGCTTATGATAATTATTCAAGGTTTGTTATTATTTTGGACTTCCTTCCATTTTAAAATTTTCTTATTTATATTTGAGTTTATATCATTCTCACTTGATCTTCCTTGATAGTAATAGTCATCTGAGTTTCATATTTATTATTTCATTTTTATATTTCTTCTTAGTATTTTCTCCTTGGGATATTTTCTCCCTATCGTTCCCTACTTTGTGAGCTGGTTCAGTTCAGAGAGGCACTGTACGCTACTTTCCTCTGCTGTCCAATACTTCACACATATTTGAGTACAGAGGCAAATCATCTCTGCTCAAAAAACATATTAATCCTGCTGGAATTATCATCAGACAGATTTAAAAAAAATTATTCAGAATAGTACACATTTGTTACTATTTAAAAAATATCTTTGGGATACTTCACTTATTACTTATTATACTTCTCAGAGATTTTAATATTTCTATCTCAGTTGTTCATCTGACTTATTATCTGGATGTTTCTTTCATTTGATATTATGGTAGGAAGCTCTTCTATTATTACATTTTTTCAACTTTTCTTATCATATAAATCTTTTGGTTATAAATTCTTTATTACCTTCTGGTTTTTTCATTATAATCTGCATTATTTATAGTAGCATATCTTTATGACATTTTTAGACTGTTTCATCGTTCTTAAAATTTCACTTGTTCTATTTTCTAGAATTTGTATAACTGTCATCATCATAATTGTCATTTAATTCATAAATCATTTTATATTAATTCATTTAATTACATAAATTTTTGACATTATTTTCACATTATTACGGTCATTGCTATTATACTTGCAAATGATGTTTTTTTTTATTAATTTCATTATGAGGTCATATTTTCTCCTCATACCACTTAAAGTTTCATTCTCTCATAATTCCAAAGAAGTTTTTGTACTTTATTTTATTCAATCACTTAAATCGTATTAAAGAAATTTTCTTTTTTTATTTCCTTCAACACCATTTTACGGAAAGGTTTTTACTCTTCATATTGAACTTAGACATGATTATACTGTCTAGAATTATTTGTTTTAATTCTAAATCTGTTTCCTCTTATTCATCCCATTATGATCCTTTGTTACCATGGTAATTATCTTCTATGCTTACCATAAATATGGTAGGAAATCTCATCAGTTTATCTCACCATAGTGTTTTATTTATAATTGGTTGGTAAGTTGTACCTATACTTGGTTTGGGAAACTTGATTTATTCATAATTCAAAATTCACTCTTCTTATATTATTCTGTGAAGTTTTCTCAAATAATTTGTATGTAAGGTGGGCTTACATGTGTTTTGGCTGGTTTTATTTCTCTAAACTCTCTTGGTATTATTGTCAAAATGTTTCTCTTCAAATAAATATTTAGTAATCTGTCCTTACTTGTTTTTGACCTTAGATGGTTTTATTTCTAAATTCTCTCCTTCTTTATTATTATATTATAGCCATAAAGTTTTTCTTCAAATATTTGTTACGTAAAGTGGGCTTACATTTGTTTTTAGAATTTGGTTGGTTTACATTCAAAATTCTGTTTTATATGTCTTCTTCCAAAATGTTCCTTCTCAAACAAATTGTATGTAATGGGCTTACATTATGTTTAGAATTTTGAGGTTTTAAATTCTATCTTATATATCTTCTAGCCATAAAATTTTCTAATAATTGTAGATAATATGTGCTTATATTTCTTTTTAGAATTTGGTGGTTTTAAGTCCAAACCCTTCTTATATTATTCTTCTTTTCAAATAATTTCTTTCAAATAATCTTTATGTAAGATTGGCTTACATGTATTTTAGAATTTTGAGGATTTAATTTCTATCTTATATATCTTCTATCCATAAAATTTTCTAATAATTTTAGATAATATGTGCTTATATTTCTTTTTAGAATTTGGATGTTTTTAATCATAAAATTTCTTCATGGATGCCTGGTTAAAGACACCCTTGACTTTACTTGAACTTATTTCTTTGATTTCGTAGGTGTTGTTGTTATTGTCTTTTGAGACGATATAGGGACCAGTATACAGGAGCAATAACTTTTTGGTTATCCCCTCTAAGGAACTGGGTAATTCCCTATTCTTCAACAACACCTTCTCTCCAACGGTATAATGAATAACCTTACCCATGCATTTATTGTATTTGTTCCGCCGTTTCTCCTGATCTTCGGCCACCTTATTACAAAATTGAATTTTATCAAATCTATATTTATATTCTCTGGGGAACTCCAAGATGTCTGCAATCTCTCTAGGGGGTTGTCTCTCGTACATTGCGGAGTATGGGGTTATTCCTATGGCTGGATGGTAGGCCAGGTTGAGGAATTCTTCAGTGGCCTCCAAGTATTCTTGCCACCTTCTCTGCTGATCATGGCAATATGTTCTTAATAGGCGCCCCACCTCTCGCAAGACTCTTTCGGCCGGGTTACTGCTTGGGTGGTATATGGATGTCTTGTATGTATGAACCCCCATGGACAGCAGTGTATCCCGCCATCTCCTCCCCTTGAATTGCGTTCCATGGTCGGTTATGATCGATACCGGTTTTCCGACGGTTGGGAAGTACTGGTCGATCAGGATATTAAGAACTTTCTTCGTAGTCGCCCGATTTGCTGGGTATAGCTTTACGAACTTAGTGTAATGGTCCATAATGATGACGATATATCTGTATCGGTGGCGGCCTCCACTGCGGGGAAATGGCCCGCAGATATCCAGGAATACCTTCTCAAGTTTAGACTGCGATGTTATTGGAATCATCTGCCCTTCTCTTTTCTCGTTATTAGTTTTTACGAGTTGGCAAATGCGACAGTTTCTAATATACCTCCGTACCTTCCGATTGATGTCCTTTATATAGCAGTTTTCTTCCAGGGCCTTTACCACCTTTAAAGCGCCCATATGCCCATATCGAACATGATAACTGATCACTATCTCTTTCTCGATATGGGTTGGAATTATTACCTTCCACTCCTCCTTAAATAATGATGGTTTGGAAAACAGGATTCCCTTATGTATAGTGTAATATCGGGAAATGGTCTCATCTCCTGCTTCCAATCTTGAGATAATAGTAATTAATTTCGGGTCAGCTTGTTGGTGTGTGCTTAGTTGTTCTAGAACTGATTGTAGACCGGCGCTGCTGCTGAGAATATGGTACACCTTCAGAATACTCTCCTTCTCCCCCTCGAACGTCTGCTTGTCAATGTCAACTCTAGACAATACGTCCGCGACGACATTCTTCCTTCCGGGGATATACTCCCACTTAAGGTCGTATTCTTGCAGCAATAGTATCCACCGCGTTAATCTTCCATGGCTCAGCTTACATCTCTTAAGGAACGAGATAGATTTATGGTCTGTCCGGACGGTAACGGGATAACCAAGAATATATGTACGGAACTTTCAGCACGCGAACACGACACTCAATAACTCCTTTTCTGTCACATGATAGTTTTTCTCACTCTGGTTCAGAGCTCTGCTGGCAAAACAGATTACAAGATGCTCGCCCTCCTCATCCTCTTGATATAAAGTAGTGCCAAGGCTGATGTCACTGGCATCGCAATTAAGAAAGAAAGGCTTGTTAAAATCTGGATGACGGAGTATAACGTGTTTAAGGAATTTTTGTTTTATGAGAGTCAATATGTTTTGTTGTTCATTACCCCAGATCCATTTATTTTTAGATGACAGTTGCGGCTGGAATCTGGCAGTCAGTTCGGAGTACTTTTCCTGGAACTTGCGGTAGTAGTTACAGAGTCCCAGGAACGACTGTAACTGCCTTCGATTCTTTGGTGTAGGAAAGTTCTGAATTGCTTCGACTTTTTCAGCCGACGGTGAGATTCCCTTATCATTTAATATGAAGCCCAAGAATTGTATCTCTTTAGCAATAAAATGAGACTTTGCTAACTTCAGAGTAATATTGTTTGCTGCTAGCTTCTGTAAGACGTGTTCCACACGGTAGCAGTGTTCCTCCCAAGTTTCTGAGGACACTAGCAAGTCATCGACGTATACGGTGGTGAATTTTAGTGCTTCTTGGCCAAGTATTTGATCCATGCAGTGCACAAAGACTGCGACTGAGTTTACCAGTCCGAAGGGCAACCTCTTAAACTGGTAGTTCCGCCCTTCAAATATAAAGGCCAGATACTGGCGACTCTGTGGATGTAATTCCACCTGCCAGTATCCGCACACCGTATCCCAGGTAGTGAAATATTTGGTACCGTGGAACCGTTTTAAGATCTCCTCAATCTCACCGGGCGAAGTCCTGTCATTTATGATCATCTTATTTATTTCGCGCGCATCTAAACATAAACGGACTTGTCTGTTTTTCTTAGGAATAGCCACGATAGGACTTGTGTAAGGGGAATGGCTACTCTCTATAATGTCATGGTTAATCATTTGCTCTATTTCAGCTCTTACTGCCTGCTTTCGTGATTGCGCAATGGGGTAAGACTTCCGGTTAAAGTCTACAGTGTCTCGGAATTGTAGAGTACACTGGAAATTCTTCACTTTACCGGGCTCATCAGAAAAGACTGATTTATATTTATTGTAGATGTCTATTAATTTGTTCGCTTGGTTTGTTGTTAAACCTTCGCCAGTTGTACCGCTCCGGAAATCCCTGATCTCCAGGATTTTTTGCGACCATAAATCTTCATTGGAGGTGTCGTCTATTCTCTGTTCAATTATGGATGTTGGTTGGATGTAATTAATTTTTCGGATTTGCTGATGGATACTATCGGGAACGACTTGGTCACTACCCACCAAGTTCGCCGTCCAAGTATGTCCGTTAGAAAACAGTGATAATGTTTCAGTTCTTAAATCAATGATGGCGGAATTCCTCCTAACCACATCACACCCGACCAGTATATTAAATGGCAGACCGCTCGCCACCAAGAATTCCATGTCAATCGCTATACCACAGCTCATCACACTGGCGGAGACTTGTCTACGTATAGTTTTGTTCTGTCGGCCGGTTGCTCCCAACAAAACAATATTATTCAATGGCAATGTTGGTAAAGTTCTCCCGCACTCTTGCTGTATCCTCTCCAGTTCCGTCGTACTTATTATTGATACGTTTGACCCAGTATCGATCATTAACTTGGCTGGGATGCCTTCTACCTTGGCGTCAACATGTATAATTTCATTATTGAAGTTATTGGTGGGACTCCTGTTATCCTCTTCCAATAACTCCTGTCTGATGTCCTTCAGGTAGTTGCACCCGATGATTGTAATACGATTGTGATTATTCTCGAAATTGCACTCATTCTCATTATCATACCCAGTAGTCAGAAGCAGTAATGGGTTCTGTCGATTTCTTACTGCCTGTGCCCGTTTAAAGGCTCGGCATCATTATTTCTTTGAGCCATATTATTTGATGCCTCATTCGGGATGCTCAGAGTGGTTACTTGCCGATCTGTTCTATGGTCTTCCGGTCGTTCATGGTGCGACCTCTGTTCAGTGTTGTCCAAACTATTACTCCTACGCGCCGGATAGTACCTCGGTTGGTCCCGTTCCAGGCTCCTCCGCCTTTCTTCGTATCTTCGGTAACTGCTTCGTCGATTGTGGTTGAATCCTCGCTGTCTTCCTTCTGTGGCTTGTATGAAGTTCACTCTAGGGCGAGGATACCTATTATTATTAAAATTACTATTATTGGGACCCGCACGATTAGCATTATTAGGGTAAGGACGATTACCATAATTGGGGCTTCTCTGACTATTTACGTTATCAGGGTAGGGATTGCGGTTACCCTGATAACCATTAGAGGGTCGATTCGGGTTTTGCTGGTTTGGACCCGTATTATTATTGTCATTGTAATTGGTATTATTTACATTATTTCCATTATTATAATTGTTATTTCGCGGGTATGCCCGACCTCCTTGGTACCCAGTATTTACGTGGTTCGCACCCTGGTTATTATTCTGGTACGTCCTTGGTTCGGGCCCATCACTTCTCCTACGACTCTGCCTGTAGTAATCTTCGTTTTCATAATTCTCTAGGAGTTCTGTCATTGCCTGGATGGTTTTTATCTGGCTGCCCCTCCTAGCACGAATCACCTCCTCATCATAATGGTAAGACAGCTTGTTTATTAGGCATTCCTCCGGTATGGCTGGTTCTAAGTGCTTGGCCATACACACTTTGCCGAGGAAATAAGCTGTCTTTGAGCTGCCGACTTGTGGTTTGTAGCGGCCGTGGCATATATTATCTCTGATGAGATTCTGTGTGGTCTCTGACCAGTACTTGGCTTTGAACAGGCTTTTGAATTGTTCATAATTGTCGATGTCGCTCCGGTTGGCCATCCACCAATGGTCATTCACCTCCCGAAACGACTCGTCAAGGATCTCTCGGTTCTGGACCCATCGGTTCCCTCGGTGTTTCTCGAGGTACTCCTCTATTCGTGCCAAGAACTCCATAGGCTTCCGTTTGTATTGCCAGAAATTGAGCCATTCTCTATTCTCTGACATGGGGAAATTGTGATATCCTGATGGTCTGTTTCTTATTAACTCCATCTCCTCCTGGCTCTGACGTACCTGTCCGGTTATGTTTACCATGGCGGCTTCCACGCCGTCGCATCTTTCTGTTACTTGGGTCCTCACTTTATTTACTTCCTCCAAGGCAAACTTCTTGGTCTCCTCCAATTTAGTTTTCTGTTGTTCTTGGACCTGAGTAATTTCCTTTGTTATTGCTTCCCGGACTTCCAGCACTTCGTTCTCTGTTTGACGACATCTTTCGTCTACTTCTCGGATCTGCTGGTTAACAACCACGACTTCCTGTTCTAATTTCTTTACAATGGATTTCTTCGTCTCAGTTATCTTTTTATTTATCTCCTCTTTGGCTAACTCAATCCTCTCGTCTAATTTATTCATGTTCTCTTGGTTAACTTCCCTTAATCTTCTCTCAGCAGTTGATTGTCCTCTCTCAATTCTTCCCTTAATTGTTGGTTGTTATTTTCTATTTTCCTACTGGTTTCTTCCATTTTCTCCTCTAAATTCTTATTATTTTCTTCCATTTTCCTTTCCATCTTCTTACTCAAGGATTGGTTTTCCTTTTTCAGGTCTTCCATTTTCTTATTCATAGATTGGTTATTTTCCTCCATTTTCTCTTCTAAATTCTTATTGGTATTTTCTATGTTTTTATTTATTCCGCCCAAATCTTCCTTGGTGGACTGGTTATCCTTCTTCAAACCTTCTAACTTTTTATTACTTTCTTCCATTTTTTGTAAAAACATTTCCATGAATCTGTCCATTTTATCCTCTTCCATTACTTTGGATTTCCCCATCTGTCTTTCCTGGACATTAACTTCCCCTGTCAGCGTTGTTACTTCAGGTTGTTCCTCTGGTGGTTCATGTGGTTTATGTTCCACCTGGATTAGTAACACTTCCGGCTCCTCCACCGGTGTTGCCTCCTTATCCCCCATGTCAATCTCTTTTTCGGCCTCTGCCGCCCTCTTTTTCGATGTAGCTCGTCTCTGCATCTTTCTCTGTCTCTATTGACTAATCGCTGCCAAGCTTAGATTATTAAGCCCTCTAAGTTGGACGCCACTTTGTAACTAGACCCTTTATGTGGCTGTAATCAAATCAAGTCCCACTGTTTGGGCTAGCCACTTGATCACTAGACCGCTGTATGCCGGTCGTTACAAAAGAATAAAATGTATACGGAAAATTCACTAATTATAGAATTTTCAAATAATAAAATAATTTTGTTTATGTTTATAGAGGTATGTATAAAAGATAAATCTGATTTTAAAAGGTTCTGGTAAAATTTTAATAACAGGTAGGTATTTATTGACCGTCGAGCACTTCTTGAAGATTTGCACCAAGTCTGGAGTTAAATAGATTAACTCCGGGTAATAATCGATTGGTGACTTTTCTGACTGGTCCTATATCTTGTTCAAAATAGAATATATTCTTCTCACTTAAGTCCTTCAGCCTTATAAATACCCTTAAATTACCCTGTGAAATAAGTACAGATACAAAATAATGGAAATATAAAGATTTATTGACAATTTTAAATAAATAATCGATATTTTATCGATGGAGAGCAATTATCGACTCTGTCTCGGGAATTATCGATTGTGTCATACAGAACAAAATTTATGATATTTAATATATTATAAGACAGGTTCTTTGAGCGATTAGAATTAATAGTCAGAGAAGGGTGACGAGAAAGTATAACATTAACAATTAACACAAATACAATAATTATTATTCAATAAAATTTAAATAATTCTAATATGTAATGTGTATGATCGTTGTCGTACCATACGCAGACGATGACGTCACTGCCGAATAAAGAAGGCCGGCTCTGTAGAATTAAAAGATGGCCGCTACTAGTTCTGGCGTAGTTAATGTGAACTCGTCATGTCCCAAAATCACGACAAAATTACCTTCGTCAAGGTCTAAAATTCCCCGCACTGGTGTAATATGTCTGTTAATCTATTTGGTGTATTCAGGTGAAGTGTTCTGTGTAAACTTGCGTTAGTTAGTTTATTTTCTATGTGTTCAACTTCTACGGTTAAGTTCTCAAATTATTGGTTAAGATTTGCAGAATAAATCAGTTGAAATATAGTGTTTTACTTGTTTCTATCACTCGTATTATGTAGTTAAGTATTTGTTTTCACTATTGTCATGAATGTATGAACAGCTTTAGCTTTAAAAAGTGTCTAAACCGTTTAACTCTCGTTCACTGATTTCAATGGCTAAACGCTAGTACCATCTTTCTCGATTTTTTTAAAGAAACGTTCTTTTACACAACTGTCCAGCTTGATATTCAACAAAAGACTAATTAACTTGGTCATAAATCTTGCCCAGTTAATCCTTGAAAAAGTATTGTTAACATTTTTCGACTTCCCATACATATGATAAAATATTACATTATGTATGGAATTTATCTATTTTATTCCTCACTTTTATGAATTATTAACCTTATTATTGGTTTAATCATCTCATTCCCTTTAAATTGATGTATTATAGTCCATATCTGTAGATATTTTGTGGAAATTAACAAATTTCTTTACTTTATGGAAATATAGGCTCAAAATTGGATTTCCGTCTTTATACAAAATCCCCTCCATTTAAATATTATTAATACTATTATAATAAATTTTAATTAGTCATATTCCTCTTCCTTTCCTTAAATACATATAAATTACACCTTTGAACTGGTTTTTTGTGTTAATCTGTAAATTTGACATTGCTCTTTAAAATTAATTAATTTATATATTTTGACAATTTACAAAATGTTAAGGTATATTTCCTTATTATCATTTTAGTTCATAGGATCATTCCTAGTAGTGGTTAATTGTGTTATCTTATATAAATCTTGGTAGATTACAGGATTTATAAGTGAATTATACTATTTTATATTGGTTCTCTGATTTCACCAAATGGCCTAGATTTTAGAATTTTATATTTCTTTCTTTCTCAAATAATTTAAACTTAATTCCTCCTCTGACTTTACATAATTACAATTATATGAAAATAACATGATTTATAACTTATTGTGTTGTGTAGTAGTTAATTAACACTACATATTTAAAATAAATAATTATGAACATGGTTTAGCAATCTGCACAATTGAACATATTGCAGATATGGTTTGAACATATATCTTTTAACTATTTTTGAGCTAACATAGCATACCTATTAGAACATTATTACTGGTATGTAGGTTATTATTTATCAAACATAATTCTTTTTAAAACACATAACATAAATCTTATTTTCTAATAAACCTTACAAATACATTTATTTAACACATTGATTTTAGGACTGTGAAATAACAGTCTATTTAAACATGTTACACTTATTCATACTATATTAGTACCAGTCCTTTCTGGTTTAAACCATTATTATTGTGATCCCCTACATAAGTAAACATTAACTCCCATACTCTATTTATTATCATTTTTTTACAAATGTCTTGTAAATAAAGATTTACATTAAAATAATAAAATACTGGAAACCTTCCATTTTATTATTTTATTATGCTGTTTATTATTAGATTTTAAAGTTCTGATATAGCATACTACTAAGTTATAGTATCACCAACTTTAAGTTTATTGCTTTTTTTTTTTAAAAAAACACTTACACAAATTCACTTTCACTGTTGGTTCTGATATTTTGAGTCTTATTATCTCAGACCAGACCTTTAGTAATCATGGACCGTTAAGACTAGTTTATTTTTTGTATTACACAATAGCTTTAGTCGGTGCACTTCTTATAACGCTATACAACACTTTAGTTTTCTCAATAATTACATTTTATAATATTTTGGGTATGTTATACTTTCTTTTGCATAGTTTTTGCGGGTTTGGGATTGATAGTAGTTTATATAATAATAGGTTTTACTACGGTGTTTCTTTCATACTATTTCTTCCTCTTCTCCTGTCTTCCTTCTTGTCCTTCTTCGTATCTTCCTTCTGGTATTCATTCTTGTCCCTCGTCTAGTCTTCACTCTTCTGTTCTTCCTTCCTCATTCTTGGGTAAACCAAGGTACTTGGTGTTATCACGACTGAGGTTTAGTTTGGAGTATTTAATTTATTCACTGAACTGACTTTATTCTTCTATACAGGTTTCAGGGTATTGTTTTCTTCCTGTTCACAAACTTTATTCTTCCCTCTTCTTGGTTTTGGGATATTTTGGTATTCACCACTCTTTAATTGAGTCTCTTTTTTCTTGATATGGCCTTATATAACTGGTTTACTGCTCTGAGCTTCCTGGGTAACTTACTGGTATTATACTATGATTTGATGAGTTGCTTCGATACTTTCTTTGGTTTTTTAAAAGCAGTGGTTTTTATATATAATGTAGTGAGGATTTTTATCTTATTGTGGTTCATTCCTCTGATTTATTTAAATGTCATTCAATATTATTGTAACATTGGTTGGTGTAATTAAACTTTATGATTTCATATGACTTAAAATGTAGTGGATTTTCTGTCACGCTACAGAATGCCCTTCTCCAGAAGTAATTTTTTCAGACTATACTTGCTTTGTCTGAAACAATTGCTTATGATAATTATTCAAGGTTTGTTATTATTTTGGACTTCCTTCCATTTTAAAATTTTCTTATTTATATTTGAGTTTATATCATTCTCACTTGATCTTCCTTGATAGTAATAGTCATCTGAGTTTCATATTTATTATTTCATTTTTATATTTCTTCTTAGTATTTTCTCCTTGGGATATTTTCTCCCTATCGTTCCCTACTTTGTGAGCTGGTTCAGTTCAGAGAGGCACTGTACGCTACTTTCCTCTGCTGTCCAATACTTCACACATATTTGAGTACAGAGGCAAATCATCTCTGCTCAAAAAACATATTAATCCTGCTGGAATTATCATCAGACAGATTTAAAAAAAATTATTCAGAATAGTACACATTTGTTACTATTTAAAAAATATCTTTGGGATACTTCACTTATTACTTATTATACTTCTCAGAGATTTTAATATTTCTATCTCAGTTGTTCATCTGACTTATTATCTGGATGTTTCTTTCATTTGATATTATGGTAGGAAGCTCTTCTATTATTACATTTTTTCAACTTTTCTTATCATATAAATCTTTTGGTTATAAATTCTTTATTACCTTCTGGTTTTTTCATTATAATCTGCATTATTTATAGTAGCATATCTTTATGACATTTTTAGACTGTTTCATCGTTCTTAAAATTTCACTTGTTCTATTTTCTAGAATTTGTATAACTGTCATCATCATAATTGTCATTTAATTCATAAATCATTTTATATTAATTCATTTAATTACATAAATTTTTGACATTATTTTCACATTATTACGGTCATTGCTATTATACTTGCAAATGATGTTTTTTTTTATTAATTTCATTATGAGGTCATATTTTCTCCTCATACCACTTAAAGTTTCATTCTCTCATAATTCCAAAGAAGTTTTTGTACTTTATTTTATTCAATCACTTAAATCGTATTAAAGAAATTTTCTTTTTTTATTTCCTTCAACACCATTTTACGGAAAGGTTTTTACTCTTCATATTGAACTTAGACATGATTATACTGTCTAGAATTATTTGTTTTAATTCTAAATCTGTTTCCTCTTATTCATCCCATTATGATCCTTTGTTACCATGGTAATTATCTTCTATGCTTACCATAAATATGGTAGGAAATCTCATCAGTTTATCTCACCATAGTGTTTTATTTATAATTGGTTGGTAAGTTGTACCTATACTTGGTTTGGGAAACTTGATTTATTCATAATTCAAAATTCACTCTTCTTATATTATTCTGTGAAGTTTTCTCAAATAATTTGTATGTAAGGTGGGCTTACATGTGTTTTGGCTGGTTTTATTTCTCTAAACTCTCTTGGTATTATTGTCAAAATGTTTCTCTTCAAATAAATATTTAGTAATCTGTCCTTACTTGTTTTTGACCTTAGATGGTTTTATTTCTAAATTCTCTCCTTCTTTATTATTATATTATAGCCATAAAGTTTTTCTTCAAATATTTGTTACGTAAAGTGGGCTTACATTTGTTTTTAGAATTTGGTTGGTTTACATTCAAAATTCTGTTTTATATGTCTTCTTCCAAAATGTTCCTTCTCAAACAAATTGTATGTAATGGGCTTACATTATGTTTAGAATTTTGAGGTTTTAAATTCTATCTTATATATCTTCTAGCCATAAAATTTTCTAATAATTGTAGATAATATGTGCTTATATTTCTTTTTAGAATTTGGTGGTTTTAAGTCCAAACCCTTCTTATATTATTCTTCTTTTCAAATAATTTCTTTCAAATAATCTTTATGTAAGATTGGCTTACATGTATTTTAGAATTTTGAGGATTTAATTTCTATCTTATATATCTTCTATCCATAAAATTTTCTAATAATTTTAGATAATATGTGCTTATATTTCTTTTTAGAATTTGGATGTTTTTAATCATAAAATTTCTTCATGGATGCCTGGTTAAAGACACCCTTGACTTTACTTGAACTTATTTCTTTGATTTCGTAGGTGTTGTTGTTATTGTCTTTTGAGACGATATAGGGACCAGTATACAGGAGCAATAACTTTTTGGTTATCCCCTCTAAGGAACTGGGTAATTCCCTATTCTTCAACAACACCTTCTCTCCAACGGTATAATGAATAACCTTACCCATGCATTTATTGTATTTGTTCCGCCGTTTCTCCTGATCTTCGGCCACCTTATTACAAAATTGAATTTTATCAAATCTATATTTATATTCTCTGGGGAACTCCAAGATGTCTGCAATCTCTCTAGGGGGTTGTCTCTCGTACATTGCGGAGTATGGGGTTATTCCTATGGCTGGATGGTAGGCCAGGTTGAGGAATTCTTCAGTGGCCTCCAAGTATTCTTGCCACCTTCTCTGCTGATCATGGCAATATGTTCTTAATAGGCGCCCCACCTCTCGCAAGACTCTTTCGGCCGGGTTACTGCTTGGGTGGTATATGGATGTCTTGTATGTATGAACCCCCATGGACAGCAGTGTATCCCGCCATCTCCTCCCCTTGAATTGCGTTCCATGGTCGGTTATGATCGATACCGGTTTTCCGACGGTTGGGAAGTACTGGTCGATCAGGATATTAAGAACTTTCTTCGTAGTCGCCCGATTTGCTGGGTATAGCTTTACGAACTTAGTGTAATGGTCCATAATGATGACGATATATCTGTATCGGTGGCGGCCTCCACTGCGGGGAAATGGCCCGCAGATATCCAGGAATACCTTCTCAAGTTTAGACTGCGATGTTATTGGAATCATCTGCCCTTCTCTTTTCTCGTTATTAGTTTTTAAGAGTTGGCAAATGCGACAGTTTCTAATATACCTCCGTACCTTCCGATTGATGTCCTTTATATAGCAGTTTTCTTCCAGGGCCTTTACCACCTTTAAAGCGCCCATATGCCCATATCGAACATGATAACTGATCACTATCTCTTTCTCGATATGGGTTGGAATTATTACCTTCCACTCCTCCTTAAATAATGATGGTTTGGAAAACAGGATTCCCTTATGTATAGTGTAATATCGGGAAATGGTCTCATCTCCTGCTTCCAATCTTGAGATAATAGTAATTAATTTCGGGTCAGCTTGTTGGTGTGTGCTTAGTTGTTCTAGAACTGATTGTAGACCGGCGCTGCTGCTGAGAATATGGTACACCTTCAGAATACTCTCCTTCTCCCCCTCGAACGTCTGCTTGTCAATGTCAACTCTAGACAATACGTCCGCGACGACATTCTTCCTTCCGGGGATATACTCCCACTTAAGGTCGTATTCTTGCAGCAATAGTATCCACCGCGTTAATCTTCCATGGCTCAGCTTACATCTCTTAAGGAACGAGATAGATTTATGGTCTGTCCGGACGGTAACGGGATAACCAAGAATATATGTACGGAACTTTCCGCACGCGAACACGACACTCAATAACTCCTTTTCTGTCACATGATAGTTTTTCTCACTCTGGTTCAGAGCTCTGCTGGCAAAACAGATTACAAGATGCTCGCCCTCCTCATCCTCTTGATATAAAGTAGTGCCAAGGCTGATGTCACTGGCATCGCAATTAAGAAAGAAAGGCTTGTTAAAATCTGGATGACGGAGTATAACGTGTTTAAGGAATTTTTGTTTTATGAGAGTCAATATGTTTTGTTGTTCATTACCCCAGATCCATTTATTTTTAGATGACAGTTGCGGCTGGAATCTGGCAGTCAGTTCGGAGTACTTTTCCTGGAACTTGCGGTAGTAGTTACAGAGTCCCAGGAACGACTGTAACTGCCTTCGATTCTTTGGTGTAGGAAAGTTCTGAATTGCTTCGACTTTTTCAGCCGACGGTGAGATTCCCTTATCATTTAATATGAAGCCCAAGAATTGTATCTCTTTAGCAATAAAATGAGACTTTGCTAACTTCAGAGTAATATTGTTTGCTGCTAGCTTCTGTAAGACGTGTTCCACACGGTAGCAGTGTTCCTCCCAAGTTTCTGAGGACACTAGCAAGTCATCGACGTATACGGTGGTGAATTTTAGTGCTTCTTGGCCAAGTATTTGATCCATGCAGTGCACAAAGACTGCGACTGAGTTTACCAGTCCGAAGGGCAACCTCTTAAACTGGTAGTTCCGCCCTTCAAATATAAAGGCCAGATACTGGCGACTCTGTGGATGTAATTCCACCTGCCAGTATCCGCACACCGTATCCCAGGTAGTGAAATATTTGGTACCGTGGAACCGTTTTAAGATCTCCTCAATCTCACCGGGCGAAGTCCTGTCATTTATGATCATCTTATTTATTTCGCGCGCATCTAAACATAAACGGACTTGTCTGTTTTTCTTAGGAATAGCCACGATAGGACTTGTGTAAGGGGAATGGCTACTCTCTATAATGTCATGGTTAATCATTTGCTCTATTTCAGCTCTTACTGCCTGCTTTCGTGATTGCGCAATGGGGTAAGACTTCCGGTTAAAGTCTACAGTGTCTCGGAATTGTAGAGTACACTGGAAATTCTTCACTTTACCGGGCTCATCAGAAAAGACTGATTTATATTTATTGTAGATGTCTATTAATTTGTTCGCTTGGTTTGTTGTTAAACCTTCGCCAGTTGTACCGCTCCGGAAATCCCTGATCTCCAGGATTTTTTGCGACCATAAATCTTCATTGGAGGTGTCGTCTATTCTCTGTTCAATTATGGATGTTGGTTGGATGTAATTAATTTTTCGGATTTGCTGATGGATACTATCGGGAACGACTTGGTCACTACCCACCAAGTTCGCCGTCCAAGTATGTCCGTTAGAAAACAGTGATAATGTTTCAGTTCTTAAATCAATGATGGCGGAATTCCTCCTAACCACATCACACCCGACCAGTATATTAAATGGCAGACCGCTCGCCACCAAGAATTCCATGTCAATCGCTATACCACAGCTCATCACACTGGCGGAGACTTGTCTACGTATAGTTTTGTTCTGTCGGCCGGTTGCTCCCAACAAAACAATATTATTCAATGGCAATGTTGGTAAAGTTCTCCCGCACTCTTGCTGTATCCTCTCCAGTTCCGTCGTACTTATTATTGATACGTTTGACCCAGTATCGATCATTAACTTGGCTGGGATGCCTTCTACCTTGGCGTCAACATGTATAATTTCATTATTGAAGTTATTGGTGGGACTCCTGTTATCCTCTTCCAATAACTCCTGTCTGATGTCCTTCAGGTAGTTGCACCCGATGATTGTAATACGATTGTGATTATTCTCGAAATTGCACTCATTCTCATTATCATACCCAGTAGTCAGAAGCAGTAATGGGTTCTGTCGATTTCTTACTGCCTGTGCCCGTTTAAAGGCTCGGCATCATTATTTCTTTGAGCCATATTATTTGATGCCTCATTCGGGATGCTCAGAGTGGTTACTTGCCGATCTGTTCTATGGTCTTCCGGTCGTTCATGGTGCGACCTCTGTTCAGTGTTGTCCAAACTATTACTCCTACGCGCCGGATAGTACCTCGGTTGGTCCCGTTCCAGGCTCCTCCGCCTTTCTTCGTATCTTCGGTAACTGCTTCGTCGATTGTGGTTGAATCCTCGCTGTCTTCCTTCTGTGGCTTGTATGAAGTTCACTCTAGGGCGAGGATACCTATTATTATTAAAATTACTATTATTGGGACCCGCACGATTAGCATTATTAGGGTAAGGACGATTACCATAATTGGGGCTTCTCTGACTATTTACGTTATCAGGGTAGGGATTGCGGTTACCCTGATAACCATTAGAGGGTCGATTCGGGTTTTGCTGGTTTGGACCCGTATTATTATTGTCATTGTAATTGGTATTATTTACATTATTTCCATTATTATAATTGTTATTTCGCGGGTATGCCCGACCTCCTTGGTACCCAGTATTTACGTGGTTCGCACCCTGGTTATTATTCTGGTACGTCCTTGGTTCGGGCCCATCACTTCTCCTACGACTCTGCCTGTAGTAATCTTTGTTTTCATAATTCTCTAGGAGTTCTGTCATTGCCTGGATGGTTTTTATCTGGCTGCCCCTCCTAGCACGAATCACCTCCTCATCATAATGGTAAGACAGCTTGTTTATTAGGCATTCCTCCGGTATGGCTGGTTCTAAGTGCTTGGCCATACACACTTTGCCGAGGAAATAAGCTGTCTTTGAGCTGCCGACTTGTGGTTTGTAGCGGCCGTGGCATATATTATCTCTGATGAGATTCTGTGTGGTCTCTGACCAGTACTTGGCTTTGAACAGGCTTTTGAATTGTTCATAATTGTCGATGTCGCTCCGGTTGGCCATCCACCAATGGTCATTCACCTCCCGAAACGACTCGTCAAGGATCTCTCGGTTCTGGACCCATCGGTTCCCTCGGTGTTTCTCGAGGTACTCCTCTATTCGTGCCAAGAACTCCATAGGCTTCCGTTTGTATTGCCGGAAATTGAGCCATTCTCTATTCTCTGACATGGGGAAATTGTGATATCCTGATGGTCTGTTTCTTATTAACTCCATCTCCTCCTGGCTCTGACGTACCTGTCCGGTTATGTTTACCATGGCGGCTTCCACGCCGTCGCATCTTTCTGTTACTTGGGTCCTCACTTTATTTACTTCCTCCAAGGCAAACTTCTTGGTCTCCTCCAATTTAGTTTTCTGTTGTTCTTGGACCTGAGTAATTTCCTTTGTTATTGCTTCCCGGACTTCCAGCACTTCGTTCTCTGTTTGACGACATCTTTCGTCTACTTCTCGGATCTGCTGGTTAACAACCACGACTTCCTGTTCTAATTTCTTTACAATGGATTTCTTCGTCTCAGTTATCTTTTTATTTATCTCCTCTTTGGCTAACTCAATCCTCTCGTCTAATTTATTCATGTTCTCTTGGTTAACTTCCCTTAATCTTCTCTCAGCAGTTGATTGTCCTCTCTCAATTCTTCCCTTAATTGTTGGTTGTTATTTTCTATTTTCCTACTGGTTTCTTCCATTTTCTCCTCTAAATTCTTATTATTTTCTTCCATTTTCCTTTCCATCTTCTTACTCAAGGATTGGTTTTCCTTTTTCAGGTCTTCCATTTTCTTATTCATAGATTGGTTATTTTCCTCCATTTTCTCTTCTAAATTCTTATTGGTATTTTCTATGTTTTTATTTATTCCGCCCAAATCTTCCTTGGTGGACTGGTTATCCTTCTTCAAACCTTCTAACTTTTTATTACTTTCTTCCATTTTTTGTAAAAACATTTCCATGAATCTGTCCATTTTATCCTCTTCCATTACTTTGGATTTCCCCATCTGTCTTTCCTGGACATTAACTTCCCCTGTCAGCGTTGTTACTTCAGGTTGTTCCTCTGGTGGTTCATGTGGTTTATGTTCCACCTGGATTAGTAACACTTCCGGCTCCTCCACCGGTGTTGCCTCCTTATCCCCCATGTCAATCTCTTTTTCGGCCTCTGCCGCCCTCTTTTTCGATGTAGCTCGTCTCTGCATCTTTCTCTGTCTCTATTGACTAATCGCTGCCAAGCTTAGATTATTAAGCCCTCTAAGTTGGACGCCACTTTGTAACTAGACCCTTTATGTGGCTGTAATCAAATCAAGTCCCACTGTTTGGGCTAGCCACTTGATCACTAGACCGCTGTATGCCGGTCGTTACAAAAGAATAAAATGTATACGGAAAATTCACTAATTATAGAATTTTCAAATAATAAAATAATTTTGTTTATGTTTATAGAGGTATGTATAAAAGATAAATCTGATTTTAAAAGGTTCTGGTAAAATTTTAATAACAGGTAGGTATTTATTGACCGTCGAGCACTTCTTGAAGATTTGCACCAAGTCTGGAGTTAAATAGATTAACTCCGGGTAATAATCGATTGGTGACTTTTCTGACTGGTCCTATATCTTGTTCAAAATAGAATATATTCTTCTCACTTAAGTCCTTCAGCCTTATAAATACCCTTAAATTACCCTGTGAAATAAGTACAGATACAAAATAATGGAAATATAAAGATTTATTGACAATTTTAAATAAATAATCGATATTTTATCGATGGAGAGCAATTATCGACTCTGTCTCGGGAATTATCGATTGTGTCATACAGAACAAAATTTATGATATTTAATATATTATAAGACAGGTTCTTTGAGCGATTAGAATTAATAGTCAGAGAAGGGTGACGAGAAAGTATAACATTAACAATTAACACAAATACAATAATTATTATTCAATAAAATTTAAATAATTCTAATATGTAATGTGTATGATCGTTGTCGTACCATACGCAGACGATGACGTCACTGCCGAATAAAGAAGGCCGGCTCTGTAGAATTAAAAGATGGCCGCTACTAGTTCTGGCGTAGTTAATGTGAACTCGGCATGTCCCAAAATCACGACAAAATTACCTTCGTCAAGGTCTAAAATTCCCCGCACTGGTGTAATATGTCTGTTAATCTATTTGGTGTATTCAGGTGAAGTGTTCTGTGTAAACTTGCGTTAGTTAGTTTATTTTCTATGTGTTCAACTTCTACGGTTAAGTTCTCAAATTATTGGTTAAGATTTGCAGAATAAATCAGTTGAAATATAGTGTTTTACTTGTTTCTATCACTCGTATTATGTAGTTAAGTATTTGTTTTCACTATTGTCGTGAATGTATGAACAGCTTTAGCTTTAAAAAGTGTCTAAACCGTTTAACTCTCGTTCACTGATTTCAATGGCTAAACGCTAGTACCATCTTTCTCGATTTTTTTAAAGAAACGTTCTTTTACACAACTGTCCAGCTTGATATTCAACAAAAGACTAATTAACTTGGTCATAAATCTTGCCCAGTTAATCCTTGAAAAAGTATTGTTAACATTTTTCGACTTCCCATACATATGATAAAATATTACATTATGTATGGAATTTATCTATTTTATTCCTCACTTTTATGAATTATTAACCTTATTATTGGTTTAATCATCTCATTCCCTTTAAATTGATGTATTATAGTCCATATCTGTAGATATTTTGTGGAAATTAACAAATTTCTTTACTTTATGGAAATATAGGCTCAAAATTGGATTTCCGTCTTTATACAAAATCCCCTCCATTTAAATATTATTAATACTATTATAATAAATTTTAATTAGTCATATTCCTCTTCCTTTCCTTAAATACATATAAATTACACCTTTGAACTGGTTTTTTGTGTTAATCTGTAAATTTGACATTGCTCTTTAAAATTAATTAATTTATATATTTTGACAATTTACAAAATGTTAAGGTATATTTCCTTATTATCATTTTAATTCATAGGATCATTCCTAGTAGTGGTTAATTGTGTTATCTTATATAAATCTTGGTAGATTACAGGATTTATAAGTGAATTATACTATTTTATATTGGTTCTCTGATTTCACCAAATGGCCTAGATTTTAGAATTTTATATTTCTTTCTTTCTCAAATAATTTAAACTTAATTCCTCCTCTGACTTTACATAATTACAATTATATGAAAATAACATGATTTATAACTTATTGTGTTGTGTAGTAGTTAATTAACACTACATATTTAAAATAAATAATTATGAACATGGTTTAGCAATCTGCACAATTGAACATATTGCAGATATGGTTTGAACATATATCTTTAACTATTTTTGAGCTAACATAGCATACCTATTAGAACATTATTACTGGTATGTAGGTTATTATTTATCAAACATAATTCTTTTTAAAACACATAACATAAATCTTATTTTCTAATAAACCTTACAAATACATTTATTTAACACATTGATTTTAGGACTGTGAAATAACAGTCTATTTAAACATGTTACACTTATTCATACTATATTAGTACCAGTCCTTTCTGGTTTAAACCATTATTATTGTGATCCCCTACATAAGTAAACATTAACTCCCATACTCTATTTATTATCATTTTTTTACAAATGTCTTGTAAATAAAGATTTACATTAAAATACTGGAAACCTTCCATTTTATTATTTTATTATGCTGTTTATTATTAGATTTTAAAGTTGTGATATAGCATACTACTAAGTTATAGTATCACCAACTTTAAGTTTATTGCTTTTTTTTTTTAAAAAAAACACTTACACAAATTCACTTTCACTGTTGGTTCTGATATTTTGAGTCTTATTATCTCAGACCAGACCTTTAGTAATCATGGACCGTTAAGACTAGTTTATTTTTTTTATTACACAATAGCTTTAGTCGGTGCACTTCTTATAACGCTATACAACACTTTAGTTTTCTCAATAATTACATTTTATAATATTTTGGGTATGTTATACTTTCTTTTGCATAGTTTTTGCGGGTTTGGGATTGATAGTAGTTTATATAATAATAGGTTTTACTACGGTGTTTCTTTCATACTATTTCTTCCTCTTCTCCTGTCTTCCTTCTTGTCCTTCTTCGTATCTTCCTTCTGGTATTCATTCTTGTCCCTCGTCTAGTCTTCACTCTTCTGTTCTTCCTTCCTCATTCTTGGGTAAACCAAGGTACTTGGTGTTATCACGACTGAGGTTTAGTTTGGAGTATTTAATTTATTCACTGAACTGACTTTATTCTTCTATACAGGTTTCAGGGTATTGTTTTCTTCCTGTTCACAAACTTTATTCTTCCCTCTTCTTGGTTTTGGGATATTTTGGTATTCACCACTCTTTAATTGAGTCTCTTTTTTCTTGATATGGCCTTATATAACTGGTTTACTGGTCTGAGCTTCCTGGGTAACTTACTGGTATTATACTATGATTTGATGAGTTGCTTCGATACTTTCTTTGGTTTTTTAAAAACAGTGGTTTTTATATATAATGTAGTGAGGATTTTTATCTTATTGTGGTTCATTCCTCTGATTTATTTAAATGTCATTCAATATTATTGTAACATTGGTTGGTGTAATTAAACTTTATGATTTCATATGACTTAAAATGTAGTGGATTTTCTGTCACGCTACAATATTTACAATTTTATAAAGTAATATTATACATGAGTTATTACGAATGCCATGTCTATGTTTGTGTATGTTAGTGTATAGGAAGAAAACAACTGATCTCCTCACAACCGCTGATCAACAAAGAGTCGACGGAACGTCAAATGGAATAATCCTAACAGTGAATATAATACATAAAATTAAACTATTTAAACAGATAGCTAATACGACGAAAGAAGTGTAAGTAACCGGCTTATTCAATCCTGGATTCAACAATAGGTTGAATTGAGGGGAATAAGTCACTACACAGTTAAATAATAATAAAATTTGATATTGAATAATAACAATTAGCCGAGAGCCAGATTCATTTTCAGTAAAATAACCCTGAGACTACTACTTAATAATCATAAATAAATAATATTTTTAAAAAACCGACATTCGTCCTCTTACAATATTTACGTACGATCCAGAAACAAAGCAGCAATCAATATACATTGGAAAAGACAATCTTCCCCAAGAGCAAATAAAGCACGCACGAGTCCTTCGAAGTTCAAGGCAATGCTTATTGTTTTCTTTGATATCCAGGGGATTATGGCAGAATGGGTACCCAGTAGTCAAACAGTTAACCAACAATATTATAAACAAGTTTTGGAAAAATTGCGTGAACGTGTTAGAAAGAAGCGCCCTGAATTGTGGAAGAATGGGTGGATCTTGCACCAGGACAATGCGCGTGCCCACAATGCGTTATCAGTCAAACAATTTTTGGCCAGTAAAAACATCGCAGTCCTTGAACATCCTCCATATTACCCCGATTTAGCACCATGCGATTTTTTCCTATTCCCCAAAATTAAGTCAGCGCTAAAAGGGGCCCATTTTTCAATGGTGGAAGAGGTACAGGTGAAAATGGCGGAGTTCCTGCGCAGCCTGATGGAAAGTGATACGCAGAAATGTTTTGAGCAGTGGAAGGAACGTATACAGAAGTGTGTGGACTCAATGGGGTCCTACTTTAAAGGTGACCACCAGTAATTGTACATATCAGGTAAAAAAAAAAAATTACAGCATCAGTCTCGTTATTTTTGTGTCAGACCTCGTACTATGGCAAGCCACTGAGTCTGAAGCAACAGCTTGATTACTTATACTTGTAACTGTACTTGATACAACATTGAAATATATATTTTATAGGCCTATTTGTATTTCAATTTCGTCTTAACATGACAGATTTTGGGCACTGTACAATTTGGAGTCCGTATTAATTGTACATGAATGTTTGTGAAAGATACCCACTATTGACACATGTTGAAAATTTTTTTAACAAATAATGTGGAGATTGTTACCTTGACATGGGTTTAGTACCAGTACTTATTTAGTTTTACCAAGTTTGCCAGCAAAATGTACGGACAGCTTGTTTGTAAGATGATCATTGTCACTTTGTTACTAATGTAATGGAGAGATTGTTACTCTAGTGGATACAGCTCGGAAACTAATGCTTATCAAGGCAAATGGTGATTTGTTGCAAACTTAAGTTTTTTGTATCCTGGCACGTGCAAGTGGCTAACATCATATGTGGAATGTTCTCACTTGTTCTGGGGATGGCTGTGCCCCTTCATTTCTTCCAATTATGCTACAACATAGTGGAACATTTCAATATACAACTCTCATAGTTCCTGTTGACTATATATACAATGACATTATAGTCAGTCAGGTGTGTTTTGTGAACTAAGCGATAAGGAGTTGTTTTTAGAGTTATGACATAAAATTAAATTACTGACATGTATAATTATTTTACAAAGACAGATTTAATTAGTGCTAGTGTGTACTATACAATTGTAAACTTGAAGAACTTTTATACGAGGTTTGTCTAAAAAGTAATGAGACTAAATTTTTTCTCAGGAAGTGCCAACACTGAGATCAATGATGCAACAGCTAATAGCTGTAACATTTGAATACATTCGTAAAAATTTTCAGCTTCTTGACTTTAACAGATTTGGCTGTGCCATAGTTTTTGTGTTTGTTTTGTCTCATGTCACAAAAATGGAGCTTAGTAATACTGAACACCGTTATGCAATCAAATTTTGTGTCAAACTCAAAGACAGTGCAACAAAAACATTTAAGAAGTTAAAACAAGTTTACGGAGATGAAGCCATGTCTCGGGCTCAGGTTTTTTAGGTGGTACAAAGCATTATTGGATGGCTGTGAAACCGTGTAGGACGAACACTGTTCTGGACGACCAAGCATAGCACAAACTCATGAATATGTGTTGAAAGTGAGAGATCTCAAGTCTGATCGTCGTTTGATGGTGAGATAACTGCTTATGAACTAAATTTAAATCACCAGACATTTCATGAAATTCTGACGAATGACTTGAACATGCGCAAAAATGGTTCCAAAAAGTTCACTCAGGAACAGGACAACCGAAAAAATGTGTCTTGACCTTCTTGAGCACATTGAAAATGACGCAGATTTTATGAAAAGTGTCATAACACCTGATGAATCGTGGATTTTCGAGTATGATCCAGAAACAAAACGGCAAAGTGAAGAGTCCTCACCACGTCCAAGAAAGAGCAAATCCAAGATCAAGTCAATGCTCATTACTTTTTTCGACATTTGAGGTATTGTGCATAAGGAATTTGTCTCAAGGACAGAAAGTCAATCAAACTTCCTACTGTCAGGTTCTTGAGAGACTCAGAAAAAGGGTCATTCATGTCCGGCCAGAGATTGTCGACTCTTGGATGCTTCATCATGATAACGCTCCATGTCACACAGCACTTTCTGTGAACGAGTATTTGGCCAAAAAGGGCATTCCTGTGGTAACCCAGCCCCCTTACTCCTCTGATCTTAGTCCATGTGATTATTTCCTATTTCCAAAAATCAAAGGCCAACTCCAGGGCTGTCATTTTGAAAGTGTGGAGAACATCCAAAAGATTGACAGACCAGCTAATGGTATTGACAGCTGAAGACTTCCAGGACTGTTTCAATCAATAGGAACATCTCTGTAAGTGTGTGGCTTCCCAAAGGAACTACTTTGAAGGAGATAATATTGTTTTGTAGTTAATGCATCAATAAATAATTTTATACTATCAGTTTCATTACTTTTTAGACAACCTCACACACGTGTCTTATTGAAATTGGTATTGTTTTGAGTAAAAAATTGTCTGGTGTTCAATTATTTTATTCCATTGTTATAAAGACAATGATTCATGAACTGTTATAACACTACTTTGTTCGGCAGAGTAATAATGATGATATCATGCTTCTACTTTCATAACTGTTTATGATTTTTATTTCCCTTTTTATGAATAGTCGAAATATGTCTAAAATAGTGTAACATCACAAGATGTCACCTAACCTAAGTGTATGTTATTAGATTTCATAAAACAAGATAAACATGTAAATAGGTATAGACTAGTCAAAATAAACAAGAAAGAAGAAACCAAGAGAGAAGAATAAAGCAGAAGTGCCATGGGAAACGGTAACCCAATAGCTGTTTGACACTACAACTAGACTGAGACTAAAACGAACTAATGGACAGAATAGATTTAAATTCAACTGTCAATTCAGTAAATGGTTAATGTAAACTGAATGTCATTTATAAACAAAAACCAGACGAATTAGCAGTTAAATACTGTGAAAGCAAAATCAGCATTTTTCTGATAATAAATGTGACTATGAACAGTAGATAATGAAGGCCAAAACCAATGTTAACAATGGCTATATTGTAGGAACTAAGATGTATTTCTGCATCAAATATACCTGTCAGAAAAGAGAGCTGACTATATAAGAGAATCTTATACCAATAAGATGTCTCTGTAATTTACCAAATTGAGAACCCATAGGCATTATAAAGGCCAAATTTCAGTGTAGGCGATATTCTACACTTAACAAACTTAGACCAAACATCAGTCAGTAAAGTGACTATTAATAATTATCACCAGTGCAAAATAAAATGCACCAGAACAATGGTTATGCATTAACATAACGAAAAATGATATTAAAACGATAGGTTTAGCCACGATTTTATTTGTAACTCGTAGTTCAAAACTAACTAACAATAGACAAAATGTCATTAGTCAGTAGGTTCATTTATTACTATGTATAGAATTAAGGTGTAAAAGTAAAATTCAGTGAAAAAAAACGTCAGTACAGTATTAATGGAGTCCACACATAAACATTTGTTTAATAAAATGTTATGTGGAAACGAGAAAGGTTAACTAAAAAGTGTAAAATCGGCGACTCATAAAGAGCAGACGACAGTAAGAATAGTGTACCCGAACATTGATTTCCTAACAATGTCGGTTAAGGTGAAGATAATCCGAGATCGAGTGATATCAATTTAAAGGAAACAAAACAATCTTTAATTTGATAATAATATCAACTCAATCGTGACGGTATTAAGTGTATGACAACTGTTAGCATCATTTTATAAATGTATATCAGGAATCTTGTACCAATAATAATAACAATGACAACAGACGCGACCTGTCAATCATCTCAACATTCGACGGTTAGAAAACCGTTACCAACCGCCAAAAAGTGATACGTCATTTTTCGTCTTACCTGTCTGGACCAATAGGAAAATTAGTTATAAAATGATAATTTTACCTAAGCCCAATCCAACAGGTGGGTATAAAAAGACAGACCGGCGAATTTTGAGAGAGACCTTTATCATCTAACGAGCTGAACAGACGTACGCTCGTCTCCGTCATGTTTCATCTTATAACATAGCGTCAGTTACCTTGTACTCTGGAACCAATAGTTAACAACGGGAAACTTTACTTCAAGTGCATCATCAATCATCTACAGTGTTCAAGTGCAGTTTATTTTAATTTTGTGCGGGAATAACGAACAGAAAAGAATTTATTGTCAGTATTCACGATCCATTTTTATCAGAAGAGGATCGAATTTCTGTTCTTGTGCGAATTAGTGCTGAAAGAAAGTAATCTCTATAATCCGATTACTTAAGTGATAAAAGGTTTTAATTAAAATAATTAAAAAAAGTGCAATCATTATTATACTTGATCTGAGCGCTATAACTTGTATTTTGCTACCATAACCTGTACTGACGCAAAACACAAAAACAGTATCTACGATTACACCACGTTTCAATTTTTTATTCAAATTTGTTATTAGTAAGTAAGCTATATGTTAGTGGTAAGGGTCCTCAATTGAATAATATTGTCATTAGAAAAGCAAGCGTTAAAGAAACGCACGATCTTACAATAGATCGTTTTTTTATTTTAATTACTTGGTCAAAGTAACTTCAACTTTTTTGATC
Organism: Magicicada septendecula; assembly: GCA_034769895.1. NCBI lineage: Eukaryota > Metazoa > Arthropoda > Insecta > Hemiptera > Cicadidae > Magicicada > Magicicada septendecula. The sequence goes on along the minus strand of CM068369.1, from coordinate 63,965,374 downwards.
AATTGTATCATTGGATACTGTGTAGGCATAATTGTTTTTTTCCGTGTCTCAAAGAATTCACTACTGAGATAATAATAATAACGATAATAACAATAATAATACTAATATTAACAATTATAATAATTTTATATTACAATAAATAGTATCTTGACTTAACCAAATTTATAACTCATGTTCTGAGCCAGCCGTATGAGGCATATAATAATTAAGTTTTCATTGTACAACTTTATGTTTTCATTGTACAACTTTATATGTTATATTATGTGTATTTTTTGAATTCACTAGAAGGGTGCAAATAAACCCATTATTAACAGCATCACCTGATTTGATTTATTTTATTTTTTCTGAATAATTAAATAGTTTCTTTTATTAAACTTAAACAACCTTCTGTTGTGTTTGACACATTGGAATAACATAGCCAAAAAGTGGTATTCAACTATTTTAAATTTTCAATTCATCTATTAATTTTTATGAACGGGTTTTACACGGGATTTTCCCTGAATAAATCTGTGTGGCGCCCATTAATTTAATAAACAAGGTGACATAACCTTGCAACTAAAGGGAGTTGATGAATGTAAGCTGAGTTGACAGTTTAGTGAGCTTCAAGTAAACGCAATCAGGTACGTAAAAGTATATGCTTGTTTATGATCTTGTCCAGACTTTACAGGACTTGACTTACTCAGACTACCTGTAATCAGAAGAAGTTTCTACAACCAGTTTCAACCAGACGAGATCTACTATCAAGTAATCAACTGCCATATTTCATGTTTTAATTTAAGATAATCTAACATTTAAAAAATAACCAACTTTATTATTTTTTGTTTAATACAAGGGAATTCTTTAAAAACAAGAGTATTCAAACCATTGTAAACACTGTGAGTAACTTGAATGTTGTATGGTAAAATATTTTACTACATTGGTCACCTTCAAGTAGAAACAACCATTCTCAACATTGAGTTATCTCCAAGGAACACTTCACCCATAGATGACTTTTGTTTTAATGAGACTTTTAATACTTTAACCACAAATTTAAATTTAAACAATAACCACCCTTTTATTTACTTTGGTTCAAGTTAATTAAACGTAACGTAAATTCGATTATAATAATAAACATAATAATAACTTTTAAGATAACACCCCGAAGAAGAATAATACGTTATAAATTGACGCATCCAACGGGTGGCAGAAGTAACCACGAAACACACACACGTTATTCGTTTGATTACAAGTTGGCGCACCAACTAGTGTGGCTTAAAAAATATTAAATAAATATATTTTTTATATTTTATATTAGCCCGGTAGACACGAAAAAATTAACATGCCGCACACCCATCAGTACGATACAAGATATAAGGACAGTAGGGTAGGAGAGATGCAACGGGAGGTAGATACATACGAAGCGCAACCCACAGACGAGATGGAGGTTATTACAATCAATAACATCGAAACTAGTAACGACGAAACACCTCACGTAGCACAAGAGATAGAAGTGACTGTTGACAACCAACCCAGACGGTCTGAAGAACTCCCACAACCAAACAGACCATCCGAAGAGGCAAAATGGGATCAAATGATGAGAATGATGATGGAACAATTCGGACAGGTGAAGGAAGATAGTCGATCAATGAATAAAAATATGGAATCACTTAGTAAGAATATGGAATCACTGAAGGAGGACCTAAATAAAAGGATTGACAATACTCATAAGTCTATGGACGCACTGAACAATAAAATCGACAATAACTGCCAAGCCATTAGAGAAGAATTGAATACCACCTTGATCAAAATTAGCAGGAGGATGGAAGAAGGATTTGCAAGACTCCACGAATGGGAAACCCCACAACCAAGGAGGGACCGGAATACAAGATGGTATAATAACCAACCAACATGGCGAAACGAAGAGAAGAGGAATTACCATTACCAGAGATGGGAAGATGAGCGTAGTAGAAGAGAAGCAGCCGAAAGAGAACTAAGAGATAATAAGATAAGACAAAATGAAGAGTTGTTCTATAGTCGAGCTGCACAGCAGGAGGAAGAGGAGATAAGACGCCAGAATGAGAGACGAGACGAAGAGCGTAAGCGGAGGGAAGCATTCGAAGAAGAATTGAGGAATGCCAAGAAATTAAGAAACGAACAGAGGCAGATAGGTGAAGACTTAATGAAGAATGGGAAAAATACCGACAAAATCGAAGAAGAGCATATCCAGAAGGAATCCCAGGAACCACCACAAGAGAATATGACTAAAAACGTCCCAGAACAAGACGTCAAGGATGGTGTAAAAGAGGAGGAAATATTGATAGATGACCTAGAGACCGAAACAATAACAAGTAAGGACCAGACTGAGCTATATGAATCTCCAAGTGAACCCAGTGAAATAACTAACGAGGAAATAAAAACCCCCCACCAAGAAGAGAGTAAAGATAATGACACGATGGGAGAGAATGATGAAGCAGTCCAAGGGATGGTAAGCGATAACGCACCGACCGTGAGCGTCGAATATACAAATATAATCGAAAAACCAGAAGATAGAGAAGTAATGGCAAGTGACACCATAAAAAACCAACCTAAGGAAATAGCATCGACAGAGCTGTTGAGTTTCCAAAGGATGATGATGGAATGTAGGGAGAAACAGTTCCCCCACCACGTAGAGAATAGCTTTGAGAAGGCAAGAGAGGAAATGATGAACGATATCAGATCATGGAGAGAAGAAATCATCCAACAATGGAGGGAAGAAATGGGAACTAATGATGAACCAACAAGAAAACAGCAGGACATAAATACATTATTATCTGAAAACGAGCTTGACGGACAACAGGGAGGTATTCGGTATAAGGAGATCGGTACCGAGAGGAATGAGAACAATCAGGTAATTGAAGAAACGGAAGAGTTAGTAACAGAGAATAAGGAATTAGGACAAAATAATTTGCCAATGTATGACGATCACGTGAAGACAAGGGAATTACCCGGAAATATAGCTACCAAACAAGTGAATTCGAAAATTAATATCCCGGAAAAAAGGAACAAAATAATTAAGAAAACGGAAGAAAAGGAGGGGAAGATGAGAAGGATACTACGCCCAAAGAAGACTAGGGTGACCAAAGAATTAACCGAAATGACTCAAAGTGGTCTAGTCAATATGGTTCATGTCCCAGGCAACGACCATGGAGAAGGAGTCTACAGAAAGGAGTATCGAAGGGGCATCATGGGAGTGACCAAAGAGCAGAAATGTGTTACCACCAAGAAAATTAGGACCAGCAAAGAACTTAAAGCAGATATTCTTAAAAGGAAACGAAGGTGTTCCAAGAAAAGAAAAAGGTACCAGGAACAACTGGACCAGCTCATTGAAGGGTACGCCCAAAGGATAAGGGAAATGCGGAAGAAGAGGGACCAAGCGGTGGAAGAGTCCAACCAGGAGAACAAAGATCAACCCGGATTAGAAGATGGGCCAGACATCAATAATAGCCAAGGCCCGGAGTACAATGAACACAATAATACCAAAGATGATGAGAGGAGGAAGGCAAGGAAACGGGGAGCCAATGACTATCTGGTAGCCGCTAAGTGGAAGAACCGCTTGATAGCAAGGTATCTCCAAAACCACTAGTACGGAACATATGTCAGATATCCCAATTATAGACCCAATAGAGTGGAAGAGCACAAATAACCCCATGAATATCGACGGATAAGAAATGATGAAGGTTAAGGAGAGATAATATGTAATAGGAAGCAACATTCCTCACACAAACGTTTATGTTATAAAAAAGTAAAAGATCTATATTAAAAAAAAAAAAAAAAAAAAAACCACTACTATAAACAAACTCATTTGTTGTTAAATTACCAAAAATATTGAAGGTAACCAATTAGCTATAACTAGTCAATCTACCTTACCAAGTTACAAAAGTGTGTAGGTTTAAGATGTAAACCAAACCATTTGTTAATGATGAAAATGTACAAAACCTATTACCCTAGGGGATAGAATATTAGATAAGGTCAATCAAATGATTTAATAAGAAAATGCAATTACTGTACTATACCTAGAAAAAATATGTATCCAGATGAATATTCTATATGACATAATGTTTATAAAATGATTATAGTATACCTCTCATAAAACTCAAGTATAAAGTGTATAAAATCGTCCAGAATAAAGGTTCACCCAACTAACCTTTGAAGGAGTAGAGAGGCAGTATAACAAAGTGTGTAAAATGAAAAGAAGGACATTATTATGGAATGTAAGGAAAGAGAAATTAATATTTGTGAAACAAACCATGAAAACCCCAAGCATGTCTATGAAATTAGATATTAGAATATTGTTAAATAAAATTGTAATTACAGCATAGTATATAGTGTATAAAATCATCCAGAATAAGTGAAAACCACCATCACTTGAAGGAGTAGAGAAGAAGTATAACAAAGAGTATTAATTGTAAGAATAACTATTGTTATAATGAAATGAAAGGAAAGAACAATGTTTGTCAATTATCAAATTTGATACATCATAAGAATATGTCAGAGAACATCAGAAAAAAAAAGTAAACCATTTAGTATATAAACAATGTAAGCCTGATAGTTCAGGAGGAATATAACTCGTTAAGAAAGATTTAATAGACTATAGTGAAAACAGAAATATATTGTGAACTCTAGATAGAACAAACAGGTGCATAAGTATTATAAGCATCTAAACAAGTGTGTAATCTTAAAAAATATTTAAATGAACCATAACAAATTGTTAACTAGTAAATAAGTAACTATATAGCTGATAAAGGCATAGCTAAAAAACACCAAGTCTAAAGGAAGTAATTACCTGTAAGAAAGAAAGTATGTTAGCAAGTATAAAGATAGAAATGTGATCTAAATGAAAACCTCTGATACCTTGTATATTATAGGGAATATATTATATTATTGAATACGAATGATATGTGATATTTTTTTGAGTTGTGATAGTGCAACTATTGCCAGGTGCAATGTTTATTTTTACTCAGACAGAGAAGAGTAATGCCTCTGAATCTGAGAATGTGTAGGGAGGAACGGCAGAGGATGTTAGCCATAGTGAGCCACCCTGATTCCAGAACCTCTACTACAGTTAGGGAATTATATTGTTTTATTATATCAAGGAATATTATAAAAGAATCTGCGAGGTATAAATTATTATAACCATCAAATGATCACGAATGCAAAGATATGTAGTGAGAAAGTAGAATGTAAATAAAACAGGGAATAATTAACTTGAGAAACAAGACCCATTATAGTTAAACGATTTAGAGAGTAAGCAGCTTGAAATTACTAGTAAATTAAGAATTGTACTATTGTATAAAGAGCCAACCTAGAGTAATACACCAAGAATATGTTCAAAAAAATCTAGGAATACAAGAGAAAATATCTTTATTGAAGTATACTAAGAAACTGACATGAATTGATAATTTTACAAAATATAAATTTTTCAAATGATCAATTTTAAAGAGGGTGTATTATGTAACATCACAAGATGTCACCTAACCTAAGTGTATGTTATTAGATTTCATAAAACAAGATAAACATGTAAATAGGTATAGACTAGTCAAAATAAACAAGAAAGAAGAAACCAAGAGAGAAGAATAAAGCAGAAGTGCCATGGGAAACAGTAACCCAATAGCTGTTTGACACTACAACTAGACTGAGACTAAAACAAACTAATGGACAGAATAGATTTAAATTCAACTGTCAATTCAGTAAATGGTTAATGTAAACTGAATGTCATTTATAAACAAAAACCAGACGAATTAGCAGTTAAATACTGTGAAAGCAAAATCAGCATTTTTCTGATAATAAATGTGACTATGAACAGTAGATAATGAAGGCCAAAACCAATGTTAACAATGGCTATATTGTAGGAACTAAGATGTATTTCTGCATCAAATATACCTGTCAGAAAAGAGAGCTGACTATATAAGAGAATCTTATACCAATAAGATGTCTCTGTAATTTACCAAATTGAGAACCCATAGGCATTATAAAGGCCAAATTTCAGTGTAGGCGATATTCTACACTTAACAAACTTAGACCAAACATCAGTCAATAAAGTGACTATTAATAATTATCACCAGTGCAAAATAAAATGCACCAGAACAATGGTTATGCATTAACATAACGAAAAATGATATTAAAACGATAGGTTTAGCCACGATTTTATTTGTAACTAGTAGTTCAAAACTAACTAACAATAGACAAAATGTCATTAGTCAGTAGGTTCATTTATTACTATGTATAGAATTAAGGTGTAAAAGTAAAATTCAGTGAAAAAAAACGTCAGTACAGTATTAATGGAGTCCACACATAAACATTTGTTTAATAAAATGTTATGTGGAAACGAGAAAGGTTAACTAAAAAGTGTAAAATCGGCGACTCATAAAGAGCAGACGACAGTAAGAATAGTGTACCCGAACATTGATTTCCTAACAATGTCGGTTAAGGTGAAGATAATCCGAGATCGAGTGATATCAATTTAAAGGAAACAAAACAATCTTTAATTTGATAATAATATCAACTCAATCGTGACGGTATTAAGTGTATGACAACTGTTAGCATCATTTTATAAATGTATATCAGGAATCTTGTACCAATAATAATAACAATGACAACAGACGCGACCTGTCAATCATCTCAACATTCGACGGTTAGAAAACCGTTACCAACCGCCAAAAAGTGATACGTCATTTTTCGTCTTACCTGTCTGGACCAATAGGAAAATTAGTTATAAAATGATAATTTTACCTAAGCCCAATCCAACAGGTGGGTATAAAAAGACAGACCGGCGAATTTTGAGAGAGACCTTTATCATCTAACGAGCTGAACAGACGTACGCTCGTCTCCGTCATGTTTCATCTTATAACATAGCGTCAGTTACCTTGTACTCTGGAACCAATAGTTAACAACGGGAAACTTTACTTCAAGTGCATCATCAATCATCTACAGTGTTCAAGTGCAGTTTATTTTAATTTTGTGCGGGAATAACGAACAGAAAAGAATTTATTGTCAGTATTCACGATCCATTTTTATCAGAAGAGGATCGAATTTCTGTTCTTGTGCGAATTAGTGCTGAAAGAAAGTAATCTCTATAATCCGATTACTTAAGTGATAAAAGGTTTTAATTAAAATAATTAAAACCACGAAGGTAAAAGTGCAATCATTATTATACTTGATCTGAGCGCTATAACTTGTATTTTGCTACCATAACCTGTACTGACGCAAAACACAAAAACAGTATCTACGATTACACCACGTTTCAATTTTTTATTCAAATTTGTTATTAGTAAGTAAGCTATATGTTAGTGGTAAGGGTCCTCAATTGAATAATATTGTCATTAGAAAAGCAAGCGTGAAAGAAACGCACGATCTTACAATAGATCGTTTTTTTATTTTAATTACTTGGTCAAAGTAACTTCAACTTTTTTGATCAATTGTATCATTGGATACTGTGTAGGCATAATTGTTTTTTTCCGTGTCTCAAAGAATTCACTACTGAGATAATAATAATAACGATAATAACAATAATAATACTAATATTAACAATTATAATAATTTTATATTACAATAAATAGTATCTTGACTTAACCAAATTTATAACTCATGTTCTGAGCCAGCCGTATGAGGCATATAATAATTAAGTTTTCATTGTACAACTTTATGTTTTCATTGTACAACTTTATATGTTATATTATGTGTATTTTTTGAATTCACTAGAAGGGTGCAAATAAACCCATTATTAACAGCATCACCTGATTTGATTTATTTTATTTTTTCTGAATAATTAAATAGTTTCTTTTATTAAACTTAAACAACCTTCTGTTGTGTTTGACACATTGGAATAACATAGCCAAAAAGTGGTATTCAACTATTTTAAATTTTCAATTCATCTATTAATTTTTATGAACGGGTTTTACACGGGATTTTCCCTGAATAAATCTGTGTGGCGCCCATTAATTTAATAAACAAGGTGACATAACCTTGCAACTAAAGGGAGTTGATGAATGTAAGCTGAGTTGACAGTTTAGTGAGCTTCAAGTAAACGCAATCAGGTACGTAAAAGTATATGCTTGTTTATGATCTTGTCCAGACTTTACAGGACTTGACTTACTCAGACTACCTGTAATCAGAAGAAGTTTCTACAACCAGTTTCAACCAGACGAGATCTACTATCAAGTAATCAACTGCCATATTTCATGTTTTAATTTAAGATAATCTAACATTTAAAAAATAACCAACTTTATTATTTTTTGTTTAATACAAGGGAATTCTTTAAAAACAAGAGTATTCAAACCATTGTAAACACTGTGAGTAACTTGAATGTTGTATGGTAAAATATTTTACTACATTGGTCACCTTCAAGTAGAAACAACCATTCTCAACATTGAGTTATCTCCAAGGAACACTTCACCCATAGATGACTTTTGTTTTAATGAGACTTTTAATACTTTAACCACAAATTTAAATTTAAACAATAACCACCCTTTTATTTATTTTGGTTCAAGTTAATTAAACGTAACGTAAATTCGATTATAATAATAAACATAATAATAACTTTTAAGATAACACCCCGAAGAAGAATAATACGTTATAAATTGACGCATCCAACGGGTGGCAGAAGTAACCACGAAACACACACACGTTATTCGTTTGATTACAATAGTCATCTCCCTCTAAACTCTAATTAAATAGTTTTGTTAATGATATTTAGTTATGCCACAACACATAGAAAATATAACATGTACACTAGAATATTTTAATGTATATCTGTAAAATACAAAATTGTAAATTTTATGTATATGAAAGTTTAATTTTTTCAGAAATATAAATTACTTATGGTGACAAAATATAAGCCCTAGGCTGTCCGTGAACTCTGTAAATGGTATCTGGTTATAATAAATAAAATACCCAGGAACTCTTTTATATGTTTATATTTTCAGACAAATAAAAACAAAATATTTATTTAATAAGAAACAAATTAAGGAATATACAAAATTAAAAATTTGGCACTAACGTGCAAATACAATCTTCCTTTTATTTCTACAAAACAATTCACAGCCTTAATGTAGTATGCACATTAACAACAATGAAACTAATATGAGATGAGCACTCTCCTGATGCATCTTTATTATACATATAAACAAAGAACACACAAATAGAATAAAAAGAATATCTGCTATTACTCCTTATTGCTAAAATAATCAACTGTTGAATGTGTGCAGTATATAGAATATATGTACAGTATGGTGAGTACGATTCACAATTTTTATTAAACTTAACAATTTTACAGAATTGTCTTTACATCTTAAAACAATGGTACACTTTTTATTAACACTAGTGCAAAGAAAACTACACCGGAGTACTTACGCACACCACAAATGAGTACCAGAAATGACACATTAGATTAAATACTGTATAATTCAGTATTTAAGCATTTACCCTGAATGCTTCTCTCAAAATTAACAATCAAATTGAATCCCATAAATAGTATACCACAATTCTTGCTTAATAAATTTTCTCTCTTATCTCACTTCAGTTATCAAATATAAATGTTTTTAAAGTTTAATATGCTCATGAGTTAATCCAAAAGTCACAACAGTGAAGCCTTCCTGGATAAGTGTTCTAAGGTACGTAAATACCCCCATTACTTATAATGAACAACTTTATATTATTAGAGCTGTGATCTTGTGGGTCTGATATAGCGTATCTTAGATCTGACTGTTATTTTATTACTAAAGGTTGCTTTAATAATTGTCCTGAGTACTGAAGAGAACATAGGTTCTTTAAGTATAGTCTAAGCTATTGTATTTTTGAAAATATAATTCATGTGTTTCAAGAAAGCTAAGAACTTTGTACAGATAAGCTGCTGCAGCATGTAGAATTTATCTGCCAAGATAAAAAAAGTTAGTATTATACCAAAATTGAAAGTTAAGGGCATGGAAATGCGCGAAACACTTACAGTCAGAGGGGAAAGGCGATGTGGAGGGAGTCGCTGTGAGATGTGAGAAGAGAATTGTTGTTATCAGCGAAGGTGTGGCCAACCTAAGAAAATAATTTCTAATAGTAACAAAAACTCGAGACTGTAAAGGTTTGTTTGTAAATGTGTCACAACGAATCTCTATGTGTGTGTGTGTGTGTGTGTGTGTGCCTACAGAAAGAAGTGCTTTAAAAGAAGAATTATACGTTTGTTTCCAACGTAAATCAAATAATATGTCCTGTTCACACGTATTGGAATTTGTTGCTGTTACATATCAGAATGTTTTATAAACATATCAGAGTGTTGTTTGGTTCGGTCATTGTGTACTGCTCAGATGTAAAAAACTACAGCCTTTCTGAGCGTTCTTATCACAATGGAATTTGCAAACTGTACACTTCCACTCCTTAATTACACTCGACTATTTCTACAGTTTATTATTACATAAAGGAACTTCGTATTAATTTAATTGCAAGAATCTTTTTAATCCTGGACAACAAAAAAACTGTTTATTATTACTTCCCATGCTTGACTATGAATAACTTTCCTGTCTTTGCTAGTTGAAGGAGAAGTATCCATTTTAACAAATCTTATTACTGGATGATAACACAAATAATTACGATAATACGTACAGAATAAAAACTATCAATAGAAATTAACTAAAAAATTAAATAACTAATAAAACTGAGTGACTGTAAAACAACAATACAGTTAATAATAAATTGAAATAATAATAAAAAATGCAAGACTGAGATAGTATGTTACACAGTAGCTAACAATGTACGGGTAACTAAAACATTACACACAAAGTTGGCAACAACCTCACTTGTATACCAGCTGATTCTCCGGCACCCTCCCGCCATTCACAGTTTCAAAGTGGATATGTCCAGCCATAAATTGGTTTCTGCGCATATGCCCTTAACTTTCAATTTTACTGTACATGAATGGTTAATAATTACCAACATGTGAAAAACATGAGCTGTAGCAGTAACACATTTATATTTTTTAAATTTGTATTTTAATATATAAAATTTCATATCCACTAGACAGATATTTTACTTATATTACATTACAATAAAAATCTGAGTATGTACTGAGTAGCTTTAATACATTATAGTATAATCATTTCACTACTGTTACACTGTATAATTAGCGATTTGTTTAATGAAGAATTATGAGTCATCTTAACAAGTGACTGTTCAAAAAATTTTTTATACAGTCTGTACTTTTATGCGGTAAATTTTTTTAGGATGACAGATTGATTTTTCCTGTTACAATCTGGTACAGAATGCTTATTTAGAATTTCCTTATAATGATAATTTGAATATACTGGAATATGCATCGTCCAAGGCAGATCTACAACAGCCCGACTAAAGAATAATGGATACTGATTTTGCCAAACAACTGATATGCCCATGAAATTTAACTGAAGATATGCCACTCGGGTTTGTAACTATTTTTTCTGGAATTATTCAATATGATGAAGAGAGTAAATACAATGTAACACTGGAACAGAAGCTGGCCATAGAAATAGAAGTTTTAATTTATGGATAGTGTAATCTATTAGTCCCTGTTCTTAAGGGCGCAAATGTAATCTCTTATATTAATTTATATTGTTTGATTACAATGTACAATGTATTTTGTCTGTACAACAATCTAGGGTGCCATGTTGTGTAAGTGTCTGTACTGTACTGTGTATGATCGACATTTACTATTATTAGGGCCAGAATTCGGTTAACACGTACCATTTCAGTGAAACCCATTACCTGAAATAACGAAACTTCAAATAACATATAAAAAGTATTTATTAACATTAAACATGATAAATGTTACATGGATATATATATTGCGCCATGGGCGTTGTCCCCATGATATTACTCTACACAAAAGATATACGCTGCATTATAATAATTATTTAAACGTAAATTATTTAAATTTTAGCACAACCCAACACTTAATATTTTGATATTAACCCACACACTCAAATACTCACTCTTACATACTCATGGTACAAATTATACATAGTGGAGCTCCCTTTATATATTGAAAAATTTAAATGATTTTTTAGTATTGAATTTAAAATGATTTATATTAATTCAAAATTTGGAATTGGGAATGAATCAAAGGATTGAAGATGTAAAAGAACGTTCTCACCAATTTCGTGTTGCTGGTGTTCTCGGTTTGCACGAACTTCGCGCACCGCGAGTTTTTCCCGGTCACATCTTGGAGTTGGCGCACTGTATTGTTATTTTTATTATAACTGTTTATTACTGTTTATTAACCACCTACAGTGGTCTAAAAAGTTAACAAATTCACCCGTGAGTGAATGAGTTTTGGCCGGCCGGCTCAAATCAGAGCTGCAGATGAAATGACAACAATTTCTGGTTGAAATCTGCGGAAGTGGGGTGTACTGACGTCACATTCCTTTGTCTATCGTGTTGACATCGCAGTTTGGTTGCTGTCAACACATTCTCAGCCTCTGACGTAACGAAGGCTTGGCTCTGCTTATCGCAATAACTGCACACTGTTTTTGTGATGTGACACCGTTTTTTGTCATGAATTAGTTCAAATCCTGGCAAATACTGTAATATAGTCCACTCACTGTAAATTCGATATCGGGTGTTTGAGGTTGGGTTGGGTATGTCAAAAAATAGAAAAATACAATATTTATGATCTCGTTACCATATTTTAGGTAATTATACAATGTACCATGATTGTACCATCACAATAGTTAGAGAATGCACTAAATTCAATTTGCATACAATGACATAAATGTTCAAAGAGCTAACAGTTTCTTTAACTTGTTTACGAATGTACACATGTTTTCATTTGTGTATACGCATATTTTTCATAATAATGTCTTTAACTATATATGGAATACTTAACAACAGGGTGGTGAAGTACCTGCTGATGAAAGAAAAATAAGTAATTTAAGTTATGCAGATGACACTGTAATTACTAGTGACAACTACTCAACATGAACTAAAAAGAATTATGATCAAACTTGTTTATACACAAGCGTTAACAAAGACTATGATTCAAAAGGGTGATATTCAGTTGCGGTAACAATGTGTATTATATTAAAGAAAGTGTAGGTTTGAAGTGTTGCAAAGTTCCATTACTTAATGAGTTTATGTACTAGAAAGATGAAAATCAAACTTTGTATAGCCGCTTGCTAAGAACTGCATATTAAAGTTGTCAAAGAATGGAAAAATGTTAGTATTATCTTTTCTGTTACCTATGCAAAAAATTATACAATTCAGTGTCTCACAAATCATGAATAATTTTAAGTACAACTTTACAAACTAATTATTTATCACGTTTTTCACTAACTGTCTACGTATGTAACTTTTTATTACTTTGTTTATTGCAGCTCCATCATCAAGAATTTGATTTTATACTACTTTACATTAATTTCATTTATAACTTTAAAATGCCTACAATGTATACACTGTAAACTCAGAACAATACGACAGATTTATGAAGGACATTTTTAACATAAATTTAGGTATTTTCTTTAATATAAACATGCCACTAGAAAGGAAATGTAATCACATTATTTATTTAGTAATATAAAATCTACAGTCAATAAAATATCATCACAATATGTTTAATCAATTCATATGGAAAACTTATGTACATATGTCAAAATGACGAGTCTGAATGCAACAGACACATTTACAATTTAAGTATTTCTACATTAAAGACAACTCATTTATGTTTCAGACATTCAGTTAACACTCATACTATAAATAATTCGGATGATGCTTAGACCAAATATTACTTTCATTATAGTACTAATTTATCTGACTTCAGAAATTTGGAGCATTAAGTATTTACTATTTTATATAAACAATATAAATCCAAATACATTGGGCATCACACACAGATAGTAATGTTCTAGCAAAGCCAAGATTATTCTGATCTTAACCTTCACACCTCAACTTTGTATTTTTTATGTTCGCACCTCATGCTGGGGTTCTTTGGACCTCAAAAATTCAAAATATAATTTGACATTAAAAAATATTAATTATCTATTTTTTACAACTAGAGATAAATTTTAATCTAGCTGTCAACAATTAATTCCTCCCTGACTGATCTTGAGGAAAACCTGACCTTCAGCAACCACTTACAAAAATTAACACAAATTTTTCTAAAGAAAGTTAGCAATGTTCATATTTTAAAAGAAATGACACAAACTTATGTAACTATGATCTAAAAACTTTTTTTTTAAATATACACTAGAAAAAATACTAAAATATCTCAGTACTGTAAACAAACACTCATTTAACTAACACTCAGTACACATCCATACTCAAATCGGAGTGAACTGCTAAACACTCAAATCTTCTTTGCGTCATACTAGAGCTATACAATGAGCTTACAAATTTTACTAATCATAGTTCTTACTTATGCTTACTATATATATATATACTAGCATAATGCTAGGATAACATTTTTCTTTTATGCTGCAAAAAAAAAGAAGTGCCAAAAAGTCTCTTATTTCAGAAGAATCACTACTGTTATATTGGATTACTGTGGAAATCTTGCACTGTATTTCTTCATTTGTTTGTTTAGTAATTTATGAAATAATATTATTTTCAAAAAGTAATTACCAGGTATCCTTTGGTGTTTCTACATTATGTCCTACACCTTTTGATCCAAGTTAGTGGACCACAATATCGTCAGCTATTGTTTTTCTACTTCTTGGAGGATCCATGGTATGCCACTTGTAGCTAGATTTCCGGTAAGAAGCATATTCATTTTTGAAGCTGCCATCAAACAATATTCAGGAAAGTGAGTGTAATGTCTTCTTCAATACATTCACTTTCTTCTGTGTCTGAAGGCTCTTGTGTTTCATGAAGTAGGGATCATCATCAGAGTTGCCACCATCAAAATCGTCTTCAGATTCACCTTTCAAAAGTCCATCTGTATCTCATCTTTAGTTACATAACACAAAGCCATGTCAAAAATAATTATTTCTACATAAATTTTCTAGGTGAAATACTAACAAAAAGTGTGTAAATGTCTATAAAAACAACACTTAGAACAGATTCTCCACTGCACAAAAAGTATATGCGAACCCCAAACAAATTTTAAACACTCACTACTCAAGGTCAAGTGGCTAAAAATTGGTTGTAGCTGGGATGAGGTTAATACTAGCATGGAATGCAAAAATTCCCTACTGTATATTATAGTTAGTAAGAGAGAATTTCAAAAACAAAAATCTGCTGGGGTCTACTAGACCCCATGGTGAGCTGCGAGGGTTAAGATTCAAACAGCATTCCCTATGAGTCAGTTGTGGTGTCAGTGAAGAGCTGCAGATTGCAAGATTACAACAGCATGAGCTGTGTAATGTGATGACTTGTCACTAATCATAGTCGCAAATTTAGCGACAGATTGTAACAGTAGTGATTCTTCTGAATAAGAGCCTTTTTGGCACTTCTTTATTTCTGCAGCATAAAAGAGGATGTTCATGTTATAAGCTGTGGACAGAATATTTATATTGGATTAAAATATCTGATTAAAACATTAAACTTCTGAATTAAGTTCAAGATGGATTAAGGTGAGTAATAAAACTTGTGGCTATTTTATTATCTATGGATTGGGTTTCCTTCTACCTTAAATGGTCCATCAAACCTACAATATGTTGTGTTAACAACATAATCATAGAAATAAATATATTTTAAAATAAAATAATGATTGTAACATACAACACCATATTTTAAAAGCACCACAAAATATTGAGACAATCATAAATTGTAAATAAGCAATTTACATAAAATATAAGTAATTTATTAAAAAAAACTACAGATGTTTCACTGTGTGTAATTAGGAATGCACATGATCGTGAATTACATACAAATCAGTTACATAATAACAATAAACAGCATGCATTTATTAAAATACCTAGAATCTGTACCACCATGGTGATCAAGTTTAAGGCTTCACTTGGACAAATACTGAGACTACGCAGGACAAATATCAGAATCAAGAATTCGTTTAGACAGTTTTTTTTAATCCATTGTCTTTTATTTTCCTCAGTAAAACTGAGGCACTAAAATACTCAGAATGTATTACAGTCCCTTATTTGAAATGTACGCTGACATAACATATAAATTTTAATCACTAGGATTTGTTTGTGCTGACAAACACCATACAGTGCATGGATAGTTACAATTTTTGGTAATGGAAGATGGATTTCTGAACTACAGTGCTACAAGAAATTAAATTTACTAATAAGTGAACAATTAAATACTATCCATCCCCTCAAAAAAAACAAATACAGTGGATTCCGCTTTATCGGGACCATATCAAGTTGGCCCAATTAAGCTTCTGGCTCTATTATCTAAAATTTCTTAAAAGTAAGCAAATAAGCCTTATAAATCAAAATTTCTTAATAACGGAAAACCAAACATAACTGTTAACTACAGTAAACACTGCAATTGTAAGATTTATCATTAACGAAGTACGTCTTATGAAATACAGTAATAAATGTATAATAATACTGTTACAACATCACAGAACAGTCTACGTGTTTATCGAATGTTCCAGAAGAATCTCGCTCTAATCTGTGTGGCATACGTGATTGTCGGCGCATTTGCTAGACTGTGTCGGAAGCAGCATGCAGTGTGACAAGGCCGCAATTAATTACGCCGTAGTAGAGAAAATGCGTAGTTAGGAATGTTCTCGTTTGTGAGCGGGGGTATAAATACAGGCGGCAGCAGCCTTAGTATTCAGTATTAGTCGCGATATATTTACAGTGCCCCAATACAAGAAAATGGCTCATGGAGACTGAGATACAACGAACTGTATCAAATATATAGAGATACCAGTCTCAAAATTTATATTATTACAAAGACTGCGTTGGGCCGGACATGTTATGAGAATGGAGGATGGCAGGAACCCCAAGAGGGCTTTGCTGGGTACATGGGAGGGAACGAGACCTAGAGGTAGACCGAAGAAGAGGTGGGAAGATGGCGTTGCAGAGGACGCGAGAGACATGGGGATAAGAAACTGGAGGAGGGTTGCAGTGGATAGAGTGGATTGGAGGCGGAGGATTTACAGTGTGGTCCGAGTTTATTGTCGGCGATTACAAGTGATTATCTAGCGATATTACTGTGTGTTCAAGTGGTTATTAGTTAAGTGTTGTGTTTTATAATCGGATGGTATATTGTGTAATGGGGCAGAATTGTGCGATAGGTTTTTATTTCTGAATACAATTTTAATTGTGAATACAACGCAGTAGTTACCCACACGAGGCCTCAATGTATAACAATAGAAATTCCTGAAGGTGACGCCCATCTGCATGTTGGTCCCGAAAAACTGTAAACAAGTACGGCTCGCGGGTACTATGGAATGTGCGCTATTGTGCGGATGCGGGTGCTTACCGTTAAATTAGCACGTACCCAGCTGGTTGAGCAGTTACAGTGAATGGACTATATGCAGTGGTACATATTTGCTGTGTGACGTAGTTCCTTCCTGGACCAATGAAATACCAAGTTGCCGCATGTGAAGCGGCTCGCCATCTTGAAAAAGAACTTTTAGCGTCTCTTGTCTTACTACAGCCAGCGGACTGTGCAGTCGTATAAAAACTTAGCTCGAGCAAATTAGGGTCGGCCGACCAGTATAAAATGTGATTTAAACACGGAATCGGAAGTTATAAAACAGTACAACATGAACTAATCTCAGAGACTTCAAAATTAACGCAATATAACATATTTTCGGACAACTGTGATGAAAGTGCGGAGAGCAGCACATGGGCAGTAGTGATGCCGTTTTAAATACGTAAATGTATCGCCTTTAATTAATTACAAATATTTAATTAAAAGAGCTCTTAATTATGGGGGAAAATAAAACTTAAACATATAATGAATGAATGAGAGAGTAGACAAAATGGGTCGCTTTACAAAATAGATATAGTCTAGTTAAGTAAATAGGGTTAAATATATTTCAGAATCTATTATCAATGTAATTTAAGAGAAAGACGAAATTGTTGATGTGGGAGTTATTGTGGTAGTTGATGACAGAATAAGATGAAATAATATAATCTGTTAAACAAAATAGAGATAATCTAATTAAGTAAATATATAAAGTAAATATATAGGGTTAAATATATTGCAGAATCTATTTTCAGAATACAAATGTAGAGAAAGACGAATTTGTTGATGTGGGAGTTATTGTGGCAGTTGATGATAGAATTAGATGAAATAAAATAATGTGTTAAGTGAACGTATAAATATGTATTTGTTAATTGCATTTACCTGTTTTTCTCTGCTGAGTACACTAGACGACACCTGGTCCAAATACAGGTAGGTGACCCAATTTTAATATTTTTAATCATATTTTAATTCCCTTGTACTATTTCAACGACGCCCAAAAAAGGGACGAATTTCAATATTTTAACTACTAATTCATGTATACTATTTCAATGGCGCCCGAACAGGGACGAATTTAAATATATTAAGTATTCTAATTACTAATTCCCTTGTACTATTTCAATGGCGCCTGAATTTACAGGGACGTTGTAAATTAAAATTAAATTAAACTAATTTACAACCTTGTCGAAATGGCAGAGAAAAACAAGAGTGCAAATGTATGTGAGGGTGTAGAGGGGGAATCAATTTTAAACGTTACACAAGACGATTTAATATAGACAAATATTAATGACAGCGTAGACGATACAACAGACGAAATTGAGATAGTAGATGCTAAAAATAGCAAAAGCGATAATGTAAATATATTTAACCAATTAGCGTTGATGATGGAAATGATGTCAGGAATGAAAACTGAGATCTAATCAGAAATAAACATAGTAAATGATAAACTTGACAAACAAGACGAGAAAATGAAAGCAGAAAATAATAATTTTTTTTTTATATACAATATTTAAAAAAATTGAACGAAGAGGATGAATCAACAAGATATTTAGAAAATAATAAGTTGAATATGAGTTTAGATGAGTTAAAGTCAGAAAATAATATTTTAAACACGTTTAAATGAATTTAAAACTGAAATGAAATCAGAAAATAATAATTTAAAAATGAGCTTGAATGAATTTAAGATTGAAATCCAGTCAGAGATAAATGCTAGTAACATAGAACTGAAAACGGAAATAAACAAACAAGACAAAAAATTAAGAGAAATAGACAATAAATTAGAAGAACAGAATAAGACTATTGCGGGATTGAAAGATGAACTGACTATAGATATAAATAAAATACAAACCGAAATGAAAAATGATATAAAAATAATTAACGAAAAACAAAATGAGAAAATGCTAGAGACAAAAAAAAGTTGACGCGTTAACAAATAAATTTAATGATAAAATTAAAAAACAAAACGACAAAATTGACAGTAATGTTCAAGGTGTAATTGATGAGTGTGAGCAAATTAAACAAGCAAATAAAATACAGGAGAATATAAATGATGAATTCAGAAGTAATTTTGAGCAAATTGATGCAATTAAAACTAATGTAACTAGTTTGAAAAGTAAACAAACAGAACACGAACAAGAAATAATTAAAGTCAGAGAAGATTTAAGTGTAGCAGTTAACCAAAAATTAACTAATGTGTGAGAGAGTGAACATTGAAGTTGAGTTAGGTTATTTCAGTAATGAAAGTAGGGGGGTGAACCCCATACAATTTTTAAACTCAATAAAAAGTTTCAATAAATATAACCAAGAAAATTGGGAAATTAAGTTAGTACGAATTTTAAAATATTTTAAAGGGGATGCTAAAATATGGGCAGACGCTCATAATGATAACTGGGTAGATTTTAATGAGTTTGAACAAGCATTTAAAAATAAGTACTGTTCGGAGGAAAAACAAGAGGGCTTGCGCAGTACCATAATGGGATGGGGTAATTTCAATATTAAACATATGAGTATTACATCGTATGTGACATGACTATATAGCCAGGTTAAATATTTAGAACCACCAATGCCTCTGTCATCTTTTATAAGATACATTAGTAAGCATTTACCTAAGGACATTTACTAATTCATGTATACTATTTCAATTGTAATACAATTGTGTTTTAATATTAGTTAACATTTATTAGAGAGTGAACAATTTTTATTTGATTTGTTATAAGAGAATGTGTTGTTAATTACGAACTGTTTAACTGTGAAAATGAAAGCTGATGATTAGTGACTTAATTGGTGTCTGTATTTTGTTTCAACTGTACCTACGACGATCAAGTAGACCGTCGTAACAATACTATAATTACGGCATAATGAAATAGCATGAATACGCCTTTATTTCAGAAAATAAAGTCACGTACCCGTAATTATTGTTTAAAAAAAAATCCAGTTTGGGTTAGCGTTCTTTTTAATGACTGTACCTCTACTACAAAGTTTGAACAAATTTCCAATTCTTGCATAAAATTCAAGAAGTCCAGCGAACTTTTTTGCATCCTGTGTTGTTACTTACTGAATTTCTGATTCATCTTCATTGTCGTTATTTTCATCCGCTACATTTAGGTCTACCAGGTTTAAGGGACAACGAGACCAAACAGCCCATCATGGTAGGCCCTAATGGTGCCTGTAGTTGGTTTATCGTATATAGCCAAAGACAAACACAGAAGTCCAAAACCAAAAACACGTCATTGCGTTGTTGTTAACAGTTCTCTATTTTTATAGTTTGTCGCCCTCACTAGTCTACTCATGTAAATTATGTGCTCAAAAATAAAAAAGAGGCTTATTACTTCTGTTTAAGAAGATAAAAACTGAGCCATTACTGGACTGAATAACTGGCAGTCCAGACCTATAAAGCGAAGCAACTTTCTATGTGTAAACTTGTTTTTTTTTGTATTTTGAATATTGGCTCAATAAAGCAGCTGGCCCAAATAACCAGTGGTCCCATTAACCGGATTGCACTGTATGTACTTTTCTATAAAATGTAACATACCATGTAACCTGTTATGTTAGTAATTATTGATATTGTTACACAATACGGAACACTCTGGTACAATGGAGAACGTTGTTCTACTCTTTTCTCGGTTATCCCAGCAGATTCCAGCTGTAATGTTTGTGTGCATACATATTGCTGCTTTGTGATAAAAGACAATTACGTGACACTTATGCGTCAACAATCGAGGCTATTCCAGACCATAACGGTCGGGCACTGTGTTCAAGGTCAGACAGTGAGACTGTTTCTAGTCGATTCGAGAGCGCCTGTTTAACACGTCATAGAAAAAGTGACAGATTATTCTGGAATCTCAGCGGTATATAAATATAAGCATCCAGCAGTAATCAGTTCAGTTCAGTTTAACTGGCAATTTATTCAAGCGAGGTTCAAAGTATTGTGGTGAAGTGTTTTAATTGTGCAGGACTCTAGCTGACATTACTATTGCGTGTGTACAAATTTTGCTCGGATTATTGTACAAGTACAAACTATATTTCTGATTAATTACCATATGCACAAAAATGTAAGTGTATTTCCTCTCTCCTTTCCAACCCTACTCTTCTAGTTGAACTCTTGAGCAACTGTAAGAGTTGACAGTCAACTCAGCAGTTCTCTGGAGTCAATTAAAATAACAGTACTCACCATTAATCAGGACATTATTCAATATACACATGATTTGAGTTACATTGCTGCCATATGGTTGTACTGTTCTACAGTATAGGATCACAAGTAACAGTAATTTAAATTCACAGGCTGTTATTTTAGTAAAAAAATTTCTGTATATGCACCTTTTATATAAATTATATGTTCACAAGCTACAAAATACTATATTCCACCATATCCTAACTAAAAACAAAAAATACTATCTCAATTCAATGAAAAATTTATGCTTAAATTAATAAGTAACACAGTGAATTGTGTCTTGGCCTTAAACATATCCTTGACATATGTCCTTTTTTAATTTCTCTATAAGTTAGAGGCAGGGCGATGTAAATTGAACACTCGGGTCTCAATGCATAGTAGACAAACAACTCGTTGTGAGGCTAACAAAATTTTCATTCACTTTACACATGCGCAGACCAGTTATGTGTAGTGTTTCACAGTGTGAACATTGGCTGCAACTAGGCTAACGAGAACAACGGAAGATGTGTGAGACAGAGAGGGAAATAATATGGAAGTGACACCATGAACATTATAGTGTCGTCTCTCTAGATAACTTAGCTATACTTGAAAGTGCGGGTAGTTCATGCTTTTGGTTGGCGTAGATTACTGCTCAGGAAAGGCTGGCGGGCCTATACTACAAAATGTGACCAATATTTTGAATAATCATTAATCATATAATATAATTTATAAATTATTAATTATAAAATAATCTAATACTGTGTATTATAATCATTTATATAATAATACTTATAACAAACAGTACATTTTTTAAATTTATTATAAAATTAAAAAGTTCAGAGTGGTAAGTAACTGAACAAGTAATACACTTTACATTGTACATACATTGTATAATATTAAATTAAGTTTTCTGAATCTACTAAATCAGATGGTAATAATAATTATGTCTGCAATAAGTTTAAAACCTCCGCATCTTAAACAACAAGGTAAAATTTATTATCAGTTGGTACTGGACTCTGCTTAGAAAAAGCTTAAAACGTTGAAAACACAGGTAAATTAGAGAAAGTATAAACTTCTGAACTATAATAATAGGATTTATGGGCTACTAATACTAGAAACAATTTTCTGTGAATTCACTTAATTTAGTACACGTATTTAAAAATCACAAAATAACTGCTAATTCCATATTACTTTAAATAAAAACAATAAACGAACTTTCTAAAGTTGCACTATACGAACGGGGGAGATGAAACAATTACTAAATACCATTGCAATATCAACAGTACTGTACATGTTACTCAAACTTCTGAAGTCAAAATTGTATCTTCATATATTACAAACAACATTTATCATTTAAAACTTAATTTACACAAATTGTACTAAAAACCACTAAGAACTTGTTAAACTAGCCATAAGAAGTTCCATTTTGTTCAAGAAGTTTTTCCCTTCCATTTTGTCCCACCGTACTTCTTTAAAAGCGCCACCTAAATTTTCCCATTTTCTTTCTTTTACAAGTTGGCCACTAAAGAAGTCTTTACGAGGAGAGTGAGCTATTGCCACTTGAGCTCCTGCCTGAGGTTCACACCTAACAGCAATCATCCTGTAAGATGCACAGGAACAATAACTTATTCATCTTATAATAACAAATAGTAATTTACAAACCATTTTTGTTAATGGCATAACAAAATAGTATGAATTTCAGTTCCTATTCAAATTAGAGACAATTATAAATATAATTTACTCACAATAAATACAAGAGCTATTCCAAAATTAACCATCAATTGATTAATATACACAACCTGATTACTATAACAACATGATGCAGACACAGTAGCAATCATTATCTTCTTGACTTTACACAGAAATCCACAATCCATTTTGTTTATTATTAGTGGACTACGAAAGATGGACCCTATTATTGCCGCTACCACCAGCTGGAAGATGTGGTGGGATTTATTGAAAGGTTCTATCCACTGCTAAGACTGTGCCCTAAACAACTGGACAATGTCAGATGACAAAGGTCTATAGTCGATGAAAAAGCTGGAATGAAACTGTCTGCCCCCTGCAGCAGGACCACGCCCCAAATACCCTAGTGTGTACAGCAATGTCACAAACCAATCACTGTACGATCAAAAGTAGTACAGAGCAACAAGTTGTCAATATGATTTTATCAGGTGATCAATGTTATTTGGCGAGGGACCAGCTGTCGCAGTTCTGAAGTTCACAGTGTAAGGCACATGCTCCATACTAAACTCAAATTTACAGATGGGAAATGGATGATTGCGTGTGTGCCTATCAGTGGCTGAATCAAGACCTATACATAGACCAAATCCACACAACAGTGCCATCATGTCACCAAGATGAAGGTCTGGCTGGGTACTTAGTAGCACTTTAAGAAGTGTGTGTACACAAGATGCATACGCTTAATGCATACCAACCGCACACACTTACAGATGTCTGTATTCACATACACTGAATGTGCACAGTAGCATAATGCTAATACAAAATCCAGTTACAACCAGTTGTTACCTATGCACAGTTAAGACTGAATCAAGGCCTTGAACTCTGTTATGAGACAGTCTATCACAGAGACACATTCAGTATGGTAGTACATTAACTTCTGCCACTGGTAACATTGGTAGTTGCATAACTGATGCTGTGCAACTGCAAGACAACAGTACTGAGGTACAAAAGTGCAAAAAATAAACAACTAAATATATATAAAATGTGCAAGACATTTAAATAATAGTGGGATTCCAAATACGTGAGGTGTATGTAAAGGGTAGGATGATTATTGAAAACCACTGATAGACTTAGATTTCTCTTAAAGATAATTAATGATTTATGATTTACATAATTACACCTAGATTCCTCTTTTATATTGTTCCTTCAAAGTAGTCTCAATCGGATATAATTTGATTATCCAATTTTTTCAGTTTTAAAAACATTTACCAAATACAGATTTTGGTGTAGCCTTGAGCTCGCTCAGAGATTTTTAATGTATGCCTTCATCTGAAGGTTTTTTTCTTTACATTGCTATTAAAATATTTTGTTACATTTGAATACACTTTATAATTATTTTGTTTGATACGTATTATACAGTTTAAAATTTTATTTTGGGTTAAATCAAAGAAAGGAATAACTTTATTCACCATCACCACAATACATTTTTGTGTTCAGCTGGGTTCGCCTGACGGATCTGGAGGGCTTATGTTAAGGGTTAAACCAGTATTTAGTCCAGTAGGAAATTTGATATTGGTGCTACACTTCCATCTAGTGAAACATTGTGATGGTACAATTCTGGTACAATCCTAAATTTATAAAAATATGGTCCAAAAGACCATAATTATTGTATTTATTTATTTTAACAATTATTTGGTAATAAATTTTGTAATATTTCATAATCCCTGTAAAGTTTTGGTGAGTGGACTATATAATTATTTTATACAACGCAGATGGGAATTGACAGGATTTCGATCGCTTTCATTGTAAAACGGCAAACACAGCAAAAAATCGTGTGTCACATATAGCGATAACGAGACTAGCCCTGATGACGTCAGATGAAGGAATGCACATTTCTGTAAACAACTCGAGGCTGTAAACAACGAACAAAAAAAGCCTGGTGACGTAGTTTTTGCCCCACCTACGCAATGTTAAACAAAGACTCTGTGTCATTTTCGCCTGGACCGTGAGCCGGTCGGCACATCACGCGGCCGGCAGGGATTCACTAAGAGTGAATTTATAACTTTTACACCACCAAAAGTGGATTAAAAACAGTGTTCCGATTATTGTCATACTTCAAGATGTGACCGGTAGCGCAATCAGCGAACTCACGGTGTGCGAAGTTCGTAAAACAGCAGCTAATTATTAGCTATCAAAAAATATTTTTATTATTCAAATACATCAACATCATTGTGTAATAATGACCAATTCAAAATTCATTCAATAATGAGCTCATAAAATAAAATTGTACGAGAGAGAGAGAGAGAGAGAGAGAGAGAGAGAGAGAGAGACCTAAATAATGTAAGTGCTGGGTTGTGCAGGTATTTATTGTTTAGCATATTATACTATATTTTATTATGTTATTACCAATGTTTATTTTGGAGGGTTAAAAAACCTGTAATTCTTATTAATGTTCAGATAAATGGGAACACGCCCCGACGCGTAAAAATGTGCATGTTTGGCACGATTTGTTTTTTGTAATAATATATGGGAATATGTGATTTGAATAAAGGGTCAAAGGGTCATTGGTAAAAAGTTACAAGTACGAGTGAATTATTTCAGGTACATTTCGCTATTACTGGTTCGTTTGACACGAATTTTGGACCGAAAGGTAAGCCTAATATCATATGTTGTTACACAGACTTCCATCATGGCGCCTGGAACTATTCAATGTTGTATTTGCTAGGTAAAATTTTATGTGACACTAATTTGTAGCTTCACAACATAACTGGTGACCTTAGACTTCAATTTTTGGGGGCTCTGTGGTATTTTGGGGAGCACATCTTATTTTTACTATCACGATTACATCTAATGGACTTGGCTGTCTCATGCACGCATTGCTAGGTTTATCATTTGTTTGTGCACATAGATCTGCACACACAGTGATGCATCAGCAAAGTAAATGGATTTTGTTTACTATAACACACCTTAAAAGTCCATACAAAGTAACAGAACTGTTTGCGTTTAGTCAATGAAATGTGCTACAATTAAATGTAGACATTTGTAACAGGATGGATAGGTCATGTAATATCAAGACCTATCTCAAAAGTAATAATCTGTCCGAAAACAAATTTTGTATTTGCCTTCAGACACTTCAGACATACTTTTGGTATAGAGGAAGCATGGCATGATTCAGTGAATGTGTATTATAATACAATAAGTGACAGTCAGGAGATCATTTATTAACAGCAGCATAAAGAAACTGATGTACCTCAATTTTTGTTCAATTCTTAGCATTACTGGAAAGCACAAATTTGCTTTCATGTAATAGATTTTATTTTATGTATTATAAAGGTAGTGTGTTGCATAGTCAATGAAACCCCACTAAAAGAGGTTTACAATAAGACACTCTTTATTTGTCTAATTCAGTTACATGAGTCATTGTGAAATTCATTAAAGATGTGTTAACACATCTTTGGAATGTCGTAACTTCAGAAAATTTGAGAAGCAATTAATGTACCAGTCTAAAATTATTAGGTTTTTTTAGACCTCTGACACTAGTTTAGAGGGAATGCAAAATGCGTTTGAAAGCCATGTGAAGAATATTGGTGAAGTGTTTGACTTGGTGAAGAATATTAATCTCGAAACACAGGCAGTTTCAGGTATTTAGTTTTATTTTAAATAATAATAACCATTATAATAACATAAATGAGTGTAGTGTCCTACTATTAGATCATTCACCACAGAGATGTCATTACGAAGTGGAGTGACTATATTAAATTATCCCCTGCACTTTTTGTTGAACCCTAAAAAATATATGATAACATTATAATCGTATGTAGGTTTACAGTCTTCTTCAATGTTTTCTGATTTTGTATCTCCATTTTTCTTGGTCATATATAAGTCACCTCCCTCACAGACCTGTCTCTTTCCTCGTGTTCTGCCTTTGGTAGCCAATTTAGCACTTCTTGTTTTGGGATTTTGCACGTGGCATGTATCCACATCAAATCAATTGTTTATTTCTAATGTTACCTATGACTGAATGAAAGTAAGTAAAGTATGTTTATTAAGCCATGATGCACATATCTGTGTACCCATAAATGCTTCATAACTCTATTGGTAAGAAGCACAAATGTGTTACTTAAACATAGTAATCATAATCACTTTTTCTAATCATGGTGTAATCACACTACATTTTATGTTTCCCCTATGTTAGTTTAGTTTTTTCCACACATTCTTGGGCATGGTATTTTCAAAGACGGAAATGACATATTCACATGCAAATATAATGAACTTGTATTAGATTGTACAAAGAAATAACCAGGAGATAAATGAGCTATTAAAATATGAGGACACTGGAAGATTCGTAAAAGCTTAACGAATACAATGGCTAGGTCACCTGGAGTGGATGGAGGATCAGCATATGTCAAAGAAAATCCTCAGGGCGCAAGTCTATAAAAGCAGAAGAGGGGCTAGCCTAGGATAAGATGATTTGATGACGTGATAGAAGATTAAGAAGAATGGATGTGAGGGGACTGAGAGGGCTATGGATATGAGACATTAGTGAAGACTGGTGTTGGAAGCTAGGGGTCATATTGGCCTCGAGTACTAAAGAAGAAGATTATACAACTGGGTTAAAAGTAAAATAAAAATTATACCTGTCTCCAATAGGCGACGCTAATATACAACTGCTTGCATTGCCTAATGCTTCGACTTCTCCAATTCCTAAGTGTGAACTGTTTGCTAAGAACTGCCATCCCATACATTTGGCTAATGCTTGAACAGCATTGATTTGATGCTGATAAACCTGCAAAAAACATATTACATTTAATTCATTGTCTCTGAAAGTACAGTACATGTACAATGAAAGTGTATCAACACGTGACAGGGTATTTATTAATACCCTGAAACACACACTACAATTTAAAAAGTATTCTTATCTTTACAGAAAACATGATTCTGAAATCTATAATTCCTTCTTTGGTTTGAATATAGGATTTTCAAATTTATTAAAAACTGGAACTTCAGGTTGAAGTTGCAGTTAAAACTTGAAGGTATTTTGTCTGGGAAGTTAAAACATTCATTATTAAGATGCACTGGTTTTATTATAGTGTAATTATGCTAAAATAGTTTCATTTGTATACAGTGTAACGGTACATATCTTCACCGTACATTTAAAAACAATTATAAGGAATGAAACACTCATTAACTAACACTAGAGCACCCAAGAGATGAATGATAAATGAATAACTGTGTACTAAATGTTATATCCGGTCCACAAACTAATTAAAATAATTAAATCAGCAAACGAAGAATAATAAATAGTAATGAAGAAGAAAATATAGTAATGTGATTAACAAATAACCCAATAGATATGGTAAGTGAGAGGACAAAACCAAATTATAATGACAACAAACACTAACAAGATACAGAAGATAATATGAATAAACACAAATAAAGTGATAAGCGAAGAAGAGTTAACAAGTTTATTATACAATGTGCCAATAAGTGTACCACCAAGAGATAATGAGACAAATAAAGCAAGGAGTCTACAGAGTTAAGAAACAATAAAGACACCCAGACATGGACAAACTATTACTAAAGACTTGACCATGACTAAAACTCTTTATTCTAAGATAAACAAATAAAAACAAAAATTCTTTAATCAAAAATAAAAACAATGAAATAAGATATTGGAATATAAGAATGAGTTAGTTATCATAGCAATAACAGAATACCATGCATGCTTTTAATACAAGTAAACCCAATTAAAATATATATAAAAGAAAACCTGGTAATCACCAGTAAACATGTAAAGATAACGTGAAAAAATAATAAATAATGGTTAACAAGAGCAAAAGTGTAAAATAATAACCTTAAAACATTGAGATCGGGGATAAAAGCATAGACCATTGTTGTCAGACAAGGGGGTCACAAATAACCTCAATTTTGGTACAAATTCACTTGTAATTAGAATAATCTAAGAATAAAACATTGTAAAACTAGTTTAGGTTATGCAATAATAAAAATAGACATTATAAAGACAAGACAAACCTAGTGCTATGATTTAGTAAGTAAGAGTGACATGTGTGGTGTTTAATGTAATTACAAAGACTGAAATTGGACAGAAAGATGTACCCATTAAACACACTCAGAATTCCCAAAATAGGCTACTGTATACCAGAAAAGAACAGTGACATAAACGTATACTGCAATATGTAATACTACTATTATAGTATAAAATAATTATAATGAAATATTAATTAAACCATAATTATGAAAAATTAAGGTAACTGTCTGACTACACTAGATGCAAGAAGTATTAGTTAATTATTCACAATCTCACATATAATAATGGGAGGCTAACCATTATAAAACACTCTTTAGACTATAAAGACCATATGTACACAAAAGAACCACTTAAAATTAAGAATATCATTAACCATGAACCAAATCATAATGACACAATGGCATCTAAAACTATGAATAATAAATAAAACTAAAAACAAGAAATTAATTATATTAGAAGAAAATCTGAGATATCCAGAAGTTGTAATGGACATCTCAGAATGACTATATCACGACAGAGCAAATTATTTAAATAAAAAAGAGTGAATCAAATTAACTATGCTCTAGGCCAAAGAAAGCATAGACCAAATATTGTAATTATATTAATTTTAGACAATTGCTGTAGTAGAGATTATCATAAAAGGACTTGAGAGGAACCATATGGTTGAAATGTAATCACCATTTGTTCAATTTCCATAATTAAACATGTAAAATCATAAGAAATATGTCATAGTCGTAAGTGAAAAACATTAACTTTTTAATTAGAATTCCAACATATGTCTTGTGAGGACTTGTTTTAAAGAGCTAATCAATTGTAATAACATGGTGTGGCTATATAAAGTATTACTAGTAAAGCAAGGACGTTAAACCAATTTAAAAGATATTCTGTTTATTTTGGGCCAAATGAGAGCATCATAACGCTACTCTCCACACCAAAATCATTAACAATTTTAGACAAATTAATTATTTCGCCAAGGGAGTGAGCTCGCTCTAAGGAACAGCAGCAAACTCTGAACCAATGAACTCGATCAAAATCGACGGCGGGGTATGTAATCCCAAAATTGGAACAGCGAAGAGGATCAAATTTCTTCACACATCATCTCTGACTAGCGAAGCAATACGACGGCCATTTTATGTGCGTGTAAAAGTCAAATTCGGAATCAAATCAGCTGTGCGAGTATAAATATAAACATTTTGGTCAACAACCAAAAAATGTTTAAGTGGCGAGTTCAACAAAAAAACGCATATACAATTGCGAATCATAATTGCAGAGTGTATAATAAACTGCAATAAAGTGAATTACAGGAAGTATGGTGTTTTATTATACTTATTGAATTTTAACTGGGAAACAGAAAT
Source organism: Magicicada septendecula (assembly GCA_034769895.1). Lineage (NCBI taxonomy): Eukaryota > Metazoa > Arthropoda > Insecta > Hemiptera > Cicadidae > Magicicada > Magicicada septendecula. The sequence continues at coordinate 63,934,785 of CM068369.1, read as the reverse complement.
TTTTATGATTTTGACATTGAGTCATCGAAGCAGCCATGAAATCTAATAGAGTTTAAACGTGAATAAATAAATTAATTGACATTAATTCACAAACATTAATGAACATTATATGAATTTTTTTATAGAAAAATAAATACTTTTCTACCTACATTCTAAAGTTTAACCAACTTAGTGAAATAAACAATGAGTTAATATGAAATCGAGTATAGGTTATCTAACATTATGATTATGATTGTTCCAATTCATAAACAACAATGAATATTTTAACTGAAGCTATTTAAGCAATATACCGTAATTGTTTACCTGACCAGAGTTCAGCATTCAATGGACATGATAATTTATAACAAACATTAGATGAATTTATAATTACAATTATTTATGTATTTTGTTATGTATGAGTTACATGATATTTTTGAATAGATAATACTTTGTATCAACTCAGCATGACTGAAGTAACTTTAATGTTGACGATAGTCAAATTTATAATTCCATGTTAATAATTTTAAAAACTTTTAATGTAATTTTGTTTATACTAATCAGTTCCAACTACTCATTTTAAACAGTAGTGCAGACATTTTCTGTTATGTATCTTGCAGTCTCAAAGGAACCACGAAGATTTTTTAAAACTAATGTACAAAGATTCAATGTTATATTTAAAATTTATTTTAACCAAAAATAGTTTGACTACCCTGAGAGTAAGAGTTAATAAGCAATAAACGTCAATGATTAATGAGGCAGATAGCCAGTAATAAATATCAATTAATAAATTCCAATTTTATTAAAAAAATGTTAATAAAATCAAATTGTGTAACAGAAAAAGAGTTGACGACTTTCATTTAATAGACAATACTGATACGTGTTAGATTACCATTAGTATTTCCACAGGTGGCACCATTTGACTCTGATATATTAAAATTGAGTTATCTATTCACCTGTTAACGTGTTTGTACCTTCGAACTCAGTAAGTACATGGTGAGTATACATAACTTGTGTTTATTTCAGCAACATTAGAATCTACGGCGAATTACACCTATCCACGTGCACCTGCGAGGGAATCAACCCGACTAATTCGTATCTGAGCTTCGATTTAAACGAATCACTCAGTGCAAAGAAGAGCTATTAAAGAATTCGTTATCAAAATCAAACATTTTTTTATTACACATTACTAAACTAAACAAAATAAATGAATGAAATAATTAATCGAGAGTAGAATCACATCGTCAAGAAAGCAAATATTATAACAGTTATCAATGAAGTGCGATATTACGGTATCTCTAGCAAAAATGGTTGCAGATTTGGAATGGCTTTTCAATTTTTTCAGTTGTAAAAATATATAACAACTGCTATAATATGTCTGCTTCTTGATCATATTATATCTTATGCTATAGATCATTTCTGGTCTACCACAGAATATTTTAATGTCACTCAAAAAAACCTGCATACCTGTCATTGTATGTTGGTAAATACAAATAAACCTTATATTATTTTGATCTTTCCTTGTTTACAAGTGGTGGTCATTTTTGTGTTTATAGCAACATGTGGTGATAACTGAGGTTCGTTAGCCTATACCCTTGAAATAAATACCACTGTGGCTGCCACAGGCTATTATTTTGACTGTTGACATTTGTTTTCATATTTTGCTTCCAAACATAAGAAATTTTAACTGAAAGTTAAATGTTACAACTGAAGAAATATAATTTCATAGGTCATAATTTTTTAAAGAAAGGGTGAAAGATTGCACCTTATTTTTTATCAACACACACACACACACACACGCACACACACACACACACACACACACACACACACACACACACACACACACACACACACACACACACACACACACACACACACACACACACACACACACACACACACACACACACACACACACACACACACACACACACACACACACACACACACACTTATTAGTAATAAAAAGGTTACCTGACAAAAAATTAAATCCCTAAGTTCTTGTGGCTCATATGACATATGCATTACTTTTCCGTCTCTGCAGACACATTTGAGTGACTTCTCTCCAAAATGGACTACTAAAGACGTTCTACATATAGTATCGTAGCCATGCGTGACTATATTTATTTTGACACATGACTGTGTAGGTGAATTAAGAGCATTCCAGTGTGATACAATCAATGGATCCTTTATTTCTTTGGCAATAGTGTCTAAAACACACTGTGTACGTAGCCGCATGAACAGGTGCTGAGCTTGTTGAATTATCTGTTCCAGCAGAGTTTGGCTGAAACGCGTACAATCACACTGAATAGTAGTTGTCTTTGCAAGGCAATATCACATTTTTTAATTTCAACATTAAAATTCTAAGAAAATTAAATTTTAAATGCCTCACTTTTACAAATGTAGACCCACTTAATTTCTGAATCAGTCTTTTAGCATAACATGCATTACACTATAAACAAAAATAAATCAGAAACAATTATTGTGAAGAACAACATTGTCAATAGCAAAATACATCAAATAGAAGGTATTATACATCAAGCACTTAATACCTAATACAATGTGAAAATGTAAACTATATGTAAGAATAGTTACTTAATTACAAATACAGTTAAACCTTGATATAACGCTCTTCTGTGGACCAGCCAAAAAGCGCTTTATATCGAGGGTCACTATTTATATAGGTCCCAAGTTTAACTATTTAATTTGCTGGGACCGTGGAAAATGAGCTGGGACCGTATCAAGAGTCACGTTTTATCACAGAGGCGTTATATCGAGGTTCCAGTGTATACAATATTATACAGAAATAATGTTGAATACAAAACACTTAAAAACTATCTTTTTCATAAATTAAAAAATCTAGGTACTTGTGTATTATACTCTCACCCACAGTATTACTATCGGTTATTATCAGTGGTCGCGACTGTCATCTTGTACAGTGAAAACAGAATAACTGACAACAGATGAAGTCTCTCAGTTTTCGCAGCCCTATCAGCCATCTCGTTGCCCTTAATTCCGATGTGCGATGGTATCCAACTGAATTAGAGGCAGGACAATGAAAATTGAACACTCAGGTCTTGATGCCCAGTAGACAAACGCCTCATTGCGAGGCTAACAAAATTTTCATTCAGTTCCCTCATGCGCAGAACAGTTTTGTGCAGTGTTCCGGAATGTGCACATCGGGCTTTGCAAACGTGGTGTATAGTCATTTACAAATTATACTGTGATGACAAAACTATTTGTGTTAATCAGTGAAATTAGTTGTAGGCTACCTATTTACATTTTATTAGAGAACGTATTATTATATTTTAGAAAAAGTGTTAATAAACTATTTCATAATTATGTGTATATGTTTTAAATATTAGTGTGAAATGTACATTAATATGTCCCCCAAAATTTCCAAATTGAGTTCAAAAACTCTGCATAGCCAGACTCTTGAGGTAGTGTGGAATGTGTATAATTTCATGAAGAGTGAGGCTGAAAGTGGGAAACATCTCTTAGATTTCCATAAAGTACAAGAGCGTGTTGCAAAAGCGACGGGTATTTCTCATAGCTCCGTGAGGAGAATAATAAAGGAAGATCAGCAGCTACACAGTCCAGATGCAGAAGCGGAAACGTCATTTAGCACACCGGGAAAGAAACACCGCGTTCGTAAACCTATAACCGGGCTTGACGATTTTGATAAAGGTGTAATTAGGAGAACAGTTCGGAATTTTTACACTGAAGAAAAGTGTCTCCCAACAGTAAAAAAACTGTTAGAAAAATTAAAAGAATCTCTCAACTTTAAAGGCAGCAGTAGCAGCCTAAAAATTATCTTGAAGGAAATAGGTTTTAGGTGGGTAAAAACTAAAAATAATCGACCTGTGTTAACAGAAATTCACGAAATAAGAGCTATGAGAATACATTATTTACAAAACATAAAAATAAATTTAGAGAAGAAGGCAGAACCGAAGTATATCAGGACGAAACATATATTCATAGCAGCCACACACTTCCGTACACCTGGAATGATCAGATTCGGCCTGGTGGCTACGCTGTTCCAGTTGCGAAAGGACAAAGATTAATTATTGTTCATGCCAGCAGTCAATACGGGTTTGTTCCAACGCACTGCTGATTTTTAAATCTAACCAAACGACAGGAGATTACCACGATAACATGAATGCTGACAACTACATACGTTGGATTGAAGAAAAATTGGACCCGAATTTGCCCACCGACAGTGTGTTGGTAACTGACAATGCCAGCTATCATAATGTACAGCTAGAAAACATATCTATGTCTAATTCTACGAAATGTGATATGCAAGACTGGCTATTTTTTGAAGATATAACACTATTTCGATAGTATAAATTATCATCATTAAAACTATGATGATAATAGTTTATATTATCGAAACAGTGCCTTATTAAAAAAATACAAAAAAATATATTCTTGTAAGAAAAGTTGTATTTATTGTTAATAATATTAAAAAAATAATTAAATATGAATAACTCAAAATGTTCTTGAATTTATAATTTTAAAATAAATTTAGGTTACGTACATTAAAAACAATGCAAATAACAAATATATAAAAAACTGTAAATGACTGTTTTCAAAGCAATGAGTACATGTAGTACTATGTTACACATATTAAGTAACATCAGTGATGTTAAGTAACAAAATAGATAAAGTTAAATGTAAATAGATTTCTGGTAAGAACAAAAAAGCGTGCAAGTTTTGTTTTGAAGGGACTGTACGTGTTAGAGAGACACTGTTAAGGCATACTCTCCTCTCTCGAGTACTTTTTGAGTGGGGGTAATTCATACATTGCGTCTGCGCCGATGACTGTTTAGGAATCACTGGCGGGCCTATACAACTTTAATTACGGTTAGAAATAAATAAGCCACTGTTAAACAATTTTTCAAGTTAAAATCTGTCCAACACACAACAACAGTATGTTATCTGATTGATAAGTAATATCTAAAATTTCCTTTTCAGAAAGAAAATATGGTCAGACATATTCAAATTTCAAGTTTACACCTAAAAATATTGTAAAAGTACTGTGCGAACACAGAACACTGTTACAAATTTATACACTAAAAAACATTAACACTATGTAACGGGACGAATTTTGAGGGATTTTATTTTATTAAATTTGGGGATTTATTATAAAATATTTGAAACTTAATTTCCATCTGTGTATATGGCCACGTGTTGAATCAAAGCACTGTACGAACAAAGAATCAGTACGCAGTAACAGTTGTGAAATATTTGCAAAAGAATGTGCCGGACGTCGATTCTAAGAACTTTACGCTTGTGTGGCGTCCGCGCCCAAACGCACTACACAAGCATGTGCGCAAACGACGCCACTGTAGTAAAACAAACATGGCTTGGACGCGAGAATTTTGTCTTGCACATAATCGTAGGTGGCGGATATAAGCTTAAGTCCCACCTCTTTTGTGACGTCAACCAGTAAGCATCTAAATATCGTCGACGTACAGCACACGTAAATCCTATGTGTCAGGTGAACAACTACCAAGACTTTGACGACTCAGGCTGTGCGCGGCGACGAAATTTGTTCGTCGGCAAGGCAGTAATGTCCGGCATCATGTATGGGCAGTCCACGGAAAACCACAACACCTAACGGACACAGATAGTGCCGCGTGGGCCCGGTCAGCCTGAACTTTATAAAATATGAATAACTAAGTATAATACCGCTTTCATACCGACCGGGATCCAAGGAAATAATGGGCTTACAAAAGTATAACGGGCGAAGTGAAGTTGTCAGCAAACAAGTTAATTAATGTGCATTGAATCGGTGAGCTAAAAAACACATGTCCGGCCGGAGTCTCAGTAGTTAACAGTTAAATCTAAATGATTTTGTTAAATAAAAAACAAAGGGTAAGGTGTTAATATAGTGTGTGTGTGTGTGTGTGTGTGTGTGTGTGTGTGTGTGTGTGTGTGTGTGTGTGTGTGTGTGTGTGTGTGTGTGTGTGTGTGTGTGTGTGTGTGTGTGTGTGTGTGTGTGTGTGTGTGTGTGTGTGTGTGTGTGTGTGTGTGTGTGTGTGTGAAAAGCAGTCTGGGCTGTCTGACATATGTATTAAAATAAGGTAAGATGCTAGAATAAGTTTACAATTGCATTGTCGTAGCCATGAAGTAAATCACAGAAAAATATTATGTATGTATTTCATTTTCTAAATTTTGAGAAATAGTTGACATGAAGGTTTAAAAAGTTTAATAAAGAAAATTTTAATTTAATTCTCTTCAAAAATGAGTTGCGTAAGTGATTTGTATAACCCGTAAACCATGCTTGCATCCTACGTTCGTGTGACCGGATCTTGGCCCGAGTAAACATTTTGAAGGTAGGTGGAAATAAATAATTAAATAATGTATTTGTATTTATATTTGTAATGAATAAATAACTTCACAACAAATAGTAAGCAAAAAAACTTGAAAAGCACATACTACACACTCACTAAATACAGTTAAATAACTAATCTGCTGATACTTTACAAACATAATTTGAAGAGACAATTAAAATAACTCCAAAATGAAAATAACAACAAGAACCACAACAACAACAAAGCCATACACGAAAAACTCTCATTGCCTAAAAACCTAAGAGGACCAGCTAGGATATGGCGCCAACAACCCCCCTTAAATCCTTACTAAAATCATGGGTAATTTACCCCCTAGTCTGGTGACTGCGGCTGCACGTGAATGACATTACTGGACTTCTCTGGTCGAGATCCCAACACCGCAAAGTCAGACAGGTACTCGCCACAGTATCACCAAACTCTATAGCATTCGAGAAAAAATATCAATAACTGGCTCTTCACCATACCATAACCTTAACTGACTTGTTTCCTCTTAGTCGTGCTGGTTTGCCTTTAGCAAAGTACTGGTTGCATATATATATATATGTACCTTCTTAACATAAACATATTACATTTGTTATTTATTACAATTTATTACTTTCTTAATCAAGTAAACATTTATGTTTCACAAAAACCTATATTCAAAATAAACATTGCTAATCTTTGAATTTTTAATAATTAAACATTTTAACTATATATCTTGCATTATCATTTCAATTTTGGATTTCTCTCAGATATTTTAATCATTTAAATTTGATTGTCTACTATTTATTATCCATTTCTAGTCAAAAAATAAACTATTCCAATCCATTACACATATTTCCAACTTTTAAATTTACTGCCAAAATTTATATCATTTAAGTGAATTTAATTTTTATTATAAACATTCATAATTATATATTGACAATTATTAAAAAATAAAAAACTTATTACTATCATAAAATCGATTGCAACTATAAACTGATTACAAAAATATAATAGACACAGAACACTATGAATCAGCTTATATCTTATCAAAGTAGCATAACCTCAAATAGAGAACATGAAAACATAATAGACTTTAATTCAATTTTTTAATTAAATTTTCCAACTGTTACATTATAATTTCCACTCAGATTTTTTTTCAACCTTTAACAATTTATCATTTATTGTGCCATTAAATTCTCCAAAAATTCAAATTTATTATTAACATTCATTTTACATCACATTTCAAATTCAAATTTGACCAAAAATTACACACCTTACAGTTTTACTTTAGTTTCAAATTCTATTAAATCTTTCACTTGTTACATTTTATTATTACATTTCAATCATGAATTTCTATTCAGTATTTTGTATCATTAATTTGTTCGGGTGATTCTCAGTCATTCACAACGATTTGATTTATTGAATGGGCATTTAGATATAACCTTACCCCCCTTCTTCCTTCTAACAACCACTAACGGATTTGCATAGGGCGACACCGATCTCTCAATAATATTTACCTCCACTGTTCCCGCACCCTTAATTCACATTCATAATTTCTTGCCCCTCCCGGGTATATCGGCAGACACTCCTCTAAAACACTCTACTACCCGCCATAATGCTTGCGTTGAGGACTCCTTACACCTCCACCCTCACTACAAAATATATGTACCCTGCTAGCCTATTTACTATCCACTTTCATCACTCTCTCTTTCTCTACAGTGCACTCCCGCTACTGTGTCCCTACTACTGACCCGTTTCTGTATTACTTTAATTCCAAAATTCTTATTTTGTCTAACACCCATTTAAAGTTAACTCCGACTGACTCAATGCCTTATTGAAATAATCATCAACGAAACTCCAACTTTTACAACATTTTACATTAATATGATCATTGAAAATTACACTAGAAATTCATAACTACCTCAAATTAATTTAATCACCTAATTTAGAACCTTTTAAACTCAGTTAACATTTATTATTCAAACATTTTACTTTACTTCAAAGTCATTATCAAATTTATACTTACATATGGTCAATCACTCCATCAAATGAACACATAATCACTTGTCATAGACTCAAACTATAAACAATTCTCACCACAAATATAACGTACAACCATACGTACCTTCTGAAACATTATAACAACCATATGACTCCACAACTAAACACATTTTACTTTTACTCATTTACTATTTATTATAAAGTTCAAATCTCAGAAACATCATTTAAATTCATTACCAAAATTTATTCATACAACCTTAATTAATTAATTCATCTCAAATTATTTAACTCAATCAGTTTTTTAAAACACAAGTTTACTTTAATCACCTTGCTCCAAAACAATTATAATTCATTTATTTGTATTATAAACTTCATAATTACTCTCATTATTTGTTTAGTCTAATAAAATATTATTATTATAAAATCAATTCTCTTTGCATACGTACATTGTTTACATAAACTATAAAGTACAACATAACCTATTATACAAACACAATTAACCTCACTATAAATTTATCTACAATTTTTCGTCATATTATATTATTGTCTCCCACATTTCATTTCATAATTTAGCCAAGTCATTACCATAAACTAAAATATTTAAATGTTCATTTACTGCTTGTCTAACCACCATCATCGTAAATTAGTTTGGTTTTCACATTACACCATTCATTTACAATTAGACATATAGCTATTATAATTATGATAATCATCATCATCATCAATTTTATCCATTGTATCACTATAGTAATTACAAACCTTATTGCATACTATTATTTCAAAATCCCTGTCGACGTTTGGTATGGTAACTTCTCCATTAATATTTTCCGTTAACATCAGGTAAGTTATATCATTATATTCATCTACTACATCAGTTACATCATAAGGTACATAGTCAATATCATCAACCTTATCATCATTTGCTGTACTACCTATTTCACAAGGTAAGTATTCAATATTATTAACTCTCGTAATATCTAATTTCTCTACTAACCCTTTATAACCTCTGTTCAGCTTAAATATCTCTATCACTCTCTCTCTCTCTCTCTCTCTCTCTCTCTCATAATCACTTTGTATTTCCATTAAAACTTCCTTGCCACTATCATTATTCACTTTAGCTTCTAACACCACATTTTTAATTATATCATCATAATTACCACTAGTTTTAACTTCGTCACTTACCTTAGTATTTGTACCTTCGTTATTTTTGTTCTCGTTACACTCACCTGTAACTGTATCATTTTCTACCTCCTCCTTCAGAGTTCTACTTTCGTTTATTTCGTCTTGTATTGTATTTATATTTATCGTTATCTCACCTTTCATTCCCGCAATAGTCTTATTTTGTTCCTCTAATTTATTATTTATTTCTCTTAATTTTTCGTCTTGTTTGTTTATTTCCGTTTTCAGCTCGATGTTACTAGCATTTATCTCTGACTTGATTTCAATCTTAAATTCATTCAAACTCGTGTTTAAATTATCGTTATTCTTATCATTATTCTTATTTTGTTGTTCGAACTTATTATTCATCTCTGACTTGATATTATTCATTACTTCCATCATCAACGCTAATTGGTTAAATATATTTATTTCGTTATTTCTACTACCCCCTTCACCGTTTCATTTACATTCAATATTTCCATTCGTCGATACTAAACTGTCTTGTGTAATGTTTAATACTGACTCCCCTGCTACACTCTCACATAAATTTGCATTCGTATTTTGCTCTGCCATTTCGACTAGGTTGTGAATTATTTAATTTTAATTTACAACGTCGCTGTTACGGGCGCCATTTTCAGTAGTTCTCTGCAATTAAATGATTAAAAGTATTTAAATTTGAGTTACTTTACCTTGTTCGGACGTAGAAGTTAACCAAGATGTCGTCTAGTGTACTCGGCATAGAAAAATAGGTCAATGCAAACAAACAAGTACATAGTTATAATTCATATAAAACACTACTTTATTGTATTTTCATCTTACATTCTTTTTTATCATTCCTTTTTTATGAATCAATTAAAAAACATGTCTTCTCCTTCTCTATTCGCTAACATTTCACTTACGCACAATTTATATATTGAGGTGACGACCCCATCCGATTAAAATAACAACCTTATCTCTTATTTCTTATAATTAAACTAACTTATTTATTAAATTTTTTAATTAAAAGCAACCCAGCATTTCGCTCACACACACACTCATATCTTTTAATCCCCTTTATTCAAGTTTAGCGCTTTTATAAATTTAAATATATTGACTGATTTAAGTTTTTTTCTGTTACTTGACTGGCGGCGTCCCTGCAGGTCACTCTTATTACATTTTTTGTTCACTGGTTGCGTCCGAAAGAGGTTGCACTGATTAAATTTGGTTCACTTTAGGTCCGAAAATCACTGTTTAGCTCTTTGATGTAAATTACTTTTGTTCACAATTTTTATTTCTGTCTTACGTCCATTCACTTTTTATTTGTCGGCCGACTTTAAAATTTTGCTCGAGCACTGATATAGAGAACCGCGCGGTTCGAAGGACCTCAGTCGACTGCTGCGTCTCAAAAATGGCTAACAGCGTCTCTCGGCGTTCACCTGCCTTGTTTCACAACAGGAACAGGTCTCATTGTAGATTTGATTGGTTCATTCTATTAGCAGAAAAGGTCTCACCTTCACCGCGTGGTGCATTTTGGGTTCGAGGCTATATATTTTTTTCCCATAACCTTTCTCGTCCTCTGAGCACATGTCGAATTTTACGTCGCAAAAGGCGACACACACGTGCGCTCATACGCACCCTTTCCGCTCACTTGCATTCCCAGACTCTTTAATTGCTTTTGTGCGACATGTACGGCTTGGTACCGCACTGACTGCAAGGTGTTCAAAAATGTCAAGCGTTTGTGATCAAAACGTTGTTCAGCTTGAGTTGCTACTACTTTTTACAATTATTAAAGAATAAAATAAATCCCAACAGTTTGTCCCGTTACAGTATGGAACCGAAAAACTTATGAGAATGATAGGAAGAATGTTCGAGAAGGTTATAAATGGAGTAGATTTACCAGTGGAATAGAAAGAGGCACAAATTACATCGATATTTAAAAAGGGCGATAGAAAAGACTGCAAAAACTATAGAGGCATAAGTGTCATAGCAACAATGGGAAGGCTGTATGGTAGGGTGCTAAGAAATAAAATTGAGGAAAATATAGAGGGAAAGATTGGAGAAGACCAAGCAGGTTTTATAGCCAGGAGATCATGCGTACACCACATATATACACTCCAACAGATCATAGAAAAGGAAAAAGCAAAGAACAGGGAAGTACATCTAGCGTTTATCGACCTTAGAAAAGCATATGATACAGTACCCAGACAAGAAATGTTTAAAGATCTATCACAACTGGAAATACCGAAAGCCCTGACACAAGCAGTAAAAAATCTATATAAAAACAACAACGTACAAATTAAAGTAGGTAACAAAATTGTCTGTAGATTTAAAACATCCAAAGGGCTATTGCAAGGCTGCCCAACATCACCCACGCTGTTTAAGATATTTTTAGAATATGCATTAACCATGTGGAAACAAAAATGCCATGGAATGGGAATATTGATACGAAATGAACACCTGTACACATTATGCTTTGCCGATGACCAGGTAGTTATAGCCCAGGATGAAGAAGATCTAAGCTACACGGTCAGAAAGCTGAGCGAAGAATACACAAAGATGGGATTGGAAACAAACATAAAAAAGACTGAATACTTGGCAATTAGAGATGAAAAAACAACAGATTTAGAAGTAGACAAAAATGTTAAAATTAGAGGAGCACACAAATTCAAGTACCTAGGATTCACACTGAGTAAATAAGGCACAATGAAAGAAGAAATAAAAAGTAGATTAGGGCAGACTAGAACAGGGATTAGACACTTACACAGTGTTATATGGGACAAAAATGTTAGAAAAAGCACAACAAAAATGATACATCAGACCATAGTCCGAAGCATTATGATGTATGGAGCAGAAGTATGGGTTATTAACAAAATGAATGAAAGAAAGAAAGATTCTTGCAACAGAGATGGAATATTGGAGGAGGTGCTGTGGAATAACGAGAGCAGACCGAATAACAAACGAGATCAGAAGAAGAATGGAAACGGAACGAAGTGTAATTGACTACATCGAAGAAAAAAGATTGGTGTGATACGGTCATGTCCGGAGAGCCCAAAATAGGTGGATTAACAAAGTGACAGAATGGAAGACCGAGAAGATCTTGGAGGGACGAAGTGGATGAATCTATGCAACATATAGGACTTGAGGAAGGACAATGGAAACATCGGGACAATTGGAAAGCCAGGTTGAAGGAAGGGAGACGGCACTAGCTGTAGCAACCCTATTATATATAAATAATATCAATGTTAGTTACTTTTTTATACTGAAACAAATGTTCAATGTAGTACAGATAGTAGGCAACAGAATGCAGCACCAATCAGACATATTGAGAGCACATGATAACAGCACTAACAGTGCAAATTGCTAATCGATTATACTCGACCACAGCAATAGTAGCTTGATTTAGGAACATCAAGTTTACTCGACCACAGCTATAAAAGGGTTAATTCTCATGAACTAGTATTATACCTATTCCACTCTAACATATCTATACATTGTGATTCACGTTTACTGTCTGCGACAATATGAAAGTGTTAGAAAACTTCAATTATAAAAGTAGGAATGTTTTATAATTAACATTTAATTACCTTTTTGTCATTTCCAGCAGTTGGTACCTATCAGCTGCATGTGGCCCGGCTAAGCATCTTCTCTTACTTGGTCCTAAAGGACCAGACGATGGATGAGGAAAAGGATGATGAGTATTTTTATAGTGCACTTCTCGCAACAACTGATGTAAAGAGTGCTCTAATACGTGGTCATGATCTGTCTTCTGTGGTGGGATTGAAGCAGATTTCTTGTCATTACCTGCACTGTGACAGAGTCTGATTCTCAACTGTATACCAGGTAACACCTGCAAAGAAGTAAACCACAATGACAGTAAGCACCATGATTACAATGTTAACTTACTACCAATAAAATCCTATTATTTATTGTAGTAAAGTGGTAGTCATGTCACTTATAAAATGGTGTGTCTATAATGTTATATTCTCTTGCTGAATGTTTCTAGGCATAACCCAAATTTATTACTCATCGAAAATGCTGAATTAATAATTCATTAAAGTTTTTGTATAGCTTGTGAACTACACCAAATATGTGTACATAACATATTTGAATGAATTAAATATTTGGTAAACAAACTGATAAAGCAATCATTTTTTTATGTTTCTCATATGCACATGGAAATATCACTTAAGATTTTTATAAAAATGAACTAGAATTACCACTATACTAATATACATATATCATTTCAGTGTTCAAATACAGAATATATTCAGTAGAATTTAAAGTTTATCATACCACTACTACATAGACAAGCGTAGCAATTGTATAAATATGGTGTAACAATGTTTTAATGATGCTTGAGAAGGCATTAAAACATAAACACGCTCTAGTTACTATAGAGGTTGATTACGCAGAGTTACAATAAATTCTCTTACTGATCACTGGCATTGGCTGCAGTATCTCAGCTGTACATAACGGGTCATAAAATCCACCCATTAAAAAAAGCAGTTCAGATTATTAATGGGTATTGTAAAACACATTTTGAATTTTAAAAATGTCTTTATCACTTGCATAATACAGGAAAACACAGTAAGAGAATGCAAAATGCAATCATATGTATGTTTGAGAAAAGATTTCTGAATTTTTTTATATAAGTATTGAAAAAGGCAGAATAACAAAAATTATTTTTTCAGAAGTGAAACATTTTAGTACTTTAAAGGACATAAAAAATGCAATGGACAATGTATGATCAACAAAAGTTTATTAAGGCTTCAAAAATAAAGAAAATAGAAAACTGATAAAAAAAGGCCTCATGGCTAACTCATGAAAGATAGAAAATACCGCTCATCATTTTGTACAATTTAATACAGAAATTATTACATCGTTAGTTTTTGAAAAACAATTACAAGATTTTAATTTTTTGTATACTTTTATATAGCCTAAAGGTACCATATAATGTTATTATTTATATTCTTAAAGCGATCGATTTCGGTCACAGACCATCATCAGGTTACATAGCACATTCACAATATCATAAATTTGTTTATAATATTGTGAATGTGCTATATAACCTGATGATGGTCTGTGACCGAAATCGATCGCTTTAAGAATATAAATAATAACATTATATGGTACCTTTAGGCTATATAAAAGAATACAAAAAATAAAAAATTGAATTATATTAACAAAAAACAACAAGTGTAAGTATAAAATACATCACATTATCATTAATTACAAGATCTTCATCATATACAAAACACAGCATTTAACTTTCACAATTTGGATTCAAACACACTGCAATGATTCAAATGTATGACTGTGAATAATACACAATACACAATACAATAATACACAATTGTGTAATACACAAGTTTTAGTACTCTAATTACTTACATATTACAAAAAAATATATCATTTCTGATAAAACATTTCTACATTTTGCTCTACAATAACATTTCAACAAACACAGCCACAGAATTATCCCATTCTTTGAATACAGTCTTTCTCAAATTAACTTTTAATTACTTTTAACTTCATTCAAACAAGGTTTCTAGTTTTACAATTTCTTTTTGGTGGGAGAACGTTTTTAATTGTATGACTAACTTAAGTATAACTATATTGTACATGGTATCATACAGCTATAAGTATTATTCAAATGTGACTTGTATGATCTTGGTTTTTCATTCCTACACTTTCCTCCTTTGGTCACCTACTAGTATACTTATGTATGCCATGCAGCATACATTTTTCAATTATGTTTGCTATAAATAATCTTGTACAAGGTTACTGTGTAATTTACAGTAAAGTGGAAAATGGCATATGTAGTACCAAGTTTTTCATTTATATTTGGTATAAATACTGTCTTGTACATGGTTTACTGGGGAACAATTTCAGTGTAAAAAGAAAGTTGCAAGAATGAAGTATGATTCACAAAACCAGAGAACAAGTGAGATGAACAAAGAGCATGATTAATCTGAGAATAAGGTGTAAATGAAAATCATTCTTATATTTTAACACAAACATTGTTCAAACACTCTTATCAAATGTCATATTTTTTGTTATGCTCTTACAATATTAAATACAGATGAGAGGTAAGAATAAAAATTGTAACTTTTAAGCACTGATAACCTCGTTAAATAGGTTTAGTAGTGAGTTACCAGTGCCATTCCTAACTTAAATACGTTCATACCGACTCATATAAAGAAGGCTTACCGTAGCCATTATTTGATTTCCTATCACCATGTGAGGTATAGGTGCCTGCAGCTGTACTGCTTCTTTAGCAAGCTGACTGAAGAGTTCTTTACAGAACAAAACGTTTTGTGCTGCTTCCAGTTTCTGCTGCCAATGACAATCAGGAATTATAGCAGCTGATGCTGATCCAAGTGAATTTATCTGTGCAGTACACAAATCCTCCTGATCTACAGACAACAGTTTTTATGAATTAAAAATCGATATGTCTACACAGAAAAAACATAAGTACTACACTTACATGTTAAGAAATAATGTAAATTTTCAAAAATTTAATTTTTTTTTGTGCTCTAGAACACAAAACACTTTTCCTCTTAAAGGAAAATAAACACATTAACTAATCACAGTAATACTTACACTCATACAAGTGAAACTAACGTGGTTAAATACAGACAATTTATAAATTACTCAGCGCTGATGGAATTATTATTATGCCACGCAAATGTACAGTAAACTGACTGAAGTACAACCTTTTATATAAAAGGAGGGTATGATTAAAAACAACTTTTGGTTCCTCAGACTGTACCAATTGTTATACTGCTACGTGACAACAGTTTGGTGAGATTAAACAATATTTGCTGGAATCAAATATTTTCACTAAATGTTATTCAAAATTACAATAAGTATAATGCTTGGGTAAAAGTGGTACATGTGGGGCCAGAAAGAATATCTCGAGTGAGAAATTAGGGTGCAATAAAAATAATCCCAGGAAGGGTATTGTACAACCTCCTCTATACCTGACACATCTGTCCACAGTCATTGTTGTAAGAAACAATTCTAGTATTGAGCCGTTACAAACTAACAGTTCACAATTCACAATTCACTCTCAGTAGTTAGTATGTGCGGAGGTTATTATTATACTCAATAATACACCCAAAAACACACAACTTTAACAAAAGAATAAATGACAACACAAATATTGTTGTAGAGGGTATGAAAAACTTAAGTTTGTGCATTTGTAAATGGCAAAGAGCGTGTGTGTGTGTGTGACCTGAACAATTACTATTTCAGCCGTACTGGCCCAGTTATTATAAGGAACTATAGGAGTACCACAGACAAAAAAAGTTCCAGTGCGCATGCGCGGGCTCGGCGGAGAAGGCTGTCACCCCCGCCATGTCCGTCAACAATGTTGACGGCTGAGTAAGCTGTCTAAGCGGTCAGTGTGTTATTCAGTTAGATGCGTATGCGTATTATAAATAAATTGCGATTTGTTTTCCTTTATACGATTTCTTTACGTTTTCGTTTAATATAATTGTATATATACGATTTATATTTAGTTTTCGTTTAGTATTTTATTATAATCATTAGAACTAACAGTGTGTTGTGATAATCATTAGAACTAACAGTGTGTTGTGTATTTTAGTTTATGCTGACTAATTACCAACGAATTACCATTCGTTGTCGTATTGTTACTGTAGCGTGTTATTTTTTTTTTATAAGTGGCATCATCATCGAATAGTAAGCTAGCTTCTGAGAGACCTCTAACAAGTCAAGCCAGAGAAATTATTTTCAACGTGGCACAATATTTAAGAAAACAAAAAAGGAATACAACTTAGGTTATAATACTGCCGCCAGTACAAGTGAAGCAACAGGAGTCTCTCACGCTACTGTGTACAAAATTTTAAAAGACGTCAAGAAATCATCAACTTCTGGTTGTGAAAAAATCTGTTTTCTACCCCAAAAGGAAAATCGAAGGCTCATAAAAAAAAAATTGAAGTAGACGCCTTCACAGATAGTGCAATAAGGAGAAAGGTGCACGAATTTTATGCAGTGAAAAAATCTCACCCTCAATGAAGAGTTTACTGCAATCTCTAAAGGAAGATGATGTCATTCAATGTGAACGAGAATATTTGAGGCAACGACTTAAAAAGTTAGGATTTAAATGGACTCGTTGTCAGTCCAACAGTAGGCTCCTAATAGAAAGAAGTGATATCGTTGCTTGGAGAATTCGCTATCTAAGTGACATAAATAAATACAGACAAGAGGGTAAAAATATTGTTTACATTGACGAAACATATGTTCAGGCATCACATTCAGTACCTTCATGTTGGCAATCCTCTGAAGAGGTCGGGATAACAACGAAAATTAGGAAAGGTAGTAGACTTATTATAGTTCACGGTGGGGGAGAGGCTGGTTTTGTTAACAATGCTCTGTTAATATTTAAGTCTTCGTCGACATCTGGAGACTACCATAGCTCTATGAATTTTAATAACTTCGGTAAGTGGCTATCAGACAAATTACTACCTAATCTCCCAAACAGCTCTGTAATAGTGATGGACAATGCCAACTATCATTGTGTAGAATGGGATAAAAGGCCGACCTCGTGTTCACTAAAACAAGAAATAATTGACTGGCTTGTGAATCATGGTGTTACAATAGATTTTACATTAACGAAATCTCAGCTGCTGGAAAAAATTAACTCAGTTATCTGTGAAAAAACATTTATTGTCGACGAAATAATTCATGCAAAAGGACGTATTCCACTTCGTCTGCCACCTTATCATCCCGATCTGAATCCTATACAACTTGTCTGGGGTTGATATTAAAGGAGGACTTGCACGTAATTTTAGTGGATTATCTTTAGATGAAAAGAAAAATTGTTGCGAAAAAATAGTTGATAATTTTACAATTGAAAAGTGGAAAACGTGTTGTGAACATACCAAAAAAAAATTGAAGAACAGTACTGGATTACGGATCATATTATGGACGAAGAAGTGGACAAATTGTAACTTTATTATTTTAATAAGCCCCCATTTTGACACATTACAAATGAATTATTTCTGTGGGAGAAGAAGGAAAATTAACACCATAAATATTTACCAATTTTGTTATTACTAATAATTAATTAGATCAATTAACGTTATTTATTGTTAAACATGTTTAATAACATTAATTTTTACTATAGCGGTAGGCACCTCGATTTACACAGGCGGTTGCTTTATGTAGCATAAGAAATGTTTTTAAACAATGCCTTTCATAAATGTTGGGGTTAGGTTCTGAAAATATTATTTTAAAATTAAGTAGAGTTCTGCTCTACTCAAATTAAGTAGAGTCTATACAAAGTTAAGGATTTTAGAATCTGTTAATAGTGAATTTTATAGTAACGTGCATGATTATTTTGTGATCCGTTACTTTGAATAGTCTGTTACAAATTAATACCATGCGTACGTTTTCGCACACGAAGAACAATTCGTTGCCGGTATATAAATAACACGTGTAAAATACTGCAGTAATAAGTGTGACTGACGACAATGGAGGGGGTAATGTTCCTCCTTCGTTGTGATGCTGTTGTGGCGGCAGTCGCCACTCCAACTATTTTTTGTCTCTGGTCTAGCTATACTTCTTCCGTTCACAAAATGATGAGTGTAAGGCAATACTTGCAGGTAGGAGAAGAGGCTGTAAAACTGTTCCCCAAGACCTCTCGAGAGTCACGTTTATTGCAGGCATATTGTTCGTGCAAGGAACACTTTGGGCCTGACACGTATCACTTTTGAATAATGCTTGACAAAATCTTCCACAATTAGTTAATAAAATGAATCTGTATCATATTTTATTATACTTGTAAATTTAAGCAGAGGTGAATCTCTGATTCTTTCCATATTTTTTTTTATTGTCTTTGAGAAAAAGCAATACAAAAATGGTCATAGTTCACTACCACTATCTGGTTCCTGGCAGTCACAAAATTTGCAAATCAGGTGACTGATACTGCTAGTGATGTACTCTGAGTTGGCTCTTTTATCACAATTACGTGTACTGCATGTTATCATACCACTTTTACCAATCCCACTGAGTTTAATTTTTATTTTAATAAAAAATACATTTTGCAACATCATTTTCTATTTTCTAATATCACATGGTGAATCTCACACAAAATTTATGGTTTGTTTCTTACGCTCACGATTCATGGTCACGGTTTATATCATGAAATAACAGAAACATAAACATCAATCATCAATTATTTTATGGTGATTAGTTTTTATTATAACAATCATTAAAAAAATACCTTTTTTACATATGACTTCAATGTACGCAACTCCTTGAAGTTCACTTGGAACAGTAACGCGTAGGGCTGAAGTAGGTTTTGGTGATGGTAAAGTAGCACTTGGTGAGGGTGGTGGACTTGTACTGGCAGGAGGTTCGTCTTCTGCTTTTGTAACTTCAAACATTCCTGTCTGAGCAAACTTTGATCCAGCTGAAGAAAATATGCATTATTTTTTTGTACAGAAACTGCATAATAAATGCATTACATACATTGAACAGAATATTATTAAAATTAAAATAAGCTTCATTAGCAGAATACATTTAAAATATAGTGAATCCCTTCATAATCATAAAGACCCCCTCTACATGTTTTACATAAAACAATGTAAAACAATCGTATAATGTACAGGAAATATTTTACATGCATCATACACATATACGAATTCTGTTTACATTTACGGACAAAAATCCTATGTCCAATTCTGTCACATTTAACATTTGACAGAGAATTTAATCACACAGACAGTGAATGAATTTTGTCTTTGCTTAAATACAAATATTGTATGATTCCAGAAATGCATCTTATCAGTTATAGAATAGCTTACAAATGGAAATAAAGAATTTTGCGTAACCACCATTGGATTCCTCACAAACTCCAAAACTCAGCAGTGACAATGCTTACATTAATGTAATGCCATGATATTATGTACAACATAATAAATCCTCTACAATAATGAAAAAATGAAACCACATTAATCAGAAAGTAACCTATACAAGAAGTATCGCTATTTCACCACAGTCCTGGAGCTCTGAGTAGGCAAATAGTTCTAACGTTAGCAAGCATGGCCATTGGCATAATAGCAAAAACAGTATTTATAATCAGTTTAAAACTTTTGGTAAATATAAAACGATAGTGAACAAGACAGAAGATGTTATTATCGCAGCTGATAATGAATGAACTGCTTAAATCTCATCATGTAAGCTGAAAGCATTTAAAAAAAAAAAGATTTGACACCCATGATCTCAGATTTTGATGAAACTTGGCGTGTTTGTTCCTTTTATGGACATGAGTAACCATACCAAATTTTATTGCTGTAGCCTATCTCAAACAGTTTAGGTTTTACAGCCTGTTAAAAGTTTTTGGAATGTTGTGGTTTTATAGATCGGACAGACCAAGCTAAATTTGTTTTCTGATGGAAAATAAATTATATCTTCCTTGTTTACCAACCAATGTTGATGAACATTTTTATGAGTATATTTTAATATGTAAGGAATCCAGAAAAAAATAAATTACACCACCAACTACCTACACATGGTCAGGAAAAAATCCTAAAATGTTACTTAGAAAATTTTTAAATGAAATACGGAGTTTTCATCTGTGAAATGTTAAAATTTTATAAAAATTTTTGACATTTTATATCATGTGATGACCTCGGTAAGAGTGATAGTTTTATTTTAATATATATCTGATGATGGAGCATAAGCTCTGAAACGCATCATAGAAAAATTATAAGAAGTCACACAGCGGACAAAATAAGGTAAATTTAGTTATTAATTCGTACAAGTGACTTGGATTCATAGTGACCGCATTCAACATGAATATTACAAAAACACAGTTTACCAGTCACATGAAACACATACCTGTCCTGTAGCTGAGATCTCCAATTATTGAATTTGACACTTTCTTTAGCCTCCAGTTCTGTCTCAATCTCAGCAGTTCAATATGAAAGTCTGGCGTAGTCCTGTTTCGAGCTACTTCATTCTGTGTGGCTCTCAACCTTTCTGCTCCGTTCAATAAAACTGATGCTGCACTTGCCAAAGCCTATGACCATAATTATATTAATTAAACATATTAATGTCAGATATGTGCACGAACAATATTAGTCTACAAAACATTCACTAAAACTGTTTTGCCAATAAACTAAATTACAATCACCACCGTGACACACCAAAGATGTGTTACATTTAAGTATAAGAACGGAGACGAGAAAATACATTTCTGGTTACTGAATGATGATTTCAATACAGCAATAAGTGCAAAGTACATTTAAAAAATAAAATGAAAGAACTAATGTCAAGTCTTGTACAAGAACGTCTTTATCGACTGAAAAGATGATTGTTGTTGATTTGTGTACGTGCTATACTGATTGCATCAAACATTTATACACACATATTCTGTAAAAATAGTCACCATTCTATTTCAATGTCTAAAATTTTGTAAATTCATATTCAATTTACAATGTAATAAATGGCGATATTAAAATATGTGATCACAGAAACCGGAAAAATACTAAAATTTTATGCGTAGGATTCACTCTTTTCAATTTGATCATAAAAAGTGTCTGATTAGATTATCCAGCGCAGCGGTTCTCAACCTTTTTGAGCCTGTGCCCCCCTTTGCATTCTCGAATTAGGCCACCCCCCCCCCCCAGATCTAATGAACTGAAGTAAAAACATTCTACTGTGCTATTAGGGTTAATAAATCTAACTCAAAGAATGTTTTATAAGTTCAGTTCAGTTCGTAGTCCTTCAGTCTTTTGACTGGTTAGTACTATCCCCGCATATACCCGTGGTGTATTATTACAGATATGAAAAAAATACTAATACTTGTTTTGTTGAGAGAACATTTTAATTAATTAAAAGTACTTAACAGGACTACATTACAAAGGATTCTGCCCTCACTGCAGTTAAAATTTCAGCTACATTATTTGGTTTTATTTCTTAAGAACACAATTAATGAGAGAGAGGGCTGGCACTGTTTTTCTTTCATATGTTTTTGAATGTTTGGTTCCAACTGTAATAATGCACACCTCAGATCACTTTCAACATCCAGGCGTGCTCGGTATTTTGATTTGATGTAAGCCAGCGTAGAAAACCCAGACTCACAGATACGTTGATGAAAACTGCACCAACAACCTTGCAGCTTCCGTAGCAACTTGTGGGTACACAGGAAAATAGTGCAACAGTACAAATGTATTGGGTACTGTGCATTGCAGAAAGGAATTAAAACAATTAATTAAAGTAAATGAATAATTCATATAGTTAGCAATAATAATTCAGCTTTCAATCTGAACTGTATAAGGAACGGGGCAAACTTTCATGTCGAGACAAGTTGATCACGCCATTTTGCTGTATCTGTGTGTACACGCGTATGTTACATGTGTGAGTGAAACCTGTCAATTTCTGAAAAGCGTCACCCTTAAGGAACGCTATTAATTATATGAATTTATTTATTTTGTAAAGATTGTGTGCATAATATCACAAAACCAAATACACCAAAGTGTGTATAAAAATAAGACGCACATGTGTATAAAAATAGTGTAAAAAGGATACAAAGTGTAATTACAGGAAAATAAAAATAAATAAAACTTATGTTAGGCCTAATTAAGATAAATAAAAACAGTTTATACATGGTGAACACATAAAAATTACCGACAGAATGAATATCGGGTAATTTGCAAAAGACTTCGCATTTCGAGAAGACAGACGAATTAAGTGTGACAAGAATCGTGTGTGAGAAGTGACGCCTTCGACAGACTCCGACATGCAGAATATTGTCGAAACATGATTTTAGCGCCCTGGTTATAAATACACGAGACGCGCTAACTTCATTCTCTTTCTCGTTCAATCATCTTGGCAGTCGGAGGCTCTGCCCAGAGACAACGTTTGTATCTCAACCACAGCAGCAGCCAGGGGCTTCACAACTACTCATCATTTTCATGAGAGCACCTGCAACCTGAGACCATGACGGGAGACGAGGGAGCAGCCAAGTACATGCAGTAGAATCCAGCATACGAGAATCCAACAGACGAAGGACGAGGATAAATGACCTAGGACCGAAGAGGACACGCTGCCGATTTACCATGACAATAAGGTGACAAACAACCATGTACTTGTAAAACAGAGACTCACACAAAGACAATAATTAACAATGTAAAAAAAGAGACAATCTAATTCAAATATGAATTAATGATTTTTGCAAACTGTAAATATTCTTTGTATAGTAATTAGAGTAATGTTTAAGAATGTTTAACTATAATTTTGATATTTAAATTGATAAAAGTAATTAGTAAATTTTTATTAGAAAGCAAAGCAATGCATATGCAGTAAAATCAAAAGAGATTAGATCATTAGAAATTAATTAGATAATCTAATCATTATCACACTAATGAGCAAGCCGAGAGCAATATTAGATAATTATAAATGTGTATTAGAGTATAAGATTGTATATTATGTCTATGTGTAATACGAGAGTATCACTTATATGTAATAATTAGATGTGTGCTATGGCTACACACACACACAAAAGCAAATAATAATATTTTAATTCGCAACCAAATAAGAATTTTTGTTTAATAAATATTTAAATGATTTTAAACCAAATTACATAGTGTTATTATTATTATTACGATTACACCCATCAACACATACAACTCGTTAACATTGTAATAGCTTAACCAAAATCTTCAACAGTCATGTTTGGGAACTCCGCTTTTGCTTGAGAATCACATTTTAGGTCGATTGCCTGCTGCTGAAGGGAATCAGGAAGCATGTTCACTTCGATTTTGAACAGATCTTGTCAAATGAAATTGCCAGCTATCTGAAGAAAGATCTGGAAAGTAGCGTCCAATTTCGGTTTTCAAGGATGCCAAATGTTCTGAAATCAAGTTCTTCAATTCACTTTTGAAATTTAATGGAAGCTTTTGTGTGTCATCAAGGTCGTTAAGACGTGGGAAGGACGAAAAGTTGGGTTCAGAACTCTGAAGGCGACATTGCCACAAAGATATTTTTTCCAGGAAACCTTTCATTGCATAATATGTCTTCAAAATGTTTTTCTGTCCTTGCAGTTTCAAATTCAAAAGGTTGATCGATCCAAAGAAGTCTGATAAATACGCCAAGTGGTGGATACATTTCTCATCTGTAAATTGCATGTACAGATCTTCTTCATTTGAACTCATCAAAAAGATTTCAACTTCTGATTTCAGATTGAATAGCCTAGCGAGCACATTAGCTTTTGAGAGCCAACGAACTTCAGTGTGGTAAAGAAGAGTTTGTTGGTCACTATTCAATTCGTAACATAAAGCCTTAAAAAGTCTAGTATTCAGAGCACTAGATTTGACAAAGTTTACTACTTTGATTACCAATTTCAAAACAGTATTAAGTGTTTCAGGGAGAGTCTTACAAGCCAAAGCTTGTCTGTGTATGATACAATGAGAACCAATGATGTTAGGGTTCTGTTTTTTTGCAAGCACAACAAATCCAGAACGGCATCCTGTCATGGCTTGTGCCCCATCAGTGCATATTCCAACAACATTCTCCCAAAGAAGATTATTAGCTGTCAAAAAGTTACACAGAGCAGAAAAAACATCCTCAGATTTTGTGGTTGTCTGAAGAGTTTGGGAAAATAATATTTTCCTCCAGGTGGTCTAGTGGCTAATGCGGGCAATTGATGCGCTCGTGGTCCCGGGTTAAATTCCCGGCGGAGGTTCCATACAGCGTGCACTCAGCGTCGTGAGGCAAACTGAGTAGGCGCTGAGATAACAGCGCCGCCTCCTGGCTGTCAATACCGCAACTAGCGGCTGGTGGCGCGTAGTACTAGCCATACACCGTCACACTAAAACAAAAAGCCGCACGGTACGCCTTGGTCCTTAACTGACTGTTGAGCGGAGGAAAAAATATTTCCTCTACGAAGTGTTTTCCGTTTTTCTTTAACTTTTCTATTACTTGTTTTTTTAAATCGTGTGCCATTTCATTAATTTTACGTTTTACTGTGTCATTTGAGAGCGGTATTTTTGCAATTTAATTGCAACTTTCCTCTCCAAGTAAAGTACTGCATGCAGTTAGTAGGGCTAAACATGGTTTTATAAGTGACTCATCAATGGTATGTGGTTTATTGTCTTTTGCTATAAGCAAAGCGAGCTTGTAAGAAACTTCAACAGCCTTTTCATTCTCCACTTGAAAACTTCCAGTTGAATTGAGTTTCATTCGTTTAAGCGAGTTTCTCTTTCCATCAAAAAACTCCCTTGGTTTGTCTTTCAAGATGGGATGAATGGTAGTCAAATGGTATTCTAAACACCCTGGTCGCATTGCATCATTACTCAGAACATTGTGACAAATAACACACTGAGGTAAATGACAATCGTTCTTCTCAATGTACGTAAAGCCGGACCTTATATAGTCATCACTGTACAGTCTTTTCTTTGGTAATGATTTAGCCATGTTTACCACTACTATGCACGACAATCACTCGCACAAACGACTGGAACATAATAACAATCATCAATCGTCTGTTTTGTGCAGTGTAGCCACCAACCGGTAGTAAAATTACCCTAACCACGGTAGTGTTTTCCCTAGAAACGCTGTTTGTCTGCTTCCAACAGAGATGCAGAGGGATCTAGGAATATCGGGGTGAACTATTTGGGTATAGGCCAGTGTAAATAAGACGTGTGCCTGAATGCAGTTACATCTAGCGGTGACGGAGAGAACTATTTGCAGAAGTTCCTTTTCTAAGGCCGTGGATGAGTGGTTTGTGTTTGTTACAACTTTTTATTGTTTGGCTAATTTATGCATATTTTCATTGCTTACCACGCCTCCCCTGAAATTCTCCTACACCCCCCAGGTTGAGAACCCATGATCCAGCGGACATAATAACCAGTGACCACTTTATTATATTTAACTGAGCATTACTGAACAGTCAATTATTTATTGGCCGGTGGATAAATATATTTTTGCGGCAAGGTAGAAAAGGCTTAAGACACAAACACTTCAGATTATTACCAATCTAAGTGACAAGCTACAAAGTACAAATAACATTGTGAGAAGCATACTGCAGGAATACCTTCTTTCTTGCATACACTTGCGCCATTGGCTTAGACTCCATCATGTCCTGTTGGACTGGATCCAGCAACATGTATCGTTTTTCTTTAGCTACTGCCAGTACATCAGCCAGAACACAAACCTCAGTCAATGCTGCTCTGAAATGACAGTTACATCCATTTTTTTTTAAATCTACTATAGAGATATGGCAAAAACATCATTGACACCAGATGTATCTGAGTTAATACCTCAATTTGTTTCTGAATGAGTCCCATGGCCAGAGAGAAGACTGATAAGATGCAGCATCTTTTCCACCCGCCTCTTCATCGCCCTTCTCTTCCTCCTTTTTCAAGTCATCGGTTGCTGTTTTAGAAAAATCAATCTTCTGTGCTAACTTGGCCAGACTTTCTGACATAGACAGAGGGCTGCACCAGTAGAACAAAGTACTAGTTACTTATAAGAGAAGTCATACGTATTCATAAAAATCCATTAGTATATGGTGACTAAATGTAAGAACACTAATTTTAAAATATGTAATGTAAGAATTTAATATAATGTAAGAACACTTTAATTTAAAATAAGAATCAATTACTGCATATTATGAAGTTGAAACATACATGTGACACCACACCATGTATATATAATACTACTGAAAATATTCCTTATCTGTTTAGGTTATGTTTATTTTAAGAGGAATGTGTTGAACCTGTAGTTTATATTAGCAAATAAAGATGTCTTGTGTATACGTAAGAATTACAATAAAAGAAAACCAGGGTAATCTTGCCCTCTACAGCTGTACAAAGAAATAACAGATTCACTTTCATTTTCATCATTATTTTTATTTCCGTTCCTTTTTCTTCGTTCACCACTATAAAGCTTTCAAAGGTTTGTAAAGTTTATATTTGTAAACATAACCCAGAATCAAATGATGCTTTGTTTACCTGTAAGTAATCTAAATAACTTGGCTTATGTCTTAGCTTTAACCAAGAGCAAAACATTTTCCCCAGACGAAAGGCATAGAAAGATATGGTCAATTGGTCGGTTGCTGTTATACTCAAATTACAATTCTTGAAGACTTATGATTGCCCTGAAGATGACAATAAATTCTGTCTTCAAAAATACTTTAAATTGTTGTTAGTAAATTGACCAAACCTTGCTAAACCTCAATCCACTGTCACTGCTATCAGATATCCTTACGGTGAAAGAATTCTTAAATATAAAACAAGTTGCGTTAAACTTATCCTTGAAAACCACTTACGTCTGATATATTTCTTGTCCATCATATGTAATTTCCTGAATCTGATTTTCAATCGGCGCTTCTACAGAAATATTTACAGATGTCGCCATTTTCACTAGCGCATGCAACAGCCACAAACCTACCCTACAATACTACAACCACAGAGTACGAATATATACTACACTTGGCGCTTGTCAGCAGAGAACTTTGCAAATGTCCACTGCTTATTTGATTACATGTACAGAACTGTCTCAAATTATTTATTATCGCAATACTATCGTGAGATAGTAAATTTTTACTATCAACACTATCTAAATTAAACTGACTTTACGATTAAACTAATCTCCGACAGTAAATTCGTTTAATAATTACACATAATATTTGATAAGACACAAAGTTATATTCAGGACTAAAAGATCACAATACCACCTAATAAACACAAGCATCTAGCCCCGGCCATGGTCTAGCGGATCCGTTTAATCCAGGATATGAAATACACAGATCTACATGGCGTCTCTGTATCAGCTGACGCTAGTGCCGTTTTGGCGCGCCGTGATTCAATTTGGTTGGTCTATACTATTCTATGTTGTAAGCGCACCTTGCTGTTAACTTGAACTATACAGCTTATGTGTTTACATAACTTAGAGAAGTTTTTAAAAGCAAGCCAAGTTAGGTGAGAATAGGTTGCCTTTTTTGTTATATGTTAATTCGTTAAATTTGTTTAAAATTCAATTTTTGTTGTGCAAAGTAAGAGATATTCAAATGTTCAATCTGTGGAGGCGCATGGCACCACAAGTGGAAAATTTCGAATAGTTTATAAGTAGGTCTGTTTTTGGCTGACTTAACAAGGGAAATTGAAGTCAATTAATTACTACTAATGGCTAGTTAAGTAATAAATATAACTACCTAAACAGTTATAAGGACATTTAATAAATTCTCTAAAAGATGAACCGCTGGTTTCTCTGGGAAACTGGTTGCTACTCATATAACTTGACTAAAAATCTGTATCGACCAACCTGAAAATGAAATTAGACATTTTTTGTTGAAAATGTTATGTTTAATGAAGAAATTTGTGTTAGTGGTTGAAATCACAATCAGAATGATCACAGTTGCACACCACTATATAAAAATTATCCCGATTAGCGCTTTCAAGCCTCACAGCCCATCGTCAGATCGGAATAGGCAGAAATTATTTTAAAAACAAACCCTTCACCCTTCTCCCCCACCCTGCTCACACACAACAAGCTATAATATAAATGACCCTTCCCCACCCCCTAACCCTGTCCCACACCATCTGTACAGTTACATATTTTTCTAGCAAATTCCATGTGTTTCAGTGTTGTGTGTGTGTGTGTGTGTGTGTGTGTGCATCCTTTTAAACTTACCCTACTTCCTCTCCACACACGTGGGTCAGTCACACACCCTTATTTTAAACCATCCAATTAGTACTATGCAATATAATTCTTAATCTTATCTATCTGTCCTCTATCATTTACTTCTTAATCATGTTATAAAATATTTCTTCATTATCAAATTTAATTTTAATATTAATTAAATTGTCTAAGCCTTTTTCTCTTTCTTTTAATATTTCTAACTCCTCTCTAAGCTTCCTTTCAACTGTGTTATTTACTACTTTTACAATTTCGTATTCTTCCAAAGGATTAACAAACTTATGGTTGTCTTCTATGAAATGTCTTGCATATAACGAATTGGTTGTTCTATTACCTTCTCCACGTTTGTGGTCAGACAACCTGCATACGAATTTTCGTCCTGTCTCACCTAGGTACACTTTGTTGCAGTCTTTACATTTTAATTTATAAATTCCGCTTTTCTGTAATACTGGAATTTTTTCTATATTCTTATTCCTTATCTTATCAAATACCGTTTCACATTTTTTAATAGCTATATCTACTCCATATTTATTAAAACATTTTATAATTTTTCTAGTATGTGAACCTATGTATGTCAATGACCCTGCATAATTCTTTTGTTCTGGTTCTATTTTAGCTTTTTGTATGTTAACCCTTTTCATAACTTTATCCACTATGTTGGTGTTATAATTATTATTCCTTACAATTCCCTTTATCGTTTTTAACTCCCTATCTTTTGATTCAGTCTCTTTTAAACACTTCTGAGCTCTGTAACAAAATGTATTGATTGCCGCCATTTTATATCTATATGGGTGGTAAGACTCTCTTGGTATAATTATATCAGAATACGACTCTTTCCTAAATATCCCAAACTGTAGTTTCTCATTATCCTTAATTTCTATGTTCAAATCTAAGTAATTTATTTTCTTACCTCCTATCTCTTCTTTAAATTGTAAGTTTTTATCCTTATTATTTACCTCATTTATAAACTCATGCACTTCTTCTATGCTTCCTTCCCAAATTACTAATACATCATCAACGTATCTAGACCATAATTTTATATTGTCTTTATACTTAGTGGAAGTTATTAATTGCTTTTCAAAATCATTCATGTATATTTCAGCAAGAATAGGGGATAATGAAGACCCCATAGGTAAACCTTTTTTCTGTATATAAAACTTGTTATTAAACCTAAAATAGTTCTGATTTACACATTCTTTAATTACTTTCATCAACTGCTTTTTATACCTGTATTCTCCCATATTATTATCGTTTATTAACTTAATAACTTTATTTACTGTGATATTGGTAAACATGTCCTTAACATCCAGTGATATCAATTTTGTATTTACATTAATCCTAATATTTTCTAATTTTTCTATCAATTTTACATTATTCTCTATGTTGTATTTTGTCCCAAATTCATATTTCTCTCTCAGTACTCTGCTAACTTCCTTTGATAATTTATAAATAGGTGCATTAATAAAAGAAACAATCGGTCTAATTGGTTTTCCTTCTTTATGTATCTTAACCTGACTTTTAAAAGTTGGTGCTGTTGGATTACTTTCCAATAAATACTTTTTCTTATTTTCTTCTATAAATGTTATCTGTTTCATCATTTGTTTTATCCTTGACTGGTACTTACTTGTATAATCATACTTTATTTCCTCGTATGGTCCTTCCCTTATAAATTCTTCCGTTTTATTTATGTATTCGTCCTTTCTCAGTAGTACCATTGTATTTCCTTTGTCCGCCTTCGTAACTATAATATCATTTTTCTTTATTTTATTCTTTAGTTTAGTTACAGTTGATTTGATTTTTTGTTCATTTTTTGAATTATACAACCTTTTCTTAAATATTTTATCTACTACATTCCCTACTTCCCACCTTATTCCTTTTTTATCATTTTCATTTCCTAGTTTTTGTATTATGCTTTCGCATTCAATAATCGTTTTTTCTTGATTTAATTCTGGTGGCGGTGCGTATTTTAAGCCTTTTGCTAACATTTCTTTTTCTTCTGTATTGAAATTGTATAAAGGGATAAAGGGAATTGTAAGGAATAATAATTATAACACCAACATAGTGGATAAAGTTATGAAAAGGGTTAACATACAAAAAGCTAAAATAGAACCAGAACAAAAGAATTATGCAGGGTCATTGACATACATAGGTTCACATACTAGAAAAATTATAAAATGTTTTAATAAATATGGAGTAGATATAGCTATTAAAAAATGTGAAACGGTATTTGATAAGATAAGGAATAAGAATATAGAAAAAATTCCAGTATTACAGAAAAGCGGAATTTATAAATTAAAATGTAAAGACTGCAACAAAGTGTACCTAGGTGAGACAGGACGAAAATTCGTATGCAGGTTGTCTGACCACAAACGTGGAGAAGGTAATAGAACAACCAATTCGTTATATGCAAGACATTTCATAGAAGACAACCATAAGTTTGTTAATCCTTTGGAAGAATACGAAATTGTAAAAGTAGTAAATAACACAGTTGAAAGGAAGCTTAGAGAGGAGTTAGAAATATTAAAAGAAAGAGAAAAAGGCTTAGACAATTTAATTAATATTAAAATTAAATTTGATAATGAAGAAATATTTTATAACATGATTAAGAAGTAAATGATAGAGGACAGATAGATAAGATTAAGAATTATATTGCATAGTACTAATTGGATGGTTTAAAATAAGGGTGTGTGACTGACCCACGTGTGTGGAGAGGAAGTAGGGTAAGTTTAAAAGGATGCACACACACACACACACACACACGCACACACACACACACACACACAACACTGAAACACATGGAATTTGCTAGAAAAATATGTAACTGTACAGATGGTGTGGGACAGGGTTAGGGGGTGGGGAAGGGTCATTTATATTATAGCTTGTTGTGTGTGAGCAGGGTGGGGGAGAAGGGTGAAGGGTTTGTTTTTAAAATAATTTCTGCCTATTCCGATCTGACGATGGGCTGTGAGGCTTGAAAGCGCTAATCGGGATAATTTTTATATAGTGGTGTGCAACTGTGATCATTCTGATTGTGAAAATGTTATGATTAAATTTTTTCTGTTTCTTTTGAACTCCATTTCGGTATGTGTTTGTGATTTTTTTTTTTTTTTTCTTGTATTAGACCAAAATAGTACGATCGAATCGAGGTTATTAAATACACATTTTGTTAATCAGTATAGCACATATAAATATTTAAAGGTTACGGGAAAAATTATAAAAGAAGTTAATAAACTTTGAAACTTAACATATTACCTGGGGTGTCTTTTAAAACCACCCTCTCCTGCAGGGGTGAGTTATAAGCCATTAGTTGCAACCGAACTCCTTATTAATTGTAATCCTCCCACCACTTTAATATTAATACTTAAGCTTATCGTAATGATAAGCAGTCAATTGTCTTTTTTCTTTTCTGCTAACAATGGATGCAGTAATTTCTACTTTTTAGTAATACTAAAATAATAAAGCGATTCTTATGAAAATAGGCACAATGAGATATTTTTCAATATTTTTCACATAGGCCTACTGAGATTTATCCATTTTCCTTTGTCACATATAAGAATATTTAAAGACAAAGTACTGTATGGTATTGGCCCCAAAGAACTGATTTTGTGGAAAACGTTTCTGATGTCTCCTGAAAGATATGATATTTTAAATGTTGTCTGTTTGTCTAAACACAGACTAAACTGGTTACGTGACCATGATAAAAGCAGTCATGCAGGATTGATTTATGACCATTTCAAGGGTTAAAAAAATGTTTAATAGTTAAGTATTGTTCCCCCTAAAACTCTCATTATATGGGAAAAATTGTATTTACTTAAAAATTACTGTAATGATTTTGATGTATCTGTTCTCAATCTTTTATGATTAAATAACATATTATTATTACTTCCATATTCCTTAAGGAATGGAAGTATGGTGATGGCAAAAAAAATCGTGTTCGAGATTATTGCAGATTCTGATTCTACTACACTCAAAAATATCGGTATGGAGAACCATACATGACTTCCATATTCTAAGATTTATATTTAAAATCATTTTCAGCCAAACAGCCAGGCTGTGTCTTACCTGCTTTTTTATTGCTGTATTAAATGAAAAATATTATATTACATTAAAATGAAAAAATTATAATTTTATTGCCTGGCAACAAAATTATTTTATTTTTAACAATTACCATTGTTTCAAAAAGTTTAAATAAATTTTCAAGTACTTTACTCTTGTTAAAACGTAAAAGGTTGCAGGTAAACTACCCCTTCCCCTTAACCGATCTTCACCAAAATCGAAAGTCATTGAGACCTCTACAATTCAGGGACGTATGCAAAAAATTATTTGATTCTGTTTGAATTTGCGGCTGTTATCGTTTGCCATAGAAAATACGCTTGATAAAAAAACGTTGCAGGTAAACTACCCCTTCCCCTTAACCGATCTTCACCAAAAACAATAGGTCTTGAGTACTCTACAAATCAGGACTGTATGCAAAACATTATTTGATTCTGTTTCAATTTGCGGCTGTTATCGTTTGCCATAGAAAATACCCTTGTTAAAAAAACGTTGCAGGTAAACTACCCCTTTCCCTCAACCGATCTTCACCAAAAACAATAGGTCTTGAGAAATCTACAATTCAGGGCTGTATGCGAAACATTATTTGATTCTGTTTGAATTTGCGGCTGTTATCGTTTGCCAAAAAAAAAAAAAATTTCCCTTGATAAAAAAAACCGTTGCAGGTAAACTACCCCTTCCCCTCAACCGATCTTCACCAAAAACAATAGGTCGCGAGTACTCTACAAATCAGGGCTGTATGCAAAAAATTATTTGATTCTGTTTGAATTTGCGGCAGTTGTCGTTTGCCATAGAAAATACGCATGATAAAAAACGTTGCTGGTAAACTACCCCTTCCCCTCAACCGATCTTCACCAAAAACAATAGGTCTTGAGTACTCTACAAATCAGGGCTGTATGCAGAAAATTATTTGATTCTGTTTGAATTTGCGGCTGTTATCGTTTGCCATAGAAAATACCCTTGTTAAAAAAACGTTGTAGGTAAACTACCCCTTTCCCTTAACCGATCTTCACCAAAAACAAAAGGTATTGAGAACTCTACAATTTAGGGCTGTATGCAAATAATCTTTTCATTCTGTTTGAATTTGCGGCTGTTAACGTTTGCCATAGGAAATACCCTTGTTAAAACATAAAACGTTACAGGTAAACTACCCCTTTCCCTTAACCGATCTTCACTAAAAACAATAGTCTTGAGAACTCTACAATTCAGGGCTGTATGCGAAACATTATTTGATTCTGTTTGAATTTGCGGCTGTTATCGTTTGCCAAACAAACAAAATTTCCCTTGCTAAAAAAAAACCGTTGCAGGTAAACTACCCCTTTCCCTCAACCGATCTTCACCAAAAACAATAGGTCGCGAGAACTCTGCAAAACCGGGCTGTATGCAAAAAATTATTTGATTCTGTTTGAATTTGCGGCAGTTATCGTTTGCCATAGAAAAAAAATCTACAGACAGACAGACACACAGACAGACAGACACACAGACAGACAGACACACAGACAGACACACAGACACTTTTCGGAAAACGACTTTTTTTCATGTTTTGAGTGTAGTAGAATCAGAATCTGCAATAATCTCGAACACGATTTTTTTTGCCATCACCATACTTCCATTCCTTAAGGAATATGGAAGTAACATGAAAAAAAGTCGTTTTCCGAAAAGTGTCTGTGTGTGTGTCTGTCTGTAGATTTTTTTTCTATGGCAAACGATAACTGCCGCAAATTCAAACAGAATCAAATAATTTTTTGCATACAGCCCTGATTTGTAGAGGACTCGCGACCTATTGTTTTTGGTGAAGATCGGTTGAGGGAAAGGGGTAGTTTACCTGGAACGGTTTTTTTGTATCAAGGGAAATTTTTTTTTTTGGCAAACGATAACAGCCGCAAATTCAAACAGAATCAAATAATGTTTCGCATACAGCCCTGAATTGTAGAGTTCTCAAGACCTATTGTTTTTGGTGAAGATCGGTTAAGGGAAAGGGGTAGTTTACCTGTAACGTTTTATGTTTTAACAAGGGTATTTCCTATGGCAAACGATAACAGCCGCAAATTCAAACAGAATCAAAAGATTATTTGCATACAGCCCTAAATTGTAGAGTTCTCAAGACCTATTGTTTTTGGTGAAGATCGGTTAAGGGAAATGGGTAGTTTACCTACAACGTTTTTTTAACAAGGGTATTTTCTATGGCAAACGATAACAGCCGCAAATTCAAACAGAATCAAATAATTTTATGCATACAGCCCTGATTTGTAGAGTACTCAAAACCTACTGTTTTTGGTGAAGATCGGTTGAGGGGAAGGGGTAGTTTACCTGCAACGTTTTTTATCAAGCGTATTTTCTATGGCAAACGATAACTGCCACAAATTCAAACAGAATCAAATAAATTTTTGCATACAACCCTGATTTGTAGAGTACTCGCGGCCTATTGTTTTTGGTGAAGATCGGTTGAGGGGAAGGGGTAGTTTACCAGCAACGGTTTTTTTTTATCAAGGGAAAATTTTTTTTTGGCAAACAATAACAGCCGCAAATTCAAACAGAATCAAATAATGTTTCGCATACAGCCCTGAATTGTAGAGTTCTCAAGACCTATTGTTTTTGGTGAAGATCGGTTAAGGGAAAGGGGTAGTTTACCTACAACGTTTTTTTAACAAGGGTATTTTCTATGGCAAACGATAACAGCCGCAAATTCAAACAGAATCAAATAATTTTCTGCATACAGCCCTGATTTGTAGAGTACTCAAGATCTGTCGTTTTTGGTGAAGATCGGTTGAGGGGAAGGGGTAGTTTACCTGCAACGTTTTTTATCAAGCGTATTTTCTATGGCAAACGATAACTGCCGCAAATTCAAACAGAATCAAATAATTTTTTGCATACTTCAGTGAATTGTAGAGGACTCAAGGCCTTTAGATTTTGGTGAAGATCGGTTAAGGGGAAGGGGTAGTTTACCTGCAACCTTTTACGTTTTAACAAGAGTAAAGTACTTGAAAATTCATTTAAACTTTTTCAAACAATGGTAATTGTTGAAAATAAAATAATTTTGTTGTCAGGCAATCTGAAAATTTCAGATTTTGTACCACAAAATCTGAAAAGATTATACGATAGTTTATGAAATGGTTAATAATACGTCAGTGGAAGGTGTAATGAGAAATTAGCAGAAATGGAAACCTGGGGAATGTTAACTGTTCTGTAGATACAATTTTGTCAGAATGTTTGGAAATGATCATCAACATTGAAGAAAAAGTAAGCATATTAAGAAACATATGTAAGTACTTATTATAAAAAAATAATGTTTGTTTTTTGATAAAGTCATTTTGATTATAAAATATAAATATTTACAAGAAAAGAATTTTCAGTTTTCAAAATTTAAATATATTTTTATAAAACAATGGGTTCTCCATTGAGGTGGGGACCATGTCACTCACTCCATCTCAAGCCTCCTCTCCCATTTTGCAGAAAAAGAGGACCCTGTCAAGGCTGATACTTTGACGACAGTGACAGGGGTTTCCACCAAATTCAGCAGAGTGACAGGTAGGCCCAACACTGATTGGCTCCTCAGATTTCCCCAGCGTTAGTAGGTTCTATGAAAATATTTTATTTCAAAAATGATTTTAAATATAAATCTTAGATATGTTTTATAAATCTCATGTTTTATGTTTTAACATGGGTAATTTTTTATATGACGAACCATAACTGCCGTAAATTCAAACAGAATCAAATAATTTTTTACATATGTGCCTGAGCTATAGAGAACTCAATGTCTGTTGATTTTGGTGAAGATCGGTTATGGGGAAAGGGCAGTTTACCTGAAACATTTTTTGTTGTAACATGAGTAAAGTACTTAATTTTGATAAAGTATCCTGATAAGATCTTAATAATCCACTGTAGAAACGTAGATGAAATTTCTATAAATGAAGAGGCTAGTTGAACGGGCTGGTTATTATTTTTAACACACATTTTTAAAACATATTTTTAGCTTTAACTTCGCTCACAATTTAAAAAAAAATGTTAAATTAAAAAAAATTAAAATTTGATTATTTAAAGTTAAAATTTCACATTAAACAAAATCTATAATTTGAAAAAGTTATACAATAAATGAGTTTATTTCATCAAAATCAAATCTCATCTTGATCTTCATCTAAATCAAAACTGTCTCCTGTGTTTGTACAGTTCTTTCCACAACAGTTTTTACAAAGTACGAAACAATGAAGTCCATATCGGCGACATGTACATTTCATGGTGGTACATGGTTCTTCAACTGTAGTTTGGCAGGCACATTTAATCATATTTAAGAGTTTGTCTGGTGCTGGGCTCAAGTCTGTTAATATCGGCTGAAATTCTCCATCAACCAACTGCCAACCCCATAGTGTAGGATCAGGTGTAGGAACCTGCAAATGCACTCAATAGAAAAACAGCAATATAATTTTTAAAGAACTTTATCATCTCCTAATTTTCATAAATTTCCACCAAAATTATTATGCATTCTCTGGTTACTTGAACTTACCAATTATCAAATTGTGATAAAAGATATAATATAAGTAGCCTAATTCCCTATTAATGAATTTATACAAACAAGAAGGCAGCTCATCAATGAAACTGAATAAGAATAATGTGAAGTGAAAATAAAAATAAAGTGTATCATTTTATCCAACTGTATACTTATGCATAATTAATTATAAGGATGAGATAATGAGCTGAATATAAGAAAAGAGGAGCTGGCATGCTAAATAAATAAAAGTGATTATGGAGGAGAACATTACATGTTTTTGAAGAATGATCTACATTTACTGTCTCTAGAGTACTGTGTATTACTATTATGACTGTCTATCACTACATTTTTGTCTGTTGTTTGGTAAATGTCATCTCTAACAATGTGGTTTTAGTGTCAGTAAGATAAGTAAATAGCATATTTATAGGCCTAATAAGCACACCTAATTATATACAGTGTCTGTAGGGATAGATAAGACATTATACAAAGAAATGCATAATGATTTTATTACAATTAAATCATATACCTTCACAGATACCTTCACCATAGGGTCTTGGTGGTTCATTTTAACGTTGGGAGCGCTGATAGAGAAAATCTCCTATCAAGGATCCAGTAGACTTAAATTTATCTTCTGGCCTCCAGAATTTTTTTCTATTAAATAAGTAAGACATAGAAACACTGCTTAAGCTTTAAAGAAATCAGCAGACCCAGAATATTGTCTAAATTATTTTCATGAAAATCAGTCTGTGATTAGTTGGTTAAAAACTTTTGAGATTTTAGTCCTCATACTGCCTAGATCCACCAATAATTACTGTGTAAAACTAATAATAAATTGTGTAAATTATATATCTGTGTGATTGTACTGGGAGAATGTTTACAGCAAATACCTGGTTGTAAATATTACACTGATTAATAATGATATGAGTATAACATACAAACCTGAAACGTTAGTTATGCACTAACAGATTAAATTGCCTTTGCACATATCTCATTCATAGAAAAGTCAAGCTCAATATTTCTTGGTTGTTATATTCTTCTTCTTCTTCTTCTTCTTCTTCTTCAATCATCATTTGACCAGTTTCCATGGATTATTGTTATTTCTTCTATTGCATATCTCCTTTAATTGCCTGTCCACCATTGTTGGATGTTGGTAACTACATTTGTCAATTTTACCTTATCTCTTCCTGCATTGACTAATCCATAATTAATGAAGAAATTTGTGTTAGTGGTTGAAATCACAATCAGAATGATCACTGTTGCACACCACTATATAAAAATTATCCCGATTAGCGCTTTCAAGCTTCACAGCCCATCCTCAGATCGGAATAGACAGGAAATATGTGAAACCAAACCCTTCACCCCTCTACCCCACCCTGCTCACACACAACAAGCTATAATATAAATGACCCTTCCCCACCCCCTAAACCCTGTCCCACCCTCTGTACAGTTACATATTTTTCTAGCAAATTCCTTGTGTTTCAGTGTTGTGTGTGTGTGTGTGTGTGTGTGTGTGTGTGTGTGTGTGTGCGCGTCCTTTTAAACTTACCCTCTTCCTCTCCACACACATGGGTCAGTCACACACCCTTATTTTAAAACATCCAATTAGTACTATGCAATATAATTCTTAATCTTATCTATCTGTCCTCTATCATTTACTTCTTAATCATGTTATAAAATATTTCTTCATTATCAAATTTAATTTTAATATTAATTAAATTGTCTAACCCTTTTTCTCTTTCTTTCAATATTTCTAACTCCTCTCTAAGCTTCCTTTCAACTGTGTTATTTACTACTTTTACAATTTCGTATTCTTCCAAAGGATTAACAAACTTATGGTTGTCTTCTATGAAATGTCTTGCATATAACGAATTGGTTGTTCTATTACCTTCTCCACGTTTGTGGTAAGACAACCTGCATACGAATTTTCGTCCTGTCTCACCTAGGTACACTTTGTTGCAGTCTTTACATTTTAATTTATAAATTCCGCTTTTCTGTAATACTGGAATTTTTTCTATATTCTTATTCCTTATCTTATCAAATACCGTTTCACATTTTTTAATAGCTATATCTACTCCATATTTATTAAAACATTTTATATTTTTTCTAGTATGTGAACCTATGTATGTCAATGACCCTGCATAATTCTTTTGTTCTGGTTCTATTTTAGCTTTTTGTATGTTAACCCTTTTCATAACTTTATCCACTATGTTGGTGTTATAATTATTATTCCTTACAATTCCCTTTATCGTTTTTAACTCCCTATCTTTTGATTCGGTCTCTTTTAAACACTTCTGAGCTCTGTAACAAAATGAATTGATTGCCGCCATTTTATATCTATATGGGTGGTAAGACTCTCTTGGTATAATTATATCAGAATACGACTCTTTCCTAAATATCCCAAACTGTAGTTTCTCATTATCTTTAATTTCTGTGTTTAAATCTAAGTAATTTATTTTCTTACCTCCTATCTCTTCTTTAAATTGTAAGTTTTTATCCTTATTATTTACCTCATTTATAAACTCATGCACCTCTTCTATGCTTCCTTCCCAAATTACTAATACATCATCAACGTATCTAGACCATAATTTTATATTGTCTTTATACTTAGTGGAAGTTATTAATTGCTTTTCAAAATCATTCATGTATATTTCAGCAAGAATAGGGGATAATGAAGACACCATAGGTAAACCTTTTTACTTCCATATTCCTTAAGGAATGGAAGTATGGTGATGGCAAAAAAAATCGTGTTCGAGATTATTGCAGATTCTGATTCTACTACACTCAAAACATGAAAAAAAGTCGTTTTCCGAAAAGTGTCTGTGTGTGTGTCTGTCTGTCTGTGTGTCTGTCTGTCTATCTGTCTGTAGATTTTTTTTCTATGGCAAACGATAACTGCCGCAAATTCAAACAGAATCAAATAATTTTTTGCATGCAGCCCGGATTTGCAGAGTACTCGCGACCTATTGTTTTTGGTGAAGATCGGTTGAGGGAAAGGGGTAGTTTACCTGCAACGGTTTTTTTTTAGCAAGGGTAATTTTGTTTGTTTGGCAAACGATAACAGCCGCAAATTCAAACAGAATCAAATAATGTTTCGCATACAGCCCTGAATTTTAGAGTTCTCAAGATCTGTTGATTTTGGTGAAGATCGGTTAAGGGAAAGGGGTAGTTTACCTGTAACGTTTTATGTTTTACCAAGGGTATTTCCTATGGCAAACGATAACAGCCGCAAATTCAAACAGAATCAAAAGATTATTTGCATACAGCCCTAAATTATAGAGTTCTCAAGACCTATTGTTTTTGGTGAAGTTCGGTTGAGGGAAAGGGGTAGTTTACCTGCAACGTTTTTTTAACAAGGGTATTTTCTATGGCAAACGATAACAGCCGCAAATTCAAACAGAATC
The DNA here is from genome assembly GCA_034769895.1 of Magicicada septendecula. Taxonomy (NCBI): domain Eukaryota; kingdom Metazoa; phylum Arthropoda; class Insecta; order Hemiptera; family Cicadidae; genus Magicicada; species Magicicada septendecula. Next base: position 63,893,734 of record CM068369.1, on the reverse strand, counting down.
AAATAATGTTTTGCATACAGCCCTGATTTGTAGAGTACTCAAGACCTATTGTTTTTGGTGAAGATCGGTTAAGGGAAAGGGGTAGTTTACCTGTAACGTTTTATGTTTTAACAAGGGTATTTCCTATGGCAAACGATAACAGCCGCAACTTCAAACAGAATCAAAAGATTATTTGCATACAGCCCTAAATTGTAGAGTTCTAAAGACCTATTGTTTTTGGTGAAGATCGGTTGAGGGAAAGGGGTAGTTTACCTGCAACGTTTTTTTAACAAGGGTATTTTCTATGGCAAACGATAACAGCCGCAAATTCAAACAGAATCAAATAAAGTTTTGCATACAGTCCTGATTTGTAGAGTACTCAAGACCTATTGTTTTTGGTGAAGATCGGTTAAGGGGAAGGGGTAGTTTACCTGCAACGTTTTTTTATCAAGCGTATTTTCTATGGCAAACGATAACAGCCGCAAATTCAAACAGAATCAAATAATTTTTTGCATACGTCCCTCAATTGTAGAGGTCTCAAGGACTTTCGATTTTGGTGAAGATCGGTTAAGGGGAAGGGGTAGTTTACCTGCAACCTTTTACGTTTTAACAAGAGTAAAGTACTTGAAAATTTATTTAAACTTTTTCAAACAATGGTTGGTTTATTGCCAAGCAATAAAATTAAAATTTTTTCATTTTAATGTAAATCATGTATAAGAGAAAATATATCGCGCTTGGCAGGCGATATTAAGATTTAAATATAAATCTTAGAATATGGAAGTCATGTATGGTTCTCCATACCGATATTTTCTGTATATAAAACTTGTTATTAAACCTAAAATAGTTCTGATTTACACATTCTTTAATTACTTTCATCAACTGCTTTTTATACCTGTATTCTCCCATATTATTATCGTTTATTAACTTAATAACTTTATTTACTGTGATATTGGTAAACATGTCCTTAACATCCAGTGATATCAATTTTGTATTTACATTAATCCTAATATTTTCTAATTTTTCTATCAATTTTACATTATTCTCTATGTTGTATTTTGTCCCAAATTCATATTTCTCTTTCAGCACTCTGCTAACTTCCTTTGATAATTTATAAATAGGTGCATTAATAAAAGAAACAATCGGTCTAATTGGTTTTCCTTCTTTATGTATCTTAACCTGACTTTTAAAAGTTGGTGCTGTTGGATTACTTTCCAATAAATACTTTTTCTTATTTTCTTCTATAAATGTTATCTGTTTCATCATTTGTTTTATCCTTGACTGGTACTTACTTGTATAATCATACTTTATTTCCTCGTATGGTCCTTCCCTTATAAATTCTTCCGTTTTCTTTATGTATTCGTCCTTTCTCAGTAGTACCATTATATTTCCTTTGTCCGCCTTCGTAACTATAATATCATTCTTATTTATTTTATTCTTTAGTTTAGTTACAGTTGATTTGATTTTTTGTTCATTTTTTGAATTATACAAACTTTTCTTAAATATTTTATCTACTACATTCCCTACTTCCCACCTTATTCTTTTTTATCATTTTCATTTCCTAGTTTTTGTATTATGCTTTCGCATTCAATAATCGTTTTTTCTTGATTTAATTCTGGTGGCGGTGCGTATTTTAAGCCTTTTGCTAACATTTCTTTTTCTTCTGTATTGAAATTTACCTCTGTAAGGTTTATTACTCTTTTTTCACAGTTATTCATAGAGAGGTGTTCCTTTTTTACTTCGTTCTTTCTTATTAATTTATTTAACTTATCTACCATTTTTTTATTTTTCTTTTCCAATTTCTTTTCTACGTACCACAAACCAAAATTATATAATATTTCTTCTAACTCTACATACGAGTATATTCTTAACAATTCTATGTGTCTGTCATATAATTCCCTATTATATCTATTGATTAAGCCGTAGAGTGACCTTATTTCCAGTTTTATCCACAACTTCTCGCTTTGTTCTTTTACTTTTTTGGCTACACTGTTTTTATTTTTTATTTTAACTTGAGCGTATTTGGGATGACATTATTATCCAGACATTGTTTATTAAACCATATTTTACTTAAAACCTTCTTCAATTTAACTTTTAACTTAAGATATTTAAAAACTTTACTTACCTTATTGTTGTCGTTTATTACCTCATTGTTGTTGTCCATTACCTGTAGTCGATTGCACATCTTAACAGACGTTTAATGAAGAAATTTGTGTTAGTGGTTGAAATCACAATCAGAATGATCACTGTTGCACACCACTATATAAAAATTATCCCGATTAGCGCTTTCAAGTTTCACAGCCCATCGTCAGATCGGAATAGACAGGAAATATGTGAAACCAAACCCTTCACCCCTCTCCGCCACCCAGCTCACACACAACAAGCTATAATATAAATGACCCTTCCCCACCCCCTAAACCCTGTCCCACCCTCTGTACAGTTACATATTTTTCTAGCCAGTTAGAGCTAGACAGTTAAAAGCTATTAAGTTTTAATAACTTAGCTAGAAAGTTTGTATAATTCAAAAAATGAACAAAAAATCAAATCAACTGTAACTAAACTAAAGAATAAAATAAATAAGAATGATATTATAGTTACGAAGGCGGACAAAGGAAATATAATGGTACTACTGAGAAAGGACGAATACATAAAGAAAACGGAAGAATTTATAAGGGAAGGACCATACGAGGAAATAAAGTATGATTATACAAGTAAGTAACAGTCAAGGATAAAACAAATGATGAAACAGATAACATTTATAGAAGAAAATAAGAAAAAGTATTTATTGGAAAGTAATCCAACAGCACCAACTTTTAAAAGTCAGGTTAAGATACATAAAGAAGGAAAACCAATTAGACCGATTGTTTCTTTTATTAATGCACCTATTTATAAATTATCAAAGGAAGTTAGCAGAGTGCTGAAAGAGAAATATGAATTTGGGACAAAATACAACATAGAGAATAATGTAAAATTGATAGAAAAATTAGAAAATATTAGGATTAATGTAAATACAAAATTGATATCACTGGATGTTAAGGACATGTTTACCAATATCACAGTAAATAAAGTTATTAAGTTAATAAACGATAATAATATGGGAGAATACAGGTATAAAAAGCAGTTGATGAAAGTAATTAAAGAATGTGTAAATCAGAACTATTTTAGGTTTAATAACAAGTTTTATATACAGAAAAAAGGTTTATCTATGGGGTCTTCATTATCCCCTATTCTTGCTGAAATATACATGAATGATTTTGAAAAGCAATTAATAACTTCCACTAAGTATAAAGACAATATAAAATTATGGTCTAGATACGTTGATGATGTATTAGTAATTTGGGAAGGAAGCATAGAAGAGGTGCATGAGTTTATAAATGAGGTAAATAATAAGGATAAAAACTTACAATTTAAAGAAGAGATAGGAGGTAAGAAAATAAATTACTTAGATTTAAACATAGAAATTAAAGATAATGAGAAACTACAGTTTGGGATATTTAGGAAAGAGTCGTATTCTGATATAATTATACCAAGAGAGTCTTACCACCCATATAGATATAAAATGGCGGCAATCAATTCATTTTGTTACAGAGCTCAGAAGTGTTTAAAAGAGACCGAATCAAAAGATAGGGAGTTAAAAACGATAAAGGGAATTGTAAGGAATAATAATTATAACACCAACATAGTGGATAAAGTTATGAAAAGGTTCTTGGATTTCATTGTCCATGACGTGTCCGTTACTTAACTAAATATCACTATAATATTGACGACTCGGAACACAAAGTTTTTTATAAGTATAAACGTAAAGTTTTACCTTACAGCCTAAACCGGCTTTCACCTATAGAAGGCTTCATCAGAAGCTGTCGTTAGTAGCGCTGCTCGTCTTGTTGTTGGCGACGAGAAAGTGTTTCGAAAGATTGAAGCTGTGTGTGTGTGGTGAGATGTGTTCGAATAATGCGTGCGATTTGAATTGTGTCTGTTCGTTTAGGATGTCGTTTTTATTTGTTTTTGTGTGTTTGTATATTTCTAATTGTTCTAGAGTGTCTAGTTTTCGGCCTTTTGTGTGTACGTGTAGTATGTTCATGTTATTGTCGATGTTTTTATATGTGTGGTTTGCTTCAATGAGGTGGTTTGCGAAGGTAGATTCTGTAGTGGTGTGGAGTGCTTTTGTGTGTTCAATGTATCTCTGTTTGAAGCTACGTCCTGTCTGGCCTATGTAGAATTTACTGCAATTTGAACAATTTAGTTTATATACACCGGGTAGATCGAATTTGTTTTGTGCTTTGGGCATGCGTTTTGATAGTGTGTGTTCTGTTTTGTTAGTAGTTTTGTAAGCGATTCTGTATCCTGCTTTTTTGAATTTGTGGGCAATTTTTTCTGTTTGTTTGTTGATGTATGTTAGTGTTATGAATTTGTTGTTTTCTGTCTTTGTCTGTTGTTTGTTTTGTGTTTTGTGTAGGAGTTTACTGACTATTGTTCTGTCATAACCGTTAGATTCTGCTAGATATTTTATCGTGTTTAGTTCGTCTTTGTAGTCTATTTCATCTAAGGGGATGTTGTTAAGTCTATGTATCATGGTTCTAAAAGCAGCTAGTTTGTGTTGTATTGGGTGATTGGAGGTGTTGTGTATTAGTGTGTCAGTTGTAGTTGGTTTTCTGTATATACTGAATTTGTGCCTGTGTTCTAGTTTTGTGATGGAGAGGTCTAAGAAGTTTATGGTATTGTTGTGTTCGTATTCGGCAGTGAAGGTTATGTTTTTATGTATTTTGTTTATGTGCGTTAGTAACTGTTCACATTGTCTTTTGTTTCCCTTGTATAGTATTAGAATGTCATCAACGTATCTGTGCCAATATAGTATTTTATGTGAGTGTCTGTCATTGTTTGTGAGTATTTTTGTTTTTTCTAAGTGTTGGAGGAAGACTTCTGCTAGAATGCTGGATATGGGGGAGCCCATGGGTAGGCCGTCGTTCTGTGTGTAGTATTTATTGTTATAAGTAAAGTAGTTTTGTTTTGTGATAATGTTCAGAGTTTCTGTTATTTCATTGATAAGTTCGTCTGGTGTGTTGTTCTGTTTGAGTTTGTTTTGTAGGATGGTGATTGTTTCAGAGATGGGGATGTTTGTGTACAGGTTTTTAATGTCAAAGGAGGCTAATGTGGCGTTATGGGGGATGTGTATGTCTTTTATTTTTGTTACTAGGTCAGTGTTGTTTTTTACTGCAATGTTGTTGTCTATTTGTGTGTGTTGTCTGATAATTTTGTCTAGATATTTTGCCAGTTTGTGTGCAGGGGCATTACGGTAGTTGATAATGGGGCGGATCGGAATGTCTTCTTTATGGATTTTGGGAAGCGCTTGGAGTGTAGGTGCTGATGGTCGGATTTGTTTCATGTAGGGCTTTTGTTTATGTGTCATAATGTGTTTGGCTTTGTTGACTATTTGTTTTACTGAGTTTTGGTATCTGTCGGTGGGATACCAAAACTCAGTAAAACAAATAGTCAACAAAGCCAAACACATTATGACACATAAACAAAAGCCCTACATGAAACAAATCCGACCATCAGCACCTACACTCCAAGCGCTTCCCAAAATCCATAAAGAAGACATTCCGATCCGCCCCATTATCAACTACCGTAATGCCCCTGCACACAAACTGGCAAAATATCTAGACAAAATTATCAGACAACACACACAAATAGACAACAACATTGCAGTAAAAAACAACACTGACCTAGTAACAAAAATAAAAGACATACACATCCCCCATAACGCCACATTAGCCTCCTTTGACATTAAAAACCTGTACACAAACATCCCCATCTCTGAAACAATCACCATCCTACAAAACAAACTCAAACAGAACAACACACCAGACGAACTTATCAATGAAATAACAGAAACTCTGAACATTATCACAAAACAAAACTACTTTACTTATAACAATAAATACTACACACAGAACGACGGCCTACCCATGGGCTCCCCCATATCCAGCATTCTAGCAGAAGTCTTCCTCCAACACTTAGAAAAAACAAAAATACTCACAAACAATGACAGACACTCACATAAAATACTATATTGGCACAGATACGTTGATGACATTCTAATACTATACAAGGGAAACAAAAGACAATGTGAACAGTTACTAACGCACATAAACAAAATACATAAAAACATAACCTTCACTGCCGAATACGAACACAACAATACCATAAACTTCTTAGACCTCTCCATCACAAAACTAGAACACAGGCACAAATTCAGTATATACAGAAAACCAACTACAACTGACACACTAATACACAACACCTCCAATCACCCAATACAACACAAACTAGCTGCTTTTAGAACCATGATACATAGACTTAACAACATCCCCTTAGATGAAATAGACTACAAAGACGAACTAAACACGATAAAATATCTAGCAGAATCTAACGGTTATGACAGAACAATAGTCAGTAAACTCCTACACAAAACACAAAACAAACAACAGACAAAGACAGAAAACAACAAATTCATAACACTAACATACATCAACAAACAAACAGAAAAAATTGCCCACAAATTCAAAAAAGCAGGATACAGAATCGCTTACAAAACTACTAACAAAACAGAACACACACTATCAAAACGCATGCCCAAAGCACAAAACAAATTCGATCTACCCGGTGTATATAAACTAAATTGTTCAAATTGCAGTAAATTCTACATAGGCCAGACAGGACGTAGCTTCAAACAGAGATACATTGAACACACAAAAGCACTCCACACCACTACAGAATCTACCTTCGCAAACCACCTCATTGAAGCAAACCACACATATAAAAACATCGACAATAACATGAACATACTACACGTACACACAAAAGGCCGAAAACTAGACACTCTAGAACAATTAGAAATATACAAACACACAAAAACAAATAAAAACGACATCCTAAACGAACAGACACAATTCAAATCGCACGCATTATTCGAACACATCTCACCACACACACACAGCTTCAATCTTTCGAAACACTTTCTCGTCGCCAACAACAAGACGAGCAGCGCTACTAACGACAGCTTCTGATGAAGCCTTCTATAGGTGAAAGCCGGTTTAGGCTGTAAGGTAAAACTTTACGTTTATACTTATAAAAAACTTTGTGTTCCGAGTCGTCAATATTATAGTGATATTTAGTTATGAAAAGGGTTAACATACAAAAAGCTAAAATAGAACCAGAACAAAAGAATTATGCAGGGTCATTGACATACATAGGTTCACATACTAGAAAAAATATAAAATGTTTTAATAAATATGGAGTAGATATAGCTATTAAAAAATGTGAAACGGTATTTGATAAGATAAGGAATAAGAATATAGAAAAAATTCCAGTATTACAGAAAAGCGGAATTTATAAATTAAAATGTAAAGACTGCAACAAAGTGTACCTAGGTGAGACAGGACGAAAATTCGTATGCAGGTTGTCTGACCACAAACGTGGAGAAGGTAATAGAACAACCAATTCGTTATATGCAAGACATTTCATAGAAGACAACCATAAGTTTGTTAATCCTTTGGAAGAATACGAAATTGTAAAAGTAGTAAATAACACAGTTGAAAGGAAGCTTAGAGAGGAGTTAGAAATATTGAAAGAAAGAGAAAAAGGGTTAGACAATTTAATTAATATTAAAATTAAATTTGATAATGAAGAAATATTTTATAACATGATTAAGAAGTAAATGATAGAGGACAGATAGATAAGATTAAGAATTATATTGCATAGTACTAATTGGATGTTTTAAAATAAGGGTGTGTGACTGACCCATGTGTGTGGAGAGGAAGAGGGTAAGTTTAAAAGGATGCGCACACACACACACACACACACACACACACACACACAAAACACTGAAACACAAGGAATTTGCTAGAAAAATATGTAACTGTACAGAGGGTGGGACAGGGTTTAGGGGGTGGGGAAGGGTCATTTATATTATAGCTTGTTGTGTGTGAGCAGGGTGGGGGAGAGGGGTGAAGGGTTTGGTTTCACATATTTCCTGTCTATTCCGATCTGAGGATGGGCTGTGAAACTTGAAAGCGCTAATCGGGATAATTTTTATATAGTGGTGTGCAACAGTGATCATTCTGATTGTGATTTCAACCACTAACACAAATTTCTTCATTAATTATGGATTAGTCAATGCAGGAAGAGATAAGGTAAAATTGACAAATGTAGTTACCAACATCCAACAATGGTGGACAGGCAATTAAAGGAGATATGCAATAGAAGAAATAACAATAATCCATGGAAACTGGTCAAATGATGATTGAACATACAGTCTTGGAATTCTGATAATATACAATATAAGAGAAAGTAATGGAGGGAAGAAGATGAACATTGGTTCACTTCACAGTTAAGAGTTAATACACTATAAAAGAGGAGGAACTTAAAATAACAGAATAATTTTTGACAAGAAGAAGAAGAAGAAGAAGAAGAAGAAGAAGAAGAAGAAGAAGAAGAAGAAGAAGAAGAAGAAGAAGAAGAAAACAACCAAGAAATATTGAGCTTGACTTTTCTATGAATGAGATATGTGCAAAGGCAATTTAATCTGTTAGTGCATAACTAACGTTTCAGGTTGTATGTTATACTCATATCATTATTAATCAGTGTAATATTTACAACCAGGTATTTGCTGTAAACATTCTCCCAGTACAATCACACAGATATATAATTTACACAATTTATTATTAGTTTTACACAGTAATTATTGGTGGATCTAGGCAGTATGAGGACTAAAATCTCAAAAGTTTTTAACCAACTAATCATAGACTGATTTTCATGAAAATAATTTAGACAATATTCTGGGTCTGCTGATTTCTTTAAAGCTTAAGCAGTGTTTCTATGTCTTACTTATTTAATAGAAAAAAATTCTGGAGGCCAGAAGATAAATTTAAGTCTACTGGATCCTTGATAGGAGATTTTCTCTATCAGCGCTCCCAACGTTAAAATGAACCACCGAGACCCTATGGTGAAGGTATCTGTGAAGGTATATGATTTAATTGTAATAAAATCATTATGCATTTCTTTGTATAATGTCTTATCTATCCCTACAGACACTGTATATAATTAGGTGTGCTTATTAGGCCTATAAATATGCTATTTACTTATCTTACTGACACTAAAACCACATTGTTAGAGATGACATTTACCAAACAACAGACAAAAATGTAGTGATAGACAGTCATAATAGTAATACACAGTAATCTAGAGACAGTAAATGTAGATCATTCTTCAAAAACATGTAATGTTCTCCTCCATAATCACTTTTATTTATTTAGCATGCCAGCTCCTCTTTTCTTATATTCAGCTCATTATCTCATCCTTATAATTAATTATGCATAAGTATACAGTTGGATAAAATGATACACTTTATTTTTATTTTCACTTCACATTATTCTTATTCAGTTTCATTGATGAGCTGCCTTCTTGTTTGTATAAATTCATTACTAGGGAATTAGGCTACTTATATTATATCTTTTATCACAATTTGATAATTGGTAACTTCAAGTAACCAGAGAATGCATAATAATTTTGGTGGAAATTTATGAAAATTAGGAGATGATAAAGTTCTTTAAAAATTATATTGCTGTTTTTCTATATATTGAACAAATACTGAGAGACAGTAATGATTTTTATATAATATCATATAGTAAGACTATAATCTGTTACTGATACAATTAAAATTGATTTGTGGTCATTAATTATTAGAGCTCAGTCGGTTGCCTAGGAATCTTAACAGAATTTAAATTTTACGATGTTTTTAAAAAAATACACATTATATGCAGTTCCACTTATCCTGGCCGCATTTTTAGTTTTTTATGATGTAAAATTATTTACACCTGCCTGTAAGGAACCTATATGGTTCAGTAGTTCAAAAGGAGAAGTCAGAAGACCTATGTTGATATACATTCTGGAACTTGCAGCAACTTTCGTAGTTATAGCAGAATTCATTTTCACACTCGAATGTAAGAAGATTCATATATTATGTGCCTTCATACTCCAACTCTTATTTGGAATGTTCGTTTTTGAATTTGTAATATTTTATTTCTGGAATGCCATTGAAGAATTTGCCTACAAGACTTTACCTAAGAAAGTGGAAGAACTATCAGGAGCTGATGAATGTTTGTTCCATATTATTTGCCATGATGATCACAAGCCATTTACAATTCTTCTCTATATAATAACATTCTATCTGTTTTATTGTAGTCTGCATCACTCACGGCTTACATGTGATTTTGAAATAGAATTATATAATGATAGAAATCAAAATTACAGACAAAATGATGGATATTATGGTGCTTTTAATGGGATTTACCCTATTTATTATCTACCTGAAGGTTATGTCCCTCATCAAAACTACAATAATTCTCATCAAGTTGAACGACAGAGGTAGTCCAAGACGAGATGTACACACCATCCAACAAAATCTTGTGAGGTTTGTACATCTGTTAATGATTAAAAACTAATAAAAACCTATTAAAAATATTGTGAAATTACTGTTTCTCTATTAGATAATGTATAGTGTACTATTCTAATTTCAATGGATAACAGAACGTAACTCCTGTCATGTGGAAAATATCAAGAAAGCCAATCATCCAAACAAAAAGGCTGTCTTTATGTATGGTAAATCTGTAGGCGTGTAGGGTGGGTAGGGTGTAGGCATGCACATGGTGATCTCAGAAGTAATATACATGAAAACAAAGAGATATAAATGGTCCATTTATATAATGCTTTTACTAAAATTGTAACCTCATTTTACTGTTAAGTCCAGAATATACAGAATTTACATAGGCCTAAACATCTGCTGAGAAGCATGGATACTCATATATTCAAATATTTTAAAAAATATTCAGTTTTTTGTAGTTAATGATATTTACAGATCTGTTATTGCATTATGCAGAATATGTAATTTGGTTCTTGATGAGAAGGAGTACAAATGCACACTTGGCTATTTGTCCATTCCTCTCTAAATTTGTAGTGAATTAATTTCTTTGACATTTAAATAAAACCGTATATCAACCAGATTTCATGAGGCAGAATCCTGAACAATTACAAGTTCAGACTGACAGCATCAGCAAATATCTGAGAAAAGTAGCTGGTAAAACTTAGAGACAGGACGTAAATGAGAAGAATACAAACAGAAGAATTAGAAATGACACCAACTATTTAAAAGAAAACACCTACAATGGTATGAATGTTTAACGTGTATGACACCAAGAAGATACACCAAAAGATCTTTTAATTTAAAAATGCCGGAATAAGAACAAGGGGCTGATCCAGAAGCGATGAGAAGATAATATGTGAGATCTGACAAACTCTGCAAGGAAGAGAATCATGGAAGTGAGGCAACTGGCAAGATAGAAACATTTACAGAAGATGGATAGAGGACCCAACTCTATATGGTATAAATGGGAAAAGGGGAAGAAGCATGAAAAGAAGAAGAAATACTGTTAACAAAGTTATTTTTAACTGAACTGCAAAAAGACAAACAACATGATGCAAAATACGGAGAATAACATTTTCTCTTGGAAACAGGTATTTGCATTTGCTACTGCTGTTTGCTTTTCTTAATAACAAAGCTTTAATTACATTAATTTTAAAAATGTTACAGTGATACCAAATGTGTGTTTCTATAGAAATAATGTTATGAATTACTGTTCCTTTAAAGACAGAATGAAGATTAATACTGAACTTATCTAAATCTTCCTAATGAGTAGTTAATGAGTACAGACTGACCACACATAATATACTGTCTAAGGGTGTAAGAGGATCTTGATTCTCACTGAAAAGCCCCATTTTCTTTTGGCAGCCTTTAATATTTATTACTGAAATGTATATATAAATAATGTTTGTCAGTTTTCCTTTCTGGAACTTTACCAGGCAGTACTTGTGATACCATAATTGTCTGCCATTTATTAGGCCATATTAATCTGTTAATGTGTACATAAAAAATTAAAAAAATTTACTGCTTCAGCATTTTATTTATTTCTTAGAACTAATTATTAAATATTTGTTTGGTTTACATTACAGTCATGTTGCTTGTAAACTGCTTGATTTCAAATTCATAATGTTTTTAGAAAAATATTCGCAATACGGAATTCCTCTGATTCTGGCAGCAGTTTTAATATTTAATGATATAAAACTCTTCATGCATGCTGGCACGCAATTGGACAATAAAGAAAAAGAAATTAACGTAAGAAGCCCGTTACTTGCATACTTTCTTGTTTTGGCTGCCACTTTATTGGTAACCACAGAATTAATTTTTGATCATAAACTATTTGCAAATTATCACATGATATGTGAATTTATACTGCAGTTCTTGTTTGGAATGTTTGTTTTTGAATTTGTAACACAGTACTTCTGGAATCCTATTGAATATTTCACTTATCACACACTGCCAAAAATTGTGGAAAAACTGGCACGTGGGGAAGAGTGTTTATTCTATACAATATGTAGTGATGACTGTAAACCATTCACACTGTTTCTGTATGCAGTGTCATGGTTCTTATTCTACTGTGGTTTGAAACGTTCAAAATTAACTTGTAAACCTCAAGACAGCTCACCAGAAAACAACAACAACTATTGGACAAGTGATAGAACCAATAATTCTTATTGCACTACTGGCAACAACAACTACAGCCTCGATAATGTGGATGTAGCACCTCCTCTACCTTCAATTTATGATCAACAAAAAGGCACTAGAATGTGTGATATTAGTCGGCAGGAACGGCAACACAATAAAACTCTAACAAGCCATCATAATAAGTCTACTGATCAAAAATTGAAGAAGAAAAATGATACAAAAAAGAATACAACCAACGCACATAGAAGTCGACGAAAGAGCCCAAGAAAAAACACAGCAGGCTTGAATAGATGTATGGACTGCAGGTACAGCAAATAAAAATAGATTACACCTTTTTGTTAGTACTATTTGATGCAGCAATGTCACCGTTCTGAGAAAATAAGTAGGAAACATAGCTTAAATATTTGATGCCATCTTGCTATTGTGTCTAATAAAACTGACAATAAATTGTGTCAAATAAAAATATGTGCTAGTAAACATAATTAGTGGCAGCTTGTTCTTAGGATTCAATGGTTCATATATGCACTTACAACTTAAATATGCTTAAGGCTTTGTTGAGCAAATGGTCTCATATTTAATTAATGATTTGTGAGATGTATGTAATGACTTTATAATAATTAATTTGTGTAGTATGTAAAATCACTCATGACTGGTACTCAAAGTTCAAGTAGTTTTCAGAACTTCCTGAGTACGGTAAGCAGGTGAACAGGGTAACTCCATACATGCACAAGATGCAGTTTAGTGGCAGAGTTACAACAAAGTCTGAAGTGCCCCAACCACAGATATCAACAGCATCATACTCTTTTTTTTTTAATTATACATTTTTAAAGTGATGTAAAACAGAAACACAATCTAATGTAACCAATATCTGATAATAATTATTATAGTCACGTGTATCATTTGGAATTGGATAATTATGCTTACATCGTAGAAAATTCAGAACACTGAATACTCAACTATCAAAAATCACGAACTGCTTCTGAATGTACAGGAGTAAACTTGTAGTACATGTCACATTCATGTAACATGGGGACTTTTGAAATACCAGTAATGCATTTGTCTAACACACCTTCATTTACACAGCCTAAAAATGACAAAAAAATGATGGATTCTGTTCAGACACTTGCCAACAAATATACCTTGCAGTTTGTTAACACCAATCATGAATACATATTTAAACTATGATTTTGAAAATAAAAACCTTATAGAAAATATAATAATTCTGTCAGACATTAACTTGCCAATTATTGTGAAAGCCAGAATTCCTGTGCAGACAGGCGTGCTGTGCATACTTGAGCAATTGTATCGACAGTCCTGTATTACCCTAGCCTTTAGGTAAAATTTTTTACTATACTAGTGTCTTTATTTTTCATCAACAGGCAACATGTTAAATGGGTCAGGAAATGTAGTTGTTGAATTTTTACAGTAGGCCTAATCACTGTTAAGCTTTGTCGGTGTTAATTTTTAGAATGGACAGGCAGGCATTAAGAACTCTTTAATATTTGTTCCCTCCAATGTGCTTAATTAAATTAATGCTCTATGTTTAGTGTTCCAAAACGCCACTGTCTTTTGGAGTAAACACATTGTAAGAATGTATGTGCATGAACTGTCACTAAACTGTTGATCCCATACTGTATCTTACCATGCTCTCTGCAAAAAGGTTGTTTAGTGGTTAGATCTTAATACGAAGCCTGGTTAACTAAATAAAATAGTTAAAATATTTCAAAACAGACAAGAGTACTCCTCTATACAATACCCGAATATGGCAAATTTTTATGATTAAGCAAATTACTATTGATTTAAATATACCACTTTACAGGTGTAGATTCTTTCTCATGTACTCTGTAGAATTATTATTATTACTATTATTATTTTTGTTTTAAGCATACAGAATGTTGTGAAAAATGTTGACTGTGTACTGGGAGGGTGACGAGGCTATCCTTTGCCCTTATTATTTCCCATTAAATAAAGTCAAGTCTACTAAACCTGAGTAGGCGCAGTCTAAACAGGACTTTTGGAAATAATTCGCTCTGAGATGAGAATGTTATTGGTTGGTATGCACCAAAGCGCCTTGGGCATGCACTACTGCGTTCTTCGTTTCAGGGTGGAAAATCAACGCATGTGGATTCGTATGGTTAAAACTACAAACAACATAACAATTAACACCTGCATGTCCAGCAGAGTTAGCACAGGTCAGATAACAACTGGTGAAACGTCGGAGGTCAATTTGCAGAGGGAGGGAAATGTCACTCGGAATCCGAATGTCTCATAACAGTGTGCTTCAATGTAGTTTAAGAACCCACAACGTAAACACTTGAAGCGATCCACTAACCCTCAACTAACTAGCTATCTAAAAAAATGAAACGTGTAGTGGTTAAATAGTTTAAGGACTGATTTTAGACTGATAAGGATGACAAATACGCATTCGATACTGTCACGCTCGAAGCTCATATCAATACAAACCACAAAATTCTGAAACATGGTATGTTTTTGAACACGTATTGACCGCACAACACGCTAGTCAAATTTGTAACCTGCAGGTGCCAGCTAATGTCGCGTGTGAATAGTGTCGTTACAATCGATACAGTACTAATTTACGCAAAGTACCCTGAAAGTACTTTATTTTTCTCGGTATCGACTAGTTTTCGTGTCGGTATCCAGCCAACGGCCAGTGCCCGAAATTAGTACCGTACGATTCAACGAGAACGCCTTCTCAATTAATTATTCAGTGAAACAGCATCGGACGTTTGTGCTAACAACAAAGCTCAGATGGGCGACACACAAACCCATGCACACTGGGGTCCTTACGAATTCTACAGAACAATATTTATTTTCTTGGATTTCGTTGTCCATGACGTGTCCGTTACTTAATTAAATATCACTATAATATTGACGACTCGGAACACAAAGTTTTTTATAAGTAAAAACGTAAAGTTTTACCTTACAGCCTAAACCGGCTTTCACCTATGGAAGGCTTCATCAGAGGCTATGAGCCTCAATCGAGTCGTCAATATTATAGTGATATTTAATAATATTTATATTTTCTTAAATGTTTAAAAATATTACTGTGCCGTAATAGCGTCTTACACATTTTATCATCGGGTTTGTTAGTCAGAAATATTTAGCGATAAAAGAAGTTGTTTGCAAATAACATATTCTTACGGCGATACGTAATACTATTTGTGTACGCTAGTGAGTTATGTTGATGACCCATCGCGTAGCAATGTGTGTGTAAACAATCAAAGAAAATATCTGAATATTCCAGTCTTTTTATATCTTGTAACTCGTATATAACTCCGGGGAATCCAACTCCTAGACTAATAGTACTGTCTCGGCCAAAAGGACGACAGTCGGAGCCAAAAGTGCAGCACTTACCGACACTGTTTCTGTGTATAAATAACGTTTCGAGTCCACGTTGCATGGCATTGCCACAGTCGGTATTCATTAACTGCAGCTTATCACATCCAATGAAGTCGACCCGTAGTGTCATCATGCTGCTGTCGGTGTAGCCGTTGTTTAATGATGTGCACAAACAAGTCAACAACGTAACTACACTGATGCGAGATAAATTTAATTAATTCGAAATTAATTAAAAAATTAATCACGACTCATAACAGTTCCTTTGGTAATGGTTTAAACCTTCGTCTACCCGTGCCGACGGGTAACGGGACGAGCTATAACCTTCGTCTGGACTGCTACCTTTCTGATGGAGAGGGCACTCTCCATGTGTGAGAATAGACAACTACATCTTTTCCGAGACGTATGTCACCGCCGGCGTTCCTTACGTAAGCGTTTTCTATTCTCTGTTTAACTTAACGACGTATCCCGCCGAGAGTCTGGATAGCCACTTTTGGGGACTTAGATTGTAACGCAGATAGAAAAATCAAACGACTGCAGCGCCAGTTCGTGGACTGGAAAGTGGCCATCAACGCTACCAAGAGCACCGCGGTCATATTCTCATGCCGCGGGGGCATCTACGAATCGGCAGAACGTATTTGCGCTGGTCCACAGAAGTCAAGCGTCTCGGCGTCCACCTAAAGTGTTCAACTCACCTTGTGTGAAAAATCCTAGACAGTTACCAAGGGAGAGTCTGCTCGCCTGGGTTGTTTCCATACTTGCTAGCCGCCCTATCCAAAAACTAGGTAAGATTATTGTAGGAAAGTATCTGCTGCAGGTGAACTGGTATCCAGTTCCAGTATCCAGACGGCAAACCTCTTTTGATCTCTTCGAAGGTTATACTATGGAAGAATCATGAACCGAAGGCACATACACATCTACATTTACAAGATGAGCGTAAATCGAAAAGAGGACCGTTCATCGACTCCGGGTCCACAAAACCTCTAAGATTAGTTTCGGTGTTTAAGGTATCAGTAATCGTTGGTTAATATATTTACAATATTTTGTTCGCTTTTGTTGCAAACTCGGCTCAAAAGCAGATTGTCATAAATGAGCTTTATTTCTGTGCCGATTTTTGAAAGCGTATTGAAAATAAAACAAAATCAGCTGTTTCAAAGAAGACAGAAGAATATCTAAGGGTCGCTAGAGCAGAAGGATAACATTCGGACGCCTTGCGCAGACCTTCTCGATGCTGTCTCTGTGTACCAATCAGATTGCACAGATAATAAGATTAGATTACAGTGTTGCGTCCACGTTGCCGCTGTGTTGCGACAATTAGTATTCATTAACCGCAGCTTGTCGCCTTAAGTGGAACCGACCTATTCACGTGCAGAAACATGTCAACAACGTAACTACACTGATGCAAAATAAACAGTTAATTACCACTGAAATAGTTGCTTTGACGCCGACCTCATCCTTCTGAGCAAGGTCTGTTAATGGCCAGTAAGCACAAAAGCGGTGCGATGGTATAAGGCTGCTGACACACGGGCCACTCTGTGGCGCCACTCAGTGGCTCGTATGAATATTGGTTCGCTTCAGAGACGCGCCACTCAACATTTGCTCAGTGATAAAAGATTGTTTCATTTAGTTTTTACATCAGTTTCATCATGGACTCTGACGAGGAAGTTCTTTCTTCTTGCTCTTCTTGTACGTCGGCGACGCCGTCGTAGACAACGTCGATTCTGGATGCACCAGATAACGTGTGAACGGTTGGTAGTGGGACAGTTTTATACACTAGAATGAGTGAGCTAAAAGCAGACAATACGAAATTTTTAAACTACTTCAGGATATCACAAGACACATTTAATCAGCTTCTTAAATTGCTACAATTTCACATACAGAGGCAAAGCACAAATATGAGAAGGATGTTGTGGGAATGGAAGAAGATCGACCTGTCATACAACCAGTGTGGCCACGGCTTTAGTAATAAGAGAGAAGTTTGCCGAATTCTTTTGTACACAAGAAGGTGTAACGCCAAAACGCAAAAAAAGGAAGTTGAAGCAAGTGGCAGCTGTTGGATTGACATTGACGTATGTGGGAAGCTATGAAAGGAGTTGACACAAAGAAGTGTAACAGCCTTCAGTGTCGACGTGCACATGTCTGTAGGTATCATAAATCTAACAAGAGCAGAGGTTCGGCAGAGAGAAAAATTACAAGGAAATACAGCAGAGGCGTGTGAACAAAGTTAACAAGTACAGCTGAAAGCGTGGAGCAATTAAGGAATTGTTCTGGCTGATAGGCAGAACAATCGCCAGAACAAAGTACAATGAGAAAATACTAAGAAGGAATAAGACGGAGGCGAACGCACTAATCAACGAGGCTACTGGACGCGTAGCGAAACCAAAGAGTGGTCCTGGTGAGAAGTACACGCAGAAATACAAAAGAGAGCCACACAGGAGGTTATTAAACTAATGTAACGAGTACATCTGGACGTTAAAGAAAAGGGTGATTATGAGTAAAAGATAGCAAAAACACCAGAGAGAAATTTACTAAAGCCACACCAAGTGTGTGAACTCTAACAGAGGATGCAGCTGGACATTGGAAGACAATGCTGAAATTGGTCTCGCCTGGGTATAGAAAAGTCAGCGAGGGGCCAGACAAAGAGATACAGCGAAATCTAGAACAAAGTGGAGTACACTCATTAACCAGAGGCAGCTGTGCGTTAGAAGAAAATTAAAAGAATGTGTCTGAATGGGACATAAGAAAAAGGTGACAGGATGATTGACGCATGTGAAATCGAACTATCGTCACAGGCTGAGGGTGGAACCAAAAGGAAGGAAAGGAGAGTAGGGAAGTACGATATCCTATCAAAAACCAGAGTTCAACGTAGGCGGGTTTCCAGAAGTAAAGTTCTAGGAAGTCTAGAACGAAAAACCAATGGAAACGTCGCGTAGGAACGTGTAAAAGAAATAGGAGGGAATTTTCGTCGAAAGGAAGGACGATAACCAATGATAAAGAAGGTGGTGGACCACGAGAGTCTTAAAGGGGAGTTAGGTGGAATTAGTATATAAAATAAGCCGAGAGCGCGATCGAGGAGTCTAATAATAATCTTTCGGAGGAGTCGGTCGGAAGTGTTGACGAGATGATTATAAGTTTCGTGGAGTCTTAACGTAACAGTTCAGAGTCTTTACGGAAACTCAGAATTAGTCGGTAGTGAAAGTCCGCGAATTGACTTAAAACGTATGAAGGTATAACATATACAAATAATTGTGAAGATTTGTAACTTATAGTATATTTCGTAGAACCAAAGTTAACAAACAATGTGTATAATAGCTACAATTAATATTGAGAAGTGCGAACTAAGGTTGTAGTAATATATAACTTATAAAACAATTCGGATCGAAACATAAGTTCGAAAACAGTTGTGTAAAAATTATAAAGCGTGTAACAAGAATAAACGTTATCACTAGTAACCGGTAATTATTTATTGGAACGTCGGAAGATGACGGAGTGTCTTAATCAGAATGTAGTGATCAAAAAAGTGTTCAACTATCATGCACTACGAGAATAAACCACGATATGATTAGCGCATCTACACTTTCATGGCAGAGCTAAGGAGTTAACGATAATCAACGCAGTTCTACACGCCGCATTTTGGATAACTTACCAAGAGTAAATTTTATGCATTAATTAATATATTGTTAAAACACCTGTCTGTCCTACTCAAAGAATCTACGTATATAACTATGCCATACTTAAAAAACTCACGTGTCTTATTAAAGATAAACTTCATATATTAAACATGAATCCATTTCTATATAAAATATGTGTAAAATGATATTTAATAGAGATAAGTATTAAATTTTACCTTGAGATAGAGATCTTAGAATTAATGTCTATTGAGATAGATCATGATATTAAATTAACAAATGATCATAAAATATTAAATCATATGGAATTAATATGAATGCCAAGTATAGTAATAATAATAAATGCAAATTATATTGATAAATGTGTATGCGTTTTCGTTATTTAATAACTACCTGTGGGATGATACAGCAATTAGTATTCTTGAGCATATAAGATTTCTTTGTACTCATCACGCATAAGTAACTCAACACAATTACAATCATCAATTACAATTACATCAGTAGACTTCATTGTAACTTTAACTGCCGTTGCTATATTGAAAAAACGTAATCTCTTAATTAACAATATAATTAATGACAACGAGTAATAAAAACAGTTTAACATTATATTTGGCGCTCCAATAGCGGGCTTTAAGAAGGTAATATCTAGCAAACGTAAATTAGAGTTATATTTGACGCACACAACGTCGGGCAAAACAGTTTAACAGCACAATGCCATGGCAAGACAGAATGATATACTGACCTTTTTCAGAGAAACGTTGTCTGATACTGTTTCACTATCGAACCATAGTCCTAATAAAAAATATTTTAACAACTTATTTTGTGTCAAAATGTGTTCTTACTTAAAATATATCTCGCAGTGGACATATTTGTTTGAAAATAGAAAGGGTTTCTATTTATATGAATATTGTTCGTTTGTCACATCTAATTTGTTTCAAAGATTTTGATGGATTATGTTAAGAACATTACACCCACGTACACTCTCTTTACCTTCCTCCTCCCTCCCTACACCCCTCTCTCTTCCACACACACACACACACACACACACACACACACACACACACACACACACACACACACACACACACACACACACACACACACAATAATCGTATTACAGTAGACGAAATATTAATCAGTTTGGTGTTGAGTAATCGTTTAACTGTTGGTTTCCTGTAGGCCAGACCTAAACTTGTCTGCAACTGTAAACTGTCTGCATTGTTCGCAAGATTGTTTTGACTCATATGTACTCAAGTAGTGTTTACATAAAACATTGTTAAGACCGTCTCGCCCGAATTCGCTAATATGCTGTTATGTAATTTAGAAGTCATTGCTTATAGCGAGCGAAAATTTAAAAAATTTCAAATTTTCTTCTCGATCGATTTTGTTTACACGCAGTTGTGTCAACGACTTCAAGTAAAAGCAATAAATAAGGCTTAATGTGAAGATGTCAAACCAACGTCGCTAGCAGACAATAGAAAGATGTTAGACTCCACGCAACAATAGATATGAAAGTTCAAGATGACAGGAGAAGCTTGGCTAAAAATTATTACCCCACAACAAACTACACAATGCCAGGCTAGGGCACTCGCACGTGTACGGAGAACTGAGGCGAACATACGCTCGGGGGTTACGTCAGAATACTATGGTACTGCAAAAACGACAGGATGTCACAAAAGAGTTGAGGGTGCTGCACTTTACAGAGACAATGAAAGAAATAACTAGTTGAAAAGACTCGAGGATGCTGCACAGCGGGAGGTGATGTTTACGTGACGGACACAATTTACGGTTAGAAAGTCGGGGTGGCTTCACCAGCCAACGCATGTCAGAAATTATTAATAGCTACAAAAAAGGGGTGTAAGATAGAACAATACCTCAAGATGACCAAGGAAATAGATGGGGGAAGTCAGAACAACATTGCGTATGTCCCAAACAAAAGGGTGATTGACAGGCGCGCAACGACCAGAAATTCGGCGAAAAGGATCAACGTCCGAACGAAGAAATGTGGGGGATGTCTGACAACTTATCAGAGTACAACGTCTTGCGAAGACACCGGTGGAGAGGAGAGTTTCTATGGTAACCAGAAGTCAAAGCGAATCATGGAACACAAACCAAAAACCCTGAAGAAGTGGGATAAAGTATTCTAAGAAAATATCGAGCTATCGTAAGTAAGGAAAGGCGTGGACAGGCTCAAGACAAAGTTTGGGTAGGGACGAGTTGATAAAAACTAACTGTCTAACATGGAGGAGGGTCAGTCTTATTAGATTTTTTGAACATATATTTTGACTCGGTATTACTGTGCTCAGTCTTGTAAAATTTATCAGTCTTAGTGAAAACTCAGTGTTATAATATTCGGACTTAGTAATTTCAAACTGTAAGATTCAAAGTGCAACCGGAAGTAATACGCGAACACAACAGTCTAAAATGTGCGAATTAACGAACTTAGTTAAGCATTAACATTATTAGGAATTTCCGAGTGAACAATTCGAGCGACTCAAACGAACTATCATGTAATCTCGGCACATACACGAAACATTATTAATGTTCTGTACAACTTAGACAGAATTACATTTAGCCAGTGTTAATGAATTACACTAAATGTAGCAGAACATTTAAATACTTGAACAAACTAATCAACCAAGTAGTATAAACGCATATACATCAACACAAAGTCAAGTGAATTTCTGTGATGAACGGACATCGACATTAACTTTGCGAGCGTGAACATACACCACTCATTTTAGAATGATCACACATTATAAAGCGAACTGATCTATACAAACTGACATTGAAAGCACATCATATCCACACGACTCTATAATTGACGCGAGTTCACGTGTGTGTACAAGTGACAGTGCATTCAACTTTATTCAACAAGATGTGTTCTTCAGACTTCACCACAACAAAGAGGCCGACCACCGCTAGACCATATTCTTATCTCAAGTAACAATTATTAATCTATTAATTTAGTAACTACTACTGTCCTGACTCTTTCAAAGAATCCCCACCCTGGGAGTTTTTAAATGAATTTGATAAAAGAATAAGTTTAAAGTTATAAATAATGAACAAGTAATCGAAACTATCTGGAATTAATGAACGCATTAATTAATTATTATTTGAATTTATTGTATATCATGATTTATGTATGTATGTCTTTTTCAGCTATCATATAAGCTAGAACTTGTTTAATGATATATATGTGTTATTTGATGTATTTACAGGTACAGCAAACTTTTTATGTGTTATGAATATAAATTGACTTAATGAATAATAAATTAGTCATTTTAGTATAGTTAAACAAATGCGTTCATTATTACTAAAACCCGCATGTTAAAGTTTCACATAGAACACAATTAAACGAATATTTATAATCGTACAATTTTCATGTGTAACAAAAGACCATGATTAATTTACTAAAGAGTCTCTTGTCTATTATGCTAATTGGTAATTAAAATTGATAATTGATCTAACTAACTAATATACATCGTAATTAGCATAATAACACCGTATGCTGTTTTTCTTCTGTTGTAATTATGATACTCAACAGTAAACTGATATGGCTAGAGACTGATCTTGCAGGGAGAATATTGTTACATATTTGTTACACTTGTAGTAGCCATATGGGCTAGATCCAAATGTATACGACTGTTGCAGAGAATGATGTTAAATTTTTTTATGGTGCAATCCATAGGCTACAATACAATAGTTATTACAGAAAATATTACATTCATATTTACTCAGTTATTCTTGTATTATTTTTATATTATTATTAATAATAAAAAATTTTGTGCAAGAATATATTTTTTATTATTTTTTGAATGTAACACTGTTTAAATACTGTTTCTTTAAATAATTATTAATTTGTATATCTGATGCTCTTAGTTAAATACTATTGAAACAGTGTTATATTAAAAAATAATTAAAAATATATTCTTGTACGAAAAGTCTTATTATTATTAATAATAATGGGGAAAATATAAAAACTTGTTCAAAGCTGAATTGCATGGTACTGAAGTTTTTTCCGGACTGCCCAAGCTCTCGCATTATACAAAAATTAGACATTAGTCAAATACTGCACTTTTTAGACCTTGTATATGTATTTTGTTTGTATTATATTACATACACTTAGGCCTAAGTTTCTGTCACAATATAATTTCACAATAAAATGTCTACCAAGTTTAGACATTCAAGACTTTAGATGACTTTAGTTGTTTTATGAAGTTTACACATTGGTTTAGTGCAGTACGCCTACTTTATTATTATTACTACTATTCTAATTTTTATTACATACTTTACTACAGGAATGATTAGAAACATACCTGATTTATTTTTTATCAGGCTGTCCATTTCATTAAATTCAATTATAAATCGATCAGAGTCAAAATCCGTCATGATAGTTTTAAAAGTTTTTAAATAGTTTTTAGAAACAAGAAAGTCTTATAAAGTTAAAAAAAATTATTAAGAAAACTCCTACAGTTTTATAGAAAACACAGTGTTAATACACGCTTCACAACACTACTCTGAACACTGCTGTGGCGCCACTGAAAGTGGCCCGTGTGCAAGCCTCAACGCCACAAATCGTCGCCACTCGTTGCGGGTGACAAGTGAGTAATAAGACACACCCAGAAACTTTTAAGATTTGTCAGCTTCCATAAATGACTGCGCCCACCAGTATTTTTTTTTATTTTAGCAGGTGGCAAGAAAGTTAAAAAATGATGCTTAGTAATTATCCCGATCACGATTTTCTGTTGGATACCTTATCTTTAGCGCGCAATACAATGAGCAGTATTTCTCAAGTTTAAACTGAAACAAACATGGTTAACGCGGAGTTACGTTACAACACGTGGTGACCACGCTCAAGTGCCAGAGCAGTAGCGGACTAAAGGTGGGGGGCGGCCCGCCCCGGGCCCCACTTAGTAGGGGGCCTCCAGATTTGGAAAATTAAGTTTAAGAGACCAACAAATTACTTAAAACCTGTCATCAAAATGATTACCAAACAGTGGATAATTCAGAGTGCGGAAATCAGGTCAGTTACTCGAATGAACGAATTCACAAAAAGTGATCACATATTGCGCGGGTGAACAAAACCGTGAGTGACATCGAAGACAACAGCACGTACAACTGTACAGAAAGTAACATAGTGTGTGTTATGCACTAAAACTGCTGACTTGAAAAAAAATTGCTATTATTTGCAGCAACGATAAATTTGATTTGCAGTATATACCTAAATAATACTACTTATATTAGGCTGTTTCTTTAAACTTCCTATTACAATATGAAGGTAACTTTTTTATTCAAACATTACTATAGCTCTTTATAAAGTTTCCTAAGTTGGAGTATCAATACAGTAATTAGACAATAAATGTATAACAGTTTTGCTATATATTACATAAAGATAAATTGGATTATAAACATCCGTCTTATGGGAGGGAGACCTCAGAAAGAAATCCGCCCCGGTCCTCCACTGTGCCAGAGAATCGATATATCAGATATTATTTGCCAGAAATAACCAGACATAAATAATTAAGTTTTAATAGCTTTGTTAAATATAAAAACAACATTAACTGATACACATACAAAAGTTTACAGTAGAACGTAGGAATCAGTCAGGTCATTGTAATACAATTTTTAACAACTTACGCAATCGAACATTTAATTTTCATACTTTATTTAGTTTAAACATGAACACTCAAGATTGTAAATAATAAATAAAACAATGACATCACCAACGAATACAATGACGTTACTGTTTATTGGTATTCATCACAGTCCGCGAAACATATTGTGTAAATTGAGTGGAAATATAATGGTACTACTGAGAAAGGATGAATACATAAAGAAAACGGAAGAATTTATAAGGGAAGGACCATACGAGGAAATAAAGTATGATTATTCAAGTAAGTACCAGTCAAGGATAAAACAAATGATGAAACAGATAACATTTATAGAAGAAAATAAGAAAAAGTATTTATTGGAAAGTAATCCAACAGCACCAACTTTTAAAAGTCAGGTTAAGATACATAAAGAAGGAAAACCAATTAGACCGATTGTTTCTTTTATTAATGCACCTATTTATAAATTATCAAAGGAAGTTAGCAGAGTGCTGAAAGAGAAATATGAATTTGGGACAAAATACAACATAGAGAATAATGTAAAATTGATAGAAAAATTAGAAAATATTAGGATTAATGTAAATACAAAATTGATATCACTGGATGTTAAGGACATGTTTACCAATATCACAGTAAATAAAGTTATTAAGTTAATAAACGATAATAATATGGGAGAATACAGGTATAAAAAGCAGTTGATGAAAGTAATTAAAGAATGTGTAAATCAGAACTATTTTAGGTTTAATAACAAGTTTTATATACAGAAAAAAGGTTTACCTATGCTGTCTTCATTATCCCCTATTCTTGCTGAAATATACATGAATGATTTTGAAAAGCAATTAATAACTTCCACTAAGTATAAAGACAATATAAAATTATGGTCTAGATACGTTGATGATGTATTAGTAATTTGGGAAGGAAGCATAGAAGAGGTGCATGAGTTTATAAATGAGGTAAATAATAAGGATAAAAACTTACAATTTAAAGAAGAGATAGGAGGTAAGAAAATAAATTACTTAGATTTAAACACAGAAATTAAAGATAATGAGAAACTACAGTTTGGGATATTTAGGAAAGAGTCGTATTCTGATATAATTATACCAAGAGAGTCTTACCACCCATATAGATATAAAATGGCGGCAATCAATTCATTTTGTTACAGAGCTCAGAAGTGTTTAAAAGAGACCGAATCAAAAGATAGGGAGTTAAAAACGATAAAGGGAATTGTAAGGAATAATAATTATAACACCAACATAGTGGATAAAGTTATGAAAAGGGTTAACATACAAAAAGCTAAAATAGAACCAGAACAAAAGAATTATGCAGGGTCATTGACATACATAGGTTCACATACTAGAAAAAATATAAAATGTTTTAATAAATATGGAGTAGATATAGCTATTAAAAAATGTGAAACGGTATTTGATAAGATAAGGAATAAGAATATAGAAAAAATTCCAGTATTACAGAAAAGCGGAATTTATAAATTAAAATGTAAAGACTGCAACAAAGTGTACCTAGGTGAGACAGGACGAAAATTCGTATGCAGGTTGTCTTACCACAAACGTGGAGAAGGTAATAGAACAACCAATTCGTTATATGCAAGACATTTCATAGGAGACAACCATAAGTTTGTTAATCCTTTGGAAGAATACGAAATTGTAAAAGTAGTAAATAACACAGTTGAAAGGAAGCTTAGAGAGGAGTTAGAAATATTGAAAGAAAGAGAAAAAGGGTTAGACAATTTAATTAATATTAAAATTAAATTTGATAATGAAGAAATATTTTATAACATGATTAAGAAGTAAATGATAGAGGACAGATAGATAAGATTAAGAATTATATTGCATAGTACTAATTGGATGTTTTAAAATAAGGGTGTGTGACTGACCCATGTGTGTGGAGAGGAAGAGGGTAAGTTTAAAAGGATGCGCACACACACACACACACACACACACACACACACACACACACACACACACACACACACACACACACACACACACACACACACACACACACACAAAACACTGAAACACAAGGAATTTGCTAGAAAAATATGTAACTGTACAGAGGGTGGGACAGGGTTTAGGGGGTGGGGAAGGGTCATTTATATTATAGCTTGTTGTGTGTGAGCAGGGTGGGGGAGAGGGGTGAAGGGTTTGGTTTCACATATTTCCTGTCTATTCCGATCTGAGGATGGGCTGTGAAGCTTGAAAGCGCTAATCGGGATAATTTTTATATAGTGGTGTGCAACAGTGATCATTCTGATTGTGATTTCAACCACTAACACAAATTTCTTCATTAATTATGGATTAGTCAATGCAGGAAGAGATAAGGTAAAATTGACAAATGTAGTTACCAACATCCAACAATGGTGGACAGGCAATTAAAGGAGATATGCAATAGAAGAAATAACAATAATCCATGGAAACTGGTCAAATGATGATTGAAGAAGAAGAAGAAGAAGAAGAAGAAGAAGAATATAACAACCAAGAAATATTGAGCTTGACTTTTCTATGAATGAGATATGTGCAAAGGCAATTTAATCTGTTAGTGCATAACTAACGTTTCAGGTTTGTATGTTATACTCATATCATTATTAATCAGTGTAATATTTACAACCAGGTATTTGCTGTAAACATTCTCCCAGTACAATCACACAGATATATAATTTACACAATTTATTATTAGTTTTACACAGTAATTATTGGTGGATCTAGGCAGTATGAGGACTAAAATCTCAAAAGTTTTTAACCAACTAATCACAGACTGATTTTCATGAAAATAATTTAGACAATATTCTGGGTCTGCTGATTTCTTTAAAGCTTAAGCAGTGTTTCTATGTCTTACTTATTTAATAGAAAAAAATTCTGGAGGCCAGAAGATAAATTTAAGTCTACTGGATCCTTGATAGGAGATTTTCTCTATCAGCGCTCCCAACGTTAAAATGAACCACCAAGACCCTATGGTGAAGGTATCTGTGAAGGTATATGATTTAATTGTAATAAAATCATTATGCATTTCTTTGTATAATGTCTTATCTATCCCTACAGACACTGTATATAATTAGGTGTGCTTATTAGGCCTATAAATATGCTATTTACTTATCTTACTGACACTAAAACCACATTGTTAGAGATGACATTTACCAAACAACAGACAAAAATGTAGTGATAGACAGTCATAATAGTAATACACAGTAATCTAGAGACAGTAAATGTAGATCATTCTTCAAAAACATGTAATGTTCTCCTCCATAATCACTTTTATTTATTTAGCATGCCAGCTCCTCTTTTCTTATATTCAGCTCATTATCTCATCCTTATAATTAATTATGCATAAGTATACAGTTGGATAAAATGATACACTTTATTTTTATTTTCACTTCACATTATTCTTATTCAGTTTCATTGATGAGCTGCCTTCTTGTTTGTATAAATTCATTACTAGGGAATTAGGCTACTTATATTATATCTTTTATCACAATTTGATAATTGGTAACTTCAAGTAACCAGAGAATGCATAATAATTTTGGTGGAAATTTATGAAAATTAGGAGATGATAAAGTTCTTTAAAAATTATATTGCTGTTTTTCTATATATTGAACAAATACTGAGAGACAGTAATGATTTTTATATAATATCATATAGTAAGACTATAATCTGTTACTGATACAATTAAAATTGATTTGTGGTCATTCAATTGAATCGGTGAGATCAGAAACAACATAAGTCACATTTTCGTAATTTTTCAGGAGGCACAAAAAACTGATTATATTTTAAATTACTAGACATTTAAATGTTTTTATCATTCATATTACTAAATAATAACATTAATTATAATACAAAAGCATAAAAACGATGATAAAAATATTTTCATAATTGCTATAGTTAAAAAACAATTTCAGACTCATGTTGTTTCTGCACTCAAGACATGCAGGATTTCATATTTTTACTAACTATTATTAATAAAATTAACGAAACCAATAATTATCAAGAGATATATTTGTTTTTTAAACAATATTTTTATTATAAATTATTATTAAACACTGTTTATATTAAATTACTTATTTTACAGTATATTATTTATCTATTTTATATTATTTATTCATTTTGATGTAGTATAGTCTTAAAAGCTCACTAAAGTGTTGTTACAAAATTATTAAAAACCACTAACGTTTAGTTACAGCATAAAAAACTAACATTGTTACATTTCTTAATTTTTTCAAAAAAATTCTGTATCATGAAAAAATTGCTGAAACAATAAAGAATTTCAATTTGATTTATTACAGTCATAAAAACTACTAACATGTGTAAAATATGAAACTAACCTTAATTATTATAAATGTCTTATTTAATATATTTCGCTCTCTATCTCCTCGTCACCATTATCATCTGCCAGCCACTGATCTATCGCTTCCCAAAAGTTTTTGTGGGCATCTCCAATAAAAGGATGTAACTTTTGAAGGTCTTCGAGTTTTTTCTTCTTTATGGGAGTTTTTCCTGCTGGATATGCTTTAGCATGTGGTAACTCGATGGTACTGGTATTTGGTTTGACTAATCTGAATTTGTGTGAAGTCATCCCATTTATGTACTCTTGCGTAACAACTGTTCCTTCTGCAGATCTCTCATAAGAAAACGACATGTATTGTGATACACAAAATGTTATTTTCTGTTCTTTTGGAATGTTTGTCCCATAAGAATCTATTGAAAGACACTTTTTTTATAAAATGAAGGCCACCAGTTATCAAAATCTAATATGTTTTCACTTTGCACCATTTCAACTTCAAATTTGGAACTACTAGCTTTGATTAATTCCTTGTATTGGTCTGGTACATAAATTCTGTCATGTAATTTTAGTTTGCGTTTAATAGTACCAAAGTTTCAGTCATTTGGTAAATAGGAGTATCCCCTTATTGGAAAATAGTGCTCTATTTTGTTAAAATGACTTATTTGTATGAGGCTGCACAGAAATCTTACAACTGTATTATTTTGTTCTGGCCAGGGCATCCGTCGCTAAACAGGTATAACTTTTTTACACTATGAGGAATAGAAGTATTAATATACTTTAAGAGCATAGAGCATACATCATTGGCTCCTTTATTAGCCACACCTTCATGATACAGATATATCTTACTTTTTCCTGTGCTCATGTTATGTATTCCAAAACAATGTAACCATAGTTGTCTTAAATAAAACACGTCCTGCACTGGGATGTGAGGCAATGGTAGATTTTGCATAAAATCAAAACTTAGTCCAACACAGTCTTCATTTTTGTTATCCTGACACAATGCAGTAATTTCATTTATCTTAGAATAAAATTTCTTAGAACGTCTTTTATGAATAATTTGTTCAGCAGCTGCTACTCGTTTAGCAGCTTCTAAACTGGCACTTTTTAACTTTACAGACAACTCCTCGCACCTAATGCATGTATCCACTTGAGGTCGACCAAATCGGTAGTTGAAATTTTCATGGAAATATTTTAAATAGAACTCGTACTTTACAATTGCTGCATCCAGATATGCTATTTTGAACATAGAATACATAATTTTTACATCTAACTTAGCGTCCAGGTATTCAAGATGTTTTGCGCCATAATGGGTAGTTTTTTTAGGAAATGACTGTATGTGAGTATGAATCAGCTCACAAATATTACCTGGTATGACATTGGCTTTAGGATTTGTACCTCTTCTATCCCGAGGATTTTCACCTTTTAACAACAAATAACAGAGACGTCGGACACGATTGTCTGTAACACCGTGTAGAGATATGAATCCTTTTTTACACACTTTAATTTTGTCACTTCCTTTTAGAACATGGTATGAAAAATTGCACTGTCGGTTTTTTGGTACATCTTTTTTAGGTCTATGAGATTTGAGGTTAGATTTCTCAATAAGCTGTTGTAAGTGTCTTGTTCATTCTTATTGTTTAAATTGTTAAAGCGGTCAAGAATTCTTACTTGATCATCAAAATCAAACTTACTAAAACAATGCATCCGACAAACACAATCAGGTCCTGTTTTTCGAGCCTCAACAGTTTTTCCCTTCCAATTAGTAAAAGAAACTCCCCTTACCTTGGAATTACGAATAACATTTCTCGTATGTTGATCTGTATTCCTTTTTCGTTTTCTTGACTTATTATTTTCAATATCTGTATCACTACCACTACTCATTTTAATAAAAATAAACTGTAATTTATAAATATATAAACTGGACAAATTAAAACGCTTCACTAACCAAATTTCAACAACAGAAAACAAACCAAGACTGTACTAAATTCAGATATAATAAGTATCAGCTGTTGCGACAGCAGACGACAGTACTGCGGTCTGGCAGTTGGCAGCAGAAAGAATGTAAGTCAGTGACTCATGTTGTTTTTGCTCTCACTGAAATCCACGTGGCGTTATTTCTCAAGGAACAATAAGCCTGACTAACGTTGTTTCTTCCCTCAATACAGAAACCGCAGTGTAGAACCATATTACACTAAAACATCATTTTGTGAAAATATTGACTCATCTGGTTTCTGATCTAACCGATTCAATTATTAGAGCTCAGTCGGTTGCCTAGGAATCTTAACAGAATTTAAATTTTACGATGTTTTTAAAAAAATACACATTATATGCAGTTCCACTTATCCTGGCCGCATTTTTAGTTTTTTATGATGTAAAATTATTTACACCTGCCTGTAAGGAACCTATATGGTTCAGTAGTTCAAAAGGAGAAGTCATAAGACCTATGTTGATATACATTCTGGAACTTGAAGCAACTGTCGTAGTTATAGCAGAATTCATTTTCACACTCGAATGTAAGAAGATTCATATATTATGTGCCTTCATACTCAAACTCTTATTTGGAATGTTCGTTTTTGAATTTGTAATATTTTATTTCTGGAATGCCATTGAAGAATTTGCCTACCAGACTTTACCTACGAAAGTGGAAGAACTATCAGGAGCTGATGAATGTTTGTTCCATATTATTTGCCATGATGATCACAAGCCATTTACAATTTTTTCTCTATATAATAACATTCTATCTGTTTTATTGTAGTCTGTATCACTCACGGCTTACATGTGATTTTGAAATAGAATTATATAATGATAGAAATCAAAATTACAGACAAAATGATGGATATTATTGTGCTTTTAATGGGATTTACCCTATTTATCATCTACCTGAAGGTTATGTCCCTCATCAAAACTACAATAATTCTCATCAAGTTGAACGACAGAGGTAGTCCAAGACGAGATGTACACACCATCCAACAAAATCTTGTGAGGTTTGTACATCTGTTAATGATTAAAAACCTATTAAAAATAATGTGAAATTACTGTTTCTCTATTAGATAATGTATAGTGTACTATTCTAATTTCAATGGATAACAGAACGTAACTCCTGTCATGTGGAAAATATCAAGAAAGCCAATCATCCAAACAAAAAGGCTGTCTTTATGTATGGTAAATCTGTAGGCGTGTAGGGTGGGTAGGGTGTAGGCATGCACATGGTGATCTCAGAAGTAATATACATGAAAACAAAGAGATATAAATGGTCCATTTATATAATGCTATTACTAAAATTGTAACCTCATTTTACTGTTAAGTCCAGAATATACAGAATTTACATAGGCCTAAACATCTGCTGAGAAGCATGGATACTCATATATTCAAATATTTTAAAAAATATTCAGTTTTTTGTAGTTAATGATATTTACAGATCTGTTATTGCATTATGCAGAATATGTAATTTGGTTCTTGATGAGAAGGAGTACAAATGCACACTTGGCTATTTGTCCATTCCTCTCTAAATTTGTAGTGAATTAATTTCTTTGACATTTAAATAAAACCGTATATCAACCAGATTTCATGAGGCAGAATCCTGAACAATTACAAGTTCAGACTGACAGCATCAGCAAATATCTGAGAAAAGTAGCTGGTAAAACTTAGAGACAGGATGTAAATGAGAAGAATACAAACAGAAGAATTAGAAATGACACCAACTATTTAAAAGAAAACACCTACAATGGTATGAATGTTTAACGTGTATGACACCAAGAAGATACACCAAAAGATCTTTTAATTTAAAAATGCCGGAATAAGAACAAGGGGCTGATCCAGAAGCGATGAGAAGATAATATGTGAGATCTGACAAACTCTGCAAGGAAGAGAATCATGGAAGTGAGGCAACTGGCAAGATAGAAACATTTACAGAAGATGGATAGAGGACCCAACTCTATATGGTATAAATGGGAAGAGGGGAAGAAGCATGAAAAGAAGAAGAAATACTGTTAACAAAGTTATTTTTAACTGAACTGCAAAAAGACAAACAACATGATGCAAAATACGGAGAATAACATTTTCTCTTGGAAACAGGTATTTGCATTTGCTACTGCTGTTTGCTTTTCTTAATAACAAAGCTTTAATTACATTAATTTTAAAAATGTTACAGTGATACCAAATGTGTGTTTCTATAGAAATAATGTTATGAATTACTGTTCCTTTAAAGACAGAATGAAGATTAATACTGAACTTATCTAAATCTTCCTAATGAGTAGTTAATGAGTACAGACTGACCACACATAATATACTGTCTAAGGGTGTAAGAGGATCTTGATTCTCACTGAAAAGCCCCATTTTCTTTTGGCAGCCTTTAATATTTATTACTGAAATGTATATATAAATAATGTTTGTCAGTTTTCCTTTCTGGAACTTTACCAGGCAGTACTTGTGATACCATAATTGTCTGCCATTTATTAGGCCATATTAATCTGTTAATGTGTACATAAGAAATTAAAAAAATTTACTGCTTCAGCATTTTATTTATTTCTTAGAACTAATTATTAAATATTTGTTTGGTTTACATTACAGTCATGTTGCTTGGAAACTGCTTGATTTCAAATTCATAATGTTTTTAGAAAAATATTCGCAATACGGAATTCCTCTGATTCTGGCAGCAGTTTTAATATTTAATGATATAAAACTCTTCATGCATGCTGGCACGCAATTGGACAATAAAGAAAAAGAAATTAACGTAAGAAGCCCGTTACTTGCATACTTTCTTGTTTTGGCTGCCACTTTATTGGTAACCACAGAATTAATTTTTGATCATAAACTATTTGCAAATTATCACATGATATGTGAATTTATACTGCAGTTCTTGTTTGGAATGTTTGTTTTTGAATTTGTAACACAGTACTTCTGGAATCCTATTGAATATTTCACTTATCACACACTGCCAAAAATTGTGGAAAAACTGGCACGTGGGGAAGAGTGTTTATTCTATACAATATGTAGTGATGACTGTAAACCATTCACACTGTTTCTGTATGCAGTGTCGTGGTTCTTATTCTACTGTGGTTTGAAACGTTCAAAATTAACTTGTAAACCTCAAGACAGCTCACCAGAAAACAACAACAACTATTGGACAAGTGATAGAACCAATAATTCTTATTGCACTACTGGCAACAACAACTACAGCCTCGATAATGTGGATGTAGCACCTCCTCTACCTTCAATTTATGATCAACAAAAAGGCACTAGAATGTGTGATATTAGTCGGCAGGAACGGCAACACAATAAAACTCTAACAAGCCATCATAATAAGTCTACTGATCAAAAATTGAAGAAGAAAAATGATACAAAAAAGAATACAACCAACGCACATAGAAGTCGACGAAAGAGCCCAAGAAAAAACACAGCAGGCTTGAATAGATGTATGGACTGCAGGTACAGCAAATAAAAATAGATTACACCTTTTTGTTAGTACTGTTTGATGCAGCAATGTCACCGTTCTGAGAAAATAAGTAGGAAACATAGCTTAAATATTTGATGCCATCTTGCTATTATGTCTAATAAAACTGACAATAAATTGTGTCAAATAAAAATATGTGCTAGTAAACATAATTAGTGGCAGCTTGTTCTTAGGATTCAATGGTTCATATATGCACTTACAACTTAAATATGCTTAAGGCTTTGTTGAGCAAATGGTCTCATATTTAATTAATGATTTGTGAGATGTATGTAATGACTTTATAATAATTAATTTGTGTAGTATGTAAAATCACTCATTTCTGGTACTCAAAGTTCAAGTAGTTTTCAGAACTTCCTGAGTACGGTAAGCAGGTGGACAGGGTAACTCCATACATGCACAAGATGCAGTTTAGTGGCAGAGTTACAACAAAGTCTGAAGTGCCCCAACCACAGATATCAACAGCATCATACTCTTTTCTTTTTAATTATACATTTTTAAAGTGATGTAAAACAGAAACACAATCTAATGTAACCAATATCTGATAATAATTATTATAGTCACGTGTATCATTTGGAATTGGATAATTATGCTTACATCGTAGAAAATTCAGAACACTGAATACTCAACTATCAAAAATCACGAACTGCTTCTGAATGTACAGGAGTAAACTTGTAGTACATGTCACATTCATGTAACATGGGGACTTTTGAAATACCAGTAATGCATTTGTCTAACACACCTTCATTTACACAGCCTAAAAATGACAAAAAAATGATGGATTCTGTTCAGACACTTGCCAACAAATATACCTTGCAGTTTGTTAACACCAATCATGAATACATATTTAAACTATGATTTTGAAAATAAAAACCTTATAGAAAATATAATAATTCTGTCAGACATTAACTTGCCAATTATTGTGAAAGCCAGAATTCCTGTGCAGACAGGCGTGCTGTGCATACTTGAGCAATTGTATCTACAGTCCTGTATTACCCTAGCCTTTAGGTAAAATTTTTTACTATACTAGTGTCTTTATTTTTCATCAACAGGCAACATGTTAAATGGGTCAGGAAATGTAGTTGTTGAATTTTTACAGTAGGCCTAATCACTGTTAAGCTTTGTCGGTGTTAATTTTTAGAATGGACAGGCAGGCATTAAGAACTCTTTAATATTTGTTCCCTCCAATGTGCTTAATTAAATTAATGCTCTATGTTTAGTGTTCCAAAACGCCACTGTCTTTTGGAGTAAACACATTGTAAGAATGTATGTGCATGAACTCTCACTAAACTGTTGATCCCATACTGTATCTTACCATGCTCTCTGCAAAAAGGTTGTTTAGTGGTTAGATCTTAATACGAAGCCTGGTTAACTAAATAAAATAGTTAAAATATTTCAAAACAGACAAGAGTACTCCTCTATACAATACCCGAATATGGCAAATTTTTATGATTAAGCAAATTACTATTGATTTAAATATACCACTTTACAGGTGTAGATTCTTTCTCATGTACTCTGTAGAATTATTATTATTACTATTATTATTTTTGTTTTAAGCATACAGAATGTTGTGAAAACTGTTGACTGTGTACTGGGAGGGTGACGAGGCTATCCTTTGCCCTTATTATTTCCCATTAAATAAAGTCAAGTCTACTAAACCTGAGTAGGCGCAGTCTAAACAGGACTTTTGGAAATAATTCGCTCCGAGATGAGAATGTTATTGGTTGGTATGCACCAAAGCGCCTTGGGCATGCACTACTGCGTTCTTCGTTTCAGGGTGGAAAATCAACGCATGTGGATTCGTATGGTTAAAACTACAAACAACATAACAATTAACACCTGCATGTCCAGCAGAGTTAGCACAGGTCAGATAACAACTGGTGAAACGTCGGAGGTCAATTTGCAGAGGGAGGGAAATGTCACTCGGAATCCGAATGTCTCATAACAGTGTGCTTCAATGTAGTTTAAGAACCCACAACGTAAACACTTGAAGCGATCCACTAACCCTCAACTAACTAGCTATCTAAAAAAATGAAACGTGTAGTGGTTAAATAGTTTAAGGACTGATTTTAGACTGATAAGGATGACAAATACGCATTCGATACTGTCACGCTCGAAGCTCATATCAATACAAACCACAAAATTCTGAAACATGGTATGTTTTTGAACACGTATTGACCGCACAACACGCTAGTCAAATTTGTAACCTGCAGGTGCCAGCTAATGTCGCGTGTGAATAGTGTCGTTACAATCGATACAGTACTAATTTACGCAAAGTACCCTGAAAGTACTTTATTTTTCTCGGTATCGACTAGTTTTCGTGTCGGTATCCAGCCAACGGCCAGTGCCCGAAATTAGTACCGTACGATTCAACGAGAACGCCTTCTCAATTAATTATTCAGTGAAACAGCATCGGACGTTTGTGCTAACAACAAAGCTCAGATGGGCGACACACAAACCCATGCACACTGGGGTCCTTACGAATTCTACAGAACAATATTTATTTTCTTGGATTTCGTTGTCCATGACGTGTCCGTTACTTAATTAAATATCACTATAATATTGACGACTCGGAACACAAAGTTTTTTATAAGTAAAAACGTAAAGTTTTACCTTACAGCCTAAACCGGCTTTCACCTATGGAAGGCTTCATCAGAGGCTATGAGCCTCAATCGAGTCGTCAATATTATAGTGATATTTAATAATATTTATATTTTCTTAAATGTTTAAAAATATTACTGTGCCGTAATAGCGTCTTACACATTTTATCATCGGGTTTGTTAGTCAGAAATATTTAGCGATAAAAGAAGTTGTTTGCAAATAACATATCCTTACGGCGATACGTAATACTATTTGTGTACGCTAGTGAGTTATGTTGATGACCCATCGCGTAGCAATGTGTGTGTAAACAATCAAAGAAAATATCTGAATATTCCAGTCTTTTTATATCTTGTAACTCGTATATAACTCCGGGGAATCCAACTCCTAGACTAATAATACTGTCTCGGCCAAAAGGACGACAGTCGGAGACAAAAGTGCAGCACTTACCGACACTGTTTCTGTGTATAAATAACGTTTCGAGTCCACGTTGCATGGCATTGCCACAGTCGGTATTCATTAACTGCAGCTTATCACATCCAATGAAGTCGACCCGTAGTGTCGTCATGCTGCTGTCGGTGTAGCCGTTGTTTAATGATGTGCACAAACAAGTCAACAACGTAACTACACTGATGCGAGATAAATTTAATTAATTCGAAATTAATTAAAAAATTAATCACGACTCATAACAGTTCCTTTGGTAATGGTTTAAACCTTCGTCTACCCGTGCCGACGGGTAACGGGACGAGCTATAACCTTCGTCTGGACTGCTACCTTTCTGATGGAGAGGGCACTCTCCATGTGTGAGAATAGACAACTACATCTTTTCCGAGACGTATGTCACCGCCGGCGTTCCTTACGTAAGCGTTTTCTATTCTCTGTTTAACTTAACGACGTATCCCGCCGAGAGTCTGGATAGCCACTTTTGGGGACTTAGATTGTAACGCAGATAGAAAAATCAAACGACTGCAGCGCCAGTTCGTGGACTGGAAAGTGGCCATCAACGCTACCAAGAGCACCGCGGTCATATTCTCATGCTGCGGGGGCATCTACGAATCGGCAGAACGTATTTGCGCTGGTCCACAGAAGTCAAGCGTCTCGGCGTCCACCTAAAATGTTCAACTCACCTTGTGTGAAAAATCCTAGACAGTTACCAAGGGAGAGTCTGCTCGCCTGGGTTGTTTCCATACTTGCTAGCCGCCCTATCCAAAAACTAGGTAAGATTATTGTAGGAAAGTATCTGCTGCAGGTGAACTGGTATCCAGTTCCAGTATCCAGACGGCAAACCTCTTTTGATCTCTTCGAAGGTTATACTATGGAAGAATCATGAACCGAAGGCACATACACATCTACATTTACAAGATGAGCGTAAATCGAAAAGAGGACCGTTCATCGACTCCGGGTCCACAAAACCTCTAAGATTAGTTTCGGTGTTTAAGGTATCAGTAATCGTTGGTTAATATATTTACAATATTTTGTTCGCTTTTGTTGCAAACTCGGCTCAAAAGCAGATTGTCATAAATGAGCTTTATTTCTGTGCCGATTTTTGAAAGCGTATTGAAAATAAAACAAAATCAGCTGTTTCAAAGAAGACAGAAGAATATCTAAGGGTCGCTAGAGCAGAAGGATAACATTCGGACGCCTTGCGCAGACCTTCTCGATGCTGTCTCTGTGTACCAATCAGATTGCACAGATAATAAGATTAGATTACAGTGTTGCGTCCACGTTGCCGCTGTGTTGCGACAATTAGTATTCATTAACCGCAGCTTGTCGCCTTAAGTGGAACCGACCTATTCACGTGCAGAAACATGTCAACAACGTAACTACACTGATGCAAAATAAACAGTTAATTACCACTGAAATAGTTGCTTTGACGCCGACCTCATCCTTCTGAGCAAGGTCTGTTAATGGCCAGTAAGCACAAAAGCGGTGCGATGGTATAAGGCTGCTGACACACGGGCCACTCTGTGGCGCCACTCAGTGGCTCGTATGAATATTGGTTCGCTTCAGAGACGCGCCACTCAACATTTGCTCAGTGATAAAAGATTGTTTCATTTAGTTTTTACATCAGTTTCATCATGGACTCTGACGAGGAAGTTCTTTCTTCTTGCTCTTCTTGTACGTCGGCGACGCCGTCGTAGACAACGTCGATTCTGGATGCACCAGATAACGTGTGAACGGTTGGTAGTGGGACAGTTTTATACACTAGAATGAGTGAGCTAAAAGCAGACAATACGAAATTTTTAAACTACTTCAGGATATCACAAGACACATTTAATCAGCTTCTTAAATTGCTACAATTTCACATACAGAGGCAAAGCACAAATATGAGAAGGATGTTGTGGGAATGGAAGAAGATCGACCTGTCATACAACCAGTGTGGCCACGGCTTTAGTAATAAGAGAGAAGTTTGCCGAATTCTTTTGTACACAAGAAGGTGTAACGCCAAAACGCAAAAAAAGGAAGTTGAAGCAAGTGGCAGCTGTTGGATTGACATTGACGTATGTGGGAAGCTATGAAAGGAGTTGACACAAAGAAGTGTAACAGCCTTCAGTGTCGACGTGCACATGTCTGTAGGTATCATAAATCTAACAAGAGCAGAGGTTCGGCAGAGAGAAAAATTACAAGGAAATACAGCAGAGGCGTGTGAACAAAGTTAACAAGTACAGCTGAAAGCGTGGAGCAATTAAGGAATTGTTCTGGCTGATAGGCAGAACAATCGCCAGAACAAAGTACAATGAGAAAATACTAAGAAGGAATAAGACGGAGGCGAACGCACTAATCAACGAGGCTACTGGACGCGTAGCGAAACCAAAGAGTGGTCCTGGTGAGAAGTACACGCAGAAATACAAAAGAGAGCCACACAGGAGGTTATTAAACTAATGTAACGAGTACATCTGGACGTTAAAGAAAAGGGTGATTATGAGTAAAAGATAGCAAAAACACCAGAGAGAAATTTACTAAAGCCACACCAAGTGTGTGAACTCTAACAGAGGATGCAGCTGGACATTGGAAGACAATGCTGAAATTGGTCTCGCCTGGGTATAGAAAAGTCAGCGAGGGGCCAGACAAAGAGATACAGCGAAATCTAGAACAAAGTGGAGTACACTCATTAACCAGAGGCAGCTGTGCGTTAGAAGAAAATTAAAAGAATGTGTCTGAATGGGACATAAGAAAAAGGTGACAGGATGATTGACGCATGTGAAATCGAACTATCGTCACAGGCTGAGGGTGGAACCAAAAGGAAGGAAAGGAGAGTAGGGAAGTACGATATCCTATCAAAAACCAGAGTTCAACGTAGGCGGGTTTCCAGAAGTAAAGTTCTAGGAAGTCTAGAACGAAAAACCAATGGAAACGTCGCGTAGGAACGTGTAAAAGAAATAGGAGGGAATTTTCGTCGAAAGGAAGGACGATAACCAATGATAAAGAAGGTGGTGGACCACGAGAGTCTTAAAGGGGAGTTAGGTGGAATTAGTATATAAAATAAGCCGAGAGCGCGATCGAGGAGTCTAATAATAATCTTTCGGAGGAGTCGGTCGGAAGTGTTGACGAGATGATTATAAGTTTCGTGGAGTCTTAACGTAACAGTTCAGAGTCTTTACGGAAACTCAGAATTAGTCGGTAGTGAAAGTCCGCGAATTGACTTAAAACGTATGAAGGTATAACATATACAAATAATTGTGAAGATTTGTAACTTATAGTATATTTCGTAGAACCAAAGTTAACAAACAATGTGTATAATAGCTACAATTAATATTGAGAAGTGCGAACTAAGGTTGTAGTAATATATAACTTATAAAACAATTCGGATCGAAACATAAGTTCGAAAACAGTTGTGTAAAAATTATAAAGCGTGTAACAAGAATAAACGTTATCACTAGTAACCGGTAATTATTTATTGGAACGTCGGAAGATGACGGAGTGTCTTAATCAGAATGTAGTGATCAAAAAAGTGTTCAACTATCATGCACTACGAGAATAAACCACGATATGATTAGCGCATCTACACTTTCATGGCAGAGCTAAGGAGTTAACGATAATCAACGCAGTTCTACACGCCGCATTTTGGATAACTTACCAAGAGTAAATTTTATGCATTAATTAATATATTGTTAAAACACCTGTCTGTCCTACTCAAAGAATCTACGTATATAACTATGCCATACTTAAAAAACTCACGTGTCTTATTAAAGATAAACTTCATATATTAAACATGAATCCATTTCTATATAAAATATGTGTAAAATGATATTTAATAGAGATAAGTATTAAATTTTACCTTGAGATAGAGATCTTAGAATTAATGTCTATTGAGATAGATCATGATATTAAATTAACAAATGATCATAAAATATTAAATCATATGGAATTAATATGAATGCCAAGTATAGTAATAATAATAAATGCAAATTATATTGATAAATGTGTATGCGTTTTCGTTATTTAATAACTACCTGTGGGATGATACAGCAATTAGTATTCTTGAGCATATAAGATTTCTTTGTACTCATCACGCATAAGTAACTCAACACAATTACAATCATCAATTACAATTACATCAGTAGACTTCATTGTAACTTTAACTGCCGTTGCTATATTGAAAAAACGTAATCTCTTAATTAACAATATAATTAATGACAACGAGTAATAAAAACAGTTTAACATTATATTTGGCGCTCCAATAGCGGGCTTTAAGAAGGTAATATCTAGCAAACGTAAATTAGAGTTATATTTGACGCACACAACGTCGGGCAAAACAGTTTAACAGCACAATGCCATGGCAAGACAGAATGATATACTGACCTTTTTCAGAGAAACGTTGTCTGATACTGTTTCACTATCGAACCATAGTCCTAATAAAAAATATTTTAACAACTTATTTTGTGTCAAAATGTGTTCTTACTTAAAATATATCTCGCAGTGGACATATTTGTTTGAAAATAGAAAGGGTTTCTATTTATATGAATATTGTTCGTTTGTCACATCTAATTTGTTTCAAAGATTTTGATGGATTATGTTAAGAACATTACACCCACGTACACTCTCTTTACCTTCCTCCTCCCTCCCTACACCCCTCTCTCTTCCACACACACACACACACACACACACACACACACACACACACACACACACACACACACACACACACACACACACACACACACACACACACACACACACACACACACACACACACACACACACACAATAATCGTATTACAGTAGACGAAATATTAATCAGTTTGGTGTTGAGTAATCGTTTAACTGTTGGTTTCCTGTAGGCCAGACCTAAACTTGTCTGCAACTGTAAACTGTCTGCATTGTTCGCAAGATTGTTTTGACTCATATGTACTCAAGTAGTGTTTACATAAAACATTGTTAAGACCGTCTCGCCCGAATTCGCTAATATGCTGTTATGTAATTTAGAAGTCATTGCTTATAGCGAGCGAAAATTTAAAAAATTTCAAATTTTCTTCTCGATCGATTTTGTTTACACGCAGTTGTGTCAACGACTTCAAGTAAAAGCAATAAATAAGGCTTAATGTGAAGATGTCAAACCAACGTCGCTAGCAGACAATAGAAAGATGTTAGACTCCACGCAACAATAGATATGAAAGTTCAAGATGACAGGAGAAGCTTGGCTAAAAATTATTACCCCACAACAAACTACACAATGCCAGGCTAGGGCACTCGCACGTGTACGGAGAACTGAGGCGAACATACGCTCGGGGGTTACGTCAGAATACTATGGTACTGCAAAAACGACAGGATGTCACAAAAGAGTTGAGGGTGCTGCACTTTACAGAGACAATGAAAGAAATAACTAGTTGAAAAGACTCGAGGATGCTGCACAGCGGGAGGTGATGTTTACGTGACGGACACAATTTACGGTTAGAAAGTCGGGGTGGCTTCACCAGCCAACGCATGTCAGAAATTATTAATAGCTACAAAAAAGGGGTGTAAGATAGAACAATACCTCAAGATGACCAAGGAAATAGATGGGGGAAGTCAGAACAACATTGCGTATGTCCCAAACAAAAGGGTGATTGACAGGCGCGCAACGACCAGAAATTCGGCGAAAAGGATCAACGTCCGAACGAAGAAATGTGGGGGATGTCTGACAACTTATCAGAGTACAACGTCTTGCGAAGACACCGGTGGAGAGGAGAGTTTCTATGGTAACCAGAAGTCAAAGCGAATCATGGAACACAAACCAAAAACCCTGAAGAAGTGGGATAAAGTATTCTAAGAAAATATCGAGCTATCGTAAGTAAGGAAAGGCGTGGACAGGCTCAAGACAAAGTTTGGGTAGGGACGAGTTGATAAAAACTAACTGTCTAACATGGAGGAGGGTCAGTCTTATTAGATTTTTTGAACATATATTTTGACTCGGTATTACTGTGCTCAGTCTTGTAAAATTTATCAGTCTTAGTGAAAACTCAGTGTTATAATATTCGGACTTAGTAATTTCAAAATGTAAGATTCAAAGTGCAACCGGAAGTAATACGCGAACACAACAGTATAAAATGTGCGAATTAACGAACTTAGTTAAGCATTAACATTATTAGGAATTTCCGAGTGAACAATTCGAGCGACTCAAACGAACTATCATGTAATCTCGGCACATACACGAAACATTATTAATGTTCTGTACAACTTAGACAGAATTACATTTAGCCAGTGTTAATGAATTACACTAAATGTAGCAGAACATTTAAATACTTGAACAAACTAATCAACCAAGTAGTATAAACGCATATACATCAACACAAAGTCAAGTGAATTTCTGTGATGAACGGACATCGACATTAACTTTGCGAGCGTGAACATACACCACTCATTTTAGAATGATCACACATTATAAAGCGAACTGATCTATACAAACTGACATTGAAAGCACATCATATCCACACGACTCTATAATTGACGCGAGTTCACGTGTGTGTACAAGTGACAGTGCATTCAACTTTATTCAACAAGATGTGTTCTTCAGACTTCACCAC
Source organism: Magicicada septendecula (assembly GCA_034769895.1). Classification (NCBI taxonomy): domain Eukaryota; kingdom Metazoa; phylum Arthropoda; class Insecta; order Hemiptera; family Cicadidae; genus Magicicada; species Magicicada septendecula. Next base: position 63,849,197 of record CM068369.1, on the reverse strand, counting down.
AACAAAGAGGCCGACCACCGCTAGACCATATTCTTATCTCAAGTAACAATTATTAATCTATTAATTTAGTAACTACTACTGTCCTGACTCTTTCAAAGAATCCCCACCCTGGGAGTTTTTAAATGAATTTGATAAAAGAATAAGTTTAAAGTTATAAATAATGAACAAGTAATCGAAACTATCTGGAATTAATGAACGCATTAATTAATTATTATTTGAATTTATTGTATATCATGATTTATGTATGTATGTCTTTTTCAGCTATCATATAAGCTAGAACTTGTTTAATGATATATATGTGTTATTTGATGTATTTACAGGTACAGCAAACTTTTTATGTGTTATGAATATAAATTGACTTAATGAATAATAAATTAGTCATTTTAGTATAGTTAAACAAATGCGTTCATTATTACTAAAACCCGCATGTTAAAGTTTCACATAGAACACAATTAAACGAATATTTATAATCGTACAATTTTCATGTGTAACAAAAGACCATGATTAATTTACTAAAGAGTCTCTTGTCTATTATGCTAATTGGTAATTAAAATTGATAATTGATCTAACTAACTAATATACATCGTAATTAGCATAATAACACCGTATGCTGTTTTTCTTCTGTTGTAATTATGATACTCAACAGTAAACTGATATGGCTAGAGACTGATCTTGCAGGGAGAATATTGTTACATATTTGTTACACTTGTAGTAGCCATATGGGCTAGATCCAAATGTATACGACTGTTGCAGAGAATGATGTTAAATTTTTTTATGGTGCAATCCATAGGCTACAATACAATAGTTATTACAGAAAATATTACATTCATATTTACTCAGTTATTCTTGTATTATTTTTATATTATTATTAATAATAAAAAATTTTGTGCAAGAATATATTTTTTATTATTTTTTGAATATAACACTGTTTAAATACTGTTTCTTTAAATAATTATTAATTTGTATATCTGATGCTCTTAGTTAAATACTATTGAAACAGTATTATATTAAAAAATAATTAAAAATATATTCTTGTACGAAAAGTCTGAAAGTGGCCCGTGTGCAAGCCTCAACGCCACAAATCGTCGCCACTCGTTGCGGGTGACAAGTGAGTAATAAGACACACCCAGAAACTTTTAAGATTTGTCAGCTTCCATAAATGACTGCGCCCACCAGTATTTTTTTTTATTTTAGCAGGTGGCAAGAAAGTTAAAAAATGATGCTTAGCAATTATCCCGATCACGATTTTCTGTTGGATACCTTATCTTTAGCGCGCAATACAATGAGCAGTATTTCTCAAGTTTTTAACCGAAACAAACATGGTTAACGCGGAGTTACGTTACAACACGTGGTGACCACGCTCAAGTGCCAGAGCAGTAGCGGACTAAAGGTGGGGGGCGGCCCGCCCCGGGCCCCACTTAGTAGGGGGCCTCCAGATTTGGAAAATTAAGTTTAAGAGACCAACAAATTACTTAAAACCTGTCATCAAAATGATTACCAAACAGTGGATAATTCAGAGAGCGGAAATCAGGTCAGTTACTCGAATGAACGAATTCACAAAAAGTGATCACATATTGCGCGGGTGAACAAAACCGTGAGTGACATCGAAGACAACAGCACGTACAACTGTACAGAAAGTAACATAGTGTGTGTTATGCACTAAAACTGCTGACTTGAAAAAAAATTGCTATTATTTGCAGCAACGATAAATTTGATTTGCAGTATATACCTAAATAATACTACTTATATTAGGCTGTTTCTTTAAACTTCCTATTACAATATGAAGGTAACTTTTTTATTCAAACATTACTATAGCTCTTTATAAAGTTTCCTAAGTTGGAGTATCAATACAGTAATTAGACAATAAATGTATAACAGTTTTGCTATATATTACATAAAGATAAATTGGATTATAAACATCCGTCTTATGGGAGGGAGACCTCAGAAAGAAATCCGCCCCGGTCCTCCACTGTGCCAGAGAATCGATATATCAGATATTATTTGCCAGAAATAACCAGACATAAATAATTAAGTTTTAATAGCTTTGTTAAATATAAAAACAACATTAACTGATACACATACAAAAGTTTACAGTAGAACGTAGGAATCAGTCAGGTCATTGTAATACAATTTTTAACAACTTACGCAATCGAACATTTAATTTTCATACTTTATTTAGTTTAAACATGAACACTCAAGATTGTAAATAATAAATAAAACAATGACATCACCAACGAATACAATGACGTTACTGTTTATTGGTATTCATCACAGTCTGCGAAACATATTGTGTAAATTGAGTGCAACACTGACAACACTGACTCGGCAGAATTTCCGTCAAATGGACACAATAAGGTGACAGATTACAACAGCACACAGACATTATATGCACGTACATTAGTGCAGTAGAAATAAGTGAAAAAACACCTTGAGGTGGAACTAATTGGAACAAAAATGATTCTTGTTGCAAATGGTAGATAACACGCTCCTAATCAACATACTAAAAATATACATCCGTATTGTCGCGCAAAATGCGTTTTTTTTGGCCGCCATCTTGAAAAAACATCAAAAATTAAAAAAAATCATAAAAGATCATGTGTGGTATCAAATTACAGGGAATTTCATGCTGAAAAAGAATATGATATTGGTTTTTAAAAATCAAAGGAAATAACAAAATGGTGGCCGAAAAACGGAAAGCTTTTGCAGTATTGAAAAACATATTTTTATTATTTTTAACACACATTTTTAAAACATATTTTTAGCTTTAACTTCGCTCACAATTTTAAAAAAAATGTTAAATTAAAAAAAGAAATTAAAATTTGATTATTTAAAGTTAAAATTTCACATTAAACAAAATCTATAATTTGAAAAAGTTATACAATAAATGAGTTTATTTCATCAAAATCAAATCTCATCTTGATCTTCATCTAAATCAAAACTGTCTCCTGTGTTTGTACAGTTCTTTCCACAACAGTTTTTACAAACTACGGAACATGGAAGTCCATATCGGCGACATGTACATTTCATGGTGGTACATGGTTCTTCAACTGTAGTTTGGCAGGCACATTTAATCATATTTAAGAGTTTGTCTGGTGCTGGGCTCAAGTCTGTTAATATCGGCTGAAATTCTCCATCAACCAACTGCCAACCCCATAGTGTAGGATCAAGATTTTTCCAAATAAAAACCTGCAAATGCACTTGAAGTAGGTGGTATTTCGCTGCATTTTGTGTTGGAGGCAAACGAGCTATATCAAATTCTTTTTACTTCCATATTCCTTAAGGAATGGAAGTATGGTGATGGCAAAAAAAATCGTGTTCGAGATTATTGCAGATTCTGATTCTACTACGCTCAAAACATGAAAAAAAGTCGTTTTCCGAAAAGTGTCTGTGTGTGTGTCTGTGTGTCTGTCTGTAGATTTTTTTTCTATGGCAGACGATAACAGCCGCAAATTCAAACAGAATAAAATAATTTTTTGCATACAGCCCTGATTTGTAGAGTACTCACGACCTATTGTTTTTGGTGAAGATCGGTTGAGGGAAAGGGGTAGTTTACCTGCAACGGTTTTTTTTTATCAAGGGAAATTTTTTTTTTGGCAAACGATAACAGCCGCAAATTCAAACAGAATCAAATAATGTTTCGTATACAGCCCTGAATTGTAGAGAGAGTTCTCAAGACCTATTGTTTTTGGTGAAGATCGGTTAAGGGAAAGGGGTAGTTTACCTGTAACGTTTTATGTTTTAACAAGGGTATTTCCTATGGCAAACGATAACAGCCGCAAATTCAAACAGAATCAAAAGATTATTTGCATACAGCCCTAAATTGTAGAGTTCTCAAGACTTATTGTTTTTGGTGAAGATCGGTTGAGGGAAAGGGGTAGTTTACCTGCAACGTTTTTTTAACAAGGGTATTTTCTATGGCAAACGATAACAGCCGCAAATTCAAACAGAATCAAATAATTTTTTGCATACGTCCCTGAATTGTAGAGGACTCAAGGAATTTTGATTTTGGTGAAGATCGGTTAAGGGGAAGGGGTAGTTTACCTGCAACCTTTTACGTTTTAACAAGAGTAAAGTACTTGAAAATTTATTTAAACTTTTTGAAACAATGGTAATTGTTAAAAATAAAATAATTTTGTTGCCAGGCAATAAAATTATAGTTTTTTCATTTATGTATTTTTTCTCAGTTATGTACTGTTTACGTTTCCATTTTATTATTATGACTACCGCAATGAAAAGGCAGGGAACACACACACACACACACACACACACACACACACACACACACACACACACACACACACACACACACACACACACAATTCGCGTTATTTCTGGCCTCATTCATGTTTATTTTCTTACATTTGCACGGTTTTTAAATGGAAAGTGCCGAACCCATACCAACATAAGGCATGCAAGCCGAAAAAGTGTCCAGCGTGGATAGCGATTTGCTTCCTGTGTATCGCTGGGCAGTGTAACTGCACGTGTTTACAGAGGAAAGATTCATAGACAGACTTTTTGTCTTTAGGGAATGAACCCTCTGCAAGATGCTGAGGGTCCATGAGTGACTTCGGAGCGCTCCTTCTTTTCTGCGTGTTTGTTCTGTGAAACGTACACTGTAGATTCACAGCTTTATTCAAATCAACGCTCAATAGGAAATGTTGAAAATTTTTGTCCACGGTGTACCCTCATACACACTAAACCTGCTCTGATGTTATAATTACGGACATCATAATATTAAAACTTTGGAAACTTGAGCACTACTTAATGGAGCTCAATCATTAACTTATACAAGCCATTAATTTTATGCATATTTTTTATATATATGTGTACAACGTTATCGGCAACAAAGAAGTAGTTTTTGTTAAAATTCCTTCCCAGGATATTTGGCCGTAGTCCAATGTTTTCTACAAAGCCAGACGTTTCGGCAATGCCATCGACTTCCATCATCAGTGAAAATCGAGTGCGATAACGTGAGGTGGTATATGTTAGTGACCACAGTACTGTGGTTAAGGCTGAAGCAGTAAGTAGAAAGAAGTAGTTTCTATGGTAATATTTCATTTCGAAAATGATTTTAAATATAAATCTTAGAATATGGAAGTCATGTATGGTTCTCCATACCGATATTATGTATTTATATTGTAAAAAACACGAGGGAACACTAGTAGAAACAATGCTAAACAAACCAAAAATAGGTTAACTATAGGTTAAATTTATAAAATATCTCACTGTTGCTGTAGTTGTTTGGCTCCTTGATAGAGAGACAATGTTGTCCTCTGTTGTCTCTCTCCACCATGTACATCTGCATGTTTCACATCCTGGATTAAACCGATCTGCTAGACGCTTGTGGCTTAAAGCACTACTAAAGAGTGATTGCTTTATGCTTCTCTGAGAGCTGGATTGTGTGCGGTTTAGAATTCTACATGGGTACCAGCAATCTATCTTACTCGTATGTTAGACTGTTAAAGTTTGAGATTTCTGTTATAAGTACCAGCTACTAGCCTAATGTAAAGCATTAGGCTAGAAAATGAAAGCATAGTTATGAAATCCTAAATAAATTTTAAGATTTTTGAAATTATGGCCAACTCATAGTTTCTGCACCAAAGCATATTTGTTGAAATGATTGTGCCTTGGGGTGGAGCTGTCAGTCAGCTATAAAACAGCACACCAAACTGCAAGTGAAGAGATATTAGTGACTTTGATCAAATCAAGTCATCAATATCATTTTGACTGGAAAATAGGTGACAAATGTGCCTCTGAAATTCAAAAGATGAGATATAAGAATGTATGTGAAACAAGTTTTGGTGACAACAATAATGTTGATTATGTAATCATTTGATTTGCCTGATTTTCTTTGGGCAAGCTCTGCTTGCGTTTTCTGCTCTGATGATTCGCCTCTGAGCCACTTGTTTTTGTGATGGAAATGCGAACACTAAACAATGACTCAAGCCCAAGAAGGGTGAATACATCGGCAGATGAACAGCGTGTGAAACCTGTGACAGTCTTTCTTCCAGAAGATCATCAAATGATGTGCGAGGAAATATCACAAGTTACCAGGATTTCACCAACATCAGCATTTTGAATGTTTACAATTTGCAGAAAACAAAAACTTGTGTCTGATAGGTCCTTTACTGCTTGACTGCTGAACAGAAGTAGAAACGACTGGACATTCCAACATTACTGAAAGAAATATTTGACGTTTGATGTCATTCCTGTCTCGAAATGTTGCTGTTGATAAAAGTGGATTAGAGATGTTGAACCAGAATTGGAATGACAGTTGGAAGATGTGCTTGGTTGGGTATGCAACAATGTGGCATCACTCGTTGCAACTTTGACCTGGCACAGATCAAAGTCAACCAGATAATGCAGAACATCAGCAGATGGATGGCGGCGGCATATGGACTGTCACTATCCTTGAACAAAACTGGTGTCATGAGTCTGACAAAAAAGGGAATTCCCATCATCTTGTCTAGCTGGGTTGGTAACACGATTGTCCATACAAAACCCCTTGATAAATATCTTGGTGTGCTGATCGACTCAAGTATGAGCTCCTTTGAACATATAGGGCAGACAGTGGACAAGGATGTAACTGCACTTATTAGATTAATGTACCAATTTTTGTCTCACATTGGTCCAGTCAGTCCTTTTGTATGGCACAGAAGTGTCACAGAGGTGAATGCTGTTGATAGAGGATATACCGTAACGGTTGTCCCAGGAGTAGAGGACAGGAATCGTTAGGGATACGTTCTGCTTACTGTACTGTCTCAAAGGCGCTGGCAGGTTAACCCCATCAGTGGTGTAACTATGGGGTGATCAGAGGGAGGTTACTCTCCCCCCCCCCCACAGCTACGAATGTTTCAACAAACTTCTACAATTGTAACGTAGGCCTATTTGTAAACCAGTTGCATGTGCTTACAAACAATTAAAGACTCATAATATAATATAATATCTAAAGCTCATTAATAATTGTAGAAATAAAAGGATATTTGTAAATTAATAAAAGTAAGTAATAAAAAATATAATTTAATAAAAAAATTAGTAAATTAAGAAAACATAATAAAACACTCATGTACTTCATAAAAATGATTTTTTTTAAAATAATGGTAAGAAATAAACCCTGCTGATGTCCTAAGTGTCAGTTGTAAGTTAAACACAACTTTTAACTTTCATTTGACATGAGTTTATCGGCATTATTCAGGAAAGATTAATACTTAATTACATTTTTAGAAGAACCCAGTAATTATCTCGAAAGTGTCTCTAATGGGATGGTTATAATGATAGGCGATTTTACCATTCTACAACACACATAAATATAAACATAACTGCTAGCTGCTCATGGCTTTTGTACTAAATGTGTCAACACGCATAACTGTAAATATTATAGATTATATTTCTGCAATGTATCGATCGAGTGTGAATTGAAGCTAGAAATGTCGATAGGTTCAGTTATAGATTTCAGAATTCAGGCCAATTTCATTAGCCTCAATATTCTCTAATCTGCTTGAGAAATCTATGAAAAATATATTACTTACCGGTACATTTTTTTAACCCTAAAATATTTTATCTGACAAACAAAACTTTAAAAAGATGCCCCCAAAATCGATTCTACATTATTACTGAAGACGACTAATGATAGCTAGTTAGTATGTGGTCTTTTTTTTAACTTTTATCAAAACCTTCAATACTGTAGACCAACGAATTCTTTTTAAAATTTGAATTATTACAGAAAATGGTGTTTAGCATGTTACTGGTTTTTGTTCTACCTCTTCAAGAGAAAACAATGTGTGATGAATGAAAATGTTTAGACTACAGTGGGGATTGGGAAGTTAGCAGAGGTATTGCCCAAAGCTCATTCTTGGGTCAATTCTATTTATTAGTTACTTACAGCAGGCACCGCAGTAAACTGTGTCGAGACTTTTTCCTGCCGCATCCTCTGGAGTTCACTTTCCAGCTTTTCCCAGCTAGACCGACAATCAGCGATGATATGAATCACCTCCACCAGCTCTATCAAGCCATTCTTCACATCCATCGAGATGTTTCTCCTTCATCCTGGAGATGACTTGTCGGCGCCTCTTGAGCTCTTTTTCTTCATCACGTCTTCTCCAAATAACTACAGTAATAATAATAAAATAATAATAATGATAATGATGATGATGATGATAATAATAATAATGATGGCGATGATAATAACAGTAATAATAATAATAATAATAATAACAGTGTAGGCGATCAGCAGTGTAGGGAAAGATCTGTCCAAGATCTGAACTAGGAAACAGCTAGATTTGAAATAAAATATACTAACAATTTTAAATATCTGGTGGAAAACATATCCCAAAACGCCTCAGACAAAGAATCCTTTAACATAAGGAAACTCAAATTGAATTCCGATCTGACGATGAGCTGTGAAGTTTGAAAGCGCTAATCGGGATAATTTTTATATAGTGGTGTGCAACAGTGATCATTCTGCTTGAAACTCAAATAGTAATAAAACTATCATTATCAAACATAATAATTGGAACTTTATTTATAATTATAAATATTATTAGATTTAAAATAGATAATATTAATAAATTATTAGAAATAAATCATTTATATGATAAGTTCATAATTATAAAATTATATATTTTTCCATCAGGAATAATAACTATCATAATAGTTATTTATCTTTTATTTACATTAATTGTAGTTGTAAATATTATTAGAATCAAATTATCTCCTTTACAAAGAAAGTTTTAGTAAATGTTAAAAGTCATTCGACGTACACAACCATTAATTAAAATAATTAACAATTCATTAATTGATTTACCAGCTGCTTCAAATCTATCATATTGATGAAATTATGGATCATTATTAGGAATATGTTTAATTATTCAAATTTTAACTGGATTATTTCTATCAATACATTATAATGCAGATGTAGCAAGTGCATTCAATAGATTAAGACAGATTTGTCGTGATATTAATTATGGATGAATATTACGAATTTCACATGCAAATGGAGCTTCATTATTTTTTATTTCTGTATACTTACATGTTGGACGAGGATTATATTATGGTTCATATAAGTATTTTGAAACTTGAGCTGTAGGAGTAATTATTTTATTAATTTTAATGGCTACTGCTTTTTTAGGTTATGTTCTGCCATGAGGTCAAATATCATTTTGAGGAGCAACAGTCATTACAAATCTATTGTCAGCAATTCCATATCTTGGAACAGCCTTAGCAAATTGAATTTGGGGACGATTTGTTGTTGATAATGCAACATTAACTCGATTTTATTCTTTCCATTTTATTATACCATTTATTGCTTTAGCATTAACATTTGTGCATCTTATTTTTTTACATGTGACAGGATCAAATAATCCATTGGGAATTAACTCAAATAATGATAAAATCCCATTCCATCCTTATTTTTCCATTAAAGACATACTAGGGTTTTTTATTAATTTTAATTATCTTTTTTTGCTATATTATTCTTGAACCATATAAACTGAGTGATCCCGATCATTTTATTCCAGCAAACCCATTAGTTACTCCAAAACATATTCAACCAGAATGATATTTTCTATTTGCATATGCAATTTTACGATCTATTCCCAATAAATTAGGGGGAATAATTGCATTATTTATATCTATTTTTATCTTAATTTTTGGTCCTCTAATAAAATTCAAAGTTTATAGGATTAATAAATTATCCCATTAACCAACTCCTATTTTGATATTTATTTATTATTCTGATTTTACTGACTTGAATTGGAGCTCGTCCTGTTCAATATCCATACATCAAAATCGGAATAATTTTAACAGTAATTTATTTTATATATTTTATTTTAGACCCAATAATTAAATCTTTTTGAGATAAATTAATTAACTAGTTAATTAACTTATAAGAAAGCATTTATTTTGAAAGTAGAGAAAAAAATTAATACTATTAACTTTCAAATAAAGCAATTTTTAATGAATTAAATAATGGATTTAATTAAGACAAAAAATTAATAGATTTAAACTTTTGGTAAATATGATTTTCATGCTAAATATATCAATTTATCATAACGGTAACGAGGTAATGTTCCTCGAACCCAAATACTGTAAATAGAAATGAAGTTATTGTTAATTGAATAGGAAAAACTAGAGTCAATTTTTCTTTCCAAAAATATTAAACAAAATATTATACTCATAAAAATGATTCTAGCATATTCAGCTAAAAAAATAAATGCAAATCCTATTTCTCTATATTCAACATTAAATCCAGATACTAATTCTGATTCGCCTTCAGAAAAATCAAATGGTGATCGATTAGTTTCAGCTATAGCTGACGAAATTCAACAAATTGTTAGAGGAACAAATAAAAATGCCAATCATATTAATTATTGAAAAAAATAAATTAAAATTAAATTAAAACTTTCAATTATTACAACAGGACACAAAATAATTAATACAAGTCTAACTTCATATGAAATAGTTTGAGCAATTGATCAAATACATCCTAACATAGCATAATTAGAATTTGATGATCAACCTGTAATTATTAAACTTAAACTCCTATACTTGTACAAAAAAAAATATTATACCCATATTAAATGAGACACAATTAATTAAATATGGATAAATAGCTCATAATAATAAAGAATTAAATAGTCCTAAAGGTGGTCTAATTATGTAAATTAAAATAATATGATAATATTGGTATATTTCTTTCTTTTAAAAATAATTTAATAGCATCGGAAAATGGTTGTAAAATACCAATAAATCCTACTTATTTGGACCTTTTCGAATTTGAATATATCTTAAAACTTGTTGTTCCATTAAAGTTAAAAATGCAACACCAATTAAAATAAAAAAATAGTGATTAAAATAGTAATTAAAAACATTTTCTACATGTAATCTTATTACATAATTAAATTCTAAATTTAATGCACTTTTTTGCTAAAATAGAATAAATTAAATTATTTGATATGGTCCTTTCGCACTAATATCAAAAATATATTAGTAGACAGAAACCAACCTGGCTTACGCTGATTTGAACTCAGATTATGTAAGAAATTAAAGGTTGAACAGACCTAGAATATTTAAATTTACTCTAAATCCAACAACGAGGTCACAATCTAATTTATCGATATGAACTCTCCAAATTAATTACGCTGTTATCCCTAAGGTAATTTAATCTTATAATCAAAAAACTGGATCAATTAAACATTAATTTATGAAAAATTCATTTTAAGTTTTATTTATTAAAATGTCACCCCAACAAAAAATAAAATAAATTTTTTAGTTATTAATTCTAAACTTTAATAAAATAAATTTTATTTAAAACTCGTCCCACTCATTTATCTAAGATTTTTTACTTAAATTTTAAATTCAACTCATTTTAATTAAAAAAGAAAACTTTTCATCCATTCATTCATACAAGCCTTCAATTAAAAGACTAATTATTATGCTATCTTTGCATGGTCAATTTACCGCGGCCATTTAAATATCATTGGGGAGAATAGACCTTTAATATCTTACTAAAGGACATGTTTTTGGTAAACAGGTGAAAATTATATTTGCCTAATTCTTAAATATAATTTATTGTAATTTACTAATTTAATCATTTTAATGAAAATTTGTTAATTAACTTAATTTTCTTAGTATATATCTAAAATATATTAAATACATTTAAAGTAAAAATAAAATTTAACTTACTCATATAAAAAGGCTAACTACAAGCCTATTTAATGAATTGAATACTTAAATATAATAGAAATTATATTTAGCTTATCCTTAATATAATTAAATAAATATAAAATTTTATATTAAAATATAAATTATAACATTTATTCTAAATTCAATTCAATTCCAAAGAAACCAGAAATATTATAGTTCGAAAAAAATTTCATTACCAAAATTATTTTATCAATATTTATATCACAATAATTAACAAATAATTTTAAATCACTATAATTCGGGAAAAATAAATTTTTAAATATAATTAATCAACCCTGATACAAAAGGTACAAATAATAATTTTTACTTTTAACATTTACTATTAACCTTCACAGTTAAGTTAAAAATATATGTTCCATAAATAGTACTAAAACTAAATAATTATTTGTATTTAAAATAATTTTTATAATTAGATATAAATTTAAATTATAATTCAAATTATATTGATAAATCAATAATTTTTATTAGTGTAAATAATATGCTTAAAGCTTTAATTTGCATTCTAGCAGCTTTCCAGTACAGCTACTTTGTTACGACTTATCCCACTTTATAATGGGAGTGATGGGCGATGTGTGCATAATTTAGAACCTAAATTCAAATAATTATATTTAATAAATTTTACTTTCAAATCCAGTTTCATGATTTCATCATAGAAAACAATTCATTTTTATAATAATGTAATCCATTTTTCTTTAAAATTAACTGCACCTAGACCTGACATTGAATTAATAAAATATATGAAAATTATTCTGGTAAAACATTCTTGACAGAGGTATACAAGTATATATAAAGTGAAATCTAAATTTAGAGAATCGTTTAACCGCAACTGCTGGCACAAATTTTGTCCTCTATAAATAAATTTATTATTTCTAAATTTAATAATTAGTAATATTAAAGACTGTGCCCCTTAATACATGTCATTTAGATAAATAATAATCAAATTAAAATTATACTTGTAACTTAATTAAATATCTAATTTATTAGCCAGAATAAAACTTTACTTTCATTATTTATTAATAACATTGATTTTCAATATTTTAAACAATTTTTTTAAAAATAAAAATCATATATAAATATATTTTTTTCCCAAAATATCCTCCAAAAAAAAAAAAAAATCATGGCTGGTGAATTTTTTGCCAAGTTTATGGCGGTTAACTTTTATAGCAACTAATGAGTCATGGTATTGGAATTTTTTATTAGATTATTATATATAATATGCATATATTTAAGTATATATAATGATATGTGAATACTTATTTTAATTACATAGTTTTTTCTTTTTTTTTATAACTATACTCAAAGCCGGGAACTGTACCAAAAGAAAAACCTTTCCAGAAATGGGAAAGTTCGCCATTATAGCACTGTGACCAGGCCGGTGATCATGTATGGCGTGGAAACAATGTGCTTGCAAAATTTGGAACCTCTTCTTAAAACTGAACGAAGAATTCTTCGGAAAATTTATGGCCCCAAGAAAACTGAAGGTAGGTACAGACATAGACCCAAAGAAGAGCTGTACAGGGATCTGGAAGATCTGGAAATGGCTGAGATTCCTAAGGAAAAGACTAAGATTTCTTGGACATATGGTTCGGATGGATCGGTCCAGATTAAATAAACGTGTTAAATAATTAATTTAGAGTTTAGTTTATATAAGCATATATAAATAATAATTATTGAGCTGATATATAATGAACATAGGTTCTATATGATATAGTCAAGGATGCCAACATGATTATTATTGTTGCTTCTTCTTGGCTAAGTTCAGTCTTTTGGTTGTTTTGAACATGGCCCAAAAGTGATTTTTATATTAGCTATCAATAAATAAATTATCCACTTTTGTAGTTAAAATCATTTGTTTATTTATTGATAATTACCCATATTTTAACAGGTTATGGGCCCAGAAGTGTGTTAAATGCAATATTTTTATAAAAATCACATTTCATAAGTGTATACATTAAAAATAAAAATACAAGTGCAAAAAGGTTTTTACGGCCACGTGTTTGTGCAAATAAGTGAAAAGATACCTTATCGCCAAAATGAATAAAGATGAAGAATTGTCTAGAATAAGCAAGCTCGAAAATGCAAGTGATTGGAGCTTGTGGAAATTTCAGATTTTAGTTATGCTAAAATCATATAATATATACAGGGTTATAACAGGCCAGTTGAGTAAGCCAGCAGAGCTTGAAATAACAGCTAGTGCTACTGAGAAAAAAGAGTATGAAACGCATTTGGCTGAATATGAAAAAGTAGATGGAATAGCACAAAGAATAATTATCACAACTATTTCTAAAAAAGTTATGATACATTTAGTGAATTTTGAAACTTCAAAGCAAATGTGGGAAAAGCTGCTAGAAATTTTTGAAAAGAAAAATGATGCATATTGTAATATAACTTATTTATTACAAATTATAATTAAATTTATAAAGTGTTGCTTGTTCTGGTATTCTGCGGTAATCGAGCCCCACAAGTTGGACTCGCCAAATTTGTAATATTACTTTAGAGTGTGTCGTAATATTAATAAATAAATGTAGATGTGTGAGAATGGTGCTCTCCTGTAAGCCCCACTGGTTGGGCTAGTCAATTTTGTAATAAAACTGTATTTATTACAATGTAAAAATGTGTGTAGTAACGTAGCTATGTCTTCTAAGTCTTCGTTCCGCTCACAGTGTTGATCTTCACCTTTGTATTAAAACAATAATATAATTGTAATTGTAATGGTGTTCTGGTATAATATTACCCAGAATAATTTTTATGGTGCGTATGTGTAGTAGTGACGTTCCGCTCTGGGAAACGTCGATTTGGTAATGTTCCTGGATTATGTTGTTATCAAATATTCTAGGTGTATGTTGCTGTTGCAGCAATTTGAGAGGTGATATAAATTTAAAAATTATATTTATACAAAAAAAAATAAATTCTGAAAAAATTGTTTTCGATGTGTTTATATTCTTAAAATTTAGAAATAAATTGAGATTGTTGATTGTAATTATAAATAGGATGGTATGGTGTGTATTCTAGTAATAATCTTCCCTTCTGTAAATTTATTAAAAAGACAATCCAGTTAACTTCAAATTAGGCGCGAACGGCTCTCTTCTTCTTACTCTTGAAATGTAGTAGTTCGCATATACTGCCTTTAAAGGTTGTCGAGTTTTCTTTATTAATTAATGGTTATGTCCTTTTATTAGAGAAATCAAATTCAATTTACTAGATAACAAACGTTTATTCAACAAAATAAGGAATTTGCTCAATTGAAAACAATGTTACCATGCCGTATCGACTCGCTCAGGGCCGGTCGATCTATGAATTTTATATTGGTATTATAAAAATAGGTTCTTTGAACGGTTAATTATATAAAAAGCCAGAGAAGGTCAGGGTCAGAAAGTATAACACTTACAATTCTAAAAATGTATTAAAATTAAACAATATAATGATAGTTATTAATAATAAAAGTTTATATATAATTTTTATTCACCACAGTTCAGCAAACAGTCGTCTGGTTGAGATGATGAGATTGGGTCAAAATGGCCGCCTGGCGCATGCGCGGAGTTCACCTTCTAACACTGACAAAGTATTTGTGGAATAAATATGTCCCTTCTGCGGTTAAATCTTCTTCGCAATCGTATATTATCTTCTGGTGTATAGTTTAATGTCACTGTAGTAAGATGGACTAATTCACTTGGTGTTAAAATGTTGTTAATTAAGTATATCAATTGGTGTTTATGTGTGTCCGTTTAACCTCGAATATTCACTTGGTATTTGGTGTGATTCCAGTGTTATTTCATTTAAATAGTTATATGTGGTTCTGTTTATTAGTGTTATGTAGTTCGTATGGCAACTTCACCACTTCACAATGATTAGAATAGTTCAAAATTTAATTTTTACACAAAACTGATTCCGAACTCTTGTTATACGTAACCGCCATTAAGGTTGGTTTTATCAAATATTCATGTCAAGTGCTCTCTTCAATGTATAATAATGAACTGTCTGTATTTCCTTCATCTCATGAAAATCTTAGCCTATATAATATATCTCAGACATTGTTTAAAATTGCCATAACTTCCGATACACTTTAAAAATGTACATTATGTTCATAAAATAAATTCGTTATTAGTTAACTGTTTGAAATATAAAATACATATTCGTTTTCACTATTCTATTCTACTTATTTTGATAGTAATTAAGTTAGTATTACAAAGTTTTATCAGAAAATCATATTTCTTATATTTTTTTGGAAGGTCGGCCTAAATTTATACTTCCTGTCTTCTAAGTAAATAATAGCCATTTTACCTAATATAATTATTATTCTATAAAATCTGAAATTGTTATAATTGTCAATTCTCACTTATTTTATGGCAATTTAGTATATTAATGATGGTTTTTTCATACAATTCAGTTGTATATGACTCCCCTTATGATAATGTTAGTGAATCTATTTCAGTTTCAAATGGTATTTCATTATACAAATAAATAATTTTACTCATAGAATGACCATATCTTTAGAAAGCCTTATTTACATAGTATTTAATATGTTGGGTGTATCTTGCCTAAATATTGTCAGTTTGACTGGTTTATAAGATTAGGTTTATTAATTATTCTGCATTTTAACTTTATTATATTGCCTAGATTTGAATTGTGGCTATTTGCAGAATGTTTTACTAATGTAATTATTTTATTTCCTTCTCTGACTTCTGACTCTGATATATTTGATTAAAAATTAGTTCTCTGATCTGGCATAACAGTAATTATAGATTATACAATTAAAATATAACACCCAGATATATAAAACTGGTGTTCTTAATAACATTGTTTTGGTATATCACCTAATAACATAATAAAAAGTATTTCTACAACATTGGAATGATATCTAATTTTAGATAATGCATTCCTAAATTAACATGAACAATAAAATAACAATTATAATACTAATATTTCTTATGACTAACCCTTACTTATCTAAATGCTATATTTAATTGGAACCCAACATTTGGATCCATATATAATTGTTAATACCTTCTACAACTTCATCATAAACAGTTAGTTCTGTAATTCCCCATTTTATAAGATTTATGCCCCCTCTTAAAGTATAACCCTGGCTATCTAAGTTATATTCCATTCTATGGAATGTTCATACAGTGTTAGTAGCTTTTTATTAGTAAAATTACTACTTCATTATCAAAGTAGACACCGTTCACAAAACTTAAAGTTTGTTACTTTGTACTGCTACTCATGCACCTTTCTTAAAGTTTATTAGTTATAATTTGATCACTTACACTTTTCCATGGTGAATTATTACTATATTTACTAGTCTTTTTCTAGTTTTTAATATGAAATATTCAACCATGGGGGAACTGTGAAGATTTGTTCATACACATTACACAATAACTTTTTGAATGCACTAATATTTACTACTGCTAACACTTTTAGTTTTTTGTCAGTTTTACAGTGATATGGTTTTTTAATGTGTTATACTTTCTTTTTTGGCCATTTATTGGTTTTGGGGTTTTTGGGGTTCTTTCCCTATGGGGTTTTTGTTTTATATGGGTCGTCTCACTTCCTTCTTCTTTCTTCTTTATTTTTATTATACTTCTTTCTTCTTTCTTCCGTAGATTTGGTTTTAATTATTCTTCTTTCTTCCTTCTTCTGAAATAGTAGTTTGGTTGTTCTTCTTTCTTCAATAGTATTAGTTTTGATTATTCTTCTTTCTTCCTTCTTCAGTGAGTTCGGTTTTAATTATTCTTCTTTCTTCTTTCTTCTGTAATAGTAGTTGTGGTTGTTCTTCTTTCTTCAATAGTATTAGTTTTGATTATTCTTCTTTCTTCAGTAATTTTGGTTCTTCTTTAGTTTTAATTTTTCTTCTTTCTTCTGAAATAGTAGTTTTGGTTGTTCTTCTTTCTTCCTTCTTCCGTAATAGTAGTTTGGTTTTTCTTCTTTCTTCCCTCTTCTGTAAGTTTGGTTTTAATTATTCTTCTTTCTTCTTTCTTCTGTATTTATGATTATTCTTCTTTCTTCTTTCTTCTGTAAGTTTGGTTTTAATTATTCTTCTTTCTTCCTTCTTCTGAAATAGTAGTTTGGTTGTTCTTCTTTCTTCAATAGTATTAGTTTTGATTCTTCTTCTTTCTTCCTTCTTCCGTAATAGTAGTTTGGTTTTTCTTCTTTCTTCTCTAGTTTTAATTATTCTTCTTTCTTCTTTCTTCAGTAGCTTTGATTGTTCTTCTTTCTTCATTGTTCAGTAGTAGTAGATTTGGTTGTTCTTCTTTCTTCTTTCTTCTGTAGTAGTTTTAATTAGTCTTCCTTCTTCTTTCTTCAGTAGCTTTGATTGTTCTTCTTTCTTCCTTCTTCTGTAGTAGTAGTTTTAATTAGTCTTCTTTCTTCTTTAGTTTTAATTATTCTTCTTTCTTCTTTCTTCAGTAGCTTTGATTCTTCTTCTTTCTTCATTGTTCAGTAGTAGTAGATTTGGTTGTTCTTCTTCCTTCTTTCTTCTGTAGTAGTTTTAATTTGTCTTCCTTCTTCTTTCTTCAGTAGTAGTAGTTTTAATTAGTCTGCTTTCTTCTCTAGTTTTAATTATTCTTCTTTCTTCTTTCTTCAGTAGCTTTGATTGTTCTTCTTTCTTCATTGTTCAGTAGTAGTAGATTTGGTTGTTCTTCTTTCTTCTTTCTTCTGTAGTAGTTTTAATTAGTCTTCCTTCTTCTTTCTTCAGTAGCTTTGATTGTTCTTCTTTCTTCCTTCTTCTGTAGTAGTAGTTTTAATTAGTCTTCTTTCTTCTTTAGTTTTAATTATTCTTCTTTCTTCTTTCTTCAGTAGCTTTGATTCTTCTTCTTTCTTCATTGTTCAGTAGTAGTAGATTTGGTTGTTCTTCTTCCTTCTTTCTTCTGTAGTAGTTTTAATTTGTCTTCCTTCTTCTTTCTTCAGTAGTAGTAGTTTTAATTAGTCTGCTTTCTTCTCTAGTTTTAATTATTCTTCTTTCTTCTTTCTTCAGTAATAGTAGTTTTAATTATTCTTCTTTCTTCTTTCTTCAGTAGATTTAGTTTGGGATTATTCTTCTTTCTTCTTTGAGTTTTGATTGTTCTTCTTTCTTCTTTCTTCAGTAGTGATAGTTTTGGTTATTCTTCTTTCTTCTCTAGTAGTAGTTTTAATTAGTTCTTCTTTCTTCCTTGGTTTTAATTATTCTTCTTTCTTCTCTCTTCAGCAATAGTAGGTTTAATTAGTTTTCTTTCTTCTTTCTTCTGTAGTAGTAGTTTTAATTAGTTCTTCTTTCTTCCTTCTTCAGTAGTTTTAATTAGTCTTCTTTCTTCTTTAGTTTTAATTAGTCTTGTTTCTTCTGTCTTCAGTAGCTTTGATTGTTCTTCTTTCTTCCTTCTTCAGTAGTAATAGTTTTAATTAGTTCTTCTTTCTTCCTTCTTCAGTAGTTTTAATTAGTCTTCTTTCTTCTTTAGTTTTAATTAGTCTTGTTTCTTCTGTCTTCAGTAGCTTTGATTGTTCTTCTTTCTTCCTTCTTCAGTAGTAATAGTTTTAATTATTTCTTCTTTCTTCTCTAGTTTTAATTATTCTTCTTTCTTCTTTCTTCAGTAATAGTAGTTTTAATTATTCTTCTTTCTTCTGTCTTCAGTAGCTTTGTTTTTTCTGGTATGGTTTCTTTGACGGGGTATATTAATTGCCTGCTTCTATCTTACCTGGGTAATTTTGTTATTATTATTTTTAGTCTTCTGGGTTTTTAAATTTGTATTATATTATATTATTTGCAGAAATTTTCTTTATTCAACCTTTCTTGTGAATATATTATTAAACAGTGCGTTTTAATTAATTCTCATCTGGATATTCCATATATTAGAGCTTTATTAATGATCATTGAGTAATGTATTTGTGTGGATTATCTGTCATGCTACAATATGTACACATTTTACAAAAGAAATGGTATACTTTAAAAATGGAACTTGGTGATGATATGCAACACATATATCAAAAATAGAAGATTTAGCTTATCATCTTTCTACAATGGATGAAAAAATTTCAGATAAAATGTTGATGTCAAAAATTGTAATAACCTTGCCTGATGAATATAAATATTTTCACAGTGCTTGGGAATCTACACCTGAGAATCAGCAAACAAAGGTAAATTTGATTTCTAAGTTAATTGCAGAAGAATCACGTATACATCCAGAAGATGAAGCTAATGATAGTCATGCTTTAACCTCACATAAAGTTTCAAAATATAAAAATAAGCAAGGTGAAAGTGCTAATAAAAATCCAAAGAGACCAGGTAAGTGCCATATATGCAACAAACCTAACCATTGGGCTCGTGAGTGTTATTATAATAAGAAGAATAATAACAATAACAAAAGTGATACTAAGAATAATAACAGTGAAAATAATCAAAAAGTTTTGCATGGTGCTGGTTTAATATGTCAAGCATTGGCTACAATTACACAACCAAGTGAATATTCAGAAAATTGGTACAAAGACAGTGGTGCAAGTGATCATATGTCGCATAGAAAAGATTGGTTTACAACATTTACACTATCACAAAAGGAAACCTATGTACAAATGGGTAGTGGTGAATTACTAAAAATATATGGAAAAGGTGATGTGAATATACTCGCTTTTAACGGAAAGAATTGGATGAAAAACCATTTGAAAGATGTTTTGTTTGTGCCAGATTTAAAATATAACCTATTTTCTGAAGGTGTGGCATTAGATAAAGGATTGAAACATGAATCAGATAAGAAAACCTGCAAATTTTTACAAAATGGTAAAGTAGTGGCACTTGATCATCGTGAAAATAAGGAATTATTTACCATGCAGTTTAAAATATTATCAACTGAAGATGATCAAAATACATCAGAAAATGTAAGTGCTTGTGTTGCTGAAACATTGGATACATGGCATCAAAAGTTTGTACATCAGAATTTTCAAAGAGTAAAATCTGTTTTAAACATTTATGGTTTACAAGTGAAAAATAATAATAATTCTTTTTGTGATGGATGTGCCATTGGTAAAGCTCATTGTTTACCGTTTCCTAAGAGTGAAACGACAACAAGTCGCATAGGTGAGATTATACACATTGACGTTTGTGGTCCTATGCAAGAAAAATCGATGAAAGGATCTAGATATTTTATGCTTCTCAAGGATGATTATTCTTATCATAGATCTGTATACTTCTTAGCACAGAAGTCTGATGTTTCAAAATGTTTAGAAGATTATGTACAAAAAACTGAAAAACATTGTACAAAAGGTATAAAGATCATGAGAACTGATAATGGTTTAGAATTTATGAATGAATCAGTGTCAAAATTACTTCAAAAATATGGAATTCAGCATCAATGATCGGTAGCTTATTCTCCAGAGCAGAATGGTTCTGCAGAAAGAGAAAATCGAACAGTCGTCAAGGCTGCTCTTACCATCTTGCATGCTAAGAAGTTTAAACTACGATTTTGGGGAGAAGCTGTTAATACTGTAGTTTATGTATTGAATTGTACAAGTACCAGTTCTGTAAAAGATAAAACACCATATGAATTGTGGCATAACCGTAAAGCAAATCTTCAAGATCTGCACATTTTCGGTGAAGAAGTCTATGTACACATACCAAAGATTCATAGAAAAAGTTTGATCAAAAATCAGAAAAAGGATATTTCATCAGATACGAAGCCAATGTTAAAGGATATCGAATCTGGTTTCCGATCAAGGATGAAATTCAAATAAAACGTGATGTAATTTTTACAAACAAGAATGAACCTATAAAAGAAATTGAAGAAAATGAACCAAATATTCTACTATACTTACCTGAAGATGCCCACGATGATCCAAAACTGTCTGCAACGGATGAGAGTTCAAACCTAGAAGAGAAGAAAAACTTACCTGAAGATGATGACGATGATGATGATGATGACCACGATGACTATCAAGAAGCAGCTGCAAGTACCTGAAAAGGAAGAACACTTACCTGAAAACAATAATGAATATCGCAAGAGATTGCGTAATCCATCAACCATTAAGTCTCCGTCAAGGTATAATGACTTTGTCGACATTGAAAATTGTTTCATCTCGGAAGGCTGTGAACCCATAAGTTTCAAGGATGCTATGAATGGTCATCAAGCTATGAATGAAGAAATGGAATCACTTCACAAAAATCAAGTATGGGAACTTGTAGATCCACCAGCAGATGCCAATGTAATGGGCAATAGATGGGTATATAAAGCTAAAAAAGATTCTAAAGGTAATGTAGTAAGATATAAAGTGAGATTAGTCGCAAAAGGATATAATCAAATTCAGATTAAAGAACTCAGATTATAAAGGAATTGATTATACAGAGACTTTTAGTCCTGTAGTAAGGTATAATTCGATTAGATTAATTTTGTCAATTGCAGCAAAAGAAGATTTATTGATTAAACAATTTGATATAAAGACTGCTTTTATAAATAGCATTATTGAAGAAAATATCTATATGAAACAACCTGAAGGTTTCTCAAATAACACCAATCAGGTATGTAAACTTCAAAGGAGCATTTATGGGCTCAAACAAGCATCAAGGTGCTGGAATCAAAAATTTACGAAGTTTCTTCAGAAAAATGGTTTAAAGCCAATAGATTTTTACAAATATTGATGGATCAAATGGGATAATACTTGCAATATATGTAGACGATGGTCTTATTCTTGCAAAAAATCAGAGAGATGTTGATCATCTAATCAAAGAATTGAAAACTGAATTTGATATTAGTATTGATAACTCTAACACTTTTCTAGGGTTACAAATAGAAAAACAAAAGGATGGGTCTATTTTCTTGCACCAAGCTGCATATGCTGAAAAACTAATGGGAAAGTTTCGCATGCATGCAGCAAATCCAGTCACGATACCCGCAGATCCTCATCAGAGCTTAGGCTCAATTCTAGAAAATGACAAAATCAAAATAGTCAACGCACCATATAGAGAGGCGGTGGGCAGTCTACTTTACTTTACTTGTCAAATGGAACAAGACCAGATGTGTCATTTGCGGTCAATAAAGCTAGCAGATACTTGGAAAAACCAACAAAAACGCACTGGAATGCGGTAAAAAGAATTTTAAAATATTTGAAAGGAACAGTCAAGTATGGTATCAAGTTTGAGAAAAACAGTAATAATCATCTCAAGGTATATAGCGATGCTGATTTCGCTGGTGAAACTGAAACTAGAAAATCTACGTCAGGATATCTAGTCAAATTTGGTTCAAATGTTATAACTTGGAATTCTCAACGTCAAGCAACGGTCGCATTATCTACTACAGATGCTGAATACATAGCAGCATGTCAAGCTGTAAAAGAAATTGTATGGTTGCATAAATTGTCTAAGGATATTGGAATATTACATTAAATGAATACAAGTTTATACATAGATAATATGAGCGCGATTCAGTTAATCAAAAATCCAGTATATCACAAGAGAACCAAACATATAGATGTAAAGTATCATTATATTAGAGAGAAATACGAAGAAAAGTTATTTAATTTAGAATATATCAATACGAAGAATCAACCTGCAGATATTCTCATGAAGCCTTTAGCTCGACCAATATTCGAACTACATCGTTCAGTGATGTGCAGTGTCATAAGTGACTTAAAGTAATTAAAAAGTTATAAAAACAAAAGATCTTTGAAAGATAAACATTTTTTTGACATGTATATATAATATATAAACAGGGAGAATGTTAAATAATTAATTTAGAGTTTAGTTTATATAAGCATATATAAATAATAATTATTGAGCTGATATATAATGAACATAGGTTCTATATGATATAGTCAAGGATGCCAACATGATTATTATTGTTGCTTCTTCTTGGCTAAGTTCAGTCTTTTGGTTGTTTTGAACATGGCCCAAAAGTGATTTTTATGTTAGCTATCAATAAATAAATTATCCACTTTTGTAGTTAAAATCATTTGTTTATTTATTGATATTTACCCATATTTTAACAAAACGAATTTTCAAATATATTTGGCAACTTTCAAGTTTGAACGGATATACCAAACAACTCAAGGAGGAAATGATGAAACTGGGTATTTCTTTGAACGATTGTGTGGATAGAAATACATACAGAAACAAAATTCAAAATCTTGAGGTTCTCTGCGGTGAGAAGAAGACGAGAAAGGGGTAGATAGTGGAAAGGAAGGCGGCGCATAGTGTGCGAATGAGGGCCTTCTGGCAGGGGAAGAAGGAAATGTATTCACGTGGTACACAGTTTGTGTAAAAAAAAAATAATAATAATAATAACAGTATAGGCGATCAGCAGTGTAGGGAAAGATCTGTCCAAGATTTGAATTAGGAAACATTTTTCGTCTCTGATACACTCCACACAAAAAATAATATTAGCACATCTCTACAGAGACCTTTGATACAGCCACCCTGAACTAGTCATGTGCAGTAGAACTGTTCTTTCTGCGTTTTTCTCATCCACAAAATTGTTCTTACGTAGGTTTTTGTGACCGGTGTCCAGTCTGTTTTTGAAGTCTTCTTCCGGTATGGACCGCGTCAAACAAGTCTTGGAAAACCAATTAAATAATTTCTCTATTTACTTTAATAATTAAATGAATAATAAAGTATTATTTTATCTGAAAATGGTCTTACAGAAAAAGTCTATGAACCAAAGCTTAAAAATGATGAACTACTCGATTTTTCAGAGTTTGGTGGAAAACATTAAAAAATCGTAGACTAGTTTAACGTAAGATTCAAAGAATTTGAAATGCTGGAAAACAGTGTCTTGCTATTTAATGACCCTATTGGTATTGTCCATGAAGAACAACCAACTGACGTTCAACTAGAATTGTGTGAATACACACAGCTGATCCCTACCTGCCAAAAAAAGGCAAGAAAAGGAGCCAAAATTTTTAAGCGGTTACATGATGAACGGTTTCCAAATATGCAACATTTTAGGCAGATAATTACTTTGGTCGATGTCTGGAAGTACATACAACTGTGAATGAGTATTCTCTACACTGAAATTAATCAAGAACTACAGCAGAAGCTGTTACACGGGTTCTTCTCTGTTTGACCTATTGAGATTAGCAATGAGCCCTCAGCATTCGGCCATAGCTTTCCACCTGAATTTTCACTGGATCCGGAATTGAAATAACCGCGGTACCCGAGAGGTAGGGTTACCACAACGATGAGTTTTTATCTCTGTACGGTTTGTTCACAAGCTAGTAAATCTCATGATCCAACTGGAGGAGGCATTGGCAATCTTGCTTCTATTCATGTTACCCTGTAGAGCACGGGTAATTTCAGAACTCTGGTCTGCCGGATACAGTCAATCTTAATCTCTGAGTGTTACGACTTTGCCTTCTTATGGAGCTCACACTGGATCTCCGCGCAAGACCGCCCATGTGCCGGTCTTATCGATTGGACCTCGGACCTGGCTTTCATCCGCCTTCTCCTTGGCGGAGACCTTCCTTGTCGTGTCGAGAATGTCAGCCGGTTTTACTGACGAAGTTTGCTGCTATTCTGTTCTTTCCTTAGTTTTAATCGCTTCTTTTCCCTCTTAGAGACGACGGTGGACCATTAAGGGCGGGATATATCATCTTTCACCCTGTTTTCCTCCTTCTGGTTTGGTGGACTAGAAGCGATTTTTTGCTCGTAGTAACTTGAGCAGCTTCAGTGAAGGAAATCGTGTGGCGGCACTTACAGGTCGAGCCTGTGCCACATCCCAGTTTCTTTCCACCTTCTTCCGAAGCCGCTAAAGTGCAACCTTGCAAAGGGCTTGCATTGACCCAATGATTTTCGAGCTGTATAATACCGTTCTTTACATCAAGATTGTTGTTTTGCTGAAAGTATGTTGCCCCCTTCATCTTTTCAATGATACTTTTTTATTTTGTCAAGCTCTTCTTCTACCTTATGCCGCGCAATTTCAGTATCATTATCCCTTGGCGAAATTACGATTGTTACAGGTACAGACCTTGTATGTGGTGAAGACTCCGATTCCAGGCGAGAAGTTTTGGATTTCTGTGTCCACCACAGGTTCAGAGCTAAATTGCTGACCTGGCGTATTGTGGTCTATACGAGGCTTCTACGTTACTCCTACGCTAGGCCACTGAAGCCGCTACCAGAAGTGATCATATCCCTCGCAGAAGGTGGTTTTTTCTATAGCTTACTGCTTTTTCGAAAGGGATGAATCCCCCGTTTTCATTTTCTTTAAGGTTTTTTCCTGGACAACTTCACTTAGCGCATATTTGTGACAAGAAAGCCAAGTAATTTGCGGTCGGAGAATGTCGACGTCTGTCCCCCGTGACAGACGCCGTTACTGGGTATTCGATCTCTGCACAGTAAGGTTACGCTCCTTTTCAGGAAATTCCATGACGTATTTTATACAGGGTTTCTTCCCAGTGTTATATTTGGCACAACAGCTACTAATGCATCAAGCAAAATAAGAAAATAAAGACTCCCTAGCTCTCAAGAACTCTGATAGCAATAGTGTCGGAAAAATTAGGATTTGACCAAGTGAGACGGCAGAATAAAGTATGAGACCTTGTGCAAGGTAAGTTGAAGAAAAGTAAGTGTCCCCGGAATTGCAGCACCCGCAATCACAAGGTGTGAAACCCTAAAGGACAATTAATTACTTTTACTACTGAGGCGAGTTATAGTAATAATACTAATAATAATAATAATACTAATAATAATAAAATAACAGTGGCTTTTAATGATCTTATATGATCTCGTCTATTACACCTTTTAAACGAGGAGATACCTTTTAAGAAGTGATTTAGATATTTTTGCAGTTAATGAAAGTATTAAAGAATACAGAAGAAAATGGATTCAACACATAGATAGAATACCGAAGATAGCGAAAGATTACAACCCTAGAGGCAGAAGAAAAGTTGGTAGACCTAAGAAAAGGTGCACTGTGGAATAGGAACAGGCCGGTAAAGCCTAAAACCGTTAAGAAGATGATGGTGGTGATGATGGCTTTTTAATCCAATAAAGTAATAACTGTAAAATAACTTTATTGTAAATAGTAAATCTGTAAGACGAATTCACAAAACTTCAACACTGTATTACTAATAGATATACATTTGAGATGGATTAAATATATATTATTACATGTGGGTCACAAAAATAAGTGCCTCTGCTTAAACAGTCCTAAAAAATGAAAGTTGGTTCACAGAAAAATAAATGCTTCAACCGGTACTGTTCAACCTTGTTTTGAAGTATTTGTTGCTAGAGAAACTCGACTGTGCAGAGGCGTAGCAAGGGGGGGGCAAGGGGGCAGCCGCCCGGGCGGCATAGCCAGGAGGGCGGCAAAGTGACCATAGAATTGAAAAAATTGTTTTCAATTTATAAAATTACAAACAACTTGTTTCTTTGATATGACTATTCCTTTCATAAAAGAAGCATAACATATTTCATATTTTTTGCGACTTTGTAGTGAGTTGTTGTTGTGCTGGAAAGGAGAACTGGTAATCATACTGTATTAGCTTTGTATAGATAATCTTAATTGCTATTCGTATACAGATGAATATATTATTTGCAAACGTATAAAAATACGTTACGTGGGCTACATATGTGCAATTCTTCCCGGTTCGACGCAGCTAACGTGTTGATCATCAACTGTTTTTTGCTATTGTATGTATATGTAGCTGAATAACTGCATTTTAACAAACTATTGGCTTGTCTTTCAAAAGTAATATTAGTACCAACGTTTTAATTGAATTCTACTTTTTAAAATAAATTACTATAAGTATATTTTAAAATTTACTTGAGATGAAAATTTCAAAATTAATTTTCATTAATGTGTCTTATAAACAGTACGAGCGAAGAGTTGTCTGCGATGTAGGCTACTGTACCATGTACAAAGTATTCATTACCTCGGAAACCCGTAATGTCTTACATTCAAACGAGATTTTAAAACTGTTACAAACACGACGTTTGTTCTAAAATCTCCTCGCTTACACTGCAGACCTTTCTCTTATAAAACGAAAGTTAGTCAGACGATTGTAATTTAAAGTCACAGAAGGTTTCTCCGCGAAAATTTAAATTTACGTATTGAAAGAGTTAATTTTTCGTACAGTATCTGAAAGTTGTTCTGCTAAATCGTATTAGAATCTGTGCTAAATTTCTACCTCAAAACCTGTCTACAGTGAACTCTAGCGTTCATGTTTGTGAACTTCAAAGTGTAATCTAATTTCTAGCGCTATCTTTTAGTGTTTCCTCAAAACGTTTAGTATAACACGAGAGTGTCAGGAACATTACACAAAACATTTCCAAAGATCATGTTGCATTTGTTTATATGTATTTATTTACATTATTAACATTTTTCATAATTTAATATTTTGTATAATCTGTATAAAAAATTCTCACACAAAATTGTTACTTCTATTCAAATTTTGTTACGTGTTAATAATTGAAACATAATAGTATTTGATACTGTATTATATACGCCCGCGCACTTGTGTGAGTGCGTGCGTGCGAGCATTAACCAGTTCTTTGGTGTCTCTCTCTCTCTCTCTCTCTCTCTCTCTCAATTGGCGCTACAGGTCTTGGAGAGCCTTGGCCTCCTGGACAATCCGCCTCCAGTCATCTCGATCCTCTGGTCTCCATCTTCTTACACCGAGCTTGTGCAGGTCGTCCCCAAGATCATCCAACCATCGTTTCTGGGCCGATCCCTCTTTCTTCTTCCACCAGGTCTCCCCGTAAAAATTTTCTTTAATGTGGATGTCTCTGACCAGTGGCGTAACGTTTTTCGGCTGGGTCCCCCCGCAAAAAATTTTTTCGGGCCCCTCTTTATTGAAAAAAAATACAAAAAAATCAAATTATTACTGCAATTATTAGGACAGATAAATTAAGTGCCACATTGTTATAAATAGCCTCTACAATCATAATGAAACATTGTTCACATAAAATAAAATTTTGACATCTAAGATGATATTTTAATAGTGCGTACAACAAAACTTTTCATTAGAAGTATTATTTTTTAATTCACATTTTTAAAAAAGATAGCTTAACTTTGATATACCAGGATAAAATAAAATCTGAGCCACTGTACTTAAGTTCCAAAAGTTTTAATGGTACAAAAAGAAATATACATATTCATTTTGTATTAAAACATAGACTCCTGCTCGGGTCTGCTTCCTTTTATATTGTGCCCCACTGTTGTGAGCGCCAATTTTGTAATAAAACAAAATATTCAATGTAAGAATGTGTAGGAAAGCTTCACTTTGGAAACGCCAATTTGGTAACGTTCCTGGTCTTCTTTAAAACCTCACGTTGGAGTCGTCAATTTTGTAATATAACCAAAATAAACTGTGTGAATGCTGTTGTAACAATTTGAAATAAAAAAATTAATTTTATTTCACAAAAAAAATTTCTGAAAAATATTTTTTTTTTATGTAAATTTTAATCCTAATATTTAGGAACTAATCGTGTTTATTGTTTGTAATTAGAAATGAAGTGGTATTATGTTTATTTTTGTAATAGTGTCACTTTCAGTAAATTTGTTAAAGGACAATCTGGTTAACTCCAAATCTAGTCGAAAGACGGCTCTTTTCTTCTTCTTCTTCTTGAAGCGTTCGTGGTTTCGTATATACCGCCTTTCGGTTAGTTGGTATGCTTGAATAATTTATTTGTTAAGCTTTTTTAAAGAAAAACCAAATCCAAATTACAAAACAGCACGTTTATTAATAAAATAGTTATTTTGTTCGATAAGAATCGATGTTACAAAATAGTATCGACTCACTCAGGGCCGGTCGATATAAAAAGTTTACATTAGTATTATAAAAATATGGTTCTTTAAACGGTTATTTAAGATATAGCCAGAGAAGGTTATGGGCAGGAAAGTATAACACTTACAATTATAAAATGCCTTAATATTAAACAATACAATGTTATAATTAAAAATAATAAAAGTTTACATATGATATTTATTCAAACCAAAAGCAGCAGAAGGTCGTTCTCTACAGCTGACGTAAGATGACGACAATTCCCCAAAATGGCCGACTGGCGCATGCGTAGTGTAACGTATAACCTGGACGAAAGTTTTGGTTAAATAAAGATGTCTTTTCTCCGTGTAAATGGTCTCAGCAATTGTATATGATTGTCCTGGATGTATTTGAGTGTCACTGGTGTATGGTGGAATAGTTCACTTGGTGTAAAATGTTGTTATTGTGTCTATCTCACTTGGTCTATGTGTGTCGGGTTTAACCTCGATTTTTCGTTTGTAAATGGTGTGATATTGGTGTTATTTCGATTAATTAGTCGTATGTGGTTCAGTTTATTGGTGTTACTCTGTTCATATTTTAACTTCACCGGTTCACAATTAACAAACAATTTAAAATAAGATTTTATGAAAATTTTCACCGAACTCGGTTTATAATGTTATTCGCCATTATAGGTTACTTCGGGCAAATAATTACGTTAAGTACACTCGTCAACGGATAATAATGAACTGTTCTCATTTCCTTCGTCTCCTGAAAATCTTAGCCAATTTAATATATCTTATACATTGTTTCAAATTATCTTAGCTTCCGATACATTTTATTTTGATACATTATACTCAGAAAATAATTTCGTTATTAATTAACTGTACGAAATACTAAATACATATTCGGTTTCTTTATTCTATTCTGCTTATTTTGATAATAATTAATATAGTGTTACAAAGTTTTCATTAAAAAATTATATTTCTTACATTTCTGGAAAGTAGGCCTAATTTTATATTTCCTGTTGTCTAAGCAAATAATAGCCATTTTCCCTGATATAATTATTATTCTATTAAATCTGAAATTGATATAATTGTCTATTCTTACTTAATTTCTTGCAATTTAGTTTATTAATGATTATTTTTAAATACAATTCAATTGTCTATGACTCCTCCTCTGATAATGTCAGTTAGTACATTCCATTTTTATGTATAATTTTATTAGATAAATAAGTAATTTTACTTATCTGCTGACCATATCTTTATAAAGTATTATTTACATGGTATTACTGTATGTTGGGTTTATCTTGCATAAATATTGTCAGTTTAACTGGTTTATAGGACTAGATTTGTTAATTATTCTGCAGTTTAAATTCATTATATGGCCTAGATGTGATGTGTTGCTATTTGCAAATTTTTTTACTAATGTAGTTAGTTTGTACCCTTCTCTGACTTTCTATCCTTATATACCTTATTAACAATTAGTTCTTTGACTAGTATAACAGTGATTATTGATTGTACAATTAAAATATAACACATATCTCTATCAAAACTGGTACCTTGAATAATACCTTTTATGTGTACTGATTATACCTAGTAACATAATTAAAAACATTTACAACATGGGGAATGATATCTACCTTTAGATATGGCATTCCTAATTTAAATTAACAACAAAATAACATCTTATAACAATAATATCGCTTACTAATAAATCTTATTTGTCTAGTTAATATATGGAACAGGAACATAACATATTGGTTCCATATAATGGTTAACACTTTCTTAAAACTATTTATTTACAGTCTGCTCTGTATTTCCCAATTTTAAGGATGTATTCCCCGTCTTTAAGTATAACACTAGCTATCTGTTTATTATTTCATTCTATGGAATGTTCTTATAAATTCAGTAGCATTTCATTAGCAATATTATTACTTCATATCAAATAGGATACTGTTCAAAAAACACTTAAAGTTTATTCATTTGTACGGCAACTCATGTACCTTTTCAAAGTTTATTGGCTATAATTCTATAACTTACAGTTATTGGTTATTTATTAATATTATTACTAGTCCTTTTCTAGCTTTACAACATGAAATATTTAACCATGGGGGGACTGTGAAGATTTGTTCATATAAACTACACAATAACTTTTTTGGGTGCACTGTTACTTAATACTATTAACACTTTTGGTTTTTGTCAGTTTTACATTGTGATATGGTTTTTTGGGGTGTTATACTTTCTCTTTGGACATTCATTTATTTTTGGGGTTTTTGGGTTCTCTCCCTATGGGGTTTCTATTTGGTATGGGTCGTCTCACTTCCTTTTTTCTAGTGGATCTTCTTCTTCTTTCTTCAGTATTTTTGTTTGTTCTATATTTCTTCTTTCTTCTTTCTTCGTTTTTCAGTATTTTTGTTCATTCTATATTTCTTCTTTCTTCTTTCTTCGTTCTTCAGTATTTTTGTTCATTCTATATTTCTTCTTTCTTCAGTATTTTTGTTCATTCTATATTTTTTCTTTCTTCTTTCTTCAGTATTTTTGGTCATTCTATAATTCTTCTTTCTTCAGTATCTTTGTTCATTCTATATTTCTTCTTTCTTCTTTCTTCAGTATTTTTGTTCATTCTATATTTCTTCTTTCTTCTTTCTTCAGTACCATTTCGCTGTGTATGCTTTTGTTTCTTCTGGTCTGGTTTCTTTGTCGGGGTATCTTAATTGCCTGCTTCTATCTTACCTGGGTAATTTTGTTATTCACATTTTAGTTTTCTAGGTTTTTAAATTTGTAGTATATATATTATTTGCAGATTTTTTCCTTATGTTTACTTTTCTGGTGATTATACTAATTAATAGTGCCTTTTAATTGATTCTCATCTGGATATTCCATATATTAGAGCTTTATTAATGATCATTGAATAATTTATTTATGTGGATTATCTGTCATGCTACAATATATATATGTGAATAAAAACTTTCATATAGAGTAGATTGGTATTAAAATAATAGATACATTATCTTTTTATTTAGTTTTGGCAAACAGTGTCTCTTTTCTTCTCGCTTTGTTTGATGCAAACACCTTGATTACTTCGTTTAGATCCAGGTTCCTTGCTCGTTCGTTTTCAATACTTAGTAAACTGAGGCCACTCAGTCTCTCTTGGGTCATAGTGCTCCTTAAATAATTTTTAATGAGCTTTAACTTGGAAAATGAGCGCTCCGCACTCGCCACAGTTACGGGTAAGGTTAAGAAAAGCATAAAAGCAGTGCACAAGTCTGGGAAGCTAGATGCTATTGAAAAGTTTTCCAGAAAGAGGAGATCTGCTAACTGTCGAATTGATGTCTTCTTTTCAATGTCTGATTTCAGTGCCATTCTAAAAGAGTTGATTTGAAAATTAAGGTCAACACTTAGATCCTCTTCATATTCTTTGACTAGGGCATTCATTTTCTTAGACATCTCAATATCTGTTGCCTCCAATAAATATTTTGGTGAAAGAATCGAGAAAAGACTGCTGATTTCTTTCATCGCTTCAAACCTAGTTGTTAATTGGGAAATCACTGTTCAGAGTTGCATAAAAAACAGATACTTTGAAGTGTTTTTCGCTATCTGTCAACCTCTCATCTTGACAAAGCTCGTCAAAATGCTTCTTTACTCTCTTACTTCTTTTGTCTTCAAACTGTGTATTGACTCCCCATGCATTTGCAAGATCTGTTGCAGAATTCTTCATTCCTTCAAAATTGTTACTAATGTTAGTTAAATTTTTTGATACTGTCTCTAACTGTGTAGTTGCCTCAAACAAATCGTATCCTTCGGTTTGCAGTCGTTTTGATACTATATTTATTACTTCAAGAATTTGTGTCTGAATTACTACTTGAAAAATGAATAAAAAATTATCAAGCTGCTTTTTCAGACCCATTGCTTCAGCCCTTTCTTGAGGCTTTTCCGACAACAGAATTATGTTTGAAAGAGCCTTCATTACGTCCGTATAAGAATACCTAAGGGCTTTCAAAGAATCTGATCTAGAAAACCATCTCGTTGGGCAAAGTTTCTTCAGAGTTCGTGAAGATGAAGAAAGAAGTTCCCACCTTTTAATGCTTTGACTGAAAAAAATATACAGTTGTTCAACTGTTCCAAAGAAATTGACATTTTCAGGAATGCCTGACATTGCATCATTCGCTGCTAGGTTCAAGTTATGGGCAGCACAGTGTACATACTTTGCAGCCATTTGCTTTTCTTGAATTCTTGTTTTCAACCCGGTATAGATACCAGCCATGGTTGCTGCGCCGTCATACCCTTGGCCTCTGCATTTTGACAACGATAAACCATTTGTCTCTAAATCTTTGAGAATCACTTGTTCTAGTCCCCCTGCAGATTGATCATCAACTACCTTGAAGCCTAGAAAACTTTCATTAACTGCTAATGCCACAGGTATCCCTGAGGAATCTTTGTGTGCACTGTCACATATCTAAAAACTTGAGACAACTGATCTTTTTTCGTAATATCCTGTGTTGTATCTAATATCACAGAGAAGAACTGTGCGTCACAAATATCTTTTATTATTTCAGATCGAACCTCTTTTAATAGTAGATCGAACCTCCGCAATATGCATTGTGGGTGCAAAGACGAAAAATATTTTCGGAATTTTAGCCCCGATAGTTTACAGCAAAAATGCATAGGGCCTACCAAGCCTTCGGGCCCCCCCCCCCAACGCCTGGACCCCTCCGCAGTGCGGGGTCTGCGGGGGCGTAAGTTACGCCACTGTCTCTGACATTCTCTGGACATGCTCTGCCCACCTGATTCTGCTTTGCTTTATGTCAGTGACGATAGCTGGTTTTCCATAGATTTCTTGGATTTCTGGATTCGTCCTTATTATCCATGTTCTTTGGACGTTCACTGCACCAAATATCCTCCTGAGGAATTTTCTCTCCCACCTGCGCAATCACTCTTCCTCTGTCACTGTCATTGTCCAAGTTTCGGACCCGTACATGACCACTGGCTTAAGAACTGTTTTGTAGAGACGAATCTTGGTTGATGTGCTTATGTTTTTACATTTAAATATTCCTTGTAGGGAGAAGTAACATCTGTTACCAGCAGATATCCTTTCTTTTATTTCTTCGGCCATAATGTTGTCCTCAGTAGCCCAGGTATTTAAATATTTCGACCATTTGAAATTTTTGTCCTCCAGTTACGAGGGGTGCTGTTGTTTCTTGCATTTTACTGCCAGTTCTTTGTTCTAGTCTAGTATAAAGACCTGAAGGAGAACAAATTCTGTCGAAACATTGATACAAATTGTGTCTAGTTAACCTCGTCGAATCTTCTACAATATGTTAGAATTGTTACCGTTTCACACCAGAGTAGACCGTCTTGGTACAAATTTTTTTTATACATTTCAATTGTCCTACTGGTTTCACGTTCTTAACATAATTTAAGCAAACCGTGTTTCTCTACCAATATTTTTTAAACGCCTGTTGACATAATGTCTAAATTTGGATACCACACTCCACAATTCTGATACATGCTTCGATGCCAGCAGCGTTACTGTATTCAGTAACTGTGCACTTGTCCATATTTGTTACTAAAATAAATGTTACTTATTTTTTTCTCCAACACGGATAGTTCTAAGGAGCTCCTGTTTTATTCATAATTGTATTTGTTATTAATTTTTTTACAATCACAATGAAATGATTATTATTATTATTATTATTATCCATTTTTAACAAGGATTAAACCAAAAAATGGTTTGTTCCGGTCCCAAGGAGACAGCTTAGAGCTGATCACACCAGCGCTTCTTCGGACGCCCCACACCGCTCCATCTTTTCGGCTTGTAATTCCATAATTGTTTGGGAATGCGGCAGTCATCCAATCGGTCAAGATGTTCTAACCATTTTAGCAGATATTGGGCATCTCTATCAAGAACACTCATGTCAACACTCATATATTATTACTATATTAACTAAAATATAATGTATAAGCGTGACGCAAAATAGTGAACATGTTCACCTGTTACATATAAATTCATACTGAATGTACTAATTGATATTAACCTGAAAGAGGAATGGCGTGGCAAAAGTTAACTGAAATGTGTATTGGACGGATGAACTAAACCATTCCAGTCAAAAACCATATGTGTAGTGTTAATAACACATATGTTAAAAATGTTACCACATGATGTAATTGTGAGCATCCAGGATAGTGAATCCGAAACCGATAAGGATAGCGAAGGGGGATGTCGGCACTTAACAGTGTATTTACTCTAACAAAAAAAAAGTTTGGTAATCTGCAAATCATACCCGCGCTGTGCTGCAACAGTAAGGGATTGATGTGAATTAATACAACAATACAACTGAACATACCTGAAGCAAGGAGGATGCTTTAACTGTAACTAAAGAAAAGATAGAAGGCAAACATTGTTCAACAAACAAAAGGGCACAGGGTACGATAAAAACTATGGTAAAAGAAGAAATAATGGGAAGAAACGACCTGATAAACTTATTTCCATTGAACAGTGAAATTACATAAATAAATCTGGGATCTTTTCCATTTAGTGGCAGCATGACAGTGAATAATTACTCGATGAACAAATAACATAATATAAATTAATTCGGAGGTATAAATTCAACAATATTTTCAAATTTATCAATATCTCGACACCCTTACCGCCACACAAATTCGGCAAGGTAAGAATTTAACATCAGTCGGTAAGTACGAGTATCAGTACCTCATGGCGTTTTCATTTTGTCCTTAGCCCATATGCTTACTACATTTTGGGTGAGAACTTGGGTCACTGGACTGACAAAATGTACTGAATGGTTGACAGCTGCTTAAAGTTTCGATATCCCCTTAACTCGTCGGACAAGACGGTTTTGTCTAGGACAGCATAGTTATTCATTACGGGCACAAAGTCTCTGCGGATCTGCCTGGAACGTTCACATGGAAACAATCTCTTGTTTCACGACAAATTCCGCCAACTATCCGTCGCTTTGGTAAAACTCTTCCCCCTTATATGCCTTTCTCGTAAAAAACAAGTCCCGTCCACTTCTAAATGTAAGGGTAAAAAAGTAAAGTAAAATAAATAGTAAATAAAATGTAGTGATAAAAACTGTGTAATGGCTAAAAAAATGTAACAGTGTTGTGAAGAATGAGCTACCGCCGGCGACTGCCACATCATGTAATTACACATTGTCATATTGATCTCTTCTTCTTCTTCTTCTTCTTCTTCAGCACTACACCCCAACGTGAGTCCTGGCTTCCAACAACAATCTTCTCCAAAGTCTCCTGTCCATTACCATATCATTGTAACCCCTCACATGCTTCACATTCTTCTGAGATCTTCTAGCACATCATCCAACCATCTTATCCTTGGTCGGCCCCTCTTTCTGCTTTTATAGACTTGCGCCCTCAGGATTTTCTTTAGCATACGCTGATAATCCATCTGCTCTACGTGACCTAACCATATTGTATTCGTTGAGCCTTTATGAATCTTACAATATCCTCAAGATTCAACAGCTCATCTGTCTCCTGATTATTTCTTTTCTCCATTCTCCATCTTCTTTAACACGTATTACGATCTTTCTTTCAAACCTTCTTAGTGTTACTTGTCCCTTTTTTGTCAATGTCCATGTCTCACCTCTATAAGTAATAACTGGTCTGATAAGTGTCTTATATATTTTTACTTTCATGTTCCATAAGGAAATGGAAGTATGGTGATGGCAAAAAAAAAATCGTGTTCGAGATTATTGCAGATTATGATTGTACTACCCTCAAAACATGAAAAAAAGTCATTTTTCGAAAAGTGTGTGTCTGTGTGTCTATCTGTCTGTAGATTTTTTTCTATGGCAAACGATAACAGCTGCAAATTCAAACAGAATCAAATAATGTTTTGCATACCTTCTTGAGCAATAGAGAACTCAATGTTTGTTGACTTTGGTAAAGATCGGTTAAGGGAAAGGGGTAGTTTACCTGCAACATTTTATGTTTTAACAACGGTAATTTTTTCTATGACGAACGATAACTGGCGCACATTTAAACAGAATCAAATAATTTTGTGCATACTTTCCTTAATTATAGATAACTCAAGGTCTGTTGATTTTGTTGAAGATCGGTTAAGGGAGAGGGGTAGTTTACCTGCAACATTTTATGTTGTAACAAGAGAATTTTTTGCATGACGAACGATAACTGCCGTAAATTCAAACAGAATCAAATAATTTTGTACATATGTGCCTGAGTTGTAGAATACTCAAGGCCTGTTGATTTTGGTGAAGCTCGGTTACGGGGAAAGGGCAGTTTACCTGAAACATTTTTTGTTGTAACAAGAGTAAAGTACTTAATTTTGATAAATAAAGTATCCTGATAAGATCTTAATAATCCACTGTAGAAACGTAGATGAAATATCTATAAATGAAGAGGTTAGGTGGTAATTTTCTATAAATGAAAATTATAGTTGAAGAGTGAGGGGATAATTTTTATATGTGTACTACGTTATCGGCAACAAAGTAGTAGTTTGTTGTTAAAATTCCTTCCCGGCCTGTTTGGCCGTGGTCCAATGTTTTCTGCAAAAACCAGACGTTTCGCCAGTGCCGTCGACTGCCATCATCAGTGAAAATCGAGTGCGATAACGTGTGGTGGTATACGTTAGTGACCACAGTACTGTGGTTAAGGCTGAAGCAATAAGTGGAAAGAAGTAGTTTCTATGGAAACATTTAATTTCGTAAATTATAATATAAATCTTAGAATATGGAAGTCATTTATGGTTCTCCATACCAATATTTACTTTTGTGTAAATACTAATGAGTTTGCTTCTCAATAGTCTGCTATTGGCATAATATGCCCTATTTCCTATTTGTATCCTGTCATGTATTGTCATGTTTATGGACCCTTCATTATCTATCATGTTACCCAGGTATCTGAACTGATTAACTGCATCAAATGAATATATTATATTATATTATATTATATTATTATATTATATTATTATATTATTATATTATATTCTCTATGCATAAATTATATAGATTGCTTCTCCTTTCTGATGCAGAAATCAGCATGTATTTAGTTTTGCTTATATTTACATTGAGTCCCATTCCAGCGGATTTTTGATTCACCTCCTTGTATACCTCAACTTGCCGTTGCGTTGATCTGGCTACTATCACAACATCGCCAGCGTAAGCACACATTTGGCTTGCCTTATTTAGTAGTTTTCCTCGCTGATTGGCATAATATAGCTCAATAATAAAGATGGTGGCTGACCTTGCTTAACTCCCTTATTAAATGCAAATGATTCACACAGCATATTCTCACACTTAATTTTGGCTTTTGTGAATCCCATTGTCATCTTCGTTAACTTTATAAGTTTCAAAGGAATTCCCATATCCTGCATGGCTTCATAAAGTTTTATCCTTCGCACACTATCAAATGCCTGTCTAAAGTCCACAAACACCGCATGAAGATCTCTATCGCGCTCATAATTGTCACGTTGCCACTAATCGGAGAAGATCCTGATGATTGGGATGCTTGGTGGCAGTGCCGGATTCACCACTAGCTCAGAGGAGGCCACAAGCTAGATATATATATTTTTTAACAGAAGTATTTTTATAAAAGTAGGAAGCATTTTGATTTATTTAAGTATGCTTTTTTGAAATTAAATGATAAATTTTTGTTAATAATACAAATGGAAGACAGTTCATATTTAAATACTGCGCGCTTATTTTTAAGACGTTGGCATCCTTTTTGATCTGCGCATGCGAATTTTGAACGTCCGCTATATTGCCTCCGAATTTACACGACCGTGGTACCACCCTTGTTTGTTATAATTGTTTATCTGCGTTGTAACAGAACGGTTTGCGATTTGAGGTTATGTTTTTATTTTGTTTTCGATGTAAAGAAGGTTTTTAGCTTTGTGTGATGGGCAGCGTGTTGTTTGTTGATATTTATTAGCGTCAAAACTTTATGAACATAGAATTGAACCCGTACACTAAACGTATTCATCATCACAAAACGTATTTCACCTATTTTTTAATTTTACAAAAATTATAAGAAAAAAATTAATGTGTTATACCTAGACAATGAAAAATACATTTTTTATGTTATATTTCTGAATAAGCTTAGTTAAGTTACACTACTTAAAAAATAAGTTAATTTGCTCAGTTCTTCTGCATGGTTCTTAATATTTTGAAAAAGTTTGCTAAATGAAAGTACGCTTTTCGTAGTAGCCTGGTTTAAATTTGATAGTACTAATCTGACATTAAATTACCTCTGCAGTGCATATATTACTTCAAAGTCACAGGCGGGTGGGAGGCGCTCAGAAAACTTGGCCTAGGGCCTCAAAAATCTTAAATCCGGCACTTGGATTAAATCCAAGTCAAGTCAAGTCAAGTTTTATGTTGTCTTAAATCCGGTTTGGTGGTAACGTTGTAGTTTGAATCAGTGTTGCAACAAAGCTGACAAATGTATGAGGAGGAGAGAAGAATATACAGAGAGTTTCTGTGGTGTTTTTTGGCCTTACAGTTACTTTCTTTGACTGAGAAATTGAACACCGACAGATTTCTTGACAGAGGGAGATCCTTAACATTTTGTGCAAGACAGTACAAGACCCAGTCTGACTAGATATTCGCTGGTTCTATGAGCTGCGAAGTACGTGTACACAACATAAAACACTATGTATTTATTTACGCTGACTTTTGATGTTTCTAAATCCGTTTTAGAAATACTATTCGATATGCCTACTTATGTACAGAAACATATATAAATACGACCCACCGAACGCGAGTGAATTGTTTGCTTTGGTTTGTTGTAAGTTGATACTCTTGTACGCATAAGTGTAAGCCTTACATTTTGCACCTGCTGGAACAAATTAAAAACATTTAATTACGAAAAAACGATCCTAAATTTTAAACAATGAAAACGAGTGTGACTGGCGAAGTGAGTAGGCGACTCGTCTCGAATTGCGTGTAATCTTGGCCAGATGTAGCATACAGTACGTTTAGAAGGAAATGAAACAGTAAACTGCAGGCTTATGTCTCTAATCCGGACGTACTTAACGTCCTGAAGCTGCTGCCGCATTTTGTATCCCTGCCTGTTCCATATGTTATGTTTATTGTGGAATATGCGTATGTAGTAGGCATATAGAACGTGTTTACTTTGGGTTATAATTGCTCGCGGTAAATAATAAGTTCTGTAGTTTGTAACAGTTTATTATGTCTTTTTATAGTAGGAAAAAAAGCAGAAATAATGTAGTCAATAATGAAACGCATTTATGAGTCCACTGTGTGTGAGTGTGTTTTAATTACGGTGCGGAAGCAAAGACCAAAATGCTCGTTACAATACTACTGAACATGGGATTTAGAAATAAAATTATCACTCTTTCTAATTTGTAAAGTTACTCAAAATTCACAGTGTAGAGTCGAGCTTCTACGGCTCCTAGTTACGGAGACGTTCTTAAAAAGATGGAATTCAGAGTGGTCATACTTAGCATTATATATG
The DNA here is from genome assembly GCA_034769895.1 of Magicicada septendecula. Classification (NCBI taxonomy): domain Eukaryota; kingdom Metazoa; phylum Arthropoda; class Insecta; order Hemiptera; family Cicadidae; genus Magicicada; species Magicicada septendecula. The sequence goes on along the minus strand of CM068369.1, from coordinate 63,808,380 downwards.
TTACTTGTTATTTTATAGTATTCTCTGTCATAAGGCAAATTTATTTTCAAAAAGTCCAATTTAGGAACATAAGCTTGCTTTAATTGTTTGTAGTTCTAAATGTCAAAAACGAATGAATTCAGTGTCATACATTTGATCAGACGTTTTTAGTGTCTAGTAATATTATGTCGTAGACTGTAGGTACTGAATTTATCAAGTTCAAATTTGTATATTCATATTTGTTTTTTTAAATTGACTGAAAAATTAAAAGACGATGGTAAATATTTTGTACATTATTTAGCCTATACGGTTTTAGGATGACTTTTTTTAACCTCCAAATTTAAGGATTTTAATCTTCTATATTGTTCCGTGGAAAATCCCTGGATAACCACCTTTCTGGAGGGAGGGAGGTATTCCGTACCATCTGGGCTCCCCCCCTCAAAGCGAAATCTTTGCTACGTCCCTGCCTTGCCCGCTAGGTTTTCCAGACAGTATGCCGCTCCTCATATGGTAGATCGATACATTGTTCTTGGCCTTCTTATCTATTGTTTGAACTATTGAAATTCTCTATATTAAAGGTACGATATGAAACACAGCTTGATGTAGGGAGGTATGACAGGAAAGATGGATGGGCGGAGTCTAGACTCAGCTCAAATCCCTGCATAGGCCTACTCACTAGTTGTGAGCCCTTCGGCCCTTGGTCTTGGAAGCTAGTGCTCACTTTGGTCTGTAGTACTGAAGAAGAAGTGGGTACATAATTTTCCCTCAAGTTCAGCCACTGATATAGAAATACTGGACGTCGTCAAAAAGCTGCCGTCAATATCATTGTATCATAAAACCAGACAATTTCAAATTGAATATTTCGCGATTCTTCTAGTACATCGTTTTTTATATTATTACCATCGTTGTAAATAGATCACCAGAGCGTCTTGTCATCGATTTATGAGACTATTATAGAAGAAATGTTCTAATTTATGTAATTTAATTGATTAACTAACGTCAGACATTAAGTCTCGAGTCTACCTTGAAAACGTTTATTGTTTTATTTGTTATTTGTTGTGTGCAGCCATTGCTTGTCTCAATTTTGTTATTAAGGTTTCATCATTATAAAGCTAATATATACAATAAATATGGCTTCCATCAGGTGATAACTTAAGCTGTCACTTGGCGAACGGATTATATCAAAATAAAGTAGTAGACGAGTTATTGACACAACACGGCTTCCTCCCCCCCCCCCCCCTCATAAGGCCTATACGCTATGACTCAACATCTGTCAGGTTTTATGTAGGCCCATACAGTAGAAATGTTGACTTGTAATAGGGCTATTTTACCCAATTTAGAGTTCTTAGTGGCACTAAGTGATAAATAGAAATAATGTGATGCTAATATAAATGTGATTAATATTTAAGGCATAGCCTACAAATACGAACAGTATTAAAATATCGGTATGGAGAACCATACATGACTTCCATGTTCTAAGATTTTTATTAAAAATCATTTTCGAAATGAAATATTTCCATAGAAACTACTTCTTTCTTCAGCCTTAACCACAGTACTGTGGTCACTAACGTATACCACCTCACGTTAGCGCACTCGGTTTTCACTGATGATGGCAGTCGATGGTACTGCCGAAACGTCTGGTTGTGCAGAAAACATTGGACCACGGCCAAACAGCCCGGGAAGGAATTTTAACAACAAAATACTTCTTTGTTGCCGATAAAGTAGTACACATATAATAAAAAATTGTCTTCTCCCCTTCAACTACCATTTTCATTTATAGAAAATTACCCCCTCCTCCTTCAATAACGCTTTTCATTTATAGATATTTCGTCTACCTTTCTACAGCGGATTATTATGATTTTCTTTTCAGGATACTTTATTTAACGTTGCTGGTAAACTACCCCTTTCCCTTAACCGATCTTCACCAAAATCAATAGGCCTAGAGTCCTCTACAAATCAGGTACGTATGCAAAATATTATTTGAGTCTGTTTGAATTTGGGGCAGTTATCGTTTGCCATAGAAAAAATTCTACGCACAGACACACCACAGACACTTTTCAAATATCGGTATGGAGAACCATACATGACTTCCATGTTCTAAGATTTATATTTAAAATCATATTCGAAATGAAATATTTCCATAGAAACTACTTCTTTCTACTTATTGCTTCAGCCTTAACCACAGTATTGTGGTCACTAACTTATACCACCACACGTTATCGCACTCGATTTTCACTGAGGATGGCAGTCGACGGCACTGGCGAAACGTCTGGTTTTGCAGAAAACATTGGACTACGGCCAAACAGCCCGGGAAGGAATTTTAACAACAAACTACTACTTTGTTGCCGATAACGTAGTACACATATAAAAATTATCCCCTCCGCCTTTAACTATTCATTTCATTTATAGAAAATTACCCCCACCCCGTTCAACTAGTCTCTTCATTTATAGATATTTCATCTACGTTTCTACAGTGGATTAAAAAGATCTTCTTATCAGGATACTGTATTTATCAAAATTAAGTACTTTACTCTTGTTACAACAAAAAATGTTTCTGGTAAACTACCCTTTCCCCGTAACCGATGTTCACCAAAATCAACAGGCCTTTCGTTCTCTACAATATAGGGACATATGCAAAACATTATTTGATTATGATTGAATTTACGGCAGTTATCGTTCGTCATAGACAAAATTAACCTTGTTATCACATAAAATGTTGCAGGTAAACTACCCCTTCCTCATAACTGATCTTCCCCAAAATCAATAGGTCTTGAGTCCTCTACAATTCAGGGATGCATGCTAAACATTATTTGATTTTGTTTGAATGTGCGGCAGTTATTGTTCGTCATAGAAACAATTACTCTTGTTAAAACATTAAAGGTGGCAGGTAAACTGCCCTTTCCCTTAACCGATCTTCACCAAAAACAACAAGTCTCGATAACTCTACAAATCAGGGCTGAATGCAAATAATTATTTGATTCTGTTTGAATTTGCGGCTGTTATCGTTTGCCATAGAAAATACCGTTTTAAAACATAAAATATTGCAGGTAAACTACCCCTTTCCCTTAACCGACCTTCACCAACAACAATATGTATTGAGAACTCTACAATTCAGGGCTGCATTCAAAAAATTGTTTGATTCTGTTTGAATTTGCGGCTGTTATCGTTTGCCAAAAAAAATACCCTTGTTAAAACATAAAAGTTACTGGTAAACTACCCCTTTCCCTTAACCGATCTTCACCTAAAACAATAGGTCTTGAGAACTCTACAATTCAGGCTGTGTGCAAAACATTATTTGATTCTCTTTGAATTTACGGCAGTTATCGTTCGTCATAGAAAAATTACCCTTGTTAAAACATAAAACGTTGCAGGTAAACTACCCCTTTCCCTTAACCGATCTTCAAGAAAATCAACAGACCTCGCGTTTTGTATAATTCAAAAAGGTATGCAAAAAAGTAGTTGATTCTGTTTGAATTTACGGCAGTTATCGTTCGTCATAGAAAAAATTACCCTTGTTAAAACATAAAATGTTGCTGGTAAACTACCACTTTCCCATAACCGATCTTCACCAAAACCAATAGGTCTTGAGGATTCTACAATTCAGGGCTGTGCCCAAAACATTAATTGATTCTGTTTGAATTTACGGCTGTTATACTTTGCCATAGAAAAATATTACCATTGATAAAAAAAACGTTGCCCGTAAACTACCCCTTTCTTTTAACCGATCTTTACCAAAAACAATAGATCTTGAGTACTCTACAAATCACGACTGTATGCAAATAACTATTTGATTCTGTTTGAATTTGCGGCTGTTATCGTTTGCCATAGAAAATACCCTTTTAAAACATAAAACGTTGCCGGTAAACTACCCCTTTACCTTAATCGATCTTCACCAAAACCAACAGTTCTTGAGAAATCTACAATTTAGGGCTGCATTCAAAATATTATTTGATTCTGTTTGAATTTGCGGCTGTTATCGTTTGCCATAGAAAATACCCTTTTAAAACATAAAACGTTTCAGGTAAACTACCCCTTTCCCTTAACCGATCTTCACGAAAACCAACAGATCTTGAGAACTCTACAATTCAGGGCTATATGCAAAATATTATATGATTCTGTTTGAATTTGCGGCTGTTATCGTTTGCCATAGAAAATACCCTTGATAAAACGAAAAACGTGGCAGGTAAACTACCCCTTTCCCTTAACCGATCTTCACCAAAACAAAAGGTCTTTAGTACTAAACAAATCAGGGCTGTATGCAAAAACTTATTTGATTCTGTTTGAATTTACGGCTCTTATCGTTTGCCATAAAAAATACCCTTTTAAAATATAAAACGTTGCAGGTAAACTACCCCTTTCCCTTAACCGATCTTCACCAAAAACAATAGATCGTGAGAACTCTACAATTCAGGGCAGTGTGCAAAAAATTATTTGATTATGTTGGAATTTGCGGCTGTTATCGTTTGGCATAGAAATTAACCTTTGTTAAAACATAAAATGTAAACTACCCCTTTCCCTTAACCGATCTTTATCAAAATCAACAGATCTTGAGAACTCTACAATTCAGGGCTGTATGCGAAACATTATTTGATTCTGTTTGAATTTGCGGCTGTTATCGTTTGCCAAACAAACAAAATTACCCTTGATAAAAAAAAAACCGTTGCAGGTAAACTACCCCTTTCTCTCAACCGATCTTCACCAAAAACAATAGGTCGTGAGTAGTCTACAAATCAGGGCTGTATGCAAAAAATTATTTGTTTCTGTTTGAATTTGCGGCTGTTATCGTTTGCCATAGAAAAAAAATCTACAGACACACACACAGACACTTTTCGAAAAACGACTTTTTTTTCATGTTTTGAGTGTAGTACAATCAGAATCTGCAATAATCTCGAACACGATTTTTTTTGCCATCACCATACTTCCATTTCCTTAAGGAACATGGAAGTAAAAATGACTTTTCTTCACGTTTTGAGGGTAGTACAATCAGAATCAGCCCTTATCTCGAACACGATTTTTTTTGCCATCATCATACTTCCATTTCCTTATCGAACATGGAAGTAAAAACACATGAAGCCACCAGGGGTGTCTGCGGTCAACACACATATGCGTCCGTGCGTCAAGGTACGTCAAGATACAAAATTAAAGTTTCACAAAGTTATGGCGGTCCATGTGCCGGATTAAGGGGGGCTAGGGGGGCTAACGCCCTGAGCCCCGCTTGTCGGAGGGCCATGCCCGACTATTTAAAAATTCTCATTTTCGAACGAAAAAATAGGAGATCTGCGAAATAAAATGATAGTAAACAGTTTCAACATCTATTTAATCAGTATTATTATTATTTGGTGTTCTGCCCTAAGGCAGGTCTTCAAATGGTAAAAGCTCTCCAAGCTGTCCTATCGCATGCCAGTCTTTTCGTTTCTTCGTAACACCCTCTGATTTTAATGCTATCTATTAACTTCCTTCTTCTACGCCCTCTTCTTTTTCTCCTTCTATGACACCGTCCATGGCAGTTGTAAGCAAGCAGTCTCTTCAGTATAAAATAAAAAAAATATGTGAGTAAAAATACGGTTTAAGAACAATATTTTGTTTATTATATTTATTAAATGATCGTCTGAATAAAGTAAAGTATTGTGCAAAATACGAAAATTTCATACATGGGTCCCTGCTCTTAAATAGCCCCGAGCCCCCTATAGTTTTAATCCGGCCATGGGCGGTCCCTCTACTGTCCTATGGGTGTGAATTACTGATAACAACTACGAAACAAGACAGTAAAATACAGGGCTCGGAAATGGCGTTCTTAAGCGAACTTAAAAGGTGTTCAAAACATGTATAAAGGATGAGGCTATAAGAGAACAGTTACAAGTTTTTTTTTTTGAACTTGGAATGAAAAATTAAAAGATTACAAACAACGGTGGAAAGAACACTTGGAAAGAATGTCAGATTCCAGACTGGCCAAACAAGTCTGGAATTACAAACCTATAAGACACAGGTGTGTGGATGGAAGGCTAACAGGCAGCACCTTGCCTAGGCTGTGCCGTTTGTGAAGATGATGATGAAAACTCGTTATTTGCTATTTATTTTATTGTAACAAGAAGTCAAGTGTGGAAACATAGGGGTTACATTAATGATATATAAAATTTAACAAAGTCATGAAACAATAAAGATGACATGTTACATTATAATATAAATAAAACGATAGTAGAAAACTGGTAAATTTTATCGCGTTTTCTACAGATGCTTATAGTGTCAAACGTTTTGTACAGTTTTTTTTTAAACTTCGCCTTAGCGAGTATAGACCTGGCAATAGAAATTGAACACTGACTTGGAGATGCGCAGTGGACAAACACCTCTTTGAAAGGCTAACAGAATTTTCATTCGTTTCGCACATGCACATCATAACAGTCTTGTACAGAGTTTCATGTTGTGAACATCGGCTGCAACAAGGCTAGAGAGAACACTGGAAGCGTTGTTTCCAATATATCGCGTTGTCTCCTTTCTCTCCTCTCTAGACAACTTACCTACAGCTGTTACTATACAGTAATATACATTACTCTAGTTACATTGGTTATAGCCTACTTTTAAATGGGAGTAATTCATTCGCTGGGTCGGCGCAGCTCAGCGACAACGAAAGGCTGTCACGTTTCTACGTGTCCGAATAATTTGCAGAAAATGATATTAAGTCGATCTATTCGATTTACCACGAACGAAACAAAGATTTTTATAAAATGGGCACTACAAGTCCTCAAAAACAAACATTTCAAAATCGCGTTACGGAATCGTGGTTGCCCGCCGGCTGCAAGTTTGCACAGAAGTCAGTTCACTCGTACAGGTTATGAAGCGCTTGTGAACGGCGTGGTGTCCGGTCTTAGGTTTACGTAAGTACGGAATATTGGAAACTTTCAAGATGTTAGTTATTGATTTGCTTTCAAAGTGGTAATATATCTACAAAATAGGCACATCTGTGTATACAGCATTTAAAGAGCAAGTAAAAAACTATTTATTAAGGAAATCTCTTTAATAAAGAAAGACCTGTGGAAGAAATAACTACTCTAAACAGCCTATCGTAAACCTAGTTGGATATACTGCTGCCGAAATAAACATAAGAGCTAAATAAACATGAAAATTGCTACAGAAAATTGAAGCAAATTAAGTCCACTTAATCTTGACCACTTCAGTTAATTATATAGGCCTGTAGTTTAAACCAGTGGTGCACCAAGGGGGTTTTGGGGAGGGGTAAAGAAAAATAATGTTTAAATGTGCCAGTAAAAATTTAATCTGCAGTGCGGTTTATTTATAAGCTCTTCCTGCTCCAACCACAAAAACGAGTACAAAAATTAGAACACTCTTTGATCATCAAGACAACTAAGGAATGTTTACTGGAAGCGATTTCGAAATCAGAAGACGCCTTTAGCGTACCGCAATTAAAAATGTTCGTACCCATATCAGTAATTAACCCAATTATTTAATTCACCTTATACGACTATATTTTTCTTCTCATTTTCTCTTCAAACATTAGGCCCATGGTACATCTCATATTCCACTACTGCCAGAGAGTAATCAGCTATCTAGTAACATTTTTCTGGCACATTTAAACATTTTTTTCTTGATCCCTCCCCAAAACCCCTATTTGTATGTTGGCAGTCTATCCTAACCTATGCCGACTCGTAACATACTTGGTGTTACAAAATTACATTATTATATACAAGACATAATTGTCAATCGAAAAGTGTGTTGTTATTAAAATTTAAGCCGCTTAAGTCTAGGCCTACGAGTAAAAATAGTTACCGTGAAGTTTCAGGGTAACACTATGGTCTGTATTATTACGGTGCACACAAAATTCTAAACCAATTATTGAAAGTTATCAGTATTCCGCAACTTAGCTAAGCATTAAGGCATTACTCACTAGTGGCTAACAGGGGCGTCTTTGCGGGGGGGGGGGGTGAATGGTACCGGACCTTCTTTCCCCCAAAAAAGTTGACGAATTTTGTTAATCTCTAAATTTTTATACTACTTTATTATTTTTCCAGCTGTGTACGCTAATATAGTAGTAACTCTTATTTTAAAAAAATACACAAACAGGCGTATACGTTTGAAATACGAAACATAGAAAAAAAATTAATTTAGTCAACATGTGTTTTGTAAACAATGTTTTAAAACCGCGTATTTTTATTGTGTTATAAAACTGTTTAATTTAATGTTATCCCACATTTTTCAGTCACTTTAAAGATAGCAGTAGTGATTACTCTGAACTTTTTTTTCGTCTGTATGAAGCCGACTCGAACGGACCTCCCCAAGGCTAAATTCTAGATACGCCACTGGTGGCCATCTAGATTAAAATAAGGTCCTGCATATGACCTTTTACTGGGAATAATGATTACAATATAAAAAACCTTTTATGTGTCTGTGTGTATAAGCCTATATCTACATGATCTGAGTATGTGAGTTCAAAGTCGAGAACAATGTTTTCAAAGCCCCGACAAACACATTTTACATTTTTCTACATTATATACGGATTATCTTATAGGCCTATAGGTTTCGTGAATTCGTCTTAACATAGCGGTTATTATACAATAGGTTTTAACAATTGTACAAGTTACCTAATAGCTTCGTGTTCCAAAGTCACGGAGCAAAAAAATATAATTTAATTAGAATGGTGACTACTGTAAGGTAGCAGTATTCTTTCAGACGTTTGTAATAGACTTGCGATTTTTGCGCGTGAAAATATGTAAACCTATGATAATTTACAAACGTGCTCATAGGGACAGTTCACGTGTACGAAAACAGATAGCGCTTGAAGCGCTGTGAACTTATAAACTGATGAATGTTTCTTGGAATTTTTAAAAATAATTAATTACTCAGCAGGAAAAGTATATATAGATAATGTCTGATTTTACAAATTTCGTTTTTAGAATTTAAATTCATATTAAACTCCGACATAAAACGTTAATTAGGGGTTTATTTATTTTTTCTTTTTAATGTTACTAAATTATTTGAACTAGACTCCCGAAATGTTAGTTTTGCTCAACTCCAGACCTTATTCCGGAAGCTCCCTTTGTAAATATATGTATATATATATATATATATATATATATATATATATTTCGAAATCCAAGAAGGGAAACTAAAATCAATGGGCATATAAGGGTATAACAGCAAATACTACAACTTCCGACGCTACACAAGACGATATGTGTGTGATAGGGATAGGGGAGAGAGAGACTGCTAGATGGACAGTTTATATTTAGATAGTGATATATAGATACTTATTTATATTATGTAGAGACAAACTTACGGCAAGTAGGCCTATACTTAATTTATATATAATTTAATAATTACAGTGAAATAGAGCCCAGTAACTTTTTTTATATAATAAATACTATTTAAATTGTGGAACACAGAAAATCTAGATTATGCTAAGACAGTTGTAGGCTACATAGTACGAAAATATTATATTAAGTTTTGTGACTGTAATTCCATAACTGTATCTGGTTAGGTTACAGACGTTAGTCTTGAGATCTTTTCAAGTGCTGTGGTTAAAGGAACCATCATAAACGCATAGGCCTATATTGCACATAGAAGTCGTGAATAACATTTTCACACGGATTTTAACAGAAACACAGAATTGGATAATTCTGTATTTAACAGCATTTCAGTATCTGTAATAGTTACTTTTTATTTGAAAGTACTTTTTCTTTTTGAGATTGTTGTTTTAATACGTTTTCTGTTCTTGTCCGCTTAAACATAGCCTACAGGGCTATTGTGTATCCTGTATCATACCCCATTATAGATCTCGTCTTAGTAAATATGTAGGTTTATTCATCATACTAGTAACAAGCGCAAGAACACATTTTAGGGTCAAAAATTTTTTTCTGTATTTCAGATGTAATTACGAAAGTACAGGCCGGTCAACATCATACCATATGGTTTCATACTAGGCCTACATGGAGAAACTTGATACGTGTTGCTTGCAGTTTGTAACAGCTACTCTGAGTAACTGAGATCTTGTCGAAATTAATTTTTTCGGAAGTTTATAATTTTTTATTTGTATTTTTTAAATCGATTGTTACTCATCAGTTTTTTGGTGGTTGATGTATGACACTAATGACAAAATAATCTCTACATACGGAGAAAAAATGATCTATACTGTACCGGTCACGTTAAACAAAGTGTAGGCCTATTACATCGGTAATTTTAAATAATGAAACTTATTGACGAAATCGTAGAATGTCAAGTTAAAGATTATTAACTTTGCGTTTTAAATTGACCTTATAATGTTTGAGATGACGTGCAGAATGAATGATACTGCAAGACTTCGCGAAACCTCAAGAGACGACAGTAAATTTTGATAATGGTTTATAAGTTTCGGATAATGAGCGTATAACTGTGATTAATAAAATCAATTAACTTCTATAGGTAGGCGTATACATATATTTTTAATTAAATATTATTCAGTGAGGAAGAGTTCCAAGTACTGAACTCAGAAAACAGATAGCTAGTTGGAGATTATCGAACAGATACTATAGGTAGTATGAAGTGAGCGGAAAGAGTGAAGTTAACTTAAAGTTAGCTTACGAATACCTAAGTTGTCTTTAATTAGAAAAATAGCTTGTCTCGTCTGATTAATAAAGATATTAAATGATGGGCATCTTTTGTTCCAACATTGCTAAGTTAAGAAATCTTTCAGTGAAACATGTAATAAAAACGAGGCTAAAGTGTGTTTTGTAGTATAGATGTTGATAATAATAGTAGAGCAGACAATTCGAAGCAACTTCCTTCAGAACTATCATATTGTTTGAAGTTAAGTTTAATTGCAAGATGAAGAGTTGGAGAAAATGAAGAGATTTCGCGTTAGACCTACAAATGATTGTCTAAATTTAAAACTGACAATCTTCCTTGCAAACCGCTCGGGTGACGCAGATAAGAACACTGAACAAAACTTGTCTTTTTGTAGTCAATGTTGTCTGTATTCGTGAAGTTGACGATTGTAATGATGCTGACAATGGTAATAAAATTTAAGGACGGATAGTGATTACATGATTGAACATGACACAGAAAGCATTAACAGAATTTAAAGAGATTTTGCACAGCATTCTGTTACGTCAGTAGTGCCTCGGTTTGTCATCGGTAATAATATTTATTATTTTTACGAGGAGTATTGTTACGTCAAACGAATTACACAATACAGATCTTAAAATGTACTTTGTTTTTCACTTAATCATGCGATGCAAAATAAATACATAAATAAACGTGTGTAGAGATTTTCCCACAGGGAGCGTTTGAAGTAGTAGAACAGCTAACAAGCATTATAAATATAAGGGTAGCCTATAAAAATATTATGTTTCCAAAGTGTGCATGCATGCTGTCTCCCTTCTCCGCGGTATTGTGTGTATTAATTTGTCCACAAGCTGAGAGCAGATTGGTCTAGCCACCACACAGCTGCAAACCCTTCTATAAATAAATAATAATATGCCCTCTGCCACCACCCCCACCCCTGACACTTTCAATAGTAGGATATAACAACCCTTCTCCACCGCACCATCCCAACCAAATAAAACGTACTAATTAAAGTATTTCTACGGCGGACGCGTCTGGGAACATTCACAATATTGATGCTGGTCTACGTGAAACATAGTAGGTCTATACCCGCTTTGTAGTTTGGATTTCCCTGCTTCGAGTAATGTATATTAACACAATGATAATAGAAAAATATCGGTATGGAGAACTGTACATGCCTTCCGTGTTCTGAGATTTATATTTAAAATTATTTGCTTGAATTCGGTTCGATAATTTCTAAAAAAAAATATCCCCCACCTTCAAACTATTTTCACTATTTATAGATATTTTTGTTATTATGGTGTAGTCGTTTAATATAATGTTATTTTCGAGTCACATTTATCTATAAAAATTAGTTACTTTATTCTTATAAAGAAACAGAACTACGCAGATAATCATCCCTCTTCTTCAACCGATCCCCACCATTATGATATTTACACTTTCATAGAATAATCGTTTTATCATAAGTAATTGCTATGGTATATAGTAATTGCTAAGGTAACCTTCAAAATTAAGTACTCGTACTTTACTTGATATCAGCAAAGTTGTTTAAAAAAATCACCCCACCCCTTCAACTACCCTCTCTATTTATAGATATCTCATTTACCATTTACAGTGGATTAATATGACTTTTATTTTTGGGGCGCTTATTTGTCAAAATCAAGTACTTTACTTTTGTTAAAACACAAAACAATGCAGGTAAACTATCCCTCCCCCTTAACCGAACAATCCCATTTTCGATATTTACACTTTTATTGAGTAATACGAGTAGTTTCATTAAATGTAATTACTAAGGTATCTTATTATTTAAAATAAAGTAGTTTATTCGACATTAGAAAGGTAATTTTCAAAAAATAACCCCCCATTTCAACTACCATTTTTATTTATAGAAAAATACCCCCTCCCCCTTCTACTACCCTTTTTATTTATAGACATTTCATCTATCTTTCTACAGTGGATTATTATGACCTTCTTTTCAGAATACTTTATTTATTAAAATTAAGTAGGCCTACTTTACTCTTGTTAAAACGCAAAACGTTGCAGGTAAACTACCCCTCTCCCTTAACCGATCTTCACCAAAATCAATAGGCCTTGAGTCATCTACAACTCGGGCACATATGCAAAAAGTACTTGGATCTGTTTGAATTTGCGGAAGTTATCGTTCGCCATAGAAAACATCACACACACACACACACACACACACACACACACACACACACACACACACACACACACACACACACACACACACACACACACACACACACACACACACACACACACACACACACACACACACACACACACACACACACACACACACACACACACACACACACACACACACACACACACACACACACACACACACACACACACACACACACACACACACACACACACACACACACACACACACACACACACACACACACACACACACACACACACAGTTTCCGGAAAATGAGTTATCTTTATGTTTTGAGGGCAGTACAATGAGAATCAACCCTTATCTCGAACATGATTTTTTTCATGATCACTTACTTCCATTTTCTTACGGAACATGGAAGTAAAAAGGAGCATAGACAATAGAAACCTTTTGAATTGAAAAACAGTGGCTTAATATGACAATTAGAGTAATATTATAAAAGGAATTCTTGTGGTAGGCCTACTTTTTTTGAGTTTCCGAATTTTGAGTAGAGAAAAGTCTAGTTGTTTTATTTAATATCAGAAAACATACTGACACATCGCTGCTCACATCAAACTCCCCAGTTGTAACACCAAATTGAACTTCATGACATTGTCTGCAAGGAAACGTATAGCCATCGTCATCACGTTAGAGTGCAGCAGTTGTACAACATGACGACTAGTTTAGACGGCGCCGCGTCTAATTTATAAGGAAACGTATAGCCATCGTCATCACCTTAGAGTGCAGCAGTTGTACAACATGACGACTAGTTTAGACGGCGCCGCGTCTAATTTATAAGGAAACGAATAGCCATCGTCATCACGTTAGAGTGCAGCAGTTGTACAACATGACGACCAGTTTAGACGGCGCCGCGTCTAATTTATAAGGAAACGTATAGCCATCGTGATCACCTTAGAGTGCAGCAGTTGTACAACATGACGACTAGTTTAGACGGCGCCGCGTCTAATTTATAAGGAAACGTATAGCCATCGTCATCACCTTAGAGTGCAGCAGTTGTACAACATGACGACTAGTTTAGACGGCGCCGCGTCTAATTTATAAGGAAACGAATAGCCATCGTCATCACGTTAGAGTGCAGCAGTTGTACAACATGACGACCAGTTTAGACGGCGCCGCGTCTAATTTATAAGGAAACGTATAGCCATCGTGATCACCTTAGAGTGCAGCAGTTGTACAACATGACGACTAGTTTAGACGGCGCCGCGTCTAATTTATAAGGAAACGAATAGCCATCGTCATCACGTTAGAGTGCAGCAGTTGTACAACATGACGACCAGTTTAGACGGCGCCGCGTCTAATTTATAAGGAAACGTATAGCCATCGTGATCACCTTAGAGTGCAGCAGTTGTACAACATGACGACTAGTTTAGACGGCGCCGCGTCTAATTTATAAGGAAACGAATAGCCATCGTCATCACGTTAGAGTGCAGCAGTTGTACAACATGACGACCAGTTTAGACGGCGCCGCGTCTAATTTATAAGGAAACGAATAGCCATCGTCATCACGTTAGAGTGCAGCAGTTGTACAACATGACGACCAGTTTAGACGGCGCCGCGTCTAATTTATAAGGAAACGTATAGCCATCGTGATCACCTTAGAGTGCAGCAGTTGTACAACATGACGACTAGTTTAGACGGCGCCGCGTCTAATTTATAAGGAAACGAATAGCCATCGTCATCACGTTAGAGTGCAGCAGTTGTACAACATGACGACCAGTTTAGACGGCGCCGCGTCTAATTTATAAGGAAACGTATAGCCATCGTGATCACCTTAGAGTGCAGCAGTTGTACAACATGACGACTAGTTTAGACGGCGCCGCGTCTAATTTATAAGGAAACGAATAGCCATCGTCATCACGTTAGAGTGCAGCAGTTGTACAACATGACGACCAGTTTAGACGGCGCCGCGTCTAATTTATAAGGAAACGAATAGCCATCGTGATCACCTTAGAGTGCAGCAGTTGTACAACATGACGACTAGTTTAGACGGCGCCGCGTCTAATTTATAAGGAAACGAATAGCCATCGTCATCACGTTAGAGTGCAGCAGTTGTACAACATGACGACCAGTTTAGACGGCGCCGCGTCTAATTTATAAGGAAACGTATAGCCATCGTGATCACCTTAGAGTGCAGCAGTTGTACAACATGACGACTAGTTTAGACGGCGCCGCGTCTAATTTATAAGGAAACGAATAGCCATCGTCATCACGTTAGAGTGCAGCAGTTGTACAACATGACGACTAGTTTAGACGGCGCCGCGTCTAATTTATAAGGAAACGAATAGCCATCGTGATCACCTTAGAGTGCAGCAGTTGTACAACATGACGACTAGTTTAGACGGCGCCGCGTCTAATTTATAAGGAAACGAATAGCCATCGTCATCACGTTAGAGTGCAGCAGTTGTACAACATGACGACTAGTTTAGACGGCGCCGCGTCTAATTTATAAGGAAACGTATAGCCATCGTGATCACCTTAGAGTGCAGCAGTTGTACAACATGACGACTAGTTTAGACGGCGCCGCGTCTAATTTATAAGGAAACGAATAGCCATCGTCATCACGTTAGAGTGCAGCAGTTGTACAACATGACGACCAGTTTAGACGGCGCCGCGTCTAATTTATAAGGAAACGTATAGCCATCGTGATCACCTTAGAGTGCAGCAGTTGTACAACATGACGACTAGTTTAGACGGCGCCGCGTCTAATTTATAAGGAAACGAATAGCCATCGTCATCACGTTAGAGTGCAGCAGTTGTACAACATGACGACTAGTTTAGACGGCGCCGCGTCTAATTTATAAGGAAACGTATAGCCATCGTGATCACCTTAGAGTGCAGCAGTTGTACAACATGACGACTAGTTTAGACGGCGCCGCGTCTAATTTATAAGGAAACGAATAGCCATCGTCATCACGTTAGAGTGCAGCAGTTGTACAACATGACGACCAGTTTAGACGGCGCCGCGTCTAATTTATAAGGAAACGAATAGCCATCGTCATCACGTTAGAGTGCAGCAGTTGTACAACATGACGACCAGTTTAGACGGCGCCGCGTCTAATTTATAAGGAAACGTATAGCCATCGTGATCACCTTAGAGTGCAGCAGTTGTACAACATGACGACTAGTTTAGACGGCGCCGCGTCTAATTTATAAGGAAACGAATAGCCATCGTCATCACGTTAGAGTGCAGCAGTTGTACAACATGACGACCAGTTTAGACGGCGCCGCGTCTAATTTATAAGGAAACGTATAGCCATCGTGATCACCTTAGAGTGCAGCAGTTGTACAACATGACGACTAGTTTAGACGGCGCCGCGTCTAATTTATAAGGAAACGAATAGCCATCGTCATCACGTTAGAGTGCAGCAGTTGTACAACATGACGACTAGTTTAGACGGCGCCGCGTCTAATTTATAAGGAAACGAATAGCCATCGTGATCACCTTAGAGTGCAGCAGTTGTACAACATGACGACTAGTTTAGACGGCGCCGCGTCTAATTTATAAGGAAACGAATAGCCATCGTCATCACGTTAGAGTGCAGCAGTTGTACAACATGACGACCAGTTTAGACGGCGCCGCGTCTAATTTATAAGGAAACGTATAGCCATCGTGATCACCTTAGAGTGCAGCAGTTGTACAACATGACGACTAGTTTAGACGGCGCCGCGTCTAATTTATAAGGAAACGAATAGCCATCGTCATCACGTTAGAGTGCAGCAGTTGTACAACATGACGACTAGTTTAGACGGCGCCGCGTCTAATTTATAAGGAAACGAATAGCCATCGTGATCACCTTAGAGTGCAGCAGTTGTACAACATGACGACTAGTTTAGACGGCGCCGCGTCTAATTTATAAGGAAACGAATAGCCATCGTCATCACGTTAGAGTGCAGCAGTTGTACAACATGACGACTAGTTTAGACGGCGCCGCGTCTAATTTATAAGGAAACGTATAGCCATCGTCATCACCTTAGAGTGCAGCAGTTGTACGACATGACGACTAGTTTAGACGGCGCCGCGTCTAATTTATAAGGAAACGTATAGCCATCGTCATCACCTTAGAGTGCAGCAGTTGTACGACATGACGACTAGTTTAGACGGCGCCGCGTCTAATTTATAAGGAAACGTATAGCCATCGTCATCACGTTAGAGTGCAGCAGTTGTACAACATGACGACTAGTTTAGACGGCGCCGCGTCTAATTTATAAGGAAACGTATAGCCATCGTCATCACCTTAGAGTGCAGCAGTTGTACAACATGACGACTAGTTTAGACGGCGCCGCGTCTAATTTATAAGGAAACGTATAGCCATCGTCATCACGTTAGAGTGCAGCAGTTGTACAACATGACGACTAGTTTAGACGGCGCCGCGTCTAATTTATAAGGAAACGTATAGCCATCGTCATCACGTTAGAGTGCAGCAGTTGTACAACATGACGACTAGTTTAGACGGCGCCGCGTCTAATTTATAAGGAAACGTATAGCCATCGTCATCACCTTAGAGTGCAGCAGTTGTACAACATGACGACTAGTTTAGACGGCGCCGCGTCTAATTTATAAGGAAACGTATAGCCATCGTCATCACGTTAGAGTGCAGCAGTTGTACAACATGACGACCAGTTTAGACGGCGCCGCGTCTAATTTATAAGGAAACGTATAGCCATCGTCATCACCTTAGAGTGCAGCAGTTGTACAACATGACGACTAGTTTAGACGGCGCCGCGTCTAATTTATAAGGAAACGTATAGCCATCGTCATCACGTTAGAGTGCAGCAGTTGTACAACATGACGACCAGTTTAGACGGCGCCGCGTCTAATTTATAAGGAAACGTATAGCCATCGTCATCACCTTAGAGTGCAGCAGTTGTACAACATGACGACTAGTTTAGACGGCGCCGCGTCTAATTTATAAGGAAACGTATAGCCATCGTCATCACCTTAGAGTGCAGCAGTTGTACGACATGACGACTAGTTTAGACGGCGCCGCGTCTAATTTATAAGGAAACGTATAGCCATCGTCATCACCTTAGAGTGCAGCAGTTGTACGACATGACGACTAGTTTAGACGGCGCCGCGTCTAATTTATAAGGAAACGTATAGCCATCGTCATCACGTTAGAGTGCAGCAGTTGTACAACATGACGACTAGTTTAGACGGCGCCGCGTCTAATTTATAAGGAAACGTATAGCCATCGTCATCACCTTAGAGTGCAGCAGTTGTACAACATGACGACTAGTTTAGACGGCGCCGCGTCTAATTTATAAGGAAACGTATAGCCATCGTCATCACGTTAGAGTGCAGCAGTTGTACAACATGACGACCAGTTTAGACGGCGCCGCGTCTAATTTATAAGGAAACGTATAGCCATCGTCATCACCTTAGAGTGCAGCAGTTGTACAACATGACGACTAGTTTAGACGGCGCCGCGTCTAATTTATAAGGAAACGTATAGCCATCGTCATCACCTTAGAGTGCAGCAGTTGTACGACATGACGACTAGTTTAGACGGCGCCGCGTCTAATTTATAAGGAAACGTATAGCCATCGTCATCACCTTAGAGTGCAGCAGTTGTACGACATGACGACTAGTTTAGACGGCGCCGCGTCTAATTTATAAGGAAACGTATAGCCATCGTCATCACGTTAGAGTGCAGCAGTTGTACAACATGACGACCAGTTTAGACGGCGCCGCGTCTAATTTATAAGGAAACGTATAGCCATCGTCATCACCTTAGAGTGCAGCAGTTGTACAACATGACGACTAGTTTAGACGGCGCCGCGTCTAATTTATAAGGAAACGTATAGCCATCGTCATCACGTTAGAGTGCAGCAGTTGTACAACATGACGACCAGTTTAGACGGCGCCGCGTCTAATTTATAAGGAAACGTATAGCCATCGTCATCACCTTAGAGTGCAGCAGTTGTACAACATGACGACTAGTTTAGACGGCGCCGCGTCTAATTTATAAGGAAACGAATAGCCATCGTCATCACGTTAGAGTGCAGCAGTTGTACAACATGACGACTAGTTTAGACGGCGCCGCGTCTAATTTATAAGGAAACGTATAGCCATCGTCATCACCTTAGAGTGCAGCAGTTGTACGACATGACGACTAGTTTAGACGGCGCCGCGTCTAATTTATAAGGAAACGTATAGCCATCGTCATCACGTTAGAGTGCAGCAGTTGTACAACATGACGACTAGTTTAGACGGCGCCGCGTCTAATTTTCTCTGCTGTCACTTTGTATTTCTGCTTCCTTCACTGCCACTACAGCTTTGGTCTCCTCCACTCTCGTCTATCATTCGCCAGTCCTTTCCAGCCTGTTGTATCCATCGCAGCAAGATTGTGAGTGACATCGTCCATCCATCTTTTCCTTGGTAGACCCTTCTTTCTTCTTCCATACATCGGAAACATTGTATGGAACCGACATCTTCCTGTTGGAACCGATCATGACTGTATGTCGTATATAAATGATGTACAAGAAATCCTATACAGTTTCTGAAAAAAAATCGGCTGTCCAATGTCAAGCAGCTCTCATCTGCCCCATTAGCTCTCATAGATTGCATTTTTACAGTTGCCATTCATGGCTCTTTACTTTGATTAATTTTATCATCTATAGTACCCTGATTGATAACTGTAAAAGTTGCTGGTGAAAGAAAAAGAATGTGTGTACAATTGTAGATTGTAAACTCAAAAATCTGAAATTGGACAGTCATATATCATATATAAAACATATATAAACACACATCTCCACTTCCAGACACTCTTACCATTTTTGTACCCTTCAGTCTTTCAACGTGCTCCCCGCCAACTTAATCTTTGTGCTCCGATGAATCTCACTACATCTTTCCCTTCAACTAGTACGATCAATTATTCATTTTTCTATATTCTTCAAGTATCTCCTTCTTTAATAGCACCAAATATCCTTCTCAAGATTTTTCCTTAAAACCTTCTCAATTGGTTCTTCTCACTTTCTAATAGGGTCCATCTTTCACAGCGGTATGTCACAACAGGGCGCACCCTATGCTCATGTAAATTTTCATTTTGGCTTGTCTTTTAATCAACTTACTTCTAAATATTTTTATATTTGCAAAATAGGCACGGACTCCTAGCTGAATTCTTTCCTGAATAGTGTCACTCATCCTATTCTGATTTAGCATGTAGGCTATGTTTTCAAAGATATACAAGTCATTCGTATGAATAGATAAACTAACCTTTTCAATCCGCCTTGTAGGCCTACATTCTTGATTTACAATTAATGACGTGTTTCAAAGCATCTGCTTCATCATCAGATATTTAATAAATTCTTCATACGTTAGTGAACATATAACTACAACACTACGTCAGATACATCTAGAAGCTACGTTGTTCAAAAACAAACTGGAGCATTGTCGTTGGTTGACTTCTGTTACAGGGGTTAGTGTACAAAGGTAGAAAGCTTCGGATATGTATGGAATGCCGTAGGTAAAATATTGGAGTACATTATTCTCCATACACGTATCAATTTAGAATCCTGTTTATTTTCTAAGACTGTATGTCGAATTAACTCAACAGTGAGTGTACCGCGTTCGTACGATGGTGTATTACAGTTGTAGGTAAAACGAAAAGAATCATGACTTGGGCGGAAATTAAAGTTTTATGGAAGAATAAACATAAATGTTTATAGGACATTGCTTCTGTTTTTCGGAAGAAGGAAAACCTATAAGATGCAGAAAACAACAAAGGTTTCTGGATAGGACGAAAATATTGTAACTGATGTGGATAAGCAGACGTTCTTTTGTCGAGTGACACACAGAATGGATATACTGTATACGCCTGTCACACTCGTGATTACCGATGGTTCACTAATCTAGTGACTAAAGGTTGACTAAGAGGTTCAGGCCAGGCCTAACCAAACTTCAAAGACTGGCACCGTACACTCTTCGAATAAAGACTGAGAATAAAGTCTTTTGAGCCGTTAAAAACAGTTCTGAACATATGTTCGTCACTTATTTGCATTAAGGCTTAGGACTATGTAGGCTGAGAATATAAACAGGCAGGCAAATCATAAAAATGTACAGAGAAATAGTAATTTATAATATAGGAATACAGGTAAATGTACAGAGAAATAGTAATTTATAATATAGGAATACAGGTAAATGTACAGAGAAATAGTAATTTATAATATAGGAATACAGGTAAATGTACAGAGAAATAGTAATTTATAATATAGGAATACAGGTAAATGTACAGAGAAATAGTAATTTATAATATAGGAATACAGGTAAATGTACAGAGAAATAGTAATTTATAATATAGGAATACAGGTAAATGTACAGAGAAATAGTAATTTATAATATAGGAATACAGGTAAATGTACAGAGAAATAGTAATTTATAATATAGGAATACAGGTAAATGTACAGAGAAATAGTAATTTATAATATAGGAATACAGGTAAATGTACAGAGAAATAGTAATTTATAATATAGGAATACAGGTAAATTTTAAAAACTTCAGAAATAGTTACACTACAGCGACACAACTTCCACAATTTTGATCAGAGGGCAACTGCTTTTTTTTCTAAGAAACAATTCCTGACAGAGGTTATTGCTACGTTAGTGTTTGTTCAATGAATGATTGTAAAGCGCTACATCTCTGCTAAGCAATTCTATTCTGTCAGTCAGACGGCTCTTGCCAGGTAATTCCGGAACTGATTTGCGACTGTCTACAAAATATCCTTCAGTTAACAAACAGGGTAGTAGCCTATTAACTGTGGATTAATAGCTATTGCAGATCCAAGAAAATCAAGAGGCGACTTGGTTAGGCAAGATATGACCATCCGAACAGCTTATGAGAAAAAAGGTATTCGTAGGTATTATATCCTTAAATTCGTAGTGACCGTCGATCAATGAATTTTTCGGTGAAGGGTTTGTGAGGATCGGTCATAAACATAACACAAATTTTAACTTATTTGTGTCGACGTTTCGACAGTGTTTATTGACATCATCAGGACCTGTGTATGAATACAAAAGAAATGTCAAACACAACAGAACAATTATTTGAGTAAACGTGTTTGTGTATGTGAGTGTGTGTGCGCACATGCGTGTGCGTGCGTATGTAGGCTATGTATCATTGTATATGTGAAGGAGTTGAGATAGTTTGTTTACATTTTCAAATGTTTTCTTAAGGTATTATAGTTCCTAATGTTGTGCCTCGATGAGAGCATCTAAAAAATTAAATTAACTGATGGCAACATAAGGGTCATCTGAGGTTATGAAACGTTAATTAAGGCAGAGACATTTTAAAAATACAATCGTAAGACGAGATAATTTAAATGTTTGCTTTGGTAAATTGCTCAAAGGCGTAATTGCTTTTCTTATTAATTTTGTTATGTTACTTAGAGTTGTTAAGGTTTATTATTACAGTTACTTACACTTTATTAGCCCTGTATTGGACGTGACGGTCCCACGCCGGGGTACAGGAGGAAAGTTGGCGTCGGGAAAGGCCATTAAAACCATACCAAAACTAACAAATGCATGACAATGCAACCAACAATCCTAGTTTAGTCTCGGAAATTCAAGCAGGATGGATTAACTGGAAAAGATGTCAGGGTGTTATGTGACCGTAGAATGTAGGCTAAAGTAAGGGGAAAAGCATATAAAACTGTAGTATGGCCAGCAATGATGTACGGTGCTGAAACATGGCCAATGAGGAAAGCACAAGAGAGAAACCTTGGTGTTGCAGAAATTTAAAATGCTTAGGTGGATGTATGGAGTAAGGTCAGGAACGGCATAGTAAGAGGAACAACGAAAATAGTAGCGATACCGAAGAAGATCCAATAATGAAGACTAGAGAGGTCATGATCATGGAAACATAAGAGAAGAATCATGTCCATTCACACGGAGGTGGATGGATTGTGTAAGGGATGACCTGATCGGAGAGCAACTATCGGTGGTAGATGTACTCTACCGTGCTAAATGGAAACTAGCTGTCGGGAACGCATAGAGTAGTGGGAAGAGATGAATAGAGGAGGAGGAGGAGGAGGAGGAGGAGGAGGAGGAGGACGACGACGACGACGACGACGACGACGACGACGACAACAACAACAACAACAACAACAACAACAAGTTTACAACTGAACTTTCATTTTTTGTAGGCTATCATAAAATCTGCAGCGTCGCAGCTGTATCTCACACTCACATTTCCGTGATTGGACATAGCCTATTGGAATCTTATTATACGCCCCAGCTTACCTTATTCTCTCTGTCTTTCAATAAGAGTTTACGTATATTTCTTTTACAAGGGATGGAAAATCGAACTGTAATATGCGAGTTAAATGAGGAAAATGTTTTAATAGGCCTAAATGTACATTTTCAGCCACTGAGACTGCAAATAATATAACAGACGTAATTTGTTAAATCGGTGTATAACGTAGCCTGTGGTCAGTTAAAGTACAATCTGTACATAACTTGATGAAAACCGTTCCACAATCGCTAAAAATAACGATTAAGTGGAAATAGACGATGCCATTCTATAAATAAAAGTGTCTGCCTACCTCCGTAACATAAGTATCATAAGGTAGGCTTACACTTCGGACCTGTAACCATAATGAAATGCCACGTAGACATTGTAGGATTCATAAGGTCTTAACGAATACAATGGCTAGGTCACGTAGAGCGGATGCCAAAGAAAATCCGGAGGGCACAAGTCTATACTGTACTGTACTGTAGAAAGAGGGATGAAACCTAGGATAAGATGGTTGGATGGTGTGCTAGAAGATCCCAGAAGAATGGATGTGAGGGGTTACACTGAGATGGGCATGGCTAGGAGACTTTGGAGAAGATTGGTGTTGGAAGCCAGGGCTCACTTTGGGCTGTAGTGCTGAAGGAGAAGAAGAAGAAAAAGACGATGCTGATCACTACTCACAACTCAGATACATCAATAACCACAATAATGGTGATTATAAAGAATATTGCTGATGATAACGGTGTTTAAATGAGAGAGGAATAAAAATTTGGTTCATGCGATGACAACTTTCGATGATGCGATGGGCATTGTACGAGTCTCGTATTTGTTCAGGCATAAAGAAGAGTTTAGGGTGTAAAGAATAATGAATACGGAGACAGATGTCGGCAAAGCGAGCAATATTTGTACGTACGGACATCATAATACTAGACGAGCCAAGCCGAACCCATAGCCTACTCAGATATGAATATATCTGCGCTCATAAAAACGTGCTGTTAAAATTTCTCACGTTAAGCAAATGAAACCTTGTGCTGCTGAAGAAGGTGCATTTAATGAATAAGGTTTAAGGGAAAGAGGACGGAAAAAGGGGTGGGGGGAAGGCGCTAAACATCACAGCTTGTCTAAACTCCTTTGTAATGAATTGAAAAAATAGAAAAACAAATAAATAAAATAAAATTGAAGTTTGCATTAGCTTAAGACGGACGACGCTTTTGTTTATTCCGTCTGTTTGAAAAACAAACAGGCTCTATAAGCCTGTTACTTCCCTTACTTAAATTTCAGATAGAGAGACAAAGGAAATAGTAGGCGGAGGGAGACAGAGGCAGAGAGAGACAGGACTGGTCTTGTCGGTAATTGACTGCAGCGGTGTCTGCTGACAACACAAAGCCTATTCACCACTCTCTCTCTCACTCTCTCTCTCTCTCTACAGAATTAATCAAACAATTAGCGTTCGTTAAAAATTACTGAAACCTGTTTAGACGTTTTGTGGAAGAAAATTTTTATCTATTTACAAGTAAATAGAACACTCTTGTGTGAACATGTAATATTTATTTAACTTATCGTATGTTATGCTAAAACTTAACTCATCGTTTTCCGTCATTCTTCAGAAACTGACTGGCTTTGGTGTTATTCTTAGAACAGCTTAGAACGTATAGAAAATAAAACAAAGCTTGTACTTATGGTAGGTACGGAACTTTTGCGGTCACTCGAATGGACATTCTGTTTTCTAATTTTAAATTTCTGTTACATATAGCAGTGGGAGATATAGTACTATGGATAACAAATCGGTTCGGCTGCCTGTTTTTATACTTTTCCTGTGCATATAAATTTGTATTCTATCTGTTACGATTAAAACAGTAAAGTCTTCCTCTGTATTGCACACTTATCGATTGACCTGTGTCTTATCTCGGTAATTTTTTAAATAGAAATTTCTCTTCTGTTATTTCTAAAAATAATCTTTCGAATTTACACGCTCGTTTCCAATGTATCGTTTGAGAAATTTTATTACTAGCTCTTCTAGGACTTCATTTCAGGTCCGCTAATCTGTCTCAGTTATATCAACGTCAGTGGGTCCAAACGCCGGCCAACGATCAGCGTTGGGGCAGCAATCTAACTTCTTTAAATGGATTCTACGGTCTTTGCACACGTTGTTTCTACCGTCTTCTGCAGTTTTTAATACACCTTTGTGATTACAGCAGGACACCTCTAGTAGGCTATCACATGACAACCTTAACTAGGAGAGGTAGACTTAGTTCACATAGACTAGGCAAACATTACCCGGTATTGCCATCGACATCACATGACAACCTTAACTAGGAGAGGTAGACTTAGTTCACATAGACTAGGCAAACATTACCCGGTATTGCCATCGACATCACATGACAACCTTAACTAGGAGAGGTAGACTTAGTTCACATAGACTAGGCAAACATTACCCGGTATTGCCATCGACATCACATGCCAACCTTAACTAGGAGAGGTAGACTTAGTTCACATAGACTAGGCAAACATTACCCGGTATTGCCATCGACATCACATGACAACCTTAACTAGGAGAGGTAGACTTAGTTCACATAGACTAGGCAAACATTACCCGGTATTGCCATCGACATCACATGCCAACCTTAACTAGGAGAGGTAGACTTAGTTCACATAGACTAGGCAAACATTACCCGGTATTGCCATCGACATCACATGACAACCTTAACTAGGAGAGGTAGACTTAGTTCACATAGACTAGGCAAACATTACCCGGTATTGCCATCGACATCACATGACAACCTTAACTAGGAGAGGTAGACTTAGTTCACATAGACTAGGCAAACATTACCCGGTATTGCCATCGACATCACATGACAACCTTAACTAGGAGAGGTAGACTTAGTTCACATAGACTAGGCAAACATTACCCGGTATTGCCATCGACATCACATGACAACCTTAACTAGGAGAGGTAGACTTAGTTCACATAGACTAGGCAAACATTACCCGGTATTGCCATCGACATCACATGCCAACCTTAACTAGGAGAGGTAGACTTAGTTCACATAGACTAGGCAAACATTACCCGGTATTGCCATCGACATCACATGACAACCTTAACTAGGAGAGGTAGACTTAGTTCACATAGACTAGGCAAACATTACCCGGTATTGCCATCGACATCACATGACAACCTTAACTAGGAGAGGTAGACTTAGTTCACATAGACTAGGCAAACATTACCCGGTATTGCCATCGACATCACATGCCAACCTTAACTAGGAGAGGTAGACTTAGTTCACATAGACTAGGCAAACATTACCCGGTATTGCCATCGACATCACATGACAACCTTAACTAGGAGAGGTAGACTTAGTTCACATAGACTAGGCAAACATTACCCGGTATTGCCATCGACATCACATGACAGCCTTAACTAGGAGAGGTAGACTTAGTTCACATAGACTAGGCAAACATTACCCGGTATTGCCATCGACATCACATGCCAACCTTAACTAGGAGAGGTAGACTTAGTTCACATAGACTAGGCAAACATTACCCGGTATTGCCATCGACATCACATGACAACCTTAACTAGGAGAGGTAGACTTAGTTCACATAGACTAGGCAAACATTACCCGGTATTGCCATCGACATGACATGCCAACCTTAACTAGGAGAGGTAGACTTAGTTCACATAGACTAGGCAAACATTACCCGGTATTGCCATCGACATCACATGACAACCTTAACTAGGAGAGGTAGACTTAGTTCACATAGACTAGGCAAACATTACCCGGTATTGCCATCGACATCACATGCCAACCTTAACTAGGAGAGGTAGACTTAGTTCACATAGACTAGGCAAACATTACCCGGTATTGCCATCGACATCACATGACAACCTTAACTAGGAGAGGTAGACTTAGTTCACATAGACTAGGCAAACATTACCCGGTATTGCCATCGACATCACATGCCAACCTTAACTAGGAGAGGTAGACTTAGTTCACATAGACTAGGCAAACATTACCCGGTATTGCCATCGACATCACATGCCAACCTTAACTAGGAGAGGTAGACTTAGTTCACATAGACTAGGCAAACATTACCCGGTATTGCCATCGACATCACATGCCAACCTTAACTAGGAGAGGTAGACTTAGTTCACATAGACTAGGCAAACATTACCCGGTATTGCCATCGACATCACATGACAACCTTAACTAGGAGAGGTAGACTTAGTTCACATAGACTAGGCAAACATTACCCGGTATTGCCATCGACATCACATGACAACCTTAACTAGGAGAGGTAGACTTAGTTCACATAGACTAGGCAAACATTACCCGGTATTGCCATCGACATCACATGCCAACCTTAACTAGGAGAGGTAGACTTAGTTCACATAGACTAGGCAAACATTACCCGGTATTGCCATCGACATCACATGACAACCTTAACTAGGAGAGGTAGACTTAGTTCACATAGACTAGGCAAACATTACCCGGTATTGCCATCGACATCACATGCCAACCTTAACTAGGAGAGGTAGACTTAGTTCACATAGACTAGGCAAACATTACCCGGTATTGCCATCGACATCACATGCCAACCTTAACTAGGAGAGGTAGACTTAGTTCACATAGACTAGGCAAACATTACCCGGTATTGCCATCGACATCACATGCCAACCTTAACTAGGAGAGGTAGACTTAGTTCACATAGACTAGGCAAACATTACCCGGTATTGCCATCGACATCACATGACAACCTTAACTAGGAGAGGTAGACTTAGTTCACATAGACTAGGCAAACATTACCCGGTATTGCCATCGACATCACATGACAACCTTAACTAGGAGAGGTAGACTTAGTTCACATAGACTAGGCAAACATTACCCGGTATTGCCATCGACATCACATGCCAACCTTAACTAGGAGAGGTAGACTTAGTTCACATAGACTAGGCAAACATTACCCGGTATTGCCATCGACATCACATGACAACCTTAACTAGGAGAGGTAGACTTAGTTCACATAGACTAGGCAAACATTACCCGGTATTGCCATCGACATCACATGACAGCCTTAACTAGGAGAGGTAGACTTAGTTCACATAGACTAGGCAAACATTACCCGGTATTGCCATCGACATCACATGCCAACCTTAACTAGGAGAGGTAGACTTAGTTCACATAGACTAGGCAAACATTACCCGGTATTGCCATCGACATCACATGACAACCTTAACTAGGAGAGGTAGACTTAGTTCACATAGACTAGGCAAACATTACCCGGTATTGCCATCGACATCACATGCCAACCTTAACTAGGAGAGGTAGACTTAGTTCACATAGACTAGGCAAACATTACCCGGTATTGCCATCGACATCACATGACAACCTTAACTAGGAGAGGTAGACTTAGTTCACATAGACTAGGCAAACATTACCCGGTATTGCCATCGACATCACATGACAACCTTAACTAGGAGAGGTAGACTTAGTTCACATAGACTAGGCAAACATTACCCGGTATTGCCATCGACATCACATGACAACCTTAACTAGGAGAGGTAGACTTAGTTCACATAGACTAGGCAAACATTACCCGGTATTGCCATCGACATCACATGACAACCTTAACTAGGAGAGGTAGACTTAGTTCACATAGACTAGGCAAACATTACCCGGAACTAGCTGCAACGGTCTCCTTGCAAAACGTCGCAAAATTTTAGCTTTTGTGATGTAAAATTGCTCCTAAAAACGGACAAGCTTTATGTGGCCAACATTATAAGAAGCAAAAGAAAGAGAAAGTCATTCCAGAATATTCTATAGTCCAATAAGAGCCTCAGAATACCTCAGACTAGTGGACATATATAGTCTGAGTCATTAAATATTCCGCAGCTACAGTATTGTCCATTTCCATTATCATCGGAGAGAGGAACATCTGGGTAAAGGATCATACCACAACAGAACGTGAAGACCAGTAAGGAGATGATCCGACAGAAATTAGTCACGTGGAAGGTAAGATCATGGTAAAGGATGGTGAGAACGAAAAAATTGGAAGTAAAAATTATACGACCAAACTTTATAAGAATGTCAGCACTAAGAGAGTGACGTCATATCAGACTTGAAGTTTTAGAGCTATCAGGTGGAAATGATTGAACGAATGGTGTCGGTTTTGTCTTGGACAAGGAGTTAACGCGAAGAATCAAATGAGTGTATCTGTTTAATGCTAGAATATCTAACTAGTAGATACAGTGAAAACTAACCCAGTAAATACCGCAATAATTTAACTGTATTTTCCTGCTTCCACATATTTATTTACATACGTAGGTGGATGTGGTTAATGAACTAATTTAAGAATTTAATGATAAAACAAACATCATAGTTTAACTGAATGCAGTAGTTAGGGGAAAAAGATAAAGTGAAAAACTTACTGAGTTCTTTGAGTGTGATACTGGAACAAGCTGTGTTTGAAAATGGCAAGACACCTATTGATTGTGTCAGCCATCTATATATATTGTTACGTTACATTTCAAGTTAAGTAATACTATACAGTGTAAGTATAGTTGTATTTATAGTTGTAGTGTGTCGATGTTTAATCTTCAATCACTTCAGCCCCGCGATGGAGCGCCAACTTGTTACAGAACAAGTATTACTATTTTCAGGTATATAAGTATAGATTTAGTGATGTGTAGTGTGCTTGCAGATACGCTCCGGTATCTGCTGTGATGTTGTTTTTCTAAAAACTGCTCCAATTATAATTATCAGGAGTTATTAGTGTGATTGTATAATCTGTATAAGTGTCTATGAATAATCCACTCTTTTGATTTAAGTAGGTTTCGCGCACTTTTGTTGTATGCCTCCCTCACTTACCACAAGTATCTGTTTCAGTCCTGTTCTGTGACGGTTGTTGCTGAAATACATACACTTAAAATGCACACAAATATTCAATTTGAATATTCAAAACAGTTAGTACACACAATATGAATGAATTAGCACATATAGATAATACTTTAAATTACTCTCTGTTTGAATTCTTCCGCCACCTTTGGTAGAACTGATTTAAAAGAAATAATTTAATTTATATTTGAAATGATACTCTTTTTCATAGGTAAATAAGTGAAGGTTTATTAACAATTTTAAAATGGCAAATTTTAAAAACAATTAACAATCATTTGGGCTAATAACCCTTTAAATAATAATTACAATTGATTAATTTTAACATAAAACTCTGTCCAGACTCAATGCTAGTAGTCCTGTCATTGGTACAATAATTTGAACTTAATAGGTTATGTTTTCTTGTCAATGTGTTATCAGGTTGTTAGGTTCTTTGAGGTAACATGATATCATTGTCAAGATGTAATATTAATAGAATTAAGAAAATTGAACAATGGTTAATAAATAACAAATAAATGTCAAAAAAAAAAAACAACCATATATCTGAGAATTATGGTACTGCCGTACGTGGGATTGCGCACGCACCTTATTACTTGTTAGCCAGCGTCAAACTCGTGGCTTGTACAGTTTCAATGTATCGTTTTTTTTCAACAATTAGTCTTTTCTATGTAAATTATATTATGTATTAAATGTCATTAGTGTACATATATTGTACTTAATGCATTACATATAGTGGTCAGCTTCTAGCTAGTTCAGAATCCTTCAAATCTTTAATAATGGGTTTGTTCCTATTGTGTCTCATCATAGTGGTCATTTATTTTTCATAAAAACAATAATTAAACTGTTATTGTTACATTTTGTTTGTGTTTCTATATTGGTATTAGACATTACTCCTACTTCTGGTAATGTTCTCAGTTACTCTTAGACAAATTTATAGGTCATATTTTCCTAAGTAACTTACTTAACATGGTTTGTTTACATCTGATTTCTGTCACTATGGTCAGTTGGTTTCTAATCATTTGCATATATACTGACTGTTTTTATGGTTCTAATCTGTTCTCAAAGTTGTATTGAGTTTCCCTCTAACTACTGGTAATATTGTGAACAATCTGTGTTTAATCTTTAATACACTATTTTCCTTAACTAATGGGCCATACAGTGGTCCATCTTACATCTGATTGTTTTTACATGGTTAGTTAGTTTACTACATTTTGTTTATAATACTGTTGTTATTATGTTAAGAATCTGTTCTCAAAACATTACCAGATATTGATCTTTCTACTGGTAATATTGTTATTCACTTTAGCATTGGTTTTGTTATTGCACTTTGCCTAATTGAATTGGCATATTTGTTGCATCTTTGCTATCTCTGTTTGCCATTGCATTTGATTGGTTTTATTTACTTGGTTGCATTTTAATGCATTGTCTATTAGGATGTATTGTTATTTATAACAATTCCTTAATTGATATCATTGTTGATAATCATTTATTTTCCTTGATATGTTTGGTTTTCTGTTTAACAGGTACCTTCTCTATGGGTTATGTAACAATGTACCATCTGTTTTAATGTAGTAGGCCTATGTCTCTACTACTTACATGGTATCAGCATGGTATTCCACAATAATATTTTACTTATTTTGTTACACATGTTTATACATTCCTTCTTAAACACTAACACGTATCTTATTGTATTATTTATTATATTTTTCTAGTCATAGGTTGAATTCAATTCAATCCATTTTGTTTGATACAAGGGTTTTTTATTTGTTGTCAGTTCTTTACAAAAAAAAAAAACATAATTATATTGTTCTATTTTGTTTTATTCTGGTGGTCTTATGATTTTCTGTGTTGATCACAACTTTATTAAATGCGTCACCCTCATTGTTCGTGTCTATTTGACTTATTTAACATCTTGTTGTTTTCATCATGGAATTAACATATTTTCATATACTTATAAACTTCATCACTATAATTGTTTGTGTGATTTTATCCGTAGAAATAGTTAGTTATTCACATGTTTCACATCTATTAAGTACGCACTGTTATTGTTTGTGTTTCCTTAAATGCTAAACACTGGTTTTTTTTTCCTCATATTTTATAATCATCATTTCACTTGTCACTTATATAGTCTTTGGTACACGTGGTTTTATATTGATTACTGGTATGATTTATTCATCTTCTTCTCTCTTCTGAGTCAGCTTTCTTGTCCTTCTTCTTTCTTCTTCCTCGTTATTTTCATCGTAGTCATTATTTCTTAATTGTTTCTCTCGCTGTTTGAGTTTGTTAATCCTTATTTTGTTGTTTCCCCTCACTTTTGGATCCTATTGGGTCTAGTTACTGGTATTTTGTTTTGGCTCATGTCATTTTCTTTCTTATGTTTCGTAGTTGATGTCACTAGGTTGATATTATCTTATTCATAGTTGGATTTTCATATTAACACATTTGTAGATACACACAATATATACATGGATTTACTTATCTAGATTTACATTCATATTTTTCTCTTACTTGCCGTCCTTTAAGCTCGTTTTATGTAACTGCCATATTTGGTTATGTTACAATATATATAAAACTTCTGAGGATTTATGGGTACTAAATACAAATCCACAACGTTACACCGTTTGCCACCAAATTTTGCACAGGTAACCTTTGACACAAGGCGAAAAATACTGTCTAACTTTGAATTTGATATTTTGCCCCGTTCGCACGGTTTAGGCCCTCTTAATTATGACTTTTCGTTGACGCATATAAAGATGTCAACGACATCATGGAGACCAGAATTAATTACCATAGTAACAAGTAAATAAACAAATGATATTTAGCGGCACCGGAACTGTAGTTTTATCCATTCCTGCAGTACATTTTCAATCGTATGCGATTGTATCAATATATTATGATGTGGAAAAGGAGAAGTGTAGGGGTATACTAATTGTAAATTGTCCTATTACTTAATACAAGCCGAAAATACGTGTTGTTTTCATTTGTGAGGTTAGGTGACAACGGTTTTTGGTTTTTAGTTTACTGTTGAAATAAATAAAAGCCATGGTTGAGAAAAACATAACGTTTAATGTGTTATACAATGCACCTAACACAGTAACACTTAAAATAAAGAATTTAGCGTTTTTGATTTAACAGGTACTTTATAAATATCTCCAAATGCTTTATAAACGGGTACTTTTAATTCTCAAAAGGCTGTTGCACCAACATAATAATTTAATACAAGTTAAAATAATTAGTACAAGTGTTGAAAACAGCTTTGGAGAGAATTTGACTAATGAGTACAAAATTGTTATACGAGCTGACAGAACGCCATACAGACATAGACAATAAAAATTATATTAAAATACTTTTTAAAAGTCAGATATTTACGTGCGAAGCCGCGGGTAACAGCTAGTGTTTATTAAACAAAAAAGAAGTTATGCCCATGAAAATTGTACTCTTTGCCACTGGAGCAGGAAACGGCCATCTGTGCAAACAGCCGTAAAACCTAATGAGCCTCAATTTTTTAATTTATTAAAGTAGATAATAATATAGCCTAAATGAATAAGACAAGAGTAAAAATAAATTCAAAAATTGACAAAAA
This sequence comes from Magicicada septendecula, assembly GCA_034769895.1. Classification (NCBI taxonomy): domain Eukaryota; kingdom Metazoa; phylum Arthropoda; class Insecta; order Hemiptera; family Cicadidae; genus Magicicada; species Magicicada septendecula. The sequence goes on along the minus strand of CM068369.1, from coordinate 63,774,940 downwards.
TAGAAATTGTGAACCTGCATCCCTGATTCACACTCTGATCTCAGAAAGATGTAGAAACTTTGGTATTCTGTAATAATAGACAATTTGGTCGAATACTAAGGATTGATGGGGTGCGTTTTTTTTTTTGAAAATATGTCTCTCAATATGATCAGTTGAAAAATCTATTTGTGAAAATGAAGTTCCCCTTTACCAGTTTTAAATCAACATGTAGCTTAAGTATGAGTGATGGATTCTGTAGTAAAAAGATACTGTACTAGATTGACAGAATGTTCCCCAAAATTATAGTATTTCAGTCTTACAATCACTTCGTACAATCAACGAATTAAAAATAAACAATTGCCACAGAGAGTTCAAATTTGCAAATGCTGATAGGACTGAGGTTGTATTCTTGTAGATTTTCTTTTACTGTGTCAAAAAATAAGTTAGACGTATGTGTTACAACTAAAACAATTGGGGACTACTTAACAAATTGTAACGTTTGGAGGAAATAAAATGCTAAAAACTACAAACACTGATATAAGTAAACGTCGTACGATATTTACAAGTCATTAAAAACAACTAATTGATATAATATCGCTACTAGAATCATTGGGGAGGGGAGTTAATATTTCAATTTAAACCGTTACAATCAAATCCGAGAAGGATGTATGAGCCAAGACATTACCACTAGAAAGACATCACTCACGTAACTTCCGTTTTTCCAGGCAATTCTTACAAAATCTTGGACAAAATGGACGTGTACTGCGTAGACATGTTTATCAGAAATACGTCAGGTGTTCAAAGAATTTCCCAGGCGTTAATGCTTGTCTTGCTACATAGTTTTCAAGGCCATAGTTTATGAATCGCGTAAGGGAATTCCACTAGAGTTACGTTTCTAGAGATTCATGACGTTTTTTACAAGTTACTTGTTTTTTCTCCAGAAACGCAGAGAGATCTTGGATATCTGTAGTAAGATTACAATGATCTGTGAATTCCGATTATAAAAGAATACGGGCTAAACACAAAGTTACGAGACTCTACCTTGTGTACAGTTAACATGCTAAAAAGAGTGAGAGAGTGTAATAGCCGTGGTATTTAACATTTTCTGTACTCAATATTTATATAGTAAGCTCCCTGAGCTGCAGACCCCGTTCACAGTTTTGAGCAAGATGTATCTATTATTAAATGAAATCAAATTAATATATTTAATTTTTTTTAAATTCATAGGTAAAGTTCTCCGTATGTCGGGCTATGATTCTTGCGATAGCCGAGAAACGCCACGATGAGGCGACCATAAGTCGTTAACACGTATTGCTGTGTCTTAAAAAGTAAAAAAGATTAAAGAAAAATTACGAAAACATCGCATGATGAATGTTGGTGATATCTTAGAAAATAAAGTTGATAGACGCCTATATTCGGAAGACTAATCCCAGAATCGAGGGTATGGTGGTATATGGGAAAAGAGAACGTATTTCCATATCTTAACTGTGATTTATGTAGGAAGTAGACATTAATAGATATTATGTCTTAAAACTAGAACCGCCCGGGTTTTTCCTATGTAACTTATGAGTACTGTAATGTTTACATAGATGTGATACCAACCCATCGTGTAACCCCCAACCTGGAGGATTTCATTTTAGTGTCTCCTTCCCTTACACACGTTGCCATCACCATGGTTTATGAGTACTGTAATGTTTACATAGATGGGATACCAACCCCATCGTATAACCCCCAACCTGGAGGACCGGGGTTTTCATTTTAGTGTCTCCTTCCCTTACACACGTTGCCATCAACATGGTTTATGAGGCCTGTCTACCCGCGCAGTAAGTCTTCTAACTCAGCTTTGTATGCGTTACTGTTCTCCGCTGCCACATTAGGTGTCTATCCTGCTGGCAACAGACACCATCCTGGTAGATGCAAATCTCCCAGGACCTCCATCTCTCGTTTGCTCGTCAACCCATTCCGCCAAAGGGATTGATTACCGCAATCTTGGAGTGGGTTAACATGGTCCACCAACGAGTAGGTGAGAATGGAGTTGAGATGGAGAGGTTAAGAGACCTTCTTTATCAGGTCTTGAGTCACATCCATAATTCAAGATGGAACAAACCATTATCTCGCATCCATAATACAGACCAGCTGGGAGAAGAAGCTCAAGGAGACCAAAGGAAAGATGGAAATAAATCCTTTGAAGCCGGAACAGGTCAAGTCACCAAGGACTAATCCTTGTTGGAGAAGAAGAAAAGATGTCTTAAAACAAGGATTTTTATAGAAATGCATTGTCAGTTTTGTGTACTGAATTTTTAGAAATGGTTGTAAAATTGTTTCCCAAGACCTTTTTGAAGAGCAGTTTTATAACAAGTTTATTGTACAACAAAGATACTTTTTAGTTTCACAAGTATTACTTAGTAGCTTTAATAATTCATAAACACTATAAATTTTAGAAAAATACTTTGTAAACGAAGTGTATAATAAAATGTAGGCCTATTTCCAAATCAAGAAATGTCACACTCCACAAATGGTATCAGTGATTTGATACCATTATGTATCTAAGACAATGATGGGAGCATTATTAGCTAATCATGTATCAACGTTTATCGGTCTCTCTCTCTCTCTCTCTCTCTCTCTCTTTCTCTCTGCGAGTGTATGTGTGTAAATATTTATATTTATAAATATAAATAGGTTAAACACACACACACACTCGCACAGACTTCAATAATTATTTATACAAAATTATATTATTTTTAAAAATTTCTAATTTTTATGTCATATAATTTATTACATTAAGATAAATTTTAATTTTTCATTCATACGTAGACTACAAGTGATTCAATGTATTAATCATACTACTCGTTTAATCAATTAATGAATCGCTCATTCAGTCTGGATCTACATTATTATAAAAATTGCGGCAGATAAGGACTCGACGAATTAAAATCCAGATAAAATTGTTTTCAACACTATTCGCTAATTAAAATTGTAGGTTTTATGCTAACAAAGAATTCAATATGTTTAAGTTATTTTAAGTAAATGTACAATGTTAGCTGTACTGTAACGGAGAACGAGTTGTAACCCATCACCTACTTTTTTGCGAACGTTTGCTTCAGGGGGTGGTTGCGCCACGGCACGGCACGGCACAGGGTAACGAACTCCGTACAACGGTATTTTACAGTTATGTTGCTACGGTACGTGTGTGCGTTGTGTATACAATAAAAATGAAGTGTTTTCAGAATAAGGTCGTTGCTCTTCCCTTTTTGGCATACATTCGTAGGGTTGTAAATATGTCTGTTCTATTCTTATTTCCTGCTTTGACAAAAGAATCATCTGAGCCGTTTAAGGGTAAACATTGGTAGTAAAACTGTTACCGGTTGACAGTAAACACTGCTTACGGTCTCGGTAACCACACAAGTGTCAATAATGACAATACCTGCCAGTCTAAACATTGTACTGTACGTTCTTCCTAAAAGTTTTTGTATTGTTTATGATGTAGGTAGGTAGGTATCTAGGTTAGTGACACCACTTATTCCTCCAGTAAAGGGGTGAACGTACTGTACGATCTTTGGCGATCAGGCTTAACGTTTGTCAAAGAGAGCTGGCGAATTCCAGCATCTGTTAATTGCTGGATGATTGCTAGAGGAGGTCCATGTAATTATAATGATACAGTGTATAAAACTTAAAAATATCTTGAATAATATAAAACGGATTTATTATTTTTCACAAATAACATACAAGAAAGAGAGAACGAAGAAGACATCTATTACAGGAATCAAAAAGAAATTAATTAACTGTAGGCTATAACTTAATTGCTTGAATAATATGTGAGAAGAATCTAATAGAAGATGATTGGCAGATAGTCTTAAGGAGAATAAGAACAACTGACATCAAAGAAGAACAACAGTCAAAGAAGTAAAGTCAAACATGAAGGAAAACAGTGAAATTCAGTCATACAAAACGTTGAAAAAGGATAAATAGCATAATAATAATAGTAGTAATAATAATACGTCGGAGCCGTGCTAAGAGAGCAGGATTTCTGGAATCCTCCGGGTGAAGAAAAGATACCTAGACAGTCTATAGAATAGATCAATGTAGATGTGAGTCCAGTGGGCGAAGCAAAATGACCTAGTCTGAAGTAGTGTGATAAACAGTCCCAGGCTAGTGCTCTTTCGACGGAGCAGGGGTTTTAGTTGGTACACTTGAGATGGGAGTCTCACACTTTGTGCGTAGCCTAAATGCATTTCCCCTTCTCCTACAAAAAAAAAATTACTAACAATAGTAACAATAATTATAATAAGAAGAAGATGGTCTAATAGTTTGTAGTAAAACAAATCAATGTTTCGATATTTTCTTCATTGTCATCTGTTAAAGTGTTTCACAACTTAAGCTTCACTAACGTGAAGGAGAACAGATCTGACTACCCTGAGCTTCCCCGCTCCTTGGAATTTTCTGTTTCCCAAAGAAAAGAATTTTACATTATATTAAATGCGCTGACAATGATGCCAATTCCTTGTTCGATATGTTTACCTTTCAGTTTTACATTGTGTGATTTGTTTACGTTTGTTATTACCGTCGTCTTCGTGTTAGTTATATTTATTATCATATTATACCTCTGCAGGTCTTCCGCCGAGCGATTCAAATTAAAATGCAGCAACTTTTCTGACACGATCACCACAAAATCAGTAAAGGCCAATTAGATCAGCTTAGTTTTCTCACATTTCCAGAAACCTAGTCATAGTTTTTTATTCTCACTTTTGCGTTTCTGAATCTTTTATCTAGGACCACAGAGAACAGTAGCGGACTTGGTGTGCAGCCTTGCTAACTCCAACTTTTATATAGAATTTTCCCGATTCTTCGTTATTTACTCACTATACTTTTATTGTTCCTGTTTAGATCTCTCGATATTTCACTTGTTTCTCCGTTAATACCCCCCCCCCCTATTGTGTAAAATTCTTATACAACTTCCCTATGCACTCTGTGAGACGCAGACGTGCAGTTTCTGTTCTCAATAAAAGAGTTTTTCGCTGATTCTGACTTTGTATAATATATCTGTAGCACTCTTCGTTTTAGTTCCTGATATCATTTTCTCCGTAACTGGATCGCCTATAAACTAAACGTGTAAAACTAATGTCAGATTTAGTATTCCGTGTTAGTTGTAATAATCGTGCACTGACTTTTTAAACGGCGCTTAACGCTGTATGTAATGTTTCTTACGAAAATGGCAACGTATCTTCCTATTAAATGGCAACGTATCTTTCTATTGTACAGACGTTGCACATGGCGAAGTTAAGTAAAGTGGGTACGCAGTAAAGGATACGCGGTGTTCGTATGATGTGAAACCACCGTATTAAAGACTCTTGTCCCTAGTCTTACTGGACTATGCTCTCAAGAACGTTACATACTGAGAAGCGTCTAGGTTGGGGCACATGCTACGTAGAAACTGTCTATAACTAAGGATCGTAGAGAACAAAATTGAAGGAAAGAGAGGACAGAGAAAAGAGAGAGACGAAAAAGAGGACGGGGAAGAAGGCAGATTAGAGTGCGTGAAGACATCAGAAACGGCAGGAGCCACAGACAGATGAAGACAGATGCACAGGAGCGAGAAAAAAAATGCAGAGCATCCAGGGAACCCTGTCGTAAGATAGGTTCAGAAGAAGGAAGATTATAGATAGATTATAAGAAGAAGAAGAAGAAGAAGAAGAAGAAGATTATAGATTCAAAACTCAAGGTTTTTGATTCAGTAATATACTGTACTTGCAAATAATATTATAACAGGAGTACTTTTTTGTGTCTAATCGAAGGGAGAAAAAATTGTGACTTTTGTCAGTTTTCTCTGCACGGGAAATAGTGAAAACAAAAGAATTTGAAACTTTATAATGATCTTGTTATTTGAATGAACAGTCTCTGTAATTCCAACTTTGTCGTGTTTACTACTTGTCATGTTCCGGACGAGGCCTTTCAGTGTTTCCACCATTTTCAAGTCCTAAACCACGATTTTCAAGTGGAAACACTGAAAGGTTTCGTCCGGAACATGACAAGCAGCAGTTCAGCAAGTAAACACAATAAAGTTGGACTTTATAGTGAAGAATAGTAAAAATGCGTTTTTGTTCCTGTAGTGAATTTATTAAATTTTTGTCTCAAATATTGTGGAAACGAAACAGCGAAACTGGTTCTAACCTTTTCCATGAGAAAAGGGTAGGTATAATTAAGCATTCTGTACTTCAAAATCTGTTCAAAGCTTATATATAGTTATTGCGATGTTTATAGAGAAGGACTGTTTCAAAAAACAAAGGAAACAAAGTTTACTTGTAAGCATGTAGATAATGAAACTATTTCATATATGGTGTGTGATAAATTGGATCAGCTATAGGCAATTAGGACTACATACCTGTGAATGTTGCTTAACCATTGCAAACGATTTGTAATGTCACTGAAAGCGATTTAGTGAACGGAATTGTGCAACACTGGAACTTTATATCGACTCTTCAGTACTCATATTTTCGGAATTTCATTTGTTAAGTGAATTATTATTTACTTATAACGCTGTGGCGAGACAAGAACTGAAATGTATGACGCGTTAAAATCAACTGGAGATTTGTAACGTTTTGAATAATAGGTGTAAACAGTGTAAAAATGAGCTTCTTATGGAAAAGTGTTTTACTACTCATGAAAATAAGTCGAGAAATTGTCCGCAGGTTTAGTTTGGCTCTGCGCAAAATCATTCTGTTTCAACTAATATGGATCGCTATCAATACAGGTAAGATGTGTCTTCATTTAAGAATCTAAACCAACCAAACAATACGATTCAGTAACTAGACAAAGTAAAAACCAATTTTAGTTATTTCTATCGAAAACACAGAAAGTTCTGATAAAAGTAATTTCTATTTACAGAAGTCTTGTTTGTTACAGAACGTCTCCGATATACGTAATCATAAAACATAATCTAATATAACATAATGTAATATAAAATCTAAAGTGAAAAAAGTAATAAAGCTGAAAAAATCGGTAGCAGAAGAAACACTTCAGAGGAGAAGAACAAATACATATCTGAAGGAGACGACTCAACTGGATGCTGAAGAAGAGGAGGACATAAAGAGGGCGAGGGAAGGATAACGTAGAAGAACGGGAGACTACGCTGAGTATAACCAGGAGAGAAAGGCCAAAAATTGACAAGGAAGCTGTACAACTCTTCATATTCCACAGGAAAATAAAAAGAATTTAGGCATGCATTAAAGTGTGTAGAATTTATTACGTATAATTTAAATGTATTCGAATCCAAAAGTATTTACTTTTCATATGTTATATTATCATTTACAATTGACTTTAAAAAAATGTATTCCCAATTATAAAGCAGAATAAGAAGTTCTTATTTACGTATAGGCCTATACAGAGAGTGGCCCAAAAGTCACTATCAAAATAAACAGAACAAAAACACCAATTGTAAACTAGTAGGCCTACTTTATTGAATCTACAAAATAATTTATAACACTGTTTCTCAAATAGTTTTCCTTTGATTGTGATATATCTCTGAAGTCGATCTGGAGAGACTTAAACATACTTCCTTGCATGGTCGTAGATCCGACACAGTGTCTGCCAATGCAACTTCAGTGAGCGATTTCAGGTCCTCAATTGTTTGTGGTTTGTTGCATAGACCATATCTTTAACTAATTCCTAAAAGAAAAAAAACCATTAGTGTGAGGTCTGGTGATCTAGGTGGCAATTCAATTGCCAATCATCTTCCAGTTATTTTGCCATCAAACTTCTCATCGACATAGTGTCACATAACGTTTGCATAGCGTGTTGTAGCACCGTCATGTTGGAAATTGTAATTAATTTGTAGCCCTGGAACGGCTTATTAGTCAGCATTTGTAAATAATTTTCTGCCTTTACTGTCCTATCATAAACCAAGGCCCCCAGGACTCCATGATAAGATATACCACCCCAAACAGCGACACCAGGTTCACTAAGTCGCTTTTCAAGAACGACGCGACCTGTTGGTTTTCTGTATACCAGTTGTGTCTGTACACGTGACTTGATAATTTAAAAGTTGCTTCATCACTCCAGATTAGTTTAGAAAACAAATGAATGTCACTCGCTTGAAGCTCATTTAACATTATCTCACAGAATTGAAGCCTGCGGTCAGAATCGTCCTCGTATAGACTGCGTATGAGACGTGGTACGCAGTCCCTGAATTTAGCCTGACATTTCTGTTCAAGAGCAAGATAGCGAGTAGATTTTTCTAAAACTCTGTACAGTAGCTTGTAAAACATTCATTTTGGTTTCTTCAGATAGTGAGGGGCTACGGCAGTCCGATACTGACCCACTTTCTTCAAAACGTTTGCGTAAATTGAAGACCGCCTTCGATGTTGGTGGAGTAGTGTCAAAATGATTATTCCGTTCTTGAGTTAATGAATTTTAACAACCTTTATACCAGGATTTTAAAGCAAAACCCCTTTCTTTTTTTGAAAACGTTTTAGCAAACTGAATCAACAACAGCTACTAAACCGAACAAATAAATAGACAGCTGTTAAACGACTACATAAATTACATAAATTAACAGCTGTTAGATTATATTGCAGATAACTCTATTGTTCACATTATTAGTAGGCAGATAATGAAAAAAAGCGGCTAATTTTAAAATACGTACATGGTGAGGTTAAAAATATATATTATAATATATATATATATATATATATAATATTAAGTTACTTCAAAAATGGTAGTGACTTTTTAGGAACTTTGTATTTATTTAAACGGACTTCAGCAATCAGCGTATTACTGTAATTAACACCTTCATTATTCTTGAATACTGTAATTTAAAAAAGAACAATAAAAAACTTAATTTTTATATGATTAAAGAGTAACTAAGAATGTATAATACCATACTTTATTACAACCATGGTAGATTTGCTTATGATCCAATAAATATTCACAGAAAACAGAGATTCTTGCCACGAGACTATGACTTTGAATTTAGAGCCACCCTTTATCAAGTTTGAGGCAAGATATAAACGAATAAATTACTAACAAAATGCAAACACTATTTAAAAATTTAAATATTCGTAATTTCCGATTCACTAAACTAAAAATGTATACTAAAAGAATTAACTATTTAAAATAAATTTAAGGACGTCGATCATGAGCGTGTAATACATTATTAGGGCGCGTTAAAGACGTACAGGTAACATACGACAGAGAGGAGGCGTTTATCCCAGTGGCATAATTTTTTAATCTTTTTAATAGAAATGCGCATTTGTCTCAGTTACAGTGTCCTGATACGTCACAAAGGGCTAGTATAGTGTTCATCAAGGTACAGAGAGGGTAGTGAACTCTACGTGGGAGGGCTGGACCGTATTCTTAACCCTTACCAGTCGTAAATTACTTTGAACAACACAATACCAAAGCAAGAAGTGACTGTATTGTTAACAAATTGCTACTTACACAGTGTGGAAGTAGGGAGGTAAGGGGTAGGTAGCTAATGTTAGGAATAGTCCATCCACTAATTGCCTCTGATACAAAAATTATTTTTAACCACTTCTAATCACAGACTTTTCGTAGAAATAAGGTTCAAACATTTTAATTACCGGTACCTGTTTCCTTGTTTCATTATTTGTTTACATAACAGAAAACTGCTAGGTACATTGAAACTCTTTATTAATGCAGCACAAGTTTGGCTGTTACTAAATGTGGGCTTACAGGAGATTACAAATAAGATTACAAAAGTTGCCAATTAAAGGCCTTCCGGTTTAATGAAGGTGGAGCCCATTATGGACAGGTTTTACTTTATAAACACTAAAACTTAAAATGTTTTCTTTTCCATTATCTTCTAATGATAACGACCATTAGTGACTATATCATTAAACATAAAAAATAAAAATAATTCAGGAGAAGACAAAAACAAAATCTGTTTTCATGTATCGTATAAAGCGAAAATTAAAACGATGTCAAAATGTTCACATTTTCAGCATTAATTTGGCCTAAATAACGCAGTTTTTATGAATTTAATACGGTATTATGTATTTTTTTAATTATTGTTATGGATTCTTTAAAGAAAGCATTTGAACTCTTGTGGTATCCACTTTGCAAACGTATGTTACGATAAGGTTTTATGATAAAACATTGCACTCTTACACAGTCCATTGTATCAACAGTTTTTTAGAAAACGTTTGATAGTGTGGGAGAAGAATTCTGTAGAAAACTTAAAATATTTAAACAAATAGATGAAAAGTACAACTAACGAACCAAGTGCAAAAAAAAGACCAATGAGTAGTAGGAACCACAATGCATAGAAGGAAACTGCACAAAAACTAAATTTTGATAACGCTTGTGCAGATAAATAGTGATAACGTATTTGAGAATAACAACGTAGGCCTACACACAAATCACCCGTTTGATCATGGACTATTTCCTAAGGTAAGTGACGTCAGGAAGCAAAGCGATTGGAACGCAAACGAAATTTTCTTTAAGATTTTAATACTACAAAGAAATTCAGTAGAAAGTTAGTACTCAACTGAATATATGAACATTATCTTATTGTTTAGGTAATGGACGAAACAGAAAGATTGATTCAACATTTTTAAGTAGTTGCGACTTTGCTTTGTCGTTATTGTTTTCAATTATTCTACAATAGGGTTCTAAAATCTACTTTGACAGGCTTTAGTAATCAATTGTAAGTGAAACATGGTGACAATAAATGTTCTGGTAATTCAGGCAATGGAAAATATGATTTAAATGGATTAGTGAATGAAAACACGTGTTACAAAGCCTGTTTCAAAGTGGTCTGAATGAGAAATATGAGCGCAGACACGTTAAAATACTTCAGACATTACCACTTATAAAGTTATCAGGAGTAAATGCTGAGGAACATTTGTAATGGGTGGAGAGTTAATTGCTCTTTTGCTGTGTGCAACACAATTGTCATATTTACGAGACAATATGAGTAGGCCTATCGTTAAATAGGCTACAAGAGTGTCTGTCAATTTAGGCCTACTGAGCAATAGAACACTACAAACATCTTCATCGTCATCATCATTATCATCAATAAGAGTTGCTGATGAGGTTTAAATCCATGAGAGCGACTAGCAAATTAACTTATTTTCTTAAGATGCAATTATGAAATTATCTCAAAAATTTGTTTGGCCGATATATTTCACATAAATCTTCTGTAATTTTATACAACCGTCAGACATCATGGGTAGAAAATAAACGGCATTTAACAGGCAGGCATAATGTGAATTAAAATAATCTCAGCAATTTAGTTCATAACAGCAAATAATTAATTGGCGGAAAAATGAAACAATTTTACTTTTTTAGAACGAGATCTTGTTACGTTGAGAAACTGAGAAACAGAAATTTCGAAACATCAATGTAGAGACGTTCGTTGACGGAATCTGTAGCACTGGTAACCGTTTGCTTCTATTGGGAAAGCGTTTGGCTAGCAGAAAGCTGACTGATTGATTAATAAATAATAGTATAATTCAGTTTTCTAAGAATCGATTGTATTCATCGAAGGAAGAAGGAAGTGGTAGACACTGTACGACCATTGAGAGGTTAACCTCTCTACATTGACAACGAAATTTTGATTATTTTCGTAACTTCTGTAATGAAACTTATGGAAGGACAATTGTTTTTACGTTAACTCCATATTTTTCAGCTAATTTATAGAGTAACTCAATAATTTTCAGAAAAACCATTTAATACTTATCTTGCCGGAAGAGGGGAATCCTGAACTCAAATCGCGGCCTTTGTGAGGGCAAGAATTTTGTCTTTTGTAAATTTTTCTGTCTGTTGAGATTCTTTTAAAACTGAAACAAGTTTTAAATGTTGGAAGGCTGTAGTCTATAATTAAATAATTTTAAAAGTATTCTAACGTATGCTAATAAAACCACCGCGTGGCAAAATATAGGCCTATGTAGGACTACGTCTACCCTACAGGCCTGCATTGAAAGCATAGCACGAGTGTTATGTTATCTCGTAATGAAAGTTATGATAGTAATAATAAAGAGCATGATAATGGAAGTTATTGTTTATGTACTCTGAAATGCAGAAAATGAACAGTTCTAGTTTAAATTTACGAATAAAATTGATTTTCTGACGTCTATTAAGCACATTTGGACTATAATTTTTGCATAAGAAAATTATAAGTCCATACAAATTATTAGAAAGTAGTTGCATTTGCATCTGTGTTACTTAGCTTAGGTCATAAAAAATGTCTACAGATAAAAGTTCAGGATTTATGGAATACACGAAATGACTGTATTTTTCATCGCTTTCAACACTCCTTACTGTATTACTAAATATTAAATGTCTACAGATAAAACAGTTCAAGATTTATGGAATACACGTATATGACTGTATTTTTCATCGCTTTCAACACTCCTTACTGTATTACTAAATATTAAATGTCTACAGATAAAACAGTTCAAGATTTATGGAATACACTTATATTACTGTATTATTCATCGCTTTCAACACTCCTTACTGTATTACTAAATATTAAATGTCTACAGATAAAACAGTTCAAGATTTATGGAATACACGTATATGACTGTATGTTTCATCGCTTTCAACACTCCTTACTGTATTACTAAATATTAAATGTCTACAGATAAAACAGTTCAAGATTTATGGAATACACTTATATTACTGTATTATTCATCGCTTTCAACACTCCTTACTGTATTACTAAATATTAAATGTCTACAGATAAAACAGTCAAGATTTATGGAATACACGTATATGACTGTATGTTTCATCGCTTTCAACACTCCTTACTGTATTACTAAATATTAAATGTCTACAGATAAAACAGTTCAAGATTTATGGAATACACTTATATTACTGTATTATTCATCGCTTTCAACACTCCTTACTGTATTACTAAATATTAAATGTCTACAGATAAAACAGTCAAGATTTATGGAATACACGTATATGACTGTATGTTTCATCGCTTTCAACACTCCTTACTGTATTACTAAATATTAAATGTCTACAGATAAAACAGTCAAGATTTATGGAATACACGTATATGACTGTATGTTTCATCGCTTTCAACACTCCTTACTGTATTACTAAATATTAAATGTCTACAGAAAAAAGAGTTCAAGATTTATGGAATACACGTATATGACAGTATTTTGCATCGCTTTCAACACTCCTTACTGTATTACTAAATATTAAATGTCTACAGATAAAACAGTTCAAGATTTATGGAATACACGTATATGACTGTATTTTTCATCGCTTTCAACACTCCTTACTGTGTTACTAAATATTAAATGTCTACAGATAAAACAGTTCAAGATTTATGGAATACACTTATATTACTGTATTATTCATCGCTTTCAACACTCCTTACTGTATTACTAAATATTAAATTCGCTTTTACGACATTTGGTTGGAATATAGGTACGTGCAACAGCCGAGTACGATAATTCTTTGTCATTCGTTGAACAGTGTCATAGTTATTGTAATTATTCCATTTCTTACTCATTTAGACTCCATTTTAGCTCGAATTACTGCATAAATTTCTTGCAAAACTGCTTATTAAAATTACTGTGTTAAACGATTAATAAACACACATGAATATATTTTTAAGTAAATAACATGGATATGAATTTGTTAAATCGAATCTGCAAAAACTCTGGATTGCAAATATCCACACTTAAGGTGATGGCTTTTCGTCGAACTAATCCCGTACGGGCAAAAATTGTTATAGAAGGTACTGCCCTGGAACAAGTTAGCAATTTTGAATACGTGGGCTACAGCGTATCTTATAATACAAGCAACGACGTTGTGAATAAATTAGTAAGTTCAACTTTATGTGCGAACTCAGGCGAACTCTTAAGTCACCAAGTAAAGAAACACGCCTAAGATTCTACAGGGCAATGGCCCTTCCCACACTTATTTATGGGTCTGAGAATTGGACTCTAACGAAAGGCCAGGCTAGTCGTACCCAAGCGACTGAAATGAGATTTATCAGGCACGTGGCAGGGTATACTTTCCATGATCATAGAAGAAACACAGATATACGGCAGGAACTGAATAGTGTATTATGATCGTGGACAGCCGACGGGATTGCCCAGTATCGGCTGAATTGGTGGGAACCAAATGAAGTCTTTGTCAAATGGAAACTGCCGCATTCCCAAACAACTATGGAACTAGGCCTATAAGCCGAAAGGACGAAGAGTTGTGGGAAGTCCGAGGAAGCTCTGGAGTGACGAGTTCTAGACGTTGTCTACTTAGACCGTAACAAACCATCCTTGGTTTGATCCTTGCAGATGGTGATGATGATGATGCTGAAGTAAATAACAAACTGATTTCCGTTGTGAAGCAAACATTTTTTAAGAATATCATAAGGAAACTGTCTTCAGTTAAATTCGAGCGTGTTCTTAGATTGGGTTTATCTTAAATTACTTAAAACCACGGTTTTCAGTTTATGCGGACATCAGATAATTGTAATTCTAGTTACAAAATAAAATAATACTACCAAACTTGAAGAAGTAAAACTCGTTAACTTTAGTGACGAAACTGGGTAACTGAGTTACCTATACATAATACGGACAGAAATTGAAAATGTTATGTTATTTAAAAGATATTGGCCCGTATTACGTGTTACGTTAGCTCACATTATATTGTGTTTGAGAACAAAACAGGAGGACGTTATTGTTTTATTTATTTTTTTTATTGAACGTTACCGGACCGTGAAGTACGGGTAAACAAGTAAATGTAGCCAATATTCAAAAAATTAAATATGGTAGACGGTCGGCGGCCATTTTGTATATAGCTATCTTTTCTTCTTACTCTCTTTCTACGTGTCATTCAAAAATCAACCCTTTTCACGTTTCCAGACCAGTGGGCTTTTTATTTTATTGAAACTGTAAAATGGTGATTATTACATTTGTGCGATCTTCATAATAACATGGTGTCAAAGTAGCCCTGCTCTTGTTTGTATCACTTAGCAGTTGTGTGCGTTCACGTTGAGGAGTCGTCAACACGTCCCTACCTACTGCGATTTGACTTCATTATTGTAGACTATTATAAATAAATTATTAGTACATTTCCTCCAACTGGTACAATAACAACAGTTGATTTTTTGAAATTACATACATAGTTAGACATTTGTCAGTGTGGAATTTAAATAGATTTAGACGTATACACAACACAATTTTTGAAAATTATGAAATGTATATTATATTTTTATTTTATAATATTGTTACCGACGGTCTACTGATCGTCGTTTGGTACAGTGGAAAACAAAATACAAGACACCAATTAAGTCACTAATCACCAGCTTTAAGGGGAGATCAGCAGTTTTTCGGTCAAAAAGTCAATTTTTTTTATTGTCCCAAAAAATTCTCCATTTCATCCTGATTAAGAAAATATACACTTTTATGAGGTTATCTACATTAATGTGGCCATAAAAAATAAAATAAAACGTATTACACGTTATTTTCCATTTTCATTGTTTAGCTTTACGCGCATTTTTCCGTAACCATAAATTTCAACAATTAGGTACACTTTTCTCAAAAACTATAAGTGCTATTGAGTTCACATTTTCTGTGGTTGAACAGTATACAGTGTAACAATCAAAGTGTGCTAGAATTAATCTCTTCCTTTAAAAAATTAATGTTGTAAACAATTTTTAATTAAAAACTTTTTTTCAGACAATTTATAAAAAAGTAATTATTTTTTATATGGCATATTTTTCTAAAATTGCTTCATACTAGTACATCATGTTACAATTATATGTGTTAAGGTATTGTAGAAATTTCAAGTACATAGCTTCAATAAACCCTTAATTAATGATACCTAACTTTAAAACTCTGTTCGCCCATTTAAAATGCATTGGACAAAAAAGTGCCGATCTCCCCTTAATTATCACAATTAAACAGTTTGTAATCAACAAGATAGTCTCTTACAACAAATCAAATTATAATTGTTCACAAGCAATAATTATGTCAACTAATAGAGTCTCGCACAATTATAAAACATATTAACACTTCGCCACAATACTTCGAAACGCACTGGAATAAATCACCACTAAAACTGAAAACTAAGAGCCGCTGAATGCCTATACTTATACCCCGCTGAAATTCCAGAATCAGCTATACTACGCGACACCGCTACACTAGAGCGTAATTGCTTGCGGCCTTGACACAGTACGCGCAGCCGGCGAAGTCTGGAACAGTCTGGCTAACGCATGCTGAGATCACGTACGCACACAACGTTATAGCCGGGCTCCACTGGAATAGCCGAGAAACACGTAGCACGTTCTGTGATGTCGTAACATATGATATTATTCAATATAGTTTCTTCTGCAAGTTGTACATTATGTTTTTGTCGTTTCAATACCTGACGTACGTTTCACTGAAACGCATCAGCATCATCAGAGGTTTGTAAATAAATCAACGACAATCGAAATAATCCTACGTTAATATAGAAACTAACGAATAATCGAATTTGTTTCGATTTCAATGTAAAATTAAGGATAATCGATTTAATTCGATTAATTAACGATTGTTTTAACGTTTATTTACTTAAGTAGCTGTTATGTCGGTTATATTGGAAATATTTAATGTTTACATTTTATTTGTTTTAATAAATTTATAATTTTAAATAAATAATTTGTTTTGTTTTTATTTGAGTTTGTTTTTTAATTAATAAATTATTGTTATTGCGTTTTTAAATATTAAGATTTTCCCAAATATTCATTTTTTGATCTTTTTGTATTAACTTTATATTTTCAATGCCTGGATATTGGTGGTTATTATTTAGACAATGTTTGGCTAAATTAGATTTATAAATTTTTAGTTTTGAAAATGCATTGCGGTGTTGAAGGAATCTATCGAGTAGTGTTCAAACCTCTGTTATATAACATTATATATCAATAGTTGAGTTTTTCATTTAAAAAAGAATTTTTGGTCTTTAACACGTACACGTAATATGAGCCGACATCTTTTAACTATCTATGAATAACATAAACATTTCTCATTGTTTGTTCACATTTTCAATTATGTATGAGTAACTCAGATGCCCAGTTTCGTTGTATGAGCAACTCAGATGGCCAGTTTCGTTGTATGAGTAACTCAGATGGCCAGTTTCGTTGTATGAGTAACTCAGATGGCCAGTTTCGTTGTGTGAGTAACTCAGATGCCCAGTTTCGTTAAAGTTTACGTGTTTAAGTCCTTTAAGTTTGGTAATGTTATTTTATTTTCTAGCTAGAATTTCAATTATCTGATGTCCGCATAAACTGAAAAAAGCGTGGTTGTAAGTAATTTAAGAATTTTAATCTTGCCGGCACGCACAAGACAAAGAAATTGTAATAGCAACTGTAGTCATTTCATTTTATGATATTTACTGACACAATTTGAACCAAGAAAGATGCAAGTTATGAAAGAGCATTTGTAGTACGCCAGAAGAAGTAAGAGTGGTCTAAAGAAGGACAAAGTAAAAACAACACTTATTTTATGTTGAACACAGGCGTGCATCTTATTGCAAACCCATACACCGGATATGATGTGTAGAGCATTTCCCATTCTACGATGACTTTCTACTGAGGCGGAGTCGAAGGTCAGCCGTAACGTAGAACGGGCAAAACGGTTTGCGCTGAGAAAAACACAACGTGGTTTATTTTGTCTGAAACTCGCACGGCCGGTGTCGGTAAATTCAAAATTACGTCTACAAACCGGGCTGTTAGGCCGCGGTCGGTCGCTATTAAACGTAATTACGTCGGCAGTGTATCGGGTAGTGTCGGCGTACATCTGCGGCCTGTCGTACTCTCTTAGCGGCCTGAAGAAGATTGCCGACGGGGAATCGAAACGTAGCCGACGTAATGACGTTTAATAGCAACCGACCGCGGCCCGGTTCGTAGTCGTACGTGACCAAACCTGAAGCCAATGTTCTCCTTAATAAGCCTAAGTGTAAAACAGGGCAGTTTAAGAGCAACACTAGAGTAAGTGTAAATTGTTTTTTGTGTTAAGGGGTACCAAGAAGGGAGTGCTAATGAATTCAATTTTGAAAAAAAATAATTCATGTTAAATACTCAATAACTACAGAAATGCTAACAGATGTATGTGATAATTGTACCGTGAGTAACTTACGTCTCCCAGTGTTCTTCAGTGGTTTGGAAAAAATTCGGACTAGTATTTACGCTCTCTACTAAAAATACGGATGTTGTCTGTAGAACATCAGAGACTATAGGTGGGCCGATATACCTTTAACAGGTATTTTGGAACGATATTTTTGTGGAACGGATATAACAGTGACTGATAAGTTGAAATACCTGTTCCGATTCAACCCCCCCACCTACGCAACTAACGAGTAAACAAATACACAAGTAAACGATTACTACTAGCATTGGGAGTATTACGGGTACACAAATAACAACAAGTAAACGATTACTACTAGTATTAGGAGTATTACGGGTACACGAGTACGAAGTCACTTTTTGGTGCTGAATTTCGTTTCTGCGCATGTGCCGATTGCCATACAAGTACGAAACGAAGCAAAACAGCGAGGTTCAGAATATCTCTATGCCAAAGAGACGAAGCTGTTTTTAATAAAAGAAATAAATTCATACTGATGTTACATTTATTTTCGTGTGTTATGCAGATTTATGATGCACATTATAATAACAAATTATATAAGCCTACAGTATTATACTAGTCACCAACTTGGTGAATTTTGAAAAAGCGAAGTATATTGTGTTATAACCTACAGAGTGGCTGATAAGCCTTATAGTACTTTTTGTTAATATGATTTACGAGATGATTTTAACTTCACTGCACATCTCACGTAAATTTCTTTGATATTATTTGTTGTGCTATTACGTACACTTTAAATTTCATTGCCTGAGTGTCGCAACTGATTTGTCTAACCAAAATGGAATCAATAATTTAATATTAAATCTATGTCAGTTTGGTCAGTTTGTTTACTTCCAGTGAAAACTTAAATTAGTATTCCGAAAGGGAGATAGGCCTATAAATTCACTTGTTTCTTATTTTCTTGTAAACAGTAACAGCTTAAGAAAGTCACAGTGTAAAGTAACAATGTTAATACTTTTAGTTTCAATTTATTTCTTATAACAGATTATATAATACAGGTATATGTATAATAAGCATATAATAACAGGTATTTGTACTTGTTATTTTTTTTGAACGGCATCGTTCGTACCTCTTATTTGCAAGTACTAGTTTACCACACCTCTACCAGAGGCATCGTATGAATAGTGACCAAACATGTCGATGTAAAATAATTTTAATAATTTATACATACTGATTTAATCTAACCGAATTTTTTAGTTAGTATTTTGTAAGTCTGAAACGTTAGCATTCTTTAAACATTAGACATAGGTTTACTACACAGCACATAGAACCTACGCAGACGAATGCGCAAGAATAAGGCACATAGCGTAATTAAGTACAAAAATACAACGACACAACAGTTCTTGGACGAACATTCACCACCGTTACCACAAATTTTCTCTTCACGTTTCGGCCTTCGACGTCTACTGCCATCTTCCAAATTATATTGTATAAAATTGTTATTAAATTTTAAAAACAACCCACGCACTATTATTTCAATTAGAAAAAAAAAGAAATAAACATGGCTGACTAAGGCAAACAGATTAGCGCATGAAGGACGTGCCAAGGGAGTACGGGGTTTACGACAGCAATCAACTACATGTTTAGTGTGTGATTTTGTTGTGCGTCACACGAATGCGACTGGAGTTAGCCAGTGGCGTGTCTAGAATTTGGCCTTGGGGGGAGGGACCCTGTCGAGTCGGTTTCGTACAAAATAAAAAACAAATTAAGTTTAATCAACATAACTATGTTGAACGTGGCTGAAAAACGTGTGAAATCCTGAAATCAGTGCCATTAAAGTAAACGGTAATAATATAAAAAAAGTACACGTTATTGAAACATTGCTTAGAAGATACTTATTGACTGACTTGATTTTCCTGTAATTTATATTTTAAACATATAGATAAATGCCGTGTAATAAACCTGTTTGCACATTTAATTTAAATAAAAAGGAGCTACTACTATATTAGCGCACACAGCTGAAAAAATAATAAAACAGCCTAAAAATTAAGAGGCTGTTTGTCGTCTAAAAAAATTCGTCAACTTTTTTCGACTATCTGGGGGGAGGGTCCGGTTCCGTTCGTGCATACACCCCTCCCCCCCGTAAATACACCAGTGGAGTTAGCTGAAGTATGACACATGTGAGGAGAGCAAACTTCCAGCATACTTCTGCAACGGAATCCAGATAAACGTCAGCGGTATTTCCTTATTGAAGGCTACAGGGCAATTTTGAAGACGGTCCTTAGGTTTCGAAGGCCGATATGTCTAAACGAAAATTATAACAACGCTTATCGGATGTCAGTGTGAGATGAACTGTCGAATCACCTGAGGCAATCGGCAGGAATTATAAGTGACAACGATAATGTATGGAAAGCACTTTTTTTGTCTTTCTGAAGAATGAATTCAGAACCAAAAATTCTCCAGATCTATAGAGTGAATTCCGTACAAAATATCCCGTACAGAAGCACGTAACAGAGTTTAAGGCAGAAAACAAAACTGATTTGTTTGATTCATCGGTTCGATATTCTAAGATCAGAAATAATTTGAGTATTAATGAAATCTAAAATAAACAAACAAAATTAAACAGTAGTAAGACACTTGTTTAGGTAGCAGTGGAAGAGGTCGATTCATTATTAGGCCTATAACTAACAGGTCGATGTTGTTATTGTTATTCATATACTGATACTAATGACAGATACTGTATTAACGATACAGTTGTGACTAGTTGCTAGATTAGGTGTTTAAAGAAAAATATTATCACCGTATAGTTTTCCGTTTTATTCTCTTCTTCTATCAGGCACTAGGCGAATCACCTGTTCCGATCCCAAAGGAATATATTCACTTCACAAACGCTTCCTAGGGCTTCCTATGTCTAACAGGCTTGTACTGCTTGTACTGTCATGTGACATTCTATTCATCTCTCTTTGCTCTCTGCAATACAATCTTCGATATTAGCAATCCATTTTATTAAAACGTAATTTTATTACGTCAAGTAATTAGATCTAACAGATTTTTAAAGTCGAATTTTATTATTATTTAGATTAAATAAAAAGGCTAACGAGTTTGATTACGGTGCTCATTTTTACCAATTCAGCAAAGCCTACAACGAAAGCTGTGTTATAGGTGTACCATTAAGTACCGTCAGATTTTCACAAGTCTGTGTCAACTTGATGACTGAAAAACGCACCAAGTTGTTGAAAATCGAAACAGAGGCCTCTAGCCGAGAACGATACTCGCTCTTCTTCTAAGTCCATTGTATAATTGTTACGGACTAAAAGGAAAAAACCATTAAGGGGGTAATAATATAGTACTAATATAGTACAGTATTTTTCTTTTTCGATAGGTGATAAAAGCCTTGTCTAGCCTCGGGCACAAGAGACTTATTTATGCCATTTCAGTAACTTAATTCAATGTAACCTACGATGAATTTTGTGTTTGTTTTGTTTCAGTCAAATTGATCGATCTGTGTCAAAATATCACACGATTTTTAAAACACTAAACACTGGAAACACTTAAGAAAAAAACTAGGCTATTTACCACATCTATACGCAATAACATCAATGTAAATAACCAAAAGTCAACAAGAACTCGTAGTAGCAACAACCAGTCTCGACACAGGACACTAGTATTCAACAAAACAGAAAACTAAGATGGCTGACGATGAACAAACTATTTGATGCCCGAAAAATGTACAAAGCAACAAAACTATTTTGAACGTAAAACAGTATTCAATTATATTTGTGTGTGTATGTTTGCTGTAGTCTGTATCACTCTGCAATAAAATATCTGTATCACTTTGTAACCCAGTTTACAAAAGTTCTATAATTATTGTTACATATTAACAGTTACCATTACCTTTGTTTACTTAGTAATAATAGTATATTTTACTTGTCCTTTATTTATAGGCATAATCATCTATAATTATGTAGGCTTATACGATTTTTTGTAATAAACAAATTTATAATACGTATGGATAAAAACAATACGTCCCAAAATTCAAGGTTTCGTATTATTCAGTTACTAAACGGTACATTACAGTTAAACAAGTTACTTGGAGAAGATGCTATTCAATTTAGAATCAGCCTGAATTGAATACAGCCTCTTGTAGTCGCTACCCCAGTCTACTCTGAATCTACTATTGTTACAATTTCTTGAATCCAACAAAGATTATTGATTATTACGGTGTTACACCAATGAAACTTACAGGCTTACTAAAGGATTAAGTTAGTTTAGTAGGATGGAGAGGACCATGTCGCAGGTGATCTGACATGAACCACGCTAAATGTGTTTGGTAGAGCGGACAGAGTCACAGCGGGTGTCACATTTGTGATCCCTGGTGAATGATTTCTAACAAAGTCATCAGATTTGTTCACTGGACCGAACACTTAACAATAACTTGATAACTAGATTATACCATGACTGAAGTGTTTGTTGTTTGTGGCACACAGAATTCTGTGAACTATGTGTCGAACCTTTGGACAACAAAGCTGTTTTCCTCTAATCTTATTATGAATTTTATATTTTGCAAACTTCTAGAGGTTTTAAACGAATTTGCCTCCTGGAGTTAACATATTCCTGTTTTGTATGTATATTTTGCAGGGTTTCTGTCATAATTTCTAAAAGATGAAATTCTTTGTTAGGTTTACTCTCCATTTCTTCATAAAGTAGAAGATTAAATTTTAACCTTTGAACGGCCCTAAAAATAGATATAGCAGTATGTGTTTATCAACATATTTGATTTTTATCAGTTATATTTGTTAGATATCTAGTAAATTAAATTATATTTCTTAATAATTTATTTTGAAGACGGTGTACAATATTAATAATTCTTTATTGGTACAACCTTACGTTGGATTCCTTATATCCATATCGGATTTAAATCTGTTTTTATACTACACAAGTTTATTCTATCAACCGACATAATAATTATATCTGATCCATGGTCCTTACTTTATACTTTTGAAATGTTCTTTCATTTAAATTAGCTGTCCTTTGTCATACCAAAGTATTTGGCTATGTTTGCATACAGTACTATCAGACTACTTATAGTGACTAGTATAAGACTAATTTTATGATAGTATTATTGCGATTATGAACACTGACAGGATGCCAAAGATTATGTCGACCGCAGGGACGGAAACCCCTCTGAAGACCAAAAAGAGGTGGAATGATCAAATCGCAGTAGGGTATTAGCGTAATGCTTGGTGGAAGAATAAAAAGAAGATTATTGATATAAGTTTAACATACCATTTTTGCCCAGTTTTGAGTTTGATTAATAGTTATTTCCAATTTGCCTGTTGGTAAAATCCACTAATGATACCGAAGTGCGCAATTCCCTGAGAAACTCTCGGCTTGTCTTCGCCAGTCTAGAGCCCTATTAGAAAACTATTTCCACCTTAGATATGACTGGACATAGCTTAGATATGCTGACATTTCAGTACGGGAAGGATTATTTCCTTTACTTTTACGCCAAAGTGTAGCAAAATGCTAACGGCCAAGAAGGGACTGTACTGCAACATTTTTTCTAACCTTTTTCAATGTTAATTCTTAATTCCAATGGTAATGGTAATGGTAATTGTTAATTGTTCATGGTAATTCTTATCCCATGTGTTTGGTCACCTGCTGACTGTTTACTTCTATAGCCAATCTGATAGCTTGAGATAAGTTTCTGCTTTTGAACAAAGTATTTTAGGTAGTTGCCATAATGGTTGAAAACTATAAACAAGACACGACTTATCCAGTGGCGTATCTAGAATTTGGCTTTAGGGGTCGGATCGGGTTCATATAAAAGGAAAAGCAAGTTAAGACTAATCAACATTACTATTTTAAAAGTGGCTGAAAAATGCTTGATAACGTCCTGAAATCAGTCCCATTAAAGTAAAACGTAATAATATAATAAAATACGCGTTACTAAAACATTCTTAAAAGATACTTATTGACTGAACTGATTTTCCTATATTTAATAGGCTATTTTAAACCTATACCCTAATGGTGTGTAATAAACCTTTTTGTATATTCAAAAAAGAGTTACTACTATATTAGCGTACACAGCTGAAAAAAGTAAAATAAAACAGCCAAAAAATTAAGAAATTAACATAATTCGTCAACTTTTTCGACCCTCTGGAGGGGGTCCGGTCCCGTTCGCTCCCCCCGTAAATACGCTCTTGGTTCCCAATGCGAGCCTGTTAGATGAAAGGCTTGTGTGTCCGTCTTCATGGCTTCATCTGTCGGTTTCCCTACTTTTTGTTTATTATAACTTCAGTTACTTGTTTCAACAAAATTCCGCCCAAAAATAATACGTGCAGTTTTAAAAGACATCATTTCACAATCTTACAAATATCGTAATAAATCACATTAAATTTAGTTTGCACGTAACACACGACAGTGTAAATTATGACCATCGTTTATAAGAGTCTACTTAGTGAGTATTAATGAATACAAAATGATCTAAAAAAAGAAAAAACACACTAAGTAGGTTACCACAGTAAATGTAATGCACAGTAAATACATCATCATTATCATCACCACTCCAAGGACTAGACCTTAGACCTGTTCCGGAACCCATCTCCACCTCGGTCTACCGACATCTCTCGTGCCAGTAGGGTGATAACCCAAGGCAGCCACAGGTAGACGGATATCAGGCATGCGATTCAAGTGTTCACACCATCTTCTTCTGTGGTCTTCCATCTTCTGGTGCAATGATACAGTGTTTAAATCACGTCTAATATCCTCGTTCCTTCTACGATCCAAGAGAGAACAACCTTGCGTCCCTCTTAGAAATTTAATTCCGGCTGCTTGAATCCTCTGCACGTCCCTTTTACAAAGAGTCCATGTCTCACTAGCATACAGGAATGTAGAGGGACAGCCACAGTTTTATAAAATTTCATTCGGGCATCCTTCCGTGTTTTATTTTTCAGGTACCTATGAATCGTTCCACAGATGCGTCTAAATTTTGTTAGCTTACTATCCTAATCAATATCAGTTCCATATGAGATATTACAAACCACAGTAAATATATGTGAACGTAATTTAGGTAGGCCTATAGGACTACATGGATTCTGAAATCTTTAATTGTAACCGTTTTTAAAACACATTGTGTAGGCCTACTCTACAGTGGGTTTCGTCAGATTGTGTATGCAATGTCGTCATCTATGTCTGCATATTTACCTCTGTAAACCCCGTAAATATACAGTATTACCAGATGTCAGTAATCTTGGTATATTGCAGTATATTTTATAGCAAAGATTATAGATTTCCGCTTGCGCACTTCGCTTGATATAAACATATTGAGCCTTGAAAGTCTCTACTATTGCTCAAAATCTAAATTTAAATTTAAAAAAGCTAATTTAAATTAACTTTGAAAAAGTTTGCGAACGTGAGCGATAAGTACATACCATTAGTGTAACAAATTACAGATTTTTAAATAAAAACCGACAAAATACCCTCACGTACACAAGACTGTTGAAGAACGTTAACCTCTCTTCATTCACGTTAAACGTTTGTCTTAATCACAGTTGTTGTTGTTGTCGGTGTTGTTTGATTAATTCCCTAAAAAGATTGTTGACGCCTGCGAGTTGAACAGAACAACACGCTG
The DNA here is from genome assembly GCA_034769895.1 of Magicicada septendecula. Classification (NCBI taxonomy): domain Eukaryota; kingdom Metazoa; phylum Arthropoda; class Insecta; order Hemiptera; family Cicadidae; genus Magicicada; species Magicicada septendecula. The sequence goes on along the minus strand of CM068369.1, from coordinate 63,749,290 downwards.
ATGTATCGTCCAATCAGTTTTGCGGTCAAAACACAACACGTGGTCCGCTCTGATTGATGACTTTATAACAAAAGACATGCGCTCTCATCTCGCTGCGGTATTTATTATTTTGTTGCGTTTCTAGAATACACCGTAAAACTATTTATTCCGTCAACATACGAAGGCATCCAAATTAATAACGTTTTCTTAAAAAAAATTGTGTATAAATATTGATTAATATGGATAGTCAAGACGACTATTAAGTTAACAGCCTAGTAAAGTTATGTGTTAGATTTACAGCATCGGTTGCTGTAAGTTAATAGTGATAGGCTATCACAAATGCAACTGTGAGAGTGGAAGCAGTGCTGAATAGCTAGATTACCACGAATGGACTACACACATTAATGGGAGTGTGTAGTAGTAGTAGTAGTAGTAGTAGTAGTAGTAGCAGTAGCAGTAGTAGTAGTAGCAGTAGCAGTAGCAGTAGCAGTAGCAGTAGTAGTAGTAGTAGTAGCAGTAGTAGTAGTACTAGTAGTAGTAGTAGTAGTAGTAGCAATAGCATTAGTAATAGTAGTAGTAGTAGTAGACATAGATTACAGAGTGGAAGAGATGTATGAAAAATGAAAGCAGTGGCGTACCTAGACCAGTGGAGGCCCGGGGCGGATATCTTTCTGAGACCCCCCTCCCATAAGCGGGTGTTTATAATCCAATTTATCTTTAAGTAATATATAGCAAAAAGACTTTACTGTTACATATTTATTGTCTAATTACTGTATTGATATATCTAGTTAGGAAACTTTATAAGAAGCTGTAGTAATGTTTGAAATAAAAATCCACTTTCATAGTATGAAAACAAAATTTAAAGAATAATAGAAGTAGTATATGTATAAACTGCATTAAATTTATTACAATACTTTATAATATACAATAAACTTATATACTCCAAAACAAATTTATCATTTCTGTAAACAATACTTGGCATTTTTTTTAAGTCAGTTAGCAGTTTCAGTGCAAATAAGGTGGACTTTCTAAAATAGTCGTTTTCTAGTTTTGGCCTCGGAAAATTCGAGTAACTGACCCGATTTTCGGACTCTGAATTATCCACTGTTCTGTAAAAATTGTGATGAGAGATTTTAAACAAATTGTTGGTGTCCTGAAATGTTAAATATTGTTCACTGGTGTGATCTCCTTTAGCGTAGGCCTACATGTTATCGCCCGATATTTTACTAACCCGCGTTTACGTTATCGTACCGAGACACCGCCTGCTTCAGTCGCTACCGCTGCCGCTGCGTTGCCGTCCGTGCTGTTTGGGGTTCGATTTGCCTGCTGCTTGCCTGGACAAATACTGTGACGCTGGATCCGTGAATTCCTCAAGAAGCCACAACACTTTCGGGTCTTGAAAACTCTCCTGTCGGTAGATTGGATTCCGTTGGTGTGGAGCTAAGCTGTATGGTGTAAACTTGAGGTGGAGGACAGTACTTCGTTTCTCTTATAATGGCGATCTAAATTTTCCCCCACCCCCAACGTTGGGGCTTAGAAGATAAGCTATATCTTCTGAACTAAGGCTGTTGATTTGTTCTGAGTTAAAGGTGTTTGGTATTACAGACGATGTAACAGCGACGCGAGGTTGATGAGGTCGGGTCCGCGATCTTTCTTAACTGCGAGGTGGAGGGTCTTACCCAAAACGGTAATAAGTGTGGTGAACTTAGCACGGTCGGAATTCTGTCCCAGGTATTCACGCGTTGAAGAAATTTTAAAGTCATTGTATTGGTATCCGCGTCACAATTATAATTAAATTTTAAAGTTTTTTACCTTAATCCGTCTATGTGACCGCTTAATTTTGTCTTCTTTGTCTTCTTACGCGTTTCGGATTATGTTAATCCATCATCAGAGATTAAAAAAATTCGTCGGTTAAGACTTCGTTAAAACATTAAAAGTTACACTAAAAGACATTTAAGTATATATTCCACAAACACAGCGACGTACGCGGATGTGAGTGCGCACTCAATACTGGTTAGCGACGTACCGGCAGTAACCCCCCCCCCCCCCCCCGACTTAGTTCCAGGTTCAAGGTGTCTGGTATTTCAGATGAACTGACAACGGCGCGGGGATGCTGAGGTCGAGTCTGCGATCTTCCTAAACTGCGAGGTGCGAGGTGGAGGGTCGTAACCAAAACGGTAATAGGGATGGTGAATTTTAGCACGGTTGGAATTCTGTTCCAAGTTGAAGAAACGTTTGAAGAAACGGCTGCGGATTCACGTAACAGATATACTAATATTTGCTTCACTCTTCACGTTTACTGAAGAGAGGACTATGGTGAGCCACAAAGTATGTAGGCAGGAAGGTTCTCTATTCCAAATCTCGTCTCTTACCGCTCTATCTCTCTGCCGTCAAAATTACTGAGATCCGTTATGTCGGACAAATCTATAAAACGTTTTTACGATTTTGCAGGAATTTGTTGTTCAGACACTATGTTGTAAATATGTATAAAATATGCTTCAAAGTTACTATTGTAGGTGAAGCATGAATAAATGTTTAAGCGAATAAGTGCAGGTGAACTGGTAATAAGTGTTTAGACCAGGACTGCGATATAACTTTTTTTAGGATAGTAGCCTGTTCTCGACAAACACACACAATAGTAGCTATAGGCTACATTATGTAGCGTAACGTAATCGTAAGGCAGACGCGAACAAGGCTTATTGTTATACGTTTTTAACGACAGCATGCCTACCACTTAACATTTATGCAAATATGTTTTCACAATAGTAAATCACTAAGTAAACACAGGCTGGTTGCTGCTGCTGCCCTATGCAAATTGTACAACCGGTCCTGTTACCCTTCCAACAACCAATCACGTTTAAAGTCATCTTCAAGTGCTTTCGTATAAAAAAAACCTTTATTTTTTATGAATTTGTGGCTTTTCATTGTTTGGGGGGGGGGTTAACCGAGGAGGGTGGCGGTGAAAATTTGCTCGACTTATTTTCATAATAACAATTGTGTCTATGAATAAAAACTGGAACTTTCAACAGGACAGTTCAGACAGATACCTATTGTGTTCAAATAAGTCATTGTTAGAAATAGATATATTTTATATCCAGTTAACTTAGCAGAGGGTTCTGATAATACACAGGCTGATGAGTGGACTCTCTCTCTCTCTCTCTCTCTCTCTCTCTCATATCAGCTTTACATGTTTCCTGTACCAGTTTCGCTAGCGTTTAATGTTTATTGCAGTTTTATATTCTCGTTTTCAATTGCTCAATTTATTCACGTAGGCCGTAAGTAGAACTGTCGAGGTTACCTTAGGGAAGTCGAGTGTAGTATTCGTTGACTGAAGACCTGACAGCAATGGGGAAGCCTTTCAAGAGGAGAAGGAGGAGGAGGAGAAACTTCACAAACATTGTTGAACGACACGTTATCAGTATTATAATATGATGATATTGATAAGACTGTTTGCGAATTGGCTAGGCGAATATTTTAAAGTGAATTTAAAAATCTGGAAGTGATTTATTTAAAACTCTTTATGATTTTTGTTCATTCTTATAGTGAAACGTCGGCAATTATAATTCAAAACTTGTAAGACACGAGAATACCGTATGTAAATTTTATCTTAAAGGGGGCATACAAGTTCCGCGTCTCAATGTGTTTTAAGTTAGAAAAACTTGGATTTAAATAGCATTATTTTAAAAACTACTACGCCTCCAGACTTGACATTTTAACCTTTAAAGTAGATTATTGAATTATTACTTTTGATTTTTAAGACAAAAATTTGAAAACAACGAATTTTTATCTTACAATTGTTTAAGCATATTCATATTTGTTGCACAGTAAAATAAATTCAGTTTTAATGAAAGAAGTTTTGACTACTCGCCTAGGACGAAAAACGATGTGTGAAAAATTTAATGTTTGTAGTACACTTGGGTCTCTAGAACATGGCCTAAAGTTAGTTACTACACTAACTCTAGGTTTCTCTAGTTAGTGTAGGCCTAACTAAGTTTAAAAACTGTACTTTTGTAAATGTGAACTAAACGTTAACAGAAAAAAATTAACTTCTTGGTAAAATCTCCTAGGACAGGAATCAGCACATTCACTGCCTTTTCTTTTTCTCTCCAATATTCTCCTTTTCACTCTTTTCTTTTTAGTTTTTTTTTAATGTCTTTACCCGCTTTTTGTGTCCTTTGTCGATTTCTGTCAGATTAATCAAGTTCCAGGATTCCCAGTATGTCACGAACAGTTATTTTAGAAACACCATCAACAGCGCCGATTTTAAAGATCTAGTCCTACAAAGTCTGTGTGTGAAAGCCTGTGACAAATTGTGTTGTTAAACTTAAACTCAGATTCTGAGCTTTTCCATATAAACGTATTTTCAATAGATAATTGGAAATCTGGCTTTAATGTTTCCATAGATTGGTACTTTAATTCCATTTACTGACCATTCATTCCATTTAATGAATTCTTAAGTCTGTCCTCTGAAACCGTTAATTTTGAACGATTTTACTGTTTCAATGGACTATATGCAGAGGATATTAAATGACAGCTGTCATTTAATATTTCTGTATTTATTGCTCAAACTCTCGCTGTTCAGTGAGTGTTAGCTAAATTACAAAATTTTATTTTTTATAAAAATATTGTTTAAAGTATATACTGTTACGTATTCACTTAAACTTACTGAAATAGAGAACTTTTAAGATACAAAATTTAAAAATGTTTTTACTCAAAATTATAGAGATGCTCCTTAAATGTTAAATGAGCTGGCACAGGGCCGGTACTCCTTTGTAGGCCCTACTCTTATATAGTAGCCTACTTTATTCATATGGGGTGTAAAAACGTGATCAATTAGCACTTTGTTAAAGCATTTTTCAAAATTTAGTAATCTTTAAAATTATAACCAGTTTTTAAAATAGTAAGATAGCTACACATCAGGCAGAAATAGGCAGGGGGTCGTTAAAAAAAATGCTCAGATGAATATTACAATCTATACACACAAGTATTCACGGAAGCGGTAAATATTCTGAAAAATAACAATATAGGCTGTATGGGATTGGTAAAATGAAGTAGCCTACTAACTTAAGTACCCAAAGCTCAGATGAATATTACAATCTATACACACAAGTATTCACGGAAGCGGTACATATTCTGACAAATAACGATGTAGGCTGTATGGGATTGGTAAAATGAAGTAGCCTACTAACTTAAGTACACAAAAATGGTCAGATGAATATTACAATCTATACACACAAGTATTCACGGAAGCGGTACATATTCTGACAAATAACGATGTAGGCTGTATGGGATTGGTAAAATGAAGTAGCCTACTAACTTAAGTACACAAAAATGCTCAGATGAATATTACAATCTATATACACAAGTATTCACGGAAGCGGTAAATATTCTGACAAATAACGATGTAGGCTGTATGGGATTGGTAAAATGAAGTAGCCTACTAACTTAAGTACACAAAAATGCTCAGATGAATATTACAATCTATACACACAAGTATTCACGGAAGCGGTACATATTCTGACAAATAACGATGTAGGCTGTATGGGATTGGTAAAATGAAGTAGCCTACTAACTTAAGTACACAAAAATGCTCAGATGAATATTACAATCTATACACACAAGTATTCACGGAAGCGGTACATATTCTGACAAATAACGATGTAGGCTGTATGGGATTGGTAAAATGAAGTAGCCTACTAACTTAAGTAGGCCCTACACAAAAATGGTCAGATGAATATTACAATCTATACACACAAGTATTCACGGAAGCGGTACATATTCTGACAAATAACGATGTAGGCTGTATGGGATTGGTAAAATGAAGTAGCCTACTAACTTAAGTACACAAAAATGCTCAGATGAATATTACAATCTATACACACAAGTATTCACGGAAGCGGTAAATATTCTGACAAATAACGATGTAGGCTGTATGGGATTGGTAAAATGAAGTAGCCTACTAACTTAAGTACACAAAAATGCTCAGATGAATATTACAATCTATACACACAAGTATTCACGGAAGCGGTACATATTCTGACAAATAACGATGTAGGCTGTATGGGATTGGTAAAATGAAGTAGCCTACTAACTTAAGTACACAAAAATGCTCAGATGAATATTACAATCTATACACACAAGTATTCACGGAAGCGGTACATATTCTGACAAATAACGATGTAGGCTGTATGGGATTGGTAAAATGAAGTAGCCTACTAACTTAAGTACACAAAAATGCTCAGATGAATATTACAATCTATACACACAAGTATTCACGGAAGCGGTACATATTCTGACAAATAACGATGTAGGCTGTATGGGATTGGTAAAATGAAGTAGCCTACTAACTTAAGTACACAAAAATGCTCAGATGAATATTACAATCTATACACACAAGTATTCACGGAAGCGGTACATATTCTGACAAATAACGATGTAGGCTGCATGGGATTGGTAAAATGAAGTAGCCTACTAACTTAAGTACACAAAAATGCTCAGATGAATATTACAATCTATACACACAAGTATTCACGGAAGCGGTAAATATTCTGACAAATAACGATGTAGGCTGTATGGGATTGGTAAAATGAAGTAGCCTACTAACTTAAGTACACAAAAATGGTCAGATGAATATTACAATCTATACACACAAGTATTCACGGAAGCGGTACATATTCTGACAAATAACGATGTAGGCTGTATGGGATTGGTAAAATGAAGTAGCCTACTAACTTAAGTACACAAAAATGCTCAGATGAATATTACAATCTATACACACAAGTATTCACGGAAGCGGTAAATATTCTGACAAATAACGATGTAGGCTGTATGGGATTGGTAAAATGAAGTAGCCTACTAACTTAAGTACACAAAAATGGTCAGATGAATATTACAATCTATACACACAAGTATTCACGGAAGCGGTACATATTCTGACAAATAACGATGTAGGCTGTATGGGATTGGTAAAATGAAGTAGCCTACTAACTTAAGTACACAAAAATGCTCAGATGAATATTACAATCTATACACACAAGTATTCACGGAAGCGGTAAATATTCTGGCAAATAACGATGTAGGCTGTATGGGATTGGTAAAATGAAGTAGCCTACTAACTTAAGTACACAAAAATGCTCAGATGAATATTACAATCTATACACACAAGTATTCACGGAAGCGGTAAATATTCTGAAAAATAACAATATAGGCTGTATGGGATTGGTAAAATGAAGTAGCCTACTAACTTAAGTACCCAAAGCTCAGATGAATATTACAATCTATACACACAAGTATTCACGGAAGCGGTAAATATTCTGACAAATAACGATGTAGGCTGTATGGGATTGGTAAAATGAAGTAGCCTACTAACTTAAGTACACAAAAATGGTCAGATGAATATTACAATCTATACATACAAGTATTCACGGAAGCGGTACATATTCTGACAAATAACGATGTAGGCTGTATGGGATTGGTAAAATGAAGTAGCCTACTAACTTAAGTACACAAAAATGGTCAGATGAATATTACAATCTATACACACAAGTATTCACGGAAGCGGTAAATATTCTGGCAAATAACGATGTAGGCTGTATGGGATTGGTAAAATGAAGTAGTCTACTAACTTAAGTACACAAAAAATATATGTGTTATATAGGCTGTGTTTGTTTTCATCAGACACACATATTTTTCATTACACCTATATATATTACACACTCATATATTCATAATTTCTTTTCCAGTAACTTTTGTCATTTTAGTTTCTTGCAGTTTTGCTATGTCAATTAATTATAAGAATAGATTTTTTTCTGCGAGTATAATATTTGAAGTTTTATTAGTAGGCCTATCTATACATAAAAACCTGACTCATGTTTCACAGAGTAACTTTTATCTTCATAGGTTTTTATAATTATAAATTATAAATATTACATAGGCCAAACAAATTTCTTGAACAACGCAAAGCGTTTTTTAAGTCTCATGTGTGTGTATATATATATTAGCTAATCTAATTTAGCTACCTGTGTCTAAATACTAAACATCAATTTGCAGACATTCAGTATGTTAAATTAATAAAAAAACATACAAAAATGTTACAAAATGAATAGCCGAGAAAATCTAAAAATATACAAACTCAATAATAATAATAATAATAATAATAATGCAGTAATTACAGAAAAAATACAAATATAAAAAGAAGATAACTTATTTGCAATTTTAAATTTATTAAAATAAGATCATATATAAAAGTATTAAGTATTTTAATTTTAACATCAAATCAGCTGACTACATAAACTGACACACAACAATAGAAAATGTAAATAGAAATATATTCGATTATTCCTTAAATTAGCCTATATTACAATCGAATCAAAATTGATAAATCAATATCTTAAACCCTAATACCATATTTTTCTAGATCATCATTTTGCTGTATCGTCTTTGACTTGTACCTTTCCGAGTCTGTTTATTGTTATTTTATAATTTTATATTTATCATGTTCTACAAATCTATTTTAATTTTATATTAATTAATAAATTTTATATTTTGTTTAAATTTAATTTTAATTTTTTCATAAAGTAGGCCTAATAGTGATGCCGTTCAGCTTAGTTTCTGCAAGTGCTCGAAAAAAATACTATAGATAAATAAAAATAGTTATACCGTATGATATAAAAGTTACAAATAAATAAATCTTAAATCATAAGTATTAGCATTAAGAAGTTGGTAAAATGTTTTTAAACACATTAAAACGTATCTAACTAATGTAGAGATGGATATTTACCCATTTAAACATCATTTTGCTTCCCAATTTACATAGGGTTGGACGTTTCTAGTAAAATGTTTAGTTCTCCTGACAATCGGTGATGGAAATTTTGAATTTTTTTCCCGAAATCGACTTCTGTATTTTGTAAAAGTGTTAACTAAGTGGTATATCGCACATTTTTATTACCATAATTTACAGTTACTTATTAAGTTCAATGTAATAAAGTTCAATTTTTTACGCCATATTAAAAATTAGCTGAAACTGGTAACGTTTGTTTCATTCTTTTGCCTTTGCAGACGTTCAGACTAAAGTACAAGTAGATTATGTTAAGTGAATTTTTAATTTTTAATTTTGTAAATTCGTGGCTTGATAACAGCCATTGGATACTAAAAACATGAGATAACGGACGATAGGTGTTGACACATTTACGTTTTGAATTAAAACAAATGAAAAAGTAAGTTTTTGTGCAGTTCCTGTAGCAACTGCGAAAGCGGGGTTTTGATTAAGTAGGCTGTGGGTTTATACAGGTTTATATAAGCATTTATATAAGGCCGCTTGTGAAATTTATAGCTTATTGCACGTTGTAAAAAATTTGCTCATTCGGTTTTTTTATCCAAGCGAAATACATTTAGTAAGAATAATAGTGAAGGGGTATGTGTTACTTAGGGGATAAAATTAGGCCTACACGCACTGTGGTAATATGTAATACTAAATAATGGTAAAAATGGGTAGACTAATATTTGAGAATTAAAATACATTTTATCTAGTACCTGAAGTGGAGAAGATGAGACATGAAGATGATGAATATTTTAAAATTGTATTAATTTTAAATTTGGTTTTTAAGTTTGGCTGAGTGAGAATTTGTGGATTTGTATAGCGTTGAAAACAGCTGGGAGTATTTAACGGTATGACGAAATAAAGGTTTTTGTTAAATTTCTTCAAAGCGACTGTGTTAAAATGTCAGTTTGTATTGCCGTTAGTATAGTCCTAATTTCGATTTCACTAAGCTCTTGAGAGACGATGAGAACATGAACTTTACGTAACATAGAGATTGTTTTGGGCGAGTCTCTCGTGGAATTGTGTTCCTTTTCCCTAAAAAATTCCTTGAGGTAGCAACAAGAAAGGTGCCATAAATCTTAGGATGGGAGAAATGTCGCCAAAATTCCTTTATATGAAGAACAAGCGTGATTCCACAACGACTCAGCCCAAAGCATAACATCACACGCATAAGTGTAAGGATTATCTTACACTTACATTATCAAATTTACATTTGCTTTCGAAGATCAGTAATTTGTATTTCAAACATACTACAAGTCTGAAAAAATGACCTCCAATTAGTAATTGCAATCTTTAGGATACTTCAATTTAGAAGTCAGAGAAAAGTTATAATTCCTAATCGATTTCAGCATAAATAATACAGACCTACGTGTAGACCTAACAATCTCGCAAAGAATGTTCTGTAGGTCTACGAAGTATATAAAATAAAAGATTTGTCGAAGTGAGGGAATCGTATCGTAGAAATGTAATGTATTTAGATTTCATATTGTTCACGTATTGGACGATATTGATTGAAGACTCGTTGGAAACTTGGTGAAACATTTTAGTCTACTACAAAGGTTTTTAGAAACACAAACACTTGGTAAGTTTCACAGTTATCCTTAACCTATGACAGTAGCTTAATAGGCTGAAACAATTGTCAGAAGTTAAGAATAAACTGTGAAACTTACCAACTGTGTGTGTTTTTAAAAACCTTTCTGTTCATGTATTTGAATTGATACAATTTGTATTTTCAGGTTTCCTGATCACTTGAACGTTACGTGTACTTTAAAAACGTGTTAAATAAATCTTTCCAGTCAACACCAAGTTGTATTAAAGAAGTTCAAAAGGATTTAGAAAAAAAATATACACGCAGAAGAAGTAATTTAAAGAGAGGTTTTTCGGGCAAAGGCGTTAACAATGGAAGGAGTCCAGGGTAGGAGAGAGAAAAACACAGGTCCAAAGTGGACTGAAGACAGAAAGAAGAGACATAGTGAAAAGATGAAAGAATATTGGAGAAAAAGAAAAGAACAAGGAATAAAGAATTGAAATTGGCATGTGGTCCTTAGATGGCCCATAAAAAAAAAAATGTCCAGTAATATAACATATAAACACGCTCACCAAAGTTATGGCACTGTCTGTTTTTACAAACACTCGCAAACCGACTGAGAATCCAGCTCATGTAAATTGTTTTTTTGTGTATTTAAACAAACGGAAAAAACAATAGGCCTACGTTTTTCGTTATCAAAAGTAACAAAAATGTATCTGAGATTCTTTACTATATATGATCATATTTTTTTCTGACAAAATAAGAATATCAAATGAAAACTTTTGGAGACACTAAAACTATTTATATTAACAAAATAGGGGTCTATATAAACTATCACGTAGAAAATTCAATAAAAAATTAATCCTTGCAAATAATTTAACATTACTATTATTATTATTATTATAAAAAATCGGTATGGAGACATGACTTCCATGTTCTAAGATTTATATTTAAAATAATTGTCTTGAATTTAGTTCGATAATTTCTAAAAAAATATCCCCCACCCTCAAACTATTTTCACTATATTTACAGATATTTTTGTTATTATGCGTAGTCGTTTAATATAATGTTAATTTCGAGTCACTTTATCTATAAAAATTAGACTGAAATACGCAGATAATAACGCATTTCAGTAATTACATATAATTATATATTTACATAATTAATATTTACATATTTATATAATTATGTGGCCACAAATTATTTTGCGGCCTGCTGGCCCATGGTTACGGATCTTCACGCATTGATGATTTAAATTAAAAATAAAAAATTACAATTTTATTGACTGGCAACAAAATTATTTTAATTTTAACAATTACCATTGTTTGTTAAAGATTAAATACATTTTTATTTGATCTCGTCAAATTTATTGAATCAATAACAAATATGAAAAAATTACCCCCTCCCCTTTTAACTACCATTTTCATTTATAGATAATTCATCTACGTTTCTGCAGTGGATTATTATGACCTTTTTTCAGGATAATTTCTTTATCAAAATTGACTACGTTACTCTTGTTAAAACGTAAAAGATTGCAGGTAAACTACCCCTCTTCCTTAACCGATCTTCACCAAAATCAATAGGCCTCTACAACTCAGACAGACATGCAAAAAATTAATTGATTCTTTTCGAGTTTGCGGCAGTTATCGTTCGCCATAGAAAAAATTCTACACATAGACACACAGACACTTTACGGAAAATGACTTTTCTTCACGTTCGGAGAGTAGTACAATCAGAACCAGCCCTTATCTCGAACACGATTTTTTTTTCGCCATTACCATACTTTCATTTCGTTACGGAACATGGAAGTAAAATCAACTGTAATATAATTTTTTTGATTACATATTTATAATTTAGTGCCGAGGAAACTGCAAAGTAAACCGTTAAATGTTAATAATCGCGCTCGTCGTGCCTTAAATACGTAGAAAACAATTACTACCGCGTTAATTATTGGGCGTACGTGCGAATTGTAAGTAGTTTGGTATTGTGCAGGCATCATAAATCTAAGTGAACCACTTCCAAGAGCATATAATTGGTTACATACATAATGCATCCTGCTTATAAGTTTACCCAAGTATAAGTAATGTAACGCATGTTATTAAAGTTAGTGTCACTGTTGTTGTTGTTGTTGTTTTTGTGTGTATTTTTTACGTCTAAAATAGATTTATTAGTCTGGCCGGAGAGCTTTGTTCAATCTAGTGGAAGCAATGGCGACGGCTTCCATTCTCACCTTGTGTTGAAGTCACTCACCGTCCACACGGGGGAACCTAACCATTTATTATTATTTAGCCGGCGATGACATAATTTCCCTGCCGTACAATAAACAGTTTGGCCACATTGTGGGAATATTATACTGGAAATCACTGTGTCACTTCTTTATTCTCCCTTTTTAAAGGAACCAATGTGTGGAAACATACTATAACATACTCGTTTGTCTTTGTAACTGTCTAATTCCAACGACTGAATCGTTCGTCGTCTCATGGTATATTAAAGCGAGTAATTAAGTATTGAACGAGCTTAAAACAAGTAAGGATGTTACATTTTTAAGTTAACTAGTTTGTTGTCGTGAATTTAAAGTAATTACTCATTAAAACTTTTGTCTGGATTTTGACTAGACTGGATTTTTTTTTAGGCGTTCTTACACACTGTCTTTTGGAAAAATTCATATTATTATAGGTCCACACCTTGGCGACAATGAACTATGCTTTAATTCATATTATTATAGGTCCACACCTTGGCGACAATGAACTATGCTTTAATTTGGGAAAGTTTTGTTTATTCACATTTTGTACACTGCATCTTAGATAGTTACGTGTCAATTTTTTGGTTTCCAAGCTACTATCTCGAAGTCATTACTAACCGCATTTCCACACACTTTGTGTCCACGTTAGGCATCTAATTCATCTAAATAATGTTTTAGAAAGTTAGATAATATAATAATTAGTTGATGAAATTTCCATCCTATTGAGCTGTAGTTCATTCCTTAAAAACACTGACGTTCGACTGAATCTGTAGAAGTCACTTAGTGGGGTTTTCTTCCCGACTGATGTTCCGTCGGGATAAGTCAACCAGTAGCAGACGGAACAGCTCTCTCTCTCTCTCTCTCTCTCTCTCTCTCTCTCTCTCTCTCTCTCTCTCTCTCTCTCTCTCTCTCTCTCTCTCTCTCTCTCTCTCTCTCTCTCTCTCTCTCTATTAAAAGAGTACCTAAAGAAAAATATTTCAGTGATTTACATTGTGAAATCGCAGCCTTAAACACCGAAGATTTAATTTGTTTCGATATAATATTTATCTTGTCTAAAAAGAAATGTATATATTCTGAATATTCTGAATTTTGTGAATTTTAGCGTAAGGGTAACATTTGAATTCCTTACAGGAAATTATACAAGTTTTTTTTTTTTCAATAGGTATTGTTTTTATAAAATTTTAGAATTTCTAAAAGCGTACTTACCCAAAAATATTCTTATAATAAGTAACCTCGTTTAAGAAGTCATTCTATCGTAATAAAAATGTAATAGCTCCAAATTTCTTGAACAAAAGTTCATGTACGTTTATTAAAAAAGAAAATAGATGTACAAATGCAGAGACTGAAATATTGTACAGTAAGTATATGCCTAATTAAAATTATGCTACAGCTTTTTAAAATAATGAATATTAAATAAAGGGTATTGTATGTAGTATCTGTCTTGTAACAGAGACAAAATAAAGGTCCTCTGTTGAAAAACAAGCGAACTAGTTTAAATAAAACTTATTTGGTAGCCATTTTTCACTAATAATCCAGCTACTCGAAGGACAGAATTATAAAATAGGTTAAGATTCCCTATGGCAAAATCTGTATGAACATTACGAAATTGCAAATTAGAGAAACGTTCAGGAAACTCCTTGCGGTTTAATGTGCTGTGAACTGCGCATTTGTTGAAAAACAGTCAAAGGGATAGTAGCTTTTTTTCTTTTGTTTTCAAAGTAATTAAATCGTTATAAATATTGAGCAGGGATGGAGAGTTATGTGCAAGGCTACACAAGGGTTTAACTCGGCTATTTTATGCTTATTGCCGTTTATTAATCTTTTCTTTATTAACGTTTTCTTTTTATCGCATCAAAGGTGAACTCGGTTTTTGTTAGCGATGAAGATTCACATATTACCTCAAAAAGTTGCACAGACTGTTTATATTCTTACAAACATCGCACGTAATTCTGTAGTGCCACATACTTAATATTAACATTTTATAGTGCATTATTAAATCATCGTTTTATATATATGTGTGACGTATCGCATGAATACGGTGGGTAGTAGTCTACCTCAGCATCCATGTGTTATGTTCTTCATGATGTCTAGTTCTACAATAGATCCTGATTTTAAAAAGTAGCAATAATAGATTCATCCCTATTAGAAGGGGGTTTACTCTCTCCCCTTGAGAACAAATTGGACATTCCCTCGTACCCTAACTTGTCAGCATATAAGTTTTTTTTTATTGTTGGCACGAGGAATCTACTGTTTTATTTAACAATTTTTGCCGTGTAACCGAAAATTCTAAATACGACATGTGGTTAAAAGATAGGCCTAAATTCTATAGAAAGAGAAAGGTGCTTTGTCGAAATCTGGTCGAATTTTAATAATTCACATGAATAAACATTTATTCAAAAGTTGTATTATAATATACCTATTTTTGTTTAATACTTGTCTAATTCGGCGTGTGCTGTCAGACATTCGGTATTCGTTCAAATAATCTAATATTGTACGGTTGTACGAAATCAGCTTAAAAACCAGTAGGAGAGCAGTGAATCAAGTTAGAGAATTGTGTAATGTGTTGCGTTCCCGCGGCAGCAACAATTTAATCTCATTTCCTTCCCAGTAGCTGTAGATTGTTGTTTACAACAGAAATATTAAACTAATTTTATCGTACTTTATCTACAGTTATTTATCTTTACAACACTACGAAATATGTTCATGTCAGTGAGTTGATAGTTGATACGTAGGCCTACATGTAATATTTATCGAATAACGTTTATCATCATCATCATCATCATCTTCATCATCCTCCTAACGGTTTTAGGTTTTAGCGGCCTGTTCCTATTCCACAGTCCACATTTTCTTAGGACTACCAACTTTTCTTCTACCTCTAAGGTTGTAATATTTCTCCATCTTCGGTATTCTACTTTCTTCTATGTGTTGAATCAATTTTCCTCCGTATTCTTAATCCTTTCATTAAGTGCAAAAATCACTTCTTGTCTCTTCATTTCTTACACGATCTCGTCTATTACACCTTTTAACTGATCTCAGAAATTTCATTTCTGCTGTTTGTATCTTCTGTTCATCGTTTTTCTTTATGACCCAAGTTTCAAAACAATGCAGTAGTGTAGGTATTGCCATTGTTTTATAAAATTTTATTTGGGTTCTTTTCTACATTTATTTCCCAACTTTCTCCAGATCGTTCTAACATTCTTGTGAAACTCGTCACTTTATTTTCAAAATCTGTATAATATTTACCGTATTTCTTCCATCGTTAAACTTCGTGTTGGGTTCGATTGATTAACGCGTTTCGAAACATATGTTTCGTCTTCAGAAATAAAAAAAAATCACTCAAAGTGAAGTCGTTAAATATTAAAATTGCAAATATTGAAAACAATTCCACACATATCCGCGTTACATGGCTGCGCACTCGAGTCGGACTGAATTGGACACTCACTTTGAGTGATTTTTTTTTCTGAAGACGAAACATATGTTTCGAAACGCGTAAATCAATCGAACGCAACACGAAGTCACACGACGGAAGAAATACGGTAAATATTATACAGATTTTGACAATAAGTGACTTGGATACCATTTCAAACATGTTTTTCACTTTATTTTCTACATCTCAATCTTGACCATAAGTAATGTCATGTCCAACATAGTTGAAATGACTTACTTGTTCTATGCATATTTTGGTCCGAACCTGTTCATCTCCTATAAAGGCCATTACTTTTGTCTTTGAGTCAGATATGTTACACACAACCTTTATTCAATATATATAGGCCTATAATATATTTATAACCTTTATTCAAATATAAATACAATTTTATACTCTAGAAATTGTCACATAAACATGAGAAAACTGTCAAACAAAAGGACATACTGACGAGTCCACCGCGTGCTCGAGCGGACACAATATATTATCCATCCCCTCACTCACCCCTCTCACACACACACACACAACCGTCAAACGCGTGAAATGAACAGAGAAAAGTCGGTAAATCCGTAAATACTTTCACATATGAGCTTATGTGCTATAACGAAAAACAAGATGTTTTGAAATACAAATTTCTTCTTGTTGAAAATATACATTATCTCTTCTCAATAAAGTAACAATAGACGGGGTTGCTGCCTCTCCCCTTTATTCGAAGTAAACAAATTTCTTCAAATATAAAGCAATGATATGGATCTCTGTGAATACATACAGAAATGTTTGTAATTCTATTTTTTGCTTAGTGTTAACCTGTCAACCCTTTTATTTCTTGTGTCTGGTCTGGTGTGCACACATGACTATTACCGAAGAGAAGGGCAATTCTGAAGGGATGAATGAGCGGTATATCAGTCGGTCCCATCGTGTTTGTCTATTCAATGGCCCTTATGTTCACATCATTTAGTTTACAATTGTTATCAGTCCGCAGCACGAGTGTCAGATTTCGGCTTAACGAAACCTCTGGGGGTCACGCACGCACGCACAGTCGCGTCCGCGCGGGCGCGTATCGCTCTTAACGCCACACAATACGGAGGCACTTACGGGATAAGTGCTGGAACTCGGTTGATTACCATGTCACTGTACCGTAAACGTTCATTGTTCAGCGTCAGTCATTTAATGAAATCACCTTCGTTAGTGTATTGCTTCGTTACACAACGTTTCGACCGCTAGTCGTCTTCAGGTGCGTAAATGAAAATCACCTTCTCAAACAAACTGTCTACCGTAGAATGGACGATATCGCCATCTGAAGTAACGACAAAAAGTGAGTGGCCAGCGTGAGAATAAACAGATTATAATTTACTTAGCCGCCAAGAATTTCGTTGGTCTCTGCGCGAGAGGTTTCACTACACAGTTGAACGAAATATGTTTACGGTATTATTTGACAACAACAACAATTTTATTTTACTATAGATAGTTACACTATAGTTATGCATAGTTTTACTTTAAAGAATAAATAACATACGTTATGCGGATGATACCGTCCCATGTTCGCAGATAGCTTAGAGGGGCTGCAACAACTAATGAATAGAGTACAGCAGCCGTAGATATGGTCTAGACATCGATGTTAATAAAACGAAGCTAATGATTGTATCTAAAAACAAGTTTACAAACTGCACCCTTAATATAAACCAAAGGCCAGTAGAACGTGTAAGCAATTTACATATCTTGGTACTACAGTCAGTGAACAATGGGACCACTCTCGAGAAATAAAGAGCAGAATTGAAAAGGCAAGAGCAGTGTACATTAGAATGAGCAAAAGTCACGATTTAACAATAAACACAAAGACGAGACTTCTACGCTGCTACGTATTATCGGTCCTCTTCTAACGGTGTAGAATCTTGGACTTTGACTGAAGCCACACCTAAGAAATTGGAATCTTTCGAAATGTGGCTCTACCGTAGAATACTGAGCATTTCATGGACAGCACATATAACTAATGTTGAAGATCTTAGAAAGGTGAAGAAAGATAGGGAACTTATTAACACAGTGAAGATAAGAAAGCTTCAGTATCTGGGACATCTCATGAGAAATAAACAGCGATTTTACTTATTGCAGTCCATACTACAGGGAAAAGTACTTGGAAAGAGAGGAGTTGGGCGACCGAGAATATCATGAATGAGAAATTTAAGGACCTGGTTTGGCATGAATACAATTGACTTATTCCGTACAGCAGTGCAGAAAGTTAAAATAGCCTGTATGATATACAACATCCGAAACGGATAGGAACTATCAGAAGAAGATAGATAGTTTGTTGTAGGTAGATCAGTAAAGATGACCACTGATTTGTAGTTGTGTTGGTCACAATTGTAACGATAGCAAAAGTCCAAAATAATACACTTTTACGTCATCCAGTATTAGTTTTAAAGATCGTATTTAATGAAAGTAAAGTGGTAATTTTATGTATAGCTTACATAATTTTTAAAATCAGTCATAAATTTTAAGCTTACTCCACAATTGCAGAAAATGAATTTGAATATTGACGGACCAAATAATATAATAATAATAATAATAATAATAATAATAATAATAATAATAATAATAATAATCATCATCATCATCATCACATTTAATAACGCTTTACTAATTGTTGTAGAGTTTTAGCGTAGCCTACTTGATTTATTTAATTTTTGCCGTTGTTTTAGTGTCTTGATTCAATGTCAGACCCAGAACTTTCAAGTATAAAGTGTGTTGTTTTTAAGCGTGTAAGTTATAAAAAAAATCAATACTAAGGTGAGTGTAATTTTTAAATTCGAACGTCAAAATACATCTGCATGTTTAACAGTGGTTACTTGCAGTAATGAAAAAGACACATTTCCAACGTTTCCCGTTAATAAATTAAAGTTGGACAAATTTTAAGCTAAACAATTTTGTTATAACAACAAACAACATCAGTTGTTATGCCTGATTGTATACTGTGTTGTTTTATACATAAACTATGATTATACTATCATATCATTTGATAATGTACACTTCATAAAATACATGTGTAACAATCAGGGGTGTATTTACGGGGGAGGGGGGAACGAAACCGGACTCTCAGACGGTCGAAAAAAGTTGATAAATTTGGTTAATCTCTTAATTTTTAGGCGGTTTCATTATTTTTTCAGGTATGTACGCTAATATAGCAGTAACTCGTTTTTAAGTATACAAACAGGTTTATTACACAGCACCAGCGTGTACGTTGAAGTATGAAATATAGGGGAATTAATTCAGTCAATAAGTATCTTCTAAACAATGTTTGTATAACGCGTATTTTTATTATTTTATTGGCGTTTACTTTGATGGGATGTTATTCCACGTGTTTCAGGCACTTTAAAGAGTGTTGTTGATTAGTCTTAACTTGTTTTTTCTGTATGAAGCCGACTTGACCGAACCCCGGGAACTCCATGGCCAAATTCTAGATACGCCACTGGTAACAATAACCATTAAACTTCGCAGGTATTTTCAACAAAGTTTAGTGACGAGGCCTACTATATACAAGATAAATGATTTGAAATCTGGCTTTGCGATGACGAAACAAGGAGGAGTGCTACAGAGGTCGTTGAGGTCGTTTAATTCATTGGTGTTGCTGTATAGAGCTGGGAATCCTATTTGTGTTGTCAAGTACAGAAAATGAAGTGACTACAGCAACCGAGAATGTTGTAAGGAATTGGCATACTTAGCCCTAACATCCTTAATTAAAGAATTAACAAGTGGTGAATTGCATTATAAGACACACTGCAGTGTGCCTGGGCTACAGTGTGTCTTATAATGCAAGCAACGACGTTGTGAATAAGTTGCATAAGTTCAACGTTACGTGCGGGACCATCAGACAAACTCTTAAGTCAGCAAGTAAAGAAACACGCCTAAAATTCTACAAGCTGAAGGCCCTTTCCACACTTCTTTATGG
This sequence comes from Magicicada septendecula, assembly GCA_034769895.1. NCBI lineage: Eukaryota > Metazoa > Arthropoda > Insecta > Hemiptera > Cicadidae > Magicicada > Magicicada septendecula. The sequence continues at coordinate 63,729,356 of CM068369.1, read as the reverse complement.
GTCTGAGAATTGGACTTAACGAAAGGCCAGGGTAGTCGCATCCAAACGGCTGAAATGAGATTTCTCAGGCACGTGGCAGGGTATACTCTCCATGATCATCGAAGAAACCCAGATATACGGCAGGAACTGAATATTATGAGTATACTCCAGAGGATCGCCCAGTATCGGCTGAATTGATGGGAACATCTTTGCCGAATGGATGATTGCCGCATCCCCAAACAACTATGGAACTATAAACCGAGGGGACGGAGAAGTGTGGGACGTCCGAGTAAGCGCTGGAGTGACCAGCTCTAATCTTTGTCTGTTTGAGACCGGAACAAACCATCCTTGGTTTAATCCTTGATGATGATGATGAAGAACAAGTGTTGAAGTGTCTGTTAACTTAAATGTAGACAGTCAGAATTCTATAAGGTTAATTGAGAGCGGACAATTCAGAAAAATTTCAAAGCACATAAAATGCTTGTTGAAATTGTTTCTGATTATGAAATAAAAATTAAATTACATTCCTACTGGAATGTTAAAAGCTGATATTGTCACTAAACCATTAAAGTTTGATAAATTTAAAAGACATGAAGAAACTATATTTCTAAATTGTGACGTTTGTAATTAAATAATAACGTAATTTTTTTAATTCGATTATTAATGAAATTATATTTATCTTAATTTTACATAGATTCACTTGTAATTTCTTCCGACATTCCAAATCGGAAGTAACATTTTATTTACCCTCGAAGTAAATAAAATAAGAAAGTAAGAAAGTAGAAATTGAAATTTATTCACTTATATCCACTGTGTGTGTGCGATTACATGCTAATCCACAGTCAGCTGGAAGCTAAAACATATTCCTTTATTGTTCAATACTGTACGAATGTTGCATTTAGTGGGTAACAGCATGTAGGCCATGTGTAAAACCTGAGATTAGACACAGTATCAAGAAATAATTAATTAGTTCTTATTTATGTTATATACAGGATCATTTGATTGATTGTTTTGGTTTGAATTTTGCTTAATTTACTTTTGCTTATTTGTTTTATTTACTTCTAATTATCTTTTTTATCCTTGTTTATCACAATATTATTGCTAAAAGATATTTTTCCTCATGAATACCCAACGTTTCGAGTTCAGTGTCCGAACTACGTCTGTCTGATTAGGTTCAGGTCAGGTAGCCTATTTGTGTGACATGAGACGGTATAAGGCAAAACAGGCATAGTAGCTTTTAAAGTAAACAATCGGTACAAACAAACAAACAGATAGATAGCCTAGTCGTATTTGTATTAAGGAGTAACGCGATAGTTTGTTGACAGAAAGCGCCGTATATCTGAGCTAGCAATCGGACAACTGTCTGTTCCCATGTAACTCTATACAGAAACAAAACGTCTTTTAATAGAGGACAATTGTGTCCTCAGCCTCTTAGTCGATCAAGTATAAAGGAACGTTTTCGTGATCACTACTGAATTATATAAATTTGAATACAACAGCTGCAGTTTGTGAAAGCTACAGTTTATACTAATTCTCAGTTTTATTCTTTTATTAATTATTCCGAGTATCTGCATAAGTTGAAGGTGTAATTATTAAATATGGATTTGTGGAGAAAATTCGTCCTATTAGACCCAATAAAACCCATCTCTGCAGCAATTTGATCAAATATGGCTTTTTCTTGTTAGATAGCATTTCTCTCTACTTAATACCAAAGTGATATAGGTATCTATTGTGTCCGAGTATTCCCACCATCTATATTGTCTTAGGATGGACCTCTATTCTGGATAGTATATTCTGATTATTACCCTATATTTATTATGTTCAGTGTGAATCTTCTATCTAACGAAACTGCTACCTCAGTACTCAAAAGCCACAACCTCTCTTAAGGTCACAAGTCCCAGTGAACATTCACGTTATCTATGCCAATGACAGTCACTTCTATTTTTTTTACTTCACTTTCATATAGAAAAATGATAAGAAGATTATCAGTCTTCTTTCAATAATTGAAAGACTAATGTCTAGACCAGTCTCACTTTCAGCCAAATGAGTCACATCATAAGCAAAGTGAACATAATGATCTTTTGTCCTGTATTTTTTCTCACCTTGGTAAAATGAGGCTTCCAACTTCATTATAACAAATAAGAAGTTATGTTTCTGTGACGTGCTATTTGTAAAGGTTGTAATTTCATTTTTATTTCTGAGCGAATCTAAATTATAATCTTACTATAGATAAGTTACAAAATAAAATAAAATCGGAATTCGCAAAACATAATAAACTCTACTTTTTAAGAAGAAATTAATAACAAAGTGAAATCCAATTGATGTTCTATCCACGTTTATAATTATAAAGTACAAAACTGGTCCATTACTTTCGTTATCTGGGTCTCCGTCTGTAGATGTCCCCATGCTTTAAATCCAGGCTTTAATTTCAAATAAAACTTATGTGTTACCCTTCCACCCGCCAAAGTCTAGTCAGTCGTCTGTACACAAATTTTTGTTTAAAGAAATACTATGAAAACACCTCCTGTATGTTCGTGAAGCTATAAAAAAATGGCCTTTAATATTTTATACATAATGTATGTAGACCTAATCTTAATTTTCCGTTTGCCTCCGTTTTCGCGTAACTTCCCGACATCATAATCTGTATCAGTATTTACTTTTGTGCATCGGATAACAGAATTAAAGGACTGTAGGCCTATATTATACAGATCGGTCGTTCATATTTCATTTAATACTGTCGTCATAAATACATGTCTAACGTTCTCTATTAATTGTTACTTCTTGTATATTATTTTGATTAATACAAACATCCTGCTTTTGTTTTTCACTCACTTGTTTCAAATGCTTGGAAGAAATCTCCGAGGGTTTCTCTTTTTGCAAATTATAATAAATATAATAAATATTTTGTATATAAACGTACAATTCTTTTTCAAACCAATAAACCACTTTTTATTCAATATTATAATCTTACTTTTTATCCACCTTAAAAAGTAGAATATTATTTTATCTAAATTTCTGACTAATAGAACGCTTTTTTACAACACTTGTTAGTAGTAACATACTGTCCAAAAAGTAGTGACGGAAAACAATATTGTAAGCCTATGCTAGTATTGTTTTGTCTTGTTTATTTGGATTTGTACACTTAGTATAGTTAGTGGGGACAGGAACGCGTCTAAATGGCGACACATTTACTAAGTAGTGAAATGAGTCTGTTAGTATTCTTCTTACTGACATAATTTATTTACTTTTAAATACTTTTGATTAACATCTATACACAATTTTGAAATTTTTATCACAAAATGTACAATAAAATTTTATATAAACTTGCTTGTATATTTTACAAATTAAAATAACACAATAGGTCCCTTACTGAATAAACAACGTTTTGACGTTCTTCATCATAGGTTCTGTCAAACTTCGTTTCTGTATAAACAAAACATCCACTTTAGATTTGTTCAATAACCAGAAGCCTTACAATATCTGACCCAGAGTAAACACAGTTTGTTTGCTGGGAAGAACCACGACCCGACAGCTGAGAGGGTACTAAGCTTTTATGGCAAACCTCTTGTGTTTTCAGCTGCGCGTTATCAATCCACGTTTATTGTATTAATATTTATATTTATAAACAATTTTGTTTTTTTTTAATAAAGATATTTTTAATCCTCTTCTCGAAGATTACTATTCCATTTTTTGTCATTTTTCAAAAGTAAGAATTTTTATATAGGCTACGCTGTGATGTTTGTTGGATATTAGCGAAGATCTATATTTTAACTTTCGACGTTCGTTTTGTTATTTTATTTTCATTTTTACCGTCTAGTTCAATATGCGTTACTCCTCTCCTCTTTATCTATTTGATTTTATTTTTTTGTTTAAGTTTATGAATTTTTTCTTATCGTGTCATTTCTTGCCAAATCTCTCCTTGTCACATCCTTTAACTATTGTGCGTTGTTTATTTTCCTTAGAAACTTATTTCTTCTGCTTATATTTTTATTTTGTACTTCTTGTTATAATCAAAGTTCCGTTACCATACACGGGTCTCGTAATTGCCTTTACTGCCTTCATAAACGTTTATGAAAGGATAACAACGAACATTGTTAAACACCCTTTTCTCTATATTTTATTCCAGTTAAAGTAAATATCGGATCTCAAGTAGGTATTTAAATGATTTCTCCCATCTCCACGTTCTCTCTTCTAAAGCATATCGATCCTTCTTGATTTCACTCTTGAGAAAGTCGCATTTTTCTTATAATATGAAAAATTACACCCTCTGTTTTAGGCTTACCTTAACTTATTATGTATCACCTTATTTCAGCTTACCAATTTATATCAGGTCGCCAGAGTATAATATAGTTCTGTTAGTCTACCTGTTTATACACACATACTGTTACTATGATCCTTTCAAGCACCAGAAAATGTTATGTTCTGAATAGTACGAGGACACAATCTACAATATTTTGTTCCCTTTTACTGGTAGGAATTATGTTGGATATTTTGCCTTTTAAACTGAATAAGATACGATAAGTACCCCCTTTTTGTAGAATCGTTCTCTGTTGATGCAGTCGGAACTTTCCTTTAAGAAGAGATAATATCAGAAGTACATAATATCGTACCGTAACACATAATACAATACAATATCGTGGCTACATAATATTGTAAATATGGAGAGAATCCTCCTGCCGATTCTCAGTAGGCCTATATATTGTAAAGTGAATTTGTTGTACTGCTATCTTTTATATATTCTATTTTCGCTCTACTATTATTTTTTCATCATCTTGGTTAGCAGATTGTTTAAAGTGTTTGCATTATTTTTGTGTCAAACAGTTTGATGTATAGGCTATATAATTAAAGAATGCATTTTTAATTTTTGAAATCAATCAGATTCAATCAACAATGTGTGTATGTATGTGTGTGTGCGTGTGTTTGTGTGTAAGTATGAACCTGTCTTATGAAAAAGCATAAAATATGTTGTTTGTCATTAACTAGTCCTTGTTCACGAGTAGAATACTGAAAGATAGGCTTACTAGTAGCGGATAGTGTCTTGTCCATTATTGTAACAGATACCAAAAAATTCAGGATTTAGTTATTTTGAGTTATTTGAAGGTAATTAAAAATGTAATGTCACTCGTCCTAACAGTGGGCCCACGTCAGCATGGCCGCAACTTGGGGCCTAACTTGCGGTGAGCAGAATGAAACATCAAAATTAAAGGCGTGTAGTCAGATTGTCTGTATAATAATCCAGTTTGTACAAAATTAAAAAGTACAGTAAAAACTCGCAGTCAGAAAAGAGAGAGACTTGCATTTTGCACTAATTTATTTTATAAAATTGTACTTACACTTACGTTTACCTAGAAAACATATAATATAAACATAATTATCTTCAGTTTTTCTATGGTAAGTAATATTTGTGAAGTATGATAATAGAATGCGAGCTTCAGTGCTAATGAAGTAGGAGCCTCCTTCCTCTAACAGTTGCTTTGGAGTGAAATTCATCTGTTATATTAGAAATATCAATATTATATATTCCTTCACTATACAGACAAAAAGGTGATGAAGTTTTCTTGTCCAGTAATGCTGCGTATGTGAGTCTTCAGCCTCCGAAAACAAGCGAAAGAGCTCTCAATGCTTACTAGAATTAAGGTACTGTCAAAAATTACTGAAATATGTTTTTCAAGATATACATTCAAATTTTGCTCAAGAAAAATATTTTGTATTTGATAACATTTATCTTAATATTTTTGTTTACACACATAGTGAAAACACATTTAATCCTGAATACAGTTTTTTCTTTGGCACTTTTATTCAAACCTGTCAAAAAAAGGATGTGAGCGTAGTGATTTTGTATTCTTATTCTTATCTTTTAGTAATTTGCCGTCTAATCTGTATAGTTTTGTCGTTGCTATAACGATCATCAACACTATTATCGTCACCATAATGTTGAGTACATAATTCATTAGAAAATCTAAATTATTTGCTGCTGGATAATCGTTTCTCACATTTGCCTCATATATCTCGTAAGGCATTATCGTGATCAGCTTGTAAATACAGTGTTTAGAAGACTAACGTTCGCTGAAGGACAATAAGATAGTTTAATGACCGAGAACGCGTTATAGAAAGTTGTAGGCCTAGAATGTATCAAAGTACATAGTGCCGTAAGCTTGCACTCAGGAAACGTATTGATTACACATACGCCCCTATTGTTTCTGTTCTATTGAATATCAGTTTCACAATAAGGGTTTTACAAAGACAATTGTTCACTTGTTCAGATGTGTAGGAAGTCAGGTTGGCTTGAATAATGGGAATCATTCCAGAACGGTTTGTTACAATTGAAATACAACACATTGTGAACAATACGGTACCGCTCAACAATACAAGACAATGTAACGTGAAGACGTTTGTAATATAAAGGTTGCAAAACGGTAAAGCTAAAAGTCAAAGCAAGGTACAATTTATGTCTGTCAAGACTAATACCACCGCGTTCTCTGATAATAATTAATTTTCACCTCAAGTGGAAACAAAAACTCGGTGGTAACAATAAAAGGAGCCTAGTCATGGAACAGAAGAAGAACAAGGAAGGGAAGGGTCGGACCGGTTGGTTGCGGTTGAGATGTGTCTGGTCTGTCGGTGCGGCGTGGCCTAGTCAGACTCAGAGCGCATGCCGAACTTAACTAGCTCTACTCGGCCGTGACGTAAGTGGTGAAGTGCGCTCAGAAAGAAATGACACTCCATTAGACCCACTTTTCGTCTGCTCTCGATTGATTTGTACATCAACAAACTACTAACTCACTAAACTGCTTACTTTCAATAAAAATAAAGTAATTACGTTAATAATATAATAAAATAGTAGTAGTAGTAGTAGTAGTAGTAGTAGGCTAGTAATAGTAGTAGTAGGAGGAGGAGCAGTAGGCGTAAGAGAGAAATAATGTGCTGAAATGAAAATGATAAGAAAGAAAAGTCGACGGGAAGAATTATACCATATTGTGTCTTACGTACTATGCACCACTTAACAAGAATACGGTTTTTGTCACTTAGACCTGAGGACACTCATTGTAATATGAGTGACACGTTGTCATACAAGACATTTTTGACGCGGTCCAGACCGGAAGAAGATTTTAAAATTACAATGGACACCGGCCGCAGAAGCCTACGTGAGAACACACTTATCAAGAAGTCTAATAATTATATATTGATGGAAATTATAGGCCTATTATGGAAATGAAAATACAGTATACAATATACAGTATTACGGAAATGAAATACATCTTGTACAAAGCCCCATGTTGGAAAAGAAAAAAGGTTGGCTCTATATACTCAAAATAAAACATTTTTCTTACAAAACAAAAATGCTCTGTGTCTAAGACAACGTGCCAAGAACGCAAGATGATTCCGGAACTCTAAGAAAATGTCATTTTATTGAAGAGTATACAAGAAATAAGAATGCAAACACAGGTGCTTGGTGGACCTCAGAAAGTTCTGCAATCCTTAAGCAAAAAGTTGCTGTTTGACTTATTACGTAATTCGAAGTGTCTCAGTATTTCAGCTTACAAGACAAAAGAGTACATTACACAGAATAATATACTGTGATCCTTATGGTGTCAACACTCTCCTTGATAAACTAAAATTAGGATTAACAAGTTAATACAAAAAAATTAAATTTTTCTTAAAACAGATAAACTAAACGTTAAATAATGAAAACCAACAACAATGCTTGTGTTCAGTAGCCTATATAGCAGAACGTTTAGAACTTGAATATGTTAGGATAGATGTGTACCTATTCCTTTTGGGCGTATGTTTCACGTAACTACCATGTCGAAAATTTACAAGTCCGCTGTATGAACATTTCTTGAGTGGACATCGCAATTTTGACTTATCCGCAAGCTAATTTTTTCTAACACGATTGGAATTAAACCGATTTTCTTCAACTATGTTGCAAAAAATACTAACTGGTATGTCCTTCGAGTATACTGATTATGCTGCAAGGCGAAAGTATAGCACACGATCAGGAAGTCACAGGTCAAGACACCCTTTGCATGACGGAGGGATGATCTGGTAAAATACTGTGAACTCGACAAGGATAGAAACAGACTCATTGGAGAAGTCGTTGGAAAAACGTTGGCTGAGCTGTCAGCTAATTATGCGATGAAATTAATATAAAAAACGGTAAAAGAAAGTTGTACATTACAAAATTATAGCTTTCAGCCTATAAGCCTAATTGTTTTACCTTTTACTTTAATTATTTGGGGCTACTCAGGAATTTTACCTGTCCTTGTTCTGTAAAATAATTGCCCGACTGTTAGGCGGTGGTTCAACATTATTAAAATTATAGTTGCTATCGAAAAGCTGGTCCACGACAGCAACCCCGTCAACATGAACTATATATAAAACTCAACAAATCTTCACAAGTAGTTGCTCCAGCGGACTACTTAGTCGAATCTACACTGCCTGTATCCGCCCGATCATTAAATATTCCCATCCCATACTTCTGACTGCCGACCCTGCCTGTCTCAAACCCTATCGAATCATCGAACGGCGAGTCTTCGACTTATCTACCGCAGACCAAAACCTCCAATAACATGCAGTAATAATAATCGGCTCTGTCTACACTCAACAAACTCTTCCCAAACCTCGACTCCTTTTGCAAAACAATGCACTTCCCTACAATCCATAGCCACCTCCATCAACAGAACTACCCGTAATACCCGCAGACCTTCCTTCCTTATAAACCGTCTCCTTACCATAGCCGATGGAACTCCTCCGTCAGGATTCCTCGCCGTCAGAGTCATAGAAATAGAAACACTTAATTACCATCTTCAAACATACTCAAACTGCCATCTTTCCTGATCACATAACAATTGAAATATTCCCTAACTACTTATCTAGTATTTAGCTCTCTGATTTGTGTCTCCCGCTTACCTTGACTCCTCTCTATCGCCTCCTTCCAGTTTTGGCGACCTGCGTTACTCGTTCCTGTGTTGGTTGCCCTCATACATAAACTGTATCACACACACACACACACACACACACACACACACACACACACACACACACACACACACACACACACACACACACACACACACACACACACACACACACACACACACACACACACACACACACACACACACACACACACACACACACACACACACACACACACACACACACACACACACACACACACAACTCTGCCTCCAAGGTGCCTCCATCTTCTTCGCTTCCGGCCTGCACTGGCGTGCGTCTCCTCACATCCTTGCATTTGGCTGAAGGGGGCTTGCCCCAGATCTGCTCGAGACTTGTGTTTCTGGACAAGTCTCAAACAACACGGAAACAATTCACAATCTCAGTTTCTGGCGGGACTAACAACCTCATTCCCGCCGCACTGAAGAAGGGAGTAGTGGGCACGGCCGAAACGTCTGTTTCTGTTATTTTTGTGGATTTGTTGAGTGTTTTATATATAGTTTATGATGACGGGGTTGCTGTCGTGGGCCAGCTTTACGTTAGCAACTGTAATTTTAATAATGTCGGACCACGGCCTAACAGTCCGACGGTCGGTTTACAGTCAAATACCGGTCGTAAAAGCTTACGTTCTTTATTGTCCTTGTTATTCTAAAAATATTAAATTTCAGTGTACCATGTATATGGTAATATAGTAAGATAATTTAATTAAAAAATTTTGAAAAAATTTATGTTACAGGTTTATAAATTAATGGCTGAACTATTGTAGTGTTTTGAAATCTTCTCAGGGAGAGTTAAGAAAAAACTCTTATATAATTATATAAAATTATTTCTAAAACATGTTACAGCAGTGGTTTCCAAACTTTTCAGTACGCGGATCCCCTTCCGATATAATTTAGAAATTCACGGACACCCTCTGAGTTCTGAAATAAAACAAACAGTAAATTTGATAAAAACTCTTATATTTTAATTAAAATGTATTAAAATCAAAATTCTCTTAACTTGGAAAATTATAACGTTAATGATATCAAATATATTTTACTGTGAACGTTGAAGCTGCTTTCGAACAATTAGCTCTGCAATATTGGGTTTAATGTCTGATAATTTCAATATTAAGTCACTCTCAACATCAAGTTTATTTCTTAACTTTTACTTCAAATACCTGAGCAGGGAGAATGCGGTTTCACACTAATAAGTAGAGGGAAACACAGTAAAACGCTTCAAAGCTTTTTTTCCGAGTTCAGGATAGTCAGTCATTACATATAACCAGAAGTCAGGTAGCTGTAACTGCGAAAACTGTAATTGCGAGAGTTCTGCCAATGAATCTTCTTTTTGTAGTGTAAAGAGAGAGGTCTAGTCAGTTCGGCTGACAAACGGATCTGCTACACGACATGATTTAAAGACATTATTGAAACCATTAGTTTGAAATTACTTTTACAATTGCAATTAGTTTGAACACCCAAGTAATACTGGAATCTTCTACTAATTGTTTTAAGATTCTAAAGTTTAGAAATCGGACCCCACTTTGGGAACCACTGTCTTATATCATCTGTGCTGTTTTATCTTCATAACAACTTTGTCGTATTTTGTTGTAGTAAGAAGTTGATAATGGTTGCGAAACCGAAAGGCCTCGTTCGAGGGAAAATTGTACATAGCAGAGAAGCAACAAAATACGACAAAGTTCACTGTCTTATAGTATATAATCATTTTCATTTTTACAATTTTTGTTTTTTTATTTTGAACACAAAACTGAATATCGCTTTGGTTTTTCAATACCGATTTTTAATTTCACTTCCATTTATCTTTAATTATCTTTTCGTCTGCTTCATCACAGTCCTAAGTAACGAAAAGCACATTATTAAATTGAAAAGAAACAGGGCTGTTACGCAGTGGTCGTTTACTAATAAGTAACGAGTTGCTTATTGTCCGCTGAGATCCGCACTTGTTTGTTTTACACTCTGTCGCTTTGTGGCGTCAAGAAGAAGGTCCCCGAGGGTGGGATTACAATGTAACCGTCGCCGTCAGTTACTAGCAACCAACCACGGCCTGACAGCCCAGTAATAACGTTGACACCGGCTGTGTATGCTTACGTTATAAATACGAGGTCTGTAAATTAAGTAATGAGACTAGTCATGTACTGTAGCAGTCAATATGGCAACACTGTAAGGTTCCATTAACACAGATGGTTAGATAAACAGACGACTGATATTGACTATTAATATGTATTGTCTATTATTGCTACGTAAAACGTAAACAACCTTCGTAAAGTGATTTTTTGTTGTGCGTTATAAAACTGAGTGACATCAATTACGAACAACGTTGTGCAATCAAGTTTTGTGTTAAACTCGGGCACAATGCTACTGAAACTTTCAAAAAATTGACAAAGGCGTATGAAGATGAAGCTTTGTCTACAGCACAGGTTTTCAGATGGTTTAAAGCATTATCAGATGGTCGGGAATCAACTAAGGGTGGTCCACGCTCTGGAAGACCGTCAACGTCAATAACGGACGACAATGTTGATCGAATCAGGGACTTGGTGAGGTCTGACCATCCATTAACCGTCAGAATCATCGCAGAACAACTAAATTTTAACCACACTACAGTTTATCAAATTTCGTAAAAAGAAATTTAGCGTGAACACCTGGATGCTGTATCATGACAATTCACCTTGTCACACAGCACTCTCGGTTAATGAGTTTTTGGCAAAGAAAAATATCCCTGTTTTTCCTCAGCCATCTTATTCACTTGGTTTGAGTCCCTGTGACTACTTTCTCTTCCCGAGATTGAAAAAATATCTCAGAGGACACTATTTTGGGACAACAGACAACACTAAAAAAAAAATGTAACCGACCAGTTGAAGGAGATTCTAGTTTCTGAGATCCAGCACTGCTATGAAGAGTGGAAAACCCGTCTACAGCGCTGTGTGGCTTCCCAAGGGAACTGTTTTGAAGGCGGTAGAGTCTATATATAGTTTGACTGTAAACAAAAGTTTTTACTGAAATAGTCTCATTACTTAATTTACAGACCTCAAAAGCACATTGTTAGAAACTAATATTTTACAATGTCACCATTAATATCTAATTCGTTCTCCTCATAATATAATTTTCGGTATTACATTCAAAGTTGACCAAAAATTCGTGATAGGCTGTCTCTTGGGCCATTCGCTTCTTGAAACATTCGTTGCCGTAAACGTAGCCTATTTGCGCTGTTCACTTGCTGTGCAAAGCGTTTCGTTTGCTTACTGACTCCTTGACATTCGTCTAATGACAGCTCATACTTTACAAAGACCAAAAAAAAAGGTACACAAAATACTTGTCTGCTGTGTTACTGAAGTGGATCATTGCAACTTTGGTACAGTTGTCCTTAGTGTTAGTAAAACGTGATTGTTCCCTTAGTTGTCAACTCCCGTGTCATATCTTAAAACTATTTTGTTAATACAAATAACTTTTAAAATATTTCTCTTTCAACTGATTTTTTATTCGTCTTCAGATAATTGTTGTTTATACTTTTTTGCCTCTAGAAAATTTTATTCACTTATGACATATTTCATCATTTTTGAACCTTCTTCAACAATTTTCGAAGCAGGTAATTTTCACTGCTGTCATGTTCAATCCTTCAGAACGTATCTTCTTCATACGTATGTATATCACATCCTTTACTTCAGCACAACTCTGAAAAGTAGGTTTAATGTCTGAACAAATAGGAGCTTTCCTTATGTAGGCTACTGTTAAATACCTTTATACTCTGAAAAAATGTAGTTTTCCTAACACTTTGAACGAATCAACGATTCTGACAGAATTAATTATTAATGAATTATGCGTTATATATGTCACAAAGGTGAAACTCCGCCTTTTGTCAACCTTCAGTCCTATTTAATGTTTCCTGTGATATTTGACGGAGGCATGTTTAGGATATAGTTTTATGTACCTTATGTAGTGGATAATTACCATACCAGTCCTAGTTATTAAATATTTATTCTAAACGTTCTTGAATAAATCAATAGATCATTAATATTGATATTAAAATCTCATTGTTAAACGTTGAAACCACGTAGGCCTATTATCATTCGTCAACGGAGATGGCAAATGGGATGAATTCAAAAACAAAACTTATAAATACCGAATTGATAAACTATACAATCCGCTATGTTACTTACCGTCGCAAGAACACACACACACACACACACACACACGCGCGCGCGCGCGCGCGCGCGCAGCATACACATAAGCATCATAATGAAAATCGAACCCCCGAGCATGTAAATTAGTATTATCAATAGGTAAACCCCCTGAATGTTTTCTGGGGCGGGAAGGGAAACACAAAGTTTTACCTGGACGTTACGGTTTATATGAGAGTTCTAAATCAAGATGTCAACGATTTTATATTGAATAGGAAAGAATAGATCGATACCACGACCGTATCGACAATGTCCTTTGTATATAAAATAAATACAACGTTATTTATAGGGCATGAGGTTTATATGTGTCATCCAGTTTCTCCCCACTGGAATAATATCACGTACGGTACATAGCGTGTACAGGAGGGTTGAGGAAAGAAATATGTTACAATAATACAAGTCAATGATTGGTTAAAACCTTGAAATATTTCATTTCAAAATATTGATTTAGATCGTGTACTGAATAAAGGGTTAATGGCATTGTTTAAAAATTTAACAGACGTTAACAGCTGTCTACCTTTAGAAATAGTAGTGTATTGTGCGATATTAATACTATAAAAATATGTTTAAATTTAAAGTAATTAAATTTACAGATTTCAACTGAAGTACAAGACAGGCTTTAAAGATGACAGGATAAACAGTTTAAATAGGCCTACATTTTGCAGTATTGTTTTAATTAAAATAGAAACTTTACACCAAACAGCCTAACGCCCAACGTTATGATAACACATTTATGCCGTATGACTTAATCCTTGGTTTCTTGATATTTATATATAGGTCTACATCATCATCATCATCATCTTCATCATCATCATTTGCACTTATCTGTCCATCGCTAAGCGAATGTCTTCCTAGTCCTTCCTCCATCGACTTCTCTCTAGATGGTTATACTATGGAACAAGATGCGAATCTCCATCTAGCAAAGGTCCTTCGGTGGTTCTTAGCCTTCAGTGTCACCTCCTGATTGTTTACTATTTCTCCCCCGTTAACCGCATATTATGGCCTAACCACATGTCTTGTCCAGCAACATTTAATTTTTTGTATAGTTCTTTAAGTTAATTAATCTTCTTATTCTAAGCATATATCCGTACATCTCGAAGTTTTTATATTATTCTCGTGTTCGTTGCCTATATTATGACGAATAAGTCACTGGCAGGAAGCACGTACTGCTTAAGAACATTTCTTTATAAACACAAAGTCAGTTACTTATCTTCATAATCTTTCCGTCAGGAGGCATTTCGCCTTGATCACGTGCCATTTTTTTAAATCTCGAATATTATCTAAATATTTTACTTTATTTGCTGCCATCATCAGCTTTCTACCACCAATTTCCATTTCCTCGGCTGTGTAACCCTATAAAGCATTATGTTTGTCTTCTCCTTACTTACCAGCCTTAACATTTTCCTTTTTGGTCTTAACATTAATCATATTCACCATCCTAACCCCGCTTTTTCAGAATATTTTCTGCAAATCAGTCTTGAAAGAAAAATCTGTATTCTCTTTTAATATATGCTATTAATCTCCGTTTTAATGTAACTTTAATGTAAACTATTAATCCGATTCTCTTTCTTATTTGTTAACTTAGGCAGTTCTCCAAAAATCTGAGAAAAGCTTTCGAAATAGACTGGGTATTTTGCCGTATTCCATTTTCTGTAGGTATTTTTTCTTATTTAATAACAAGTGAAGTTACATTTGAGCCTGTGTTTTTTGGACAGAACTTGAAAATTCCCTTCGTGCCTTTTGTTATTCTTAAGCACGTTAAGTTGTTCTAATGTGTCTAATGGGTATTTGATTATAACGTGTTTTCTAAGACGTCCTAACGTTTGTTCCACGTTGAAATTGACTTATTTTAACCAACATGCCTTTGATGTATGATAGTGTAGCCCTTATACTGTCTTCAGCATTATCTTCTTTTGATTTCTTAGGCTTAAAGGTTCTCTAAAATTCTTTGATGCAGAAGTCGTTGTTGTTGTGTATTCGACACAGTGATTCCAGTTATATGTATTTGTGTCTGGTGAGACACTGACCGACCGAATTTGTGCTGGATAATAGTGAGAACTTGTGCGTTGGCGTAGGTTTTTTGCTTTTCTTGTCTTCCCTCTTCGCTATGAAGACGTCAGAGAAGGCTAATAGTCCACTTTCGTTAATAACAGACAATTATTAAAAAAGAGCTAAAGTTACTTAAAACCTCTGCAATATGGGCGTCAAAAAATTTCTGAATGCATTTCACAAGGCTGTTAGAGGTGAAATTTCTCAGAAGCTTCTGG
This sequence comes from Magicicada septendecula, assembly GCA_034769895.1. Classification (NCBI taxonomy): domain Eukaryota; kingdom Metazoa; phylum Arthropoda; class Insecta; order Hemiptera; family Cicadidae; genus Magicicada; species Magicicada septendecula. Next base: position 63,713,978 of record CM068369.1, on the reverse strand, counting down.
GATTACTTAACAGCAGAAGGAGACTTATTTTTGATTCGCATTCTCGCATGTGATGAACCGTAAGTATATCACTCGCATTCTCACATGTGATGAATCGTGGGTAAATCACTATATTGATGCCTGAAACCAAAATGTCGAATGTGGTGTGAGGTGGAAAAGATGAACAGTTCCAGTGACGGTCGAAGTTTGTTGTGCCTGGTAGTAAACATATGTTAATGTATTTGTATCAACATTTATATATATAATAATCATTATAATCACTTTGTTGACGGAATAGTGTCACCCTAACAGAAAATCTATGTCGTAATTCACAAAGACATAAATCATTGCTTGATTTGTTTGTCAGAGAGCTATTATTTAGCTATACTGTATTTATTCCTGCTAACTTTTACCAGTCAATCGTACACCTGTTCATTGCTGACGTGTCTGTCTAATATGCTTAGTTAGGTTTGAAGTAGTTCAACACATTATGTTGTGAAACTATGTGCGTCGCCATTTGCGCACAACGAATAAAGAGAAATGTAACTGAATACAAACTGCATGCAAGGATACCGGGTTTTCCGTCGTTGAGAATTAGACTAAGAGGTATTTATTGATTTTATCGTCTACTTTCCAAGTTTGAAAGAGATTGGCAGTTTTCTTGTTGTAACGCAAATGATTTGGTTCAATGACAATGACCAACCTTTCTCTGCAACCCTTCGAATATTTTCGTGCCTATAATTCATCTAGGACTATGTTCTTTGCTACGTATAATAATTCAAAAGAGTAAAACTACAAAATTTAATGCAAAAGCAGAAGGTAAAAGGAAAGTTGGCAGGCAAAAACTGAGATGGAGCGACCGGGTGACTCAGGACATCGGTACTCTTGAAATTAGAAACTGCAAGAATATGGATATGGATAGAGAAGAATGGCGAAATCTTCTGAAGAAGACCAGGGCCCGCAAAGGGCTGCCGAGCCAATGATGATGATGCCGATGGTGCTGGTAGTGGTGGTGATGGTGATGATAACACTACAAAATTTATGAAAATTTAAGGTCATTAAAAAACCCAAAAACTTTAATGATCTTATGTAAACGTTGCTCTTATACTTCTTCTGGCATCTAGAATTAGATTGTCTATACCAGTTTAAATAGATTACGTTAAGTCATACCACAGTTTAAGGTGCCCGTTCTGATGCCTGTAGTGTACATTTTCGTTGTAGACCTATAAGAAGAGCAACATACAGATGACGCTCAATCCAGCAAAGAACATATTTTAATGTATTTGTATCTAAATTAATAGGTGTAATAATTATTATAACTACTTCGTTGACAGAATAGTGTCAACCAATTGTTAAGAGATAAATTGTGTTGAACGTAAGTTTCACAAAGAACGTGTTACGTTCAAAAACGGAGAATTGTATAGAACAATAGAACCGTTTTGCTTATACCTTGCATATACTTAGGCCTATATCAAGGTAGTATTTTCCATTAGGATGTTGGATTTGATTACTAAATAAAGTATTTTTTTACTGTTTGAAACGTTGATATTTACCTAAATGATAAATAGGTGTAACGATTCAAAAATGCCAAAGTAAATAGTGAAAATTATATATTTTTTAATTTTTTCGTCTTAAACTTCTTATACAGGGTTATTACTTTACACAAATCAGTCACCTGATTTTACAGTCTGTTGGCCCAAACTTAAAACAAAACTTTTAAATTCCGTTTATTACAGTAACACGTTACGTAATAGATTGTCTCAGGAGTCACATGCAAGCCCGCGGGGCAGTCCTTGAACACGCAGTATGGAACTTGAATTATGTAGGCATATTAGTCACTGACTTCTGTCTATAAAAATCAGTTATGTGATACTGTATTTTGTCTAGGGACAAGTCAGATGGCATTAAACCTCTCCATCGCGTAGACAAGCTCTACACAGATCTGACTCTTATCTGAGGCAGAAACGGTTAAACATTTCTTAGGCTATAAAATACTACTTATGAAGTGCTAGAGAATCTCTTACAACAAATAAAACAAGATTATAAATTTCAAAACAATGTGCTGTATCAAAATTAATATAAGTGTCATAATGATATAGGAAATTTTACCGTTGCCCATGATAATTTCGGGCAGGTCATCATCCGCTCTAAACTCAATCTGGGTGCCTGAATGTCATTCCTGGAAACTGTTACCGAAACAGATATTCAAAACCAACTTTAAAAACTTTAAAGTCACCACAAAAATATGTTAAAACAACTGGTTATATTGCCACAATATGGATCACTATTGCTATGACATATTTCATGATATTTCCTATGATATGATATACTTCATAATTTCATCTAATTGTGATGTAATGTTTAATTTACCAGTAATTGTATACAGTGGCCTATCTAGAATGTGGCTTAGCGGGGGATGGGGTCCGGAGTCGGGTCGGCTTCATAGAAAAGAAAAAACAAGTTAAGAATAATCAATATTGTTATCTTTAAAGAGGCTGAAAAAACGCGTGATAATGTCCTGAAATCTGTCTCATTAAAGTAAACGGTAATAACACACACAAAAAACACACAATAATTATTCAAACATTGTAAAACATATTTATTGGCTGAATTTATTTTCTTATATTTCATATTGCAAACGTGTACCTAATGCTGTGTAATAAATCTGTTTGCATATTTAGAAAAGAGCTACTACTATTTTAGGGCGTACAGCTGAAAAATATAAAATAAAACAGCCTAAAAATTCAGAGATTAACAAAATTCATCAACTTTTTCGACCCTTGGGGGGTCCGGTCCCGTTTGTTCCCCCCTTAAATACGCCCCTGATTGTGTACAAACAATACATGAATATTATAGCCTAAGTTATCAGTCACAAATGTAATAAAATGAAATCATTAAATGCATGCAACAACGCATTGAAAGTAAAAAGAAGATATTAACAATGCAATAGCAAAGGTCACTAATAAAATACAGTAAATATGCTGAAAACAGTAACTCAGAGATTAACAGTTATACGTTCAGAAACGGAGAATTGCATAGAACATAGATCCATATTCTTATATCAAATCCGTTCAGATGTTAGATTTGATTACTAAATGAAGTACACCTAATTGTTTACTATTTGAAATGTTTATTTATCCTTTACTTCACCATATAGTTAAGCATTTTAATTGTGACAGAATTTTAATTTGTCCTTAGCTTTAATAATCCGTATTTTTTTAATTACAAAAAAATATAAATTTCAGCCACTGTTGACAGATTTCGTAACGGTTGTTACAATTGTTAGGTGGTTCTATTGTAAACAGGAAAACCGCATAGAAATATGATTCTTGATATAAATTGGCAATTGTTAAGAGTCCGGGTGAAATCCGACGCCAGCATATAGGTTGCTGTGGGGTGACGCTCGCTCGCCCCAACGTGGTGCTTGCTGATGGTGGTGGTGGTGCGCCACTGTTTAGGGATAAACACGAACTGCCAGCAAAATATTTTGTTAGTCCAACATGATGATTTAAACTGGATAATACATGCGGGTAGAAAGGAAAGCCCACCCAAATATCGTCCCACAGTCATGGGGGACTGGACTGATTGTTTTCATAGTAAATACCAGACGGCAGTAACATACGGCCAGTTAACAATAATAAACACTCCAGTGCATGATTGAAAAAAGGGTTTATAATCTTCGCGGCGAGTACGTAGCTTATTTGTCAACTGAACAGCCGGTCTCTCAGATAATAGAGACGAAGCGTAGGTGACTGAAGATTAAAAACACTTCAGCTGGTGGTAAAAAATTAGAGCGAAGACTAAGTCACAGAATATAGGCCTAATATTTTTGATTTTGTATCATACCGCAAAACATTTTTACTGTTTAACAAAAAAACTCCCTACTCCCTTTGCTTCGAAACACATAACTTTACTTTTCGACACTTAATGTCATGTTCTTATTTTAAATACGAGACCACACATTTATTGCCACCTGAAGAGATCTGACATTCTCTGTTAATAGTGTGACAGATTCTGTGTACACCAGACTAACGTCTTGTAACTCGTAGCTCCTAGTTTTGTCTTGGCCGTCCTCTCTTTTACTTGTTTGTTGCAATTTGTTATCCGTACAACTTACAAATAGGAGCGGAATCTGTTTATCCTGAAGCATTTTGAACTCTCTATTTATTTTCACTAGATTACTCCCGTTGTGTTTTCCTTTAATTTGTTACTTCATTTACTAATTATTACTACATAATTCCTCACAACATTTTACTTGTTGTTCCTTTTTCTTGCGTATCTAATTTGAACTAAGTACTAGAAACGCAAACATGAAAACTTAAAATTCGAGAGTCACATTATTCGATTTTCAAATATTGATAAAGTATTATAGCTTTTTCTTTTTTTCGCGTTCATACGTTGTTCGTCGCCTTAAGACGCCCAATCCACACCCGTCTTCTCCAGTCAATCACTGATCTTGTTCAACACCTCAGTCTCGCATCTCATTTTCAACACCTTCCATCCCAACTCTTACTGGGTCTGACCCACTTTCTCCTTTTTGGTCATTTTTAATCGTTGGACTGTTTCGGTTGAAGTTCTTCCCAAATTCTTTGTACATGGTCCATCCCATTTCACTTGAAGGCCTACTTATATTAACTAAAAAGCGTTTTGTGTGTGTGTGTTCTGTGTGTTTGTCTACCTGTCTGTGTAATGGTTATAAATATTTTAGGTGCCGTATACATTTAATATTCCATAATTTGAACGGAAGCATTGTTTATTAATTTAAATATCTACATTTTCATATTAAGTTACAAGTGTTTCAGCAGTTTTTAATTTCAATAAAAGTATTCAAAATAAATTTAGTCCAACCCGTCTAAATTCTGTCATGGAACTGTACTACTTGGACAACCATGGTTTACGGGAATCATCTAGTTTGTATTATTTAAAAAGTGTGTAATGTAAACACGGATATAACGATTTGACAATATTAAATTTTTTGAATGACCCTTTGGTCATCATTGACAATACGGTGTAATGAAAATTACATGCGATGTAGGCCCTAAGGCAGTTAAATACAGTTAAGGCAGTTGCATACCGCATCATGGAAGTAATTTTCAACGTGTTTACTTCATTTTCTGTTATTCTTAAATTAATTTTCTATTATTTTTGTCACTAAATACAAAGCAAGTCTGAAAAAAGAAACAGGTATTTTTTTCTAAAAGTTGAGGTGATATAAAAATATAAAAATGATAGTCTACATATTTTTCCTAAATATAAAAATAATATTTTTGTATTTTTTCTAGTTTTTTCTACTAAGTACACTGTAGTACGTATTAGTCTACTAGTTACATAATGGCGGGTTGTGTAAATCACACGGTAATCAGTCTACGAACGGATGTTTTTACAAAAATAAACGCCTTGACATCAATACATTTTCCTTGGTTCGACATTTTAGTACAACCCAACAATGGCAGATAATTAGCAGTATAGGGTGCGCGCGTATAACGAGTATTTGTTTGCTATACAGAAGCAAACACAGCCTCTGTGATCTTTATGGAGGTGTCAATCTGTGACGTGGACATTTGCATGTCAATACCACTGCTGGTATTTACAAATACACTGAGGTTTTTGTATTGTCAGCCGAGCAACATCTGTCCTCTTTGCAATATGCACGCACGCGCACACATGTACACTACCCAGTGTTGACAGTCCCCACAGTAATCTACTCATGGCTACTGCTGTGAATAAAAACAATTTTGTTAATGTAATACACTGTTTGAAACAACAGTTGCACATCTCTCTTATTTAAAATATTGTAAAGAAATGTTTTTAACACACCATATTTAAATATTTTTTTGTTTTAAAAGATGTTTTTTATTTTCGGTACTTTATGTGCTCTAACCCTAAACTTAAGACAAATATTGTGCTCGTAAACCTCAATCAGTCCCATCGCATTTATTCAGTCAGCTAGCACATGTTATTCTCATTTTAACGTTCATGTCTGCCACAATCAACACACTATTTGCCTCAAACCAAATATAGGTTATATCAGATTATTTGCACCAATCATCTTGTATTTTTTGGAGAAAAGTTATCGTTTAATATTGTTAGCTACGTACTCTTTTCTGATATTGTTACTTGTTACCTTGTTATATTAGTTTGTATATATTTTTATACACGACCTAATGTGTTCATTTTACACTTCAAAGACTTGAATCTCTCATTTTAGATCCTTCTTTTCACCTCTTTCAAAACGGTTTGCGTCATATGCAAAATTGCCAGAATTGGTTTGTACCGACTTCCAATGTTTTCTGTTAAATAATACTACACGAGACTCTGAATATTCTAAAAATTCTAATACTAAACAAAACATGAGCTGAGCAATCCCACTAAGAACTAATAAAACTTAAGAACGTTATCAAATAATATAAAACATCAATAGACTAATGTACTGTTTGTAGTCGTTAATCCCGTTGAACTCTATAAGGTTGAAAAGGTTTTTATAGACAACCGCTAAAAGCTTCAAAAAATTTGAGAAATATTTGAATTATAGTTTTTCAGTAACTGGCATTTTGAATTGGATACGAAATATTTTCCTACTTATCAATAACAGGCTGAGAAAGCTAAGACTAGAAACTTAAAACATCAACACTCAAATTCTTAAAGAGAAGTCTATTACGCACATTGTATTCCTGTGGAGAACAGTAGGCCTACCTTTTAGTACGTAGGCCCTATATTCTTTACACAACAAAAGGGCAGTTTAATTAGAGCCGCATATTGCGTTATATGGCGTTTATTCGCCGCTTTATTGCGAGATAACGTATGAGTCTTTCTTTACAAACATATGTAAAGCCAAACGTGGAAGGGTGTGTACTGACTAATGTAGGCTAAATAATCGGCTGGATCGTGTTAATCCAGTAGGCTATGCGACAAGAGTGCAGTATCGGAATGGTTTCTATTTATGTGCGTTCTAAACTTATAACTTGAACCTCAAGACAAAGCTGAAATTAAATAATACGTTTATTTTAATACAGTACTTAGCTGATGAACAAAGTGGCTTCAAGAATTTTGAAGATAAACTTCAAGGTTTCCAACATAAGTTAATGACAATACATTTGAAAAACAAATATACCGTCAACCAAGAAACTATAGGCCTAATAGAAAACTATGAGGATTAAGCTGATCTTACAAAATTTACTGTTTAAAATTTTTTTCAGCTGACTCAAAAACGAATTTTTTACAGTTATATCATCATGTGAGTGTCTGTTTACAACCTTATATTACGGTAAAGCAGGAAATTCAGTTTTAAACTGAAAGGATCAGGCAGAGTTTAGTAGAGGTCTACGCCTAAAATCAGAAAGTGGTTGAATTTTTCGAAGGTATGACAATGCTTATGCAGAGAATGAAAATGGAAAGTGCAATAGGCTCTGAGACGAGATGCATTGTGGCAATAAAAGATTGTAGCAATTTCGATCGCTCTCCTATGAAAACAATAGATACATCAGATGAAACAATTAAGAATAGAAGTTACTGAGAAATCTTGTCTTGGGTATGGATGCTTGAACGTTACAAGGGCTGCCTTTCATGCAAGCGCGGATCCAGGGGGAAATCCCCCCCCCCCAATGATCACTTCACACGCAATTTATTTCGTCGTTTTGTGATTGTAGAATGGTTTTTGTGCTTGTGAATGTGATACAGCATTCACATTGCATTATGTAGGTTCTTGGCTTTACTCTAAAATTAGGCTTACTTTAAATTTTAAGTGTACCTTCCTAGCTTAAATTAGTAGTATGTACTTTAAACTGTAAGTGAATATTATTAAAAGAACGGTAAAGTAACAAACACATAATATAATTTTATAATTCAAACACTTTTTGCTACAGTCTGTTTCTTGATGTATATAATATATTTAATATTTATAATATAAATATTAGACTCAAAATCAGGAAGGCTGAAGATGGGAACACAATGCTTCCCGAAACATGTTCCAAATAAGGAGAAAATATCTTGAGGTAAATTCATTATAAATATTAAATTTTATAATTGTACGTTAATAAACTATTGTGTTGGTAATATACTGTACTTTTATCTCCGTTCTTTGTAGGCTACTTTGGACAATTAAAAAAATGGACTAACTTTTCATATTCCCCCCAAATTGCTTGCTGGATCCGCCCCTGGTTCCAGAGACAAAAAATAATATAGATAATTAGGGAAGGGTATGAAGTAGAACAAGACATTGATGACATTTCTTGAGGACGGTAGTAGGCCATCGTTTATTCAACATGACTACGGACAAACGTGTCTTCTGCCCACAAGCGTTCGCATGCGAGCGTAAATGAAAAACTATATTTTCTGGAATCAGGACTTTATTGTGTTGCAAGTGAATGTTATCTTATCTGATGTTATCTTTGAGTTTATCGACGGTGAGGTGTCGTTTCTGCGTTACCCTTCTGCTACTGAAAGCCTTAAAATAACAATATAGGCTACTTGTATTGTCAACATAGCCAGACATCTTGAACCTAGGCAAACACTCAAATAAAATCAACAAAAACTTCCTCATCTTTTCTGCCAAATACCGAATACATTGGCCTAGGTTAGTTTGATGCGGCAGATAACGCCTAACTGCACACAAATTGTATTTAGTAAACATTCAGTTTGTTTACTAACTGTTATTACAAAATAAAAGTGATCGTGTATATCAGCGCATATGTGTCCTCTGCGCTGTTTACTATATTACGTAACAATATAGGATCAGTGTGGGCTACTCACCTCCAAAACAAGATAAGCAGAGGTACGTATTCTCAAGCCCCTACACGCGGAAACCCATGAAACAAAAGTAATATCACCGTGTTCCCGTGTACGCGCACGCGCATGGCCGGATTAAGCCTGTGGGGGGCCCGGGGCTATTTAAGAGAAGGGTCCATGTATGAAATTTTCGCGTTTTGCACAATACTTTATTTTATTCAGACGATCATTTCATAAACATAATAACCTTATACCATAACCTTATGTACCTAAACATGTCCCGAAGTTTAAATTAAATCCGCGATCCGCACTTCACGTACTCTCCTTGTCAGTGCGGTTTTTAATCTTTCGCTTACTCGAAAAATTGTATTTATTCGTTCAAAAATGAGAATTTTTGAATGGTCGGGCATTGCCCTCCACAAGCGGGGCCCGAGGCTTTAGCCCTCCCTCCACATCCGGCACCGGGCACACGTGCCTGCGTGTGGCTTCCAGAATTGAACCTCCTTGCAATCGTTTTAAATGCTCTGAATTTACACAGTCGTTCTGACTTCAGGCCTATAAGTAATTATTTCTCTATAACACTGCAAGAGAGGTTTTTTTTAATGTGTAGGCTGTAGCATGACAGATAATGCCCATAGTTCTGAATGGAGAAAAAGATCATAAAATAAAATAAAAACATTTTAAATCCAAGAAAGCAACATTAAAAATTAATTAAGAACCACCGTAAAGCACAATCGTAGATTCAAGTAAAAGTTTCATTAAAACCAATATTACAATGAGTGATGAGTAATCAAAATAAACTTCAAAACTAAAAATAAAGTAAAGTAATACCCAGGTAGGATAGGAGTAAGTAAGGAAGAAACCCAGAACAAGACAACATCCACCATAAAAAGGTGATACTTTTATAAGAAACAAGGAGAATAGGAGTAATTAAAGAAGAAACCAGAACAAGACAACACCCACAAGAAGAAGGAGTGCTCTTATAAGAAACCCAAATTTAGAAACCATGTAAAATAAATATAAGCCAAAAGTGTATAAAGTAGAATTGAAAGTGAACCGATGTGAATTAATTATATAATGCAAAAAACAAACCTTCATTATCCTCTATAGACAAACTTCTTGATTTTAAAAAGACTATAAAACTAATTAGAAATAAAATCAAAGAATAAAAAGGGGACCAGTGCAAGTTTTTATGTTATATTAAATAAACCTAGTGTGTCAATATTGGAATTCATAAACTGAGTAAATTGTGAAATTATACAACTTTAAAGTTTTTATATTGTGTCAATGAATAATATTAAATATAGTATTATAATGACAAATAATACAAGTGTTTCTAAATAATAACTGCCACTCTTTATATACAACATTCATTAGAATGACAGTAAATAAAACAAGAGCAGGCCATATAAAAAGTGAAGTGACCAAGAATCATTACCCCAAAAATCAAACAAAAAACAGCTAAGACTGAAAATGAAACTAGTATAAGAAATAGTGTAAACGATGGAAGGACAGATATGTTTTGTTTAGAATAAGTTCAGATAACTCATTACTGAAATGTCAGAGTTAAATACCATTTTTTTATTATGAAAAAGTTTATTATGTTTTAAGAATAGTTAATCCAGATTAAAATGTCTGAGATTAAATACCATTGTTAATTTCAATTATGTATTATGAATTAATAGTATGAATTATATACTAAATGTTCTTTTGTTAAAATAAGGAAATGTTAATCAATAATATATTAGAATAGAAAGTCAGAAAGGGTATAAAAAAGATGTATTATTTAAAAACTTTGTATGTAAAAACAGTTAAAATTTAGGCCAAATGGTAAATCTAAACAGCATTATAATTGATGAATTAAGTACAGAAAAATAGTTAAACTGATGGAATTAATATAAGGTAGATCAGTCATAGAGTCATATAACTGGAACTATAATTAAGAAAGATTTTGTAAAAAGATAGTAAGAATTATTGTTAAAAATGCAAATGTAAAAACTGAAAATTCAAAGAGGGGAGTCACATATTAATGCATAATATTTAAAAAGACAACCAATTAATCAAATTACAAGAAATTAAGGGAAGATAAACCTTTTATATCAATCTGAGAGTTAATACAATCATTAATGTAACATATAAAATGGCAAACATTTTGAAAAGGATAGGAAGTAAAAATTAAAACTTACAATTTTCAAAATGAAGTAAATATAGCATTTTAGATCAAAAACTTAGAAAAACTATCTTATTTGGTATCAAATCAAGCAGAATGAACTGAAGAAGAAGATTATGTATTTAATATTTAATAAATTTAAATAATAGCAAAAATATATTCAGTAGTATAATGTAAAAATTTTAAATGTAGCGGAAGCTAGAAAGTTTTGAAACAATGGATTGCTAATATTAAATTGGCTAAGACTTTAGTAGAAGACGAAGGAAATGAGTTAGTTAATTATTAGACGTTGTGAAGTACACTTAAGACGAGCTCTTGCTAAGATATTAACCTAATAGCAAAGACATAAATGGCGTGCATTCGACAAGCATAGTCTACTGCGAAAAACACGAGTTTTGTAAAATTACATTTAAACCGTAAATTCAGTAAAACGAACACTCACAAACATTAAATTAACTTAAAACAAAGCAGAAAACAAGTGAATACACCAATTAAACGATTAAAACCATTAATTCCACATAACGAAACGAACAGTGCAATTGTCGACCTTATAGACAAAAGTGAAATATAACTTTATCCCACGCATTTTATCGAAGGGAACCACAACACTTAACCAGGACCACTCCAATAACACGAGAAGGAATAATCGCAGTTGCAGGAACGAGAAATCAGAGGAAAAGCAGCCTTTATTGGAACCAGAATCTGCGAGGCGCAATTTGTCAAATACATCTGAATACGAAGCGGCCATCTTTGACTTCCCACAATTCAAAGCGTCACTGCCAGTAAATCGGCATGGTTCGAATAATTTCTTTACTTACTTTTATATATTGAATGAGATGTTGTATTTTAATTTATAAGCTATATATTGTAATGTTACTTTCAATACTTTGCCCTTTTCTCTGACTATTTATAAAATAACTGTTTAAAGAACCCGATAATAAGTAATTGAACAATATATTGATTTAACCCTGAGAGAGTCGATTTATCAATCGATATAAAATCGATTACTATATCATTTGTTAATAAAATTCTTTAAATATTATAAAATTGAATCCAATTTATTCCTAAACTATAAATAGCATAATATATCATCTTAATTGAGACTTAACGACCAGAATTGAACAACTAAGAAGGAAGATAACCTGCAAATAAGGAAAGTTCACCAATCGATTGTTCCTGGAGACAATCCTATTAACTGGTAAAAGAATTCTAAATACAGGAAAGGATATAACTCGATTAAAACAAATAATAAGAAGTTCGTAACACCACGAAACAATTAATTTAAAACAAAAAATAAATAAATAAATAAATAAATAAAATAAATTAATAAAATTTTTTTTTACAAACTACAAGAAATAACAAATTATTCAATTTGTTACAAATTGGCGACCAACTAAGGGGCTTTAATTAGTGATTGATAGGCCACTATAATTTGCCAAATCCCTAATTTAAGCTTGGCAGCAGTTATAAAGTTAGAAGAAAGGGAAAATGCAACGTCGAGCAACATCGAAGAAACGGGCGGCGGAGGCCGAAAAGGAAATCAATATGGAAGACAAAGAGACGACGCCGGTGGAAGACATGGAAATGTTATTACCCCCAATGGAACCTAAACAACCCGCACCACAAGAGGAACAACCTGAGATACCCAAACAAACAGAGGAGGTCAATTTCCAAGAAACCATAATGAGAATGATGATGGAAATGAGCAAGAAAATGGATTCCACAAAAGAAGAAAATAGTAAAGAAAGGAAGGAAGACAACCAGTCCTTGAGGAAGAATTGAGTGGAATAAATAAGAACATAGAATCCAAGATGGAGGAGAATAGTAAGAAATTGGAAGATTTGAAGGAAGACAACCAGTTGTTAAAGGAAGAATTCAAATCAACTAAGGAAGAATTCAAATCAACCAAGGAAGAATTGATTAATAAAATTGAGAATACGAATAAGAGAATTGAAGAAAACAGTAAGAAGATGGAAAGCGACAACCAGCAATTGAAGGAAGAGTTAAGAAAAAATAACAAGAAAATGGAAGAGAAGATGGGGGAGAAGTTGGAAGAATTGAGAGAGGATAACCAACTATTAAGAGAAGAATTAAGGGAGGGTTGAGCAAGGAAATCAACGATAATAATGAATCCACAACTAAGAAATTCGAAGAAGAAACCAAGGAAATCAAACAACAAATTAAGGAAATGGACGAAAGGTGTAGCCAGACGGAGAAAGAAGTACAGGGTTTCAAAGAGGAGGTAAACACCAAATTCACTAATATTGAAGAGTACAGTAGAAGGAAGATGGAAGAAAACCGAAGAGAAACCCAGGAAGAATTCGGGAAGGTACGTAACCAAGTCGCGGAAAGGTGTGACGGAATGGAAGAGGCTATGACGAATATAACGGGTCAAGTACGGCAGAGCCAAGAAGAAATGGAAGTCATTAGAAATCGACCCACCAACTTTACTGGGATACCAATCAATGAAAATCGGGAATGGTTGAATTTCCGACAGTACAAAAGAAAACCGATGAAGTTCCTGGCCCGGATTGAGGAATACTTCGCCAAACATAGAGGGAGTAGGTGGAATAACAACCGGGAGATATTGGACGAGTCGTTCAGGGAAATGACCGACAATTGGTGGATGGCGAATCGAAGTGAGATCGCGGACTACCAACAGTTCAGGAACCTGTTCAAAGCGAAGTACTGGTCAGAAACCACGCAGAACTTAATACGAGACAATATTTGCCATGGACGATATAGGGCCCAACTAGGTAACACCATGACGGCCTATTTCTTAGGAAAGGTGTGTCTGGCGAAACATTTAGAACCGGCAATACCCGAGGAATGGAGGAATGCCTGGTGAACAAGTTGTCCTACCACTACTACGAAGATATAATCAGAGCAAGAAGGGGTAGCCAGACTAAGACAGTGCAAGCCATGACCGAATTACTGGAGAGTTATGAGAATGAGGAATACTACCGTCAGAGTAGAAGGAGGAACGATAGGCCAGAAATAAGAAGTAACCAGTACCCCAGTAACAGTAACAACCAGAACGGTAACAACTACCAAGGGAACCGTAACCATCAGAGTAATTACAACGCAATAATAACCCGCCGAATAACAATAATAATAACTTTAGCAATAATCAAAATAATAATAGGAACAACAACCACTACCCAAATAACCGTAATAACTATTATCAGCACCCTAATAATTCCTATAGTCAGAGAAACCCCCACCCCGGTAATACTGAACGTTATTACCAAAATAATAGAAATTACAATTCAAACAACTATAACAATAAAAATAGAGTTTCCCGACCACGAGTAAATTTCATAAGAGCTGAAGATCATGGGCCAAGGAGGTATAACCGTCAGCGAAGGAACAGTTTCCACGATGGAGATCGTCGGCGGAGGAGCGAAGAACGTGATGGTCCAAGGTACGAACAACATAGACGGAGTACCAGTCTAGATGATCCTGGCCGGCAACCAAACCGAGAACAAACGTTTGAACAGAATACAGAGCGGCAGGAACCGACGCAAGGTTTCCAGACCGACACCTCGGTCGGTCCGAATAACAACAACGAACACGATAATTTAAACGGGAGGAGGCAGTGATGAATTATCACGACCCATCGCTGCTCCTATCTCCGGGGTATAAACAAGAGTTGCAAGAGGCAACTGGATCGAAGAACATTACCATCATTAGCAACAATTATCTGAAAAACGTAAGAACTGAACTATTGGAGGAGAACGAAACTAGCCTCGATAGTCAGAATAATGAAATATTATATATAAAAGCGGAAGTAGAAGGAATCCCCGCCAAAATCATGATTGATACCAGTGCTAATATATCAATAATAAATGTAATTGAGCTGGAAAGAATCCAGAAAGAATGTGGTAAAACATTACCAATGTTGCCAGTAAATAATATTGTCTTAGTAGGTGCAACTGGCCGCCAGAACAAAACTATTAGAAAACATAATATTTTCTGTAAATGTCGTTAGCCGTGGTATAGCTTTAAATATGGTATTTTTAATCGCCACCGGACTGCCATTTAATATATTGGTAGGTTGCGATGTATTAAGGAGGAACTCCGCTATTATAGCTCTTAACCAAGAAAAGGTATCACTGTTTTCAGACGGAATAATGTGGACAGCAGATTTAGTAGGAGGCGAGAATATACTTCCCAGCAGTATACACCAACAACTTCGGAAAATAAACTATGTAGAGAACAGCTCCCTGAATAAACAGATAATATATAATAACGTGGAAGAGGATTTATGGTCAGTGAAGATACAGGAAATACGGGACTTCCAGTGCGGAACCACCAACGAGAAATTACCCATACACCAAGCAAATCGTCTGATAAGGTTATATGAAAAATATAGATCAGTATTTTCCGATGAACCCGGTAAGGTAAAGAATTATCAGTGTAAACTTGAATTTAAGGAAACCGTGGAATTTAACCGGAGGTCATATCCCATCGCGCATTCACTGAAGGAGGCCGTGACAGCGGAGATTAATAAGATGATCAGCAGTGACATAATTGAGATTAGTCAATCTCCATTCACTAGTCCCATCATAGCTGTTCCCAAGAAAAACGGACAAGTCCGGGTTTGTTTGGATGCGCGCGAAATAAATAAAACAATCGTTAATGACAGAACATCACCCGGTGAGATAGAGGAGATCTTGAAACGATTCCACGGTACCAAGTTTATTAGTACGTGGGACACTGTGTGTGGTTACTGGCAAGTGGAGTTGCACCCACAGAGTCGTCAATATGTGGCGTTCATATTCGAAGGGCGCAATTACCAGTTCAAGAGATTGCCCTTCGGACTTGTGAATTCAGTAGCCATCTTTGTGGCCTGCATGGACCAGATACTTGGACAGGAAGCACTCCAATTTACCACAGTATATGTAGACGATCTACTGATTACCTCAGAAACCTGGGAGGAACACTGTTACAGAGTGGAACATGTACTCGAGAAGTTAGCAAAAAATAACGTAACTCTTAAATTGGAGAAATCCAAATTCATTGCTCGAGAAGTACAGTTCTTAGGTTTTAATCTAGATGATCAAGGTATATCCCCATCATCAGAAAATGTGGAGGCGATTCAGAAGTTCCCTAAACCGAAGAACAGGAAACAGTTACAGTCTTTTCTCGGACTCTGTAACTATTACAGAAAGTTTCAGTATCAATATTCCGTGCACTTCTTATAAACATAGGTTTTACTAACCACATCTCTGTATATGGTCTAATTTTCCACAATTCTTCTTTTTTGGCCCAGTTTTTGCAAACCCAAACAAGCAGTAAGTTGAAGCCAAATTGTCAATAATCTAGCTGAAGCGAGGTGAATAATGTTCAAATTGTATTCATAAGTTAAAGACGAGTGAAGGCAGTGAAAATGATCACGGTGGATCCACTGACAATCAGAGTCTGGTTGCAACCAAACTGGCACCGCACACAATCCCGAGAAGACACCCCGCGTACCAGTCTGTCAGGAATTACCAGATGTAATCTTCTAAGTATCGGTAACAGCGTTTTAGATTGTAATTTGTATTCACTGTTTTCCTATTTACGCTCTCCACAGGGGACTTCGAGTCCCTATCTTGGAGGTCTTCGTTTGGTCCTTGGCTGCAACTTTGTTCGCAAAGGCCGCCGAATCCTCTTACCCGCATCTCCGTCGCCTGGACAGTATGGACAATGCTTCTCCACCTCGCCGCGTCAGGCGTCCTTGGCCACTGCTACACGATTGCCCATAATAATTTTCTCAATAACAACTCTGACCCTCTGAACCGTCTCCCCTCCACCACCTTACTGAGCTGCTTAGGCAGGCACATCCCGAGACTCCGAGTCTGCGGCTGACCGACGCTGATGCTGCATAGCGACTCCCATACAGTCAGCATCATACATAACATTCAGTCAGCACCTGTCTCGACTGGGTTGAAACTCAGAGCATGGGAAACCGCGAGGTGTGCAAGTGCCTAATTGCGGGAGCCATCCGCCCAGCGCGCGCCTCTAAGCTCCTGCGGGCGATGCCTTGAGGAGACCACGCAGACGCTCCTCAGGCCTGGCGACTGGGTGGAGCAGATGCCCCCATGATATACGCGCCCATCGTGTATTCGTGAACCACACCATAACTGATTGTGCCGAGCTAACGACCGAGCTGCGCTGTTTCGGCTCCGGCATGGACAACGCAAACAAATCAGGGCGCAAGTCGCGTCGTATATCTTCTGGTTGTCTCTCTGTCTGTCTTTCCTATCTCTTTGGGCTCGACTTAGACGCTGTAACCAAGCCACGGGTCCAAATACGCCCCGCTACTACAATACAATGTAAGTCATATCTCCCGACAGCAAGGACAACGGTCAGCACCTGACACGCGTCGAAAGCTACGTGAAGATCCACTGTAGGCCATTCTTCTCAGGACCCACCGTTTTCCAATTTCCTATGAACCCTTGCCTTGTGCTAATCAGGCAGCATCTTACGGCGACCGGTTATCCATGCGTGGGTTTGCTAGTCCAATGTTTGTGAGAACAAAACAGAATGAGTTTGTTAGACTCAGACAAAACAGAATCGGCCCGAGCCGCCTCAGCTTCGTTGTCGTCCGCTAGGTGTGCGGAATACAAATGGCAATAGAAGAAATATATGTAGGACTAGAAGAGAGAAGCTCATACAAATATTTTAAGAGTACTTGTTAACAAAAGTAGGCTTAGGAAAATAGACCGAGATATCCTCAACAGAAGACATAAAATACTATTAATTACACAAAATGTTGAAAAATATACGAAAAATGAAAGGTAAAAACGGAAAGACATAATTGGGATTTTCATAGTAAGACCAAGGCCGGAAATAGGGGGCAGAACCATAATAACATGTGGTATGCACATGCGCCTCAGATGACAGAAGGAAGACTTTCTAAGGGAGTTTTTAAAAGCTATATGGCAGAAGAGAACCAAGAGCAGGGCGAAGGAATGGAACAAAAATAGAAAATAAAAACAGTAAAAGGAAAAGATTATGGGAAACGAGACGAGAACAAATGCTTAACTGTAAGAGATAACACAAAGAAATAAGCTATTGAGTCAATTTGTTCACTTAACCTACGTATTTGTTTATGTTTTGTTCACTTCATTTGTACCAGCTGCAGTATTAAACATGTAGTTTTTTGTAATTACAGAAAACTGCTTCTGAAAAACAAAACTATTCTGAAGAAATTCAAAGAAATATTATCATTAATAATAATTAATTACAAAGAATTAATAAGTTGTTTTCATCATGGGTTTTAAGTAGACAGAAAACATTTCACTTGTGGTTTGATTATACTACAAGTTCGTTCAGATTATTTTTATCAAACGATGATATAAATTATAAGCTTTGCAACTTTAAAATCAAGAACGTACTGAATTGTACACGTACAATCAGCTACAGCTCAAATCTACTAAAGGATGTGTCTGATATTCTAGACTATTCTAGAACTAATATTATAAAGTATATATTTATAAGTATAATATAATAGTGCTTACACACTAATCGAATTTAGAAAAGTCCTAATCGAATTTAGAAATATTTAAAAACGGTTCTATTCGAAAAACATTTTTTAACAATAATTTTTAAGACAACTTCTTATGAAACTTATACGAAATTTCTGTGAGTAACAAAAATAAGAATTAAGATTACAAAAAAAAAAACAAGAAAAGTTAATAAGACAACAAGATATGCATATTACACGACGTTGTGGTTAATGTCAAGGCATTAGAAGAAGACATTGTACAATATGAATAAACTTGTGTAGGACGAATGTAAACATAAGATTTAAACAAGATGTAGATATCACTGTATTCATAAACACTATAAAGAGACCAGTAAAAACTATGTTGGTCTAAGCAAATGGCAGTTTAAAGAAGTCATAGGACGTAATCTACGTATACCGGTTATCGACTGTATAATATACGAATGTGGCTGATAGAAACCGTAGAAAATAGAAATAGACACAAACTACTAAAATTAATAACCAGGCTCCGATTTCGAGCGTTGTAAATTCTTGCACTGTAAACGATAGACCTATACAATAAGAAGTGTCAATAGCAATAGTCTGTCTACATTTCTTCTGTATCTCTTCTAAACTGCTAATCAGAAACTTTGAGATGTCCTCATTGCTTAACTATGTGCTGCTAAAACGTATTTTCTGTTGGTCTGATATCTACCGTAAAATTCTTTCAATCGTGGACTGTTCCTAATATTAAGGTACTTTCTTGCACTTCAGACAAGAACGTTTAACTAGCGTATGCCAACTGCAGTGAAATAACAATGAAGGGGGTTAAGGGGATCAATACCCCCTCCCCCAGAGCTATCAGATTTTTCAGCAAAACTCCATAGTCATTTAACGTAGGGATATTTCTAAGCCAGATGTGCGTAGTAAAATACGGCTTTTAACTAATTGTAGAAATAATAGGAATTACAAAATCTGTTAATTTATAAAATAAAGGGGAGTTCAACTTCCAAGCTAGTCTCATCTCCTCCAGAAGCTAGTATCATCCCCTGCCGAAGAGCAGCTTCTAGTTAGTCTACGCCACTGGCCAACTATTGATTTGCATCGTGTATCATTTTATCAGTTAAAGTGAAATGGAAATTGGAAAATAGAATGGAGATGTTTTTAACTATTATGAATAAAAACGAATATCTAGAATGGAAGAAAGTAGAATATCGGAGGTGGCGAAAGATTACAACCCTAGAGGCAGAAGAAAATTTGGTAGACCTAAGAGAAGGTGGCCTGTGGAATAGGAACAGGCCGCTAAAGTCTAAAACCGTTAAAAGATGATGATGATGATGATGACGACGAATAAAACCCTGAGATATTTGTTATAAACGTTGTCGAAAATATCACCGAATTAGGTATCTATAAGTTCAGATATGTTGTATCAATGTATAACACAAAAGGGACAAAAGGAACACGTTGATCTGGGACAAAAGGAACCCAGATCTGGTTATTTTCTTCACCAGACATTCTTCAAAAACGGCTTTACTTCACACTGCTAACGTTACAGGAATTTCTTTAATATTGGTAATTTAATATTTCTTGTACTTCAGTCAAACGTTTACTAAGAGAGATGATTCGGTGAAGCAAAAAGAACGTATCCCTTTCTTTGTAATTCAACGGGGTTGCGGAGACTCTAAAAGAAGTTAGGAGATGTTGACACATATAGTACAAGTGTGCATTTACACGAGCCATTTCATTCCCGGTGCAAACTTCTCACACTCACAGCCAATACCCACACCTACACCCGCGCGTGCGCACTCACACACGCGGTCTCCAGTGTCGTATGCGCACGAACGTATGGTCGTGGTATGAATATATTAACTTATCGCATAAAGCGAGAGCGTTGTAAACGCATTAATCCAATTGAACAGTTTACAATGAGTAACGAAGATATATATCATTAGATCACACAGTGTACAGCAGCAGCAGCAGCAGCAGCAGTCTTGCCAACGTTACGGGCATTAAAGTCACCAACACAACGCACCGGAACTCCCCTTTTGTCGGCAAACATTAACACCCTGCTAGATATAGCTTGTGGTTCTTTCATTAATTTACCACGGTAGTCGCTGTGCAAAGGGAGATGTGAATGTCATAATCAAAGCAAGGGTGCTTCGAACAATGTTTGTCGGACAGAGGGAGAAACGTGTTGTTTCTGTGTAGTGTAAACACGTGTACGTCACACACACAACTTATGATGTGTTAATAAAGAGTTCATCCCTTAAGTGAGAAGGTACGATGCACGCGTAATAATACTGATAATATTATGCGTGCGGGTGATATTGATAATATTCCAGAAAAAAAATCTTTTATTGTCAGTAACTATTTAATGCTTGTGCTACAGGCACAAGTCCACAGGACAAGGTTGTGGATGATAAGAGGCTTGACTCATTACAAGTGTACGTTATTATACGTTATTTCCTAAAGTTAACTTTTTTTAGTAGAGACCAGAATTTATCTTGTTTACAAAAAATTGTTGGTCTTTCAAAGAATCTGCTTTACTGTAATATAATTGAACTTATATTAATTTTTTTATATGTACCAAAGTAAAACTGTAGTAGGCCTATAAAGTCAGTTCATTTATGTCTCTTCTTATTACTGTATTTTCAAATTGACTTAAATAATGAATTTTCTGTTTAATACACTTAATTATACTCAGTTAATATGAATGACTTTTACTACATCTTGTGTTTTATTCTAATTAATTACTAAGCTATAAAATTAACTAACTTAATTGTTAATAACAAATTATTGTTTATTGCCAATATTTGGATTTTTGTAAACTAATATAAGACTATTTTGTTATTTTCTGTAGCCAATTGTTTTCACGAAGTTCTTTTAGTTTCTTCTATGTATTGTACTGTTTCAAAATATCAGTAGGCCTATTTCAATATTAAACCCAAACTGCGTATGGCTTTTTACCTTGTTATTGTTCAGTCATCAGGTTGAACAATGGAGATAAAGGCCGAAAAGTGAGGAAAAAGAGATAATAAATATAACTTACAGAACAATGAAGAGAGAGAGAGAGAGAGAGAGAGAGAGAGAGAGAGAGAGAGAGAGAGAGAGAGAGAGAGAGAGAGAGAGAGAGAGAGAGAGAGTTCATGAAGAGACTTTAAAGGTGAAGCTAGAAAGGAGGTGCGTTTGAGTTTCCTGAGTGCTAACAGCGTGGGCGCCCCAAAAAGATGTGAGAAAGATTGCTTTAACTATTCTTACATACGATAAAAGTTTCTGAGTCGAGTAGAACACATAATACAGTGGCGGATATTCAGAGAGTTCTAGGAAGTCAGAGGAACCACAAAACATTTGTTTATAAATTAATGATAATCATATTTAATTTTGGTTTGTATTTTTTTTATTTTAGTCGAATAATTTTGTAAGCGAAAAACGGCTGATAAGCAAGATCCATCTCCTTCGAGATTGGAATGCTCCAGCTCTCGGAAGGACGGCAGGGCCCTTGCGCTAAGCAATGGAGACTCTTTGCCTACCCTTTGACCGCGTGAGCGGAGGAACTGATGTTCAGAAAATCCGTCAACAAAACAGCGTCTATTCCTTGTGTTGACGGATTGTCTTATGCTGTTACAACAGAGATATTTGATTCAAATATTGTATCTGCTCTTCAAATTACTATCTTATTCCTCCGCAAATACTTTACTCGTTAAGTAGCCTCATTTACTGTGACATTATAGTGGCACAGTGTTCAATAATTCTTATTTTCTAATTTTTAAAATTGGTCAACTTTTTAATTTTATTATTCGTTAAGTATCGTCATTAAATGTGGTATAGTCGTGTCGAACTACTGAATACGTGTCACAGTATTCTATAATTATGGATTTTTTAATTTTTAAAGTTGTTAAATTTTTCAGCTTTTTATTCTTAATTAATACAGAGAAACCTGAATATGACTAGTGCGTACTAGACAGACCCTTTATGCTCACTGTACAGTTGATTGGAAGAAACTTAATTTCCCTATCGGTTGCCGAAATTTTTTAAGGGGAGAGGTCCTCAATCCTTAGAGATTAAACACTGCTTGGGTCCACCCTTCACCACTGACATAAAGTAAGGTCGAAGGCGAGACGGCAGTTCGATTGCCCTGTGTATAGGAAGCAGACAGAGCACCAGCTGCTGGCTCTGAGAGAAACCGGCAAGTAGACCTACGTATATGGTATACGGGCCTCTTCTTACGGCAGCTATGAGAAACCATGAAAAGATTAACGAGAAGTCACCGAAGCAAGAGGGAACCAGCTGAAAATTTCTTTTCCTAGATACCTCCGGTTCATTAGGTGTCTGCAAACAGAGAATGGCTACAAAGAATGGAGTACAAATTAAATAATAAAAAATAGTATGTTATGGATTTATCGGTTCGCTATAAAACAACTCAAAAATGGAAAATCCCTGGGTCTCGGTGGTATAAACGCAGAACTTGTAAAACATGGGACAGAAGCCTTATACGAATCAATAGCGTATATCTTTACAAAATACATCAACGATGAAAATTTACCACAGGAATGGAAAACAGCCTATATTATACGAATATACAAGAAAGGCAACAAACTAGACAGCAACAGCTATCGTGGAATATCGATAACGAGTACAATTAGTAGAGTATACGGAAGAATTATCGGAGATAAGATAGAAAGCAAATATCAGGGCTATGAAGAAGAGCAGTTTGGCCTTAGAGCGGGTAGGTCCTTTATAGACAACGTGTTTTGTCTAAAACAAGTTATTGAAAAGAAGTTAGAAAGAAATAGAGCAACTCACTTAATATTTATAGATTTACAGAAAGGGTACGATAATATACCTATGGTAAAACTATGGGTGGTGCTTCAAGATACCAACATCTACCATACATTTATTACGACTGTGCAAAACTTGTACAACGATATGACGTCCACAATAAAAGTGGGAAATAGAGTATCAGAACCGTACAGAGTAAATACGGGATTACGACAGGGTTGTTGCATCTCCTTCACGCTTTTCAAAATTTACGTTGCAAAAGAAATTTACCCATTGGAAGAAAAATGCAAAGGGATGGGTATTGGAATTGACGATTACACATGCTTGTACACCCTGCAGTTTCCAGACGATCAAGTGATATGTGCAAGTGGAAAAGAAGACCTAGAATATATGACATGCAAACTGAAGGAAGAGTACCGGTATGGAAAATGGGAATTACTGACTAACATGTATAAAACGCGGTATCTGTGTGTCGGAGAAGAAACAACAGATTAATCTTAGAAAATAAGGAAAGTATTAAAAAATCCAACAGCTTCAAATACTTAGGAATGAACTTTAATGAAGAAGGAACAGATGATGTTAAAATAAAATCAAGAATAAACAAACCAAAACAAATAATTAGACCATTGAATGGGATTTTGTGGAGCACAGAAATTGGAAAAGAAAGGAAGAAAAGAATATACGATAGTATAATTAAAAGCACGTTGATGTATGGATCCGAAACATGGAGAATAAAGCAACAGGTAAAAAGAAAGTTAGAAGCTACAGAAATGATGCTTGAGACGAGCTGCTATAACTTCAAGGCTACAGCGAATAAGAAATGAAACGATCAAAGAACAAATGGGCGTACAAAAGACAATCATCGACTGCATTGAAGTAAAACAACTAATCTGGTACGGACACGTACAAAGAATGGGACAAGACCGACTACCAAAGAAAACAATGAGATGGATATCTAGAGAGCACGGAAAGAAAGGAAGACCCAAGAAAACATGGATAGAGGGGATAAGAAGATCAATGTCCTCTGGGCATCGGACAGCGTCGTAGGACGTTTTGACCCCGAATTAAAAAAAAAAAAAAGGTGAAGAATTGTATGTAGGCCTATAAATGAGTCCAGATCATGCAAACCTGTGGACAAAATGTTGGATCCAATATGTTTGAAGTTACTAATTCCTTTATCCAAAAGTCATTCAATTTAATAGGTAAAAATAAAAAAGGCGTGTGTGAATTTGTGTATCTCAGCTCTGCAGCTGGTAATCATTATCATTTGTGATAGGTATCCTACCAGCTATCAGCATTTTTAATTATGCGCCAATTTTAGGGACAATATTAGTAAAAGAGATAAAACTTTATATTAATATTGGTGGTAAGCACAAGTTTTAATCACAGGAGAATGAGTTAGTAGGCCTACTTTATTTAAGCTATAAAATCTCACGCCCTCCTGTGAAGGAAGCTTCGTCGTTCCCTAACAGATATTTCAAGTTCTTCCTTTAATCTTGTTTAAAATTATTTAACGGACACAACAAATAGTATAGGCCTACTTTAAGTATGTGGTTTTCTTTAACAACAAAAAAACAAGATAATCCTAAAATTGGTCCAGTTTTCTTCTTGAATTACAATTGTAGAGTGGACGGCAATGGTATTTGAATGGACAAGGCTGTACTCTACGGAGACAGATATGAGTAGTTTAGTGTTTCTTTTTTGTGGGTAGGATTAACAGGCGGTGTGCTGTGGCGTGGCGATTCTCCCCTTGGTGTAACGTTGCTAAATGGCCAGTTTGTGTGTTTGTGTCTAACAACATCTGGTCAGCACGTCAATTCCGTGTCGACCGCCAAAGCAGAGGGCGGGCCGTGGGTGCAACACCGACAAATTTCTCAGAAAACATTCGTACCAAGTGTGTCACATATTAAGATAACAATGTAATTAACGTCATCCGTGTTGTTGTTAATTAGTAGGCGTATTTCTATGAAATCTACAATATTTCTACTAATGACAGTTAACGTTTGTTCCAATAAATCTTTACCCAAGCTTAGAGTATATAACGTTTTATATAACTTTTTTTTTCGGTAAAGGGTTTGTGAGGATCGGTCAAAAAATATAATATATAATATAATAATATATATATATATATATATATATAATATAAAATATAATATACATGTGTTTGTAACATGTAAATTATGTGATGTAAGTTCGTAAAGTTCTACAGTTATTGTGTAATTTAGAATTTTCTAAATTAATGATTGTTTATAATACTAGTAGTGAGTGAACCATGTTAAAAATAACTTTTAATAATATACATAATTTAACATCCCTTAATCTGTAATTAGCTATACCTAATATATTTTACTATGCTATATGTTGACTGGTAGCCTTATATGTATAAACGTTTTCTGTACAAATGCTAATATCTAATTGTTGATATTCTTTTATAATTAATTTTAAAAATACCATTACGTTACGAGTAATTTAAATTGTAATAGTGTATAAATTAAGTTCTGTGATATTATAATTTTCTCGTTGTCTTAAAGAAAACATTTGAAGATGTTAACAAACTATGTATCTCAACTCTTTCACATATACAATGCATATACATACATATGCATGTACGCGTGTGCGCACACACACTCACATACACAAACACGTTCACTCAAATAATTGTTCTGTTGTGTCTGACATTTCTTTTGTATTCATACACAGGTCCTGATGATGACAATAAACAGTGTCGAAACGTCGACACAAATATGTTAAAATTTGTGTTATATTTTTGAGCGGTCCTCACAAACCCTTGACCGAAAAATGCATGGTCACCCTAGACCGATCGACGGTCACTACAAATTTAAGGGTTTTTATATAACGTTAGCTCAAATAATTGTTCTATTGTGTTTGACATTTCTTTTGTATTCATACACAGGTCCTGATAATGACAATAAACAGTGTCGAAACGTCGACACAAATATGTTAAAATTTGTGTTATATTTTTGAGCGATCCTCACAAACCCTTGACCGACAAATTCATGGTCACCCTAGACCGATCGACGGTCACTACAAATTTAAGGGTTTTTATATAACGTTAGTCAACGTTAATATTGTCTCAAACATTGTACGGTTGGATCTAGCTCCAATGACGTGATTTAGAAAGCACAGAGAACACTCTAAATGCTGTGTGTATAGTCATCGCATCTATAGGTAAACTGCAGAATTGAAGTTGAAGCTGAATAACCGAGTTTAAAAAACTTAAGTTATGTATAAGGAGTTAACATTTGGTACTGGTAATGTATACTACCGTGTACTGCATTATTTTGCTAATATAAGACTAAGAAAATTTGTTAACGACCAGTGCTACTGAATCACGCGTAAGTAAACCTGCCACTTCAGAACGTTAAACACATGTTTATAAAAAGAATGCCACAATGTTTAGAACACTACTAGCTCAGTTCCATTGTGGGCTATTTTTAAAAATATTATGAAATGTTCGGAAAACAGATTGCAGATGGGGATACATTTGTTAAATCGAATCTGCAAAGACTCTGGATTGCAGATATCCACACGTAAGACTAACGTGATGGCTTTCCGTGGAACTGATCCGGTACGGGCAAAAATTGTTATAGATGGTACTGTCCTGGAACAAGTTAGCAATTTTGAATACCTGGGCTACAGTGTGTCTTATAATGGATGCGACGACGTTGTGAATAAGTTTCATAAGTTCAACCTTATGTGTGGCGAACCCTTAAGTCAGCAAGTAAAGGAACACACCTAAAATTCTACAAGGTGATGGCTCTTCCCACACTTCTGTATGGGTCTGAGAATTGGACTTTAACGAAAGGCCAGGCCAGTCGCACCCAAGCGGCTTAAATGAGATTTCTCAGGCACGTGGCAGGGTATAGTCTCCATAATCGTAGAAGAAACACAGATATACGGCAGGAATTGCATGTAATGAGTATATTCGACAAGATCGCCCAGTATCACCTGAATTGGTGGGAACATGACTGCCGCATCCCCAAACAACTGTGGAACTCTAAGCCGAGGGGACGGAGAGGTGTGGGACGTCCGAGGAAGCGCTGAAGTGACCAGCTCTAATCTTTTCCTATTTCAGACCGGAACAAACCATTTTTGGTTTAATCCGTGAAGATGACGATGACGATGATGATGATGATGATGATGATGATGATGATTATGAATTGTTTCCGAGGGCCAGGTATAAAATTCGAGCATTTTTTAATGCTGTGTAACTAAAGGCTACCAAAAATGTCAAAGAAAGATGGTCAGATGATCGAACAAATGTGAACAGTGTAAAAAGAGAATGGAAAACTTATTTGCTTAGAGAAGGATAAGTAAAAAACTTGTACTAAAAGAGGTTAGTATGTACAATGACGAAATGAAAAAACAGTGTAAAGATGGATGGTGAATGGACAAGCACAAAAATGTTATCGACAAAGTAGTTTTCGAGTCCCTTGGGTATCGAATGAGGAAAACTAACAAAAGACGATTACGATCTGGAATGACGAAGTAGCAGATTAACGAGAAACAAAAAGCATATTTAACATGGTTACAGCACAAGACAGAAGAAAGTGCAAATGGTAAACTTGAAAACTTAGAACTTCCTTCGCTCGTTCGCTATTACGCACTGGGTATTGATACGCTCGCTCACACGCATCACATTTACACGAAGGAAACTATGAATTGGTAGACTTGAAAACTTAGAACTCCCTTCGCTCGTTCGCTATTACACGTGATACGCTCGCTCACACGCATGACATTTACACGAAGGAAACTATGAATTGGTAGACTTGAAAACTTATAACTCCCTTCGCTCGTTGCTATTACACGCTGGGTATTGATACGCTCGCTCACACGCATCACATTTACACGAAGGAAACTATGAATTGGTAGACTTGAAAACTTAGAACTCCCTTCGCTCGTTCGCTATTACACGTGATACGCTCGCTCACACGCATGACATTTACACGAAGGAAACTGAATTGATAGACTTGAAAACTTAGAACTCCCTTCGCTCGTTCGCTATTACACGCGATACGCTCGCTCACACGCATGACATTTACACGAAGGAAACTGAATTGATAGACTTGAAAACTTAGAACTCCCTTCGCTCTTTCGCTATTACACGCTGGGTATTGATACGCTCGCTCACACGCATGCCATTTACACGAAGGAAACTATGAATTTGCGGAATAATATTAGTCTGTTTGTTTTGACAGCTCAGAGGAGCGGGCTGCTAGGAGGAGCGTAAGTTTACAGGACCAAGTCCCAATTACCTCACACTCAAAGATTAGGTACTGTAACCGTCTTATGAGAACATAAATATAAACGAATAGACGAGAGGTACTGTGCTTACTGTGTGAATATGTTTTGAAAAAACCTAAAACTGTGTGAATATGTTTAAACTACAAACCTAATGCAAATATAATTATGCCTAATAATCTTAGAAGTAAATTTTGTGACAAAAGTCGGCTTGAGATATGAACTTAAGCTTCGAATTTATTAGCGGTCAGCCTAAGAAAAATACATATTAAAAAAATACACGCAATATAGACGACTATGAAGTGTCACTAAGTATAAAGTGAAGACCAGACGCAAAATGATCAGCCGGTAAACAAGAAGCAGACATTATGTTCGGAAATGTTAAAATAGAATAGGACTCATTATCATGTCCACATGGTAACTTTATCTGATATTCGAAGATCTTAATTTGTACGAGTCGAGAAACCAAAAACTGGAAAATGCATACGGTACTGGAAAAAAATTAAACAGATATTATTGAAATCGTGCTGAGAAAGAAACAAGACCGCAGGTTTGTGGACAGAAGTGGAAAAGATCTAGCCTATGTCTAGCAGTAAAATTAGGTAGATTCTTAATACGACGAAATGCTTTAAAATTTTATATTTTGTTTAATTGGAATTAACTAAACACATTTCTACGAATTAAAACTTCGAAATAATCTACATGAAATACATTTATGAAGTTAAATTTATTCTTTACATGATATGCTATATTGTAATTCACAAGAAAATTAATGTCTGATAAACAATGTCAATTTGTGAAATTAAATTAATTAGGCCTAATATTAGACTAATAGAGAATGACGATAAAAACGTTTAGGGTTGAAAGTCGTTGAGAACCTTAGGGCGTCGTTGAACATTAGAGTTGAATGCTTAGGGTACGACTGTCACATTTACGTTGAAGAGAAATTCGAGGAGACGATACATAAATTAGGTTTGTGACAAAATTTTATGTTTTACCGAAGATATTTTGTTGTATCCAACGTCGACAGGAGGGTTCCACTAATTCGATGAGGGTACAAAAAAACAACAAAAAACAGATAAATATCTGTTGTTTTTCTTTAAAAGTTCTACAGTGTTTCTAGCTTTGACTCCTGGGCGCTTATAAATAGCGTGCCGACATTTAAGAACTAATAATAAATTTGTTTTTCTTAGAATTTGACATGAAGCCATATACACGCAGCTACATACAAATACAAAACAAAATGGCCTCCTCACAACATAGCACAGCGGTGTGGCGTGGCTGTTGTCCTCCCCATTTTTCATTCTGTTTATAAAAACCGTGCCGGGTGTAAATGCGATTGTCGGCGTTTAGGTGTGGACAAGAAGAAACTGCTACAGCGAGCGGTGCATCTGAGGAAACGAGTTTCAAAGACAAGATAAATGGTCGCTGACTTTGCCGCAGTTGAAAAGGACCATTTTGGGATGCGGGACAATAAGCCGTGATTTTCAATGGATAATAAATAGAAGCCGTGGGTAGGGAGGAGAAGGGGGAGAGGAACGAACACCGGTGTTTGGTGACCTGTTTAAGGTGACAGTTCTATTTTGTCACACGCGTTTTGTGGTATAACATCATAATCAAGCAAAGAAACGTTGCCGTTCCACGCTACAAACACTACACTCCTGCCGCCCCGTCGCCGCCTAACGACTCTTGTAGCCCTACCTAATAGGCCTACCTGATCTTCATTTGAATTTACTTTTTAGCATTCATACATTTAACACCCGATTTACTTACACATTTCGAATAATTAACTTTACAATTAAGCCTACATCAACAATCAATAATAATAATTTGTTGTAAGGGACAAAAACGTTTAAATAGTAGGCCTAAGGAGCTACAAAATAATGCAAGTACAGTAGAACCTCACTAATAATGCAAGTACAGTAGAACCTCACTAATTCGTCATCTATGGGACCGAAGGAGTATCGAATTAGCTAAATAGACAAACTAGTGAGGGAGTAAGAAACAAACCCATTAAATACAATATAAAATGTTTTATTACAATACTAGCAACATTATTAATGTTATGCTCGAATACATTTATTGCTAGAAATTTTCAAACTCAAACAAGTTAAGCACTGTAATTGCAAAAACAGTTTGTTTAATGATTGTGAAAAAAATCTGTAATTTTCTTAAGTTTTTCTGTCGACGGTACTTTTCAAGAGCCAAATTATGTAGTCGGTGCAATGAAATTATTTTAGGCAGTTCTGCTTCATCTTGGCCTTAGTACCACTTGATTGCTGTAGTCTCCCACCTTATGAGAGATTTGCAGGTTTTATTGGCTGGTCATCTTCTTCATCATTAGTTTCTGTAGGTTCTGTGGATACGTATGTAACAATTTCATTATCAGTAACAATATCACTTAGTCTATTTCACACTAATTTTTAACGTCGACTTCATTCAAACTGTTAAATTCTGGTAGGGATTGGCAGATATGTAACAATTACGATGTGGGGTCAAGAGCTTCTGGTTCTGTAGACGCTGGTTGTAATTCAGATGACCGTAATTTATTCCAGGCAGATTTTAGATGTTTTTCGGAATACTTTGCCAAGCATCAGCAATCCGACTGAATTTTCAGAAACGTATTACGGTTTAACCACACAACACAACACTTATTGTGCCGCGTACACAAGTACGAAATACCCATTCTCGGAATCAGTACCTTCCGCAATCCGTTCTCTTGGCTATTATTAGAACCCCAGCCACAATCAGCAAGTTTCTGGTTTACCCCGAGTATAATTAGAGCGTAATGTCACTCACTTGTTAATAAAGAAAAATAAAAAAAAAGCTTGAGTGGTGACCGAATTCATACATTACCGAGGGAGACGAATTAGTGGGTGACGAACTAGTGAGGTTCCACTATACCTAGGCCTACACTGTAATTAGCAATATTCAGTAGTGTTTTCTATTAAGTTTGTACTATTTATATTGAGATAAATATGACACAAATAATGTAAAACTGTGACTATACTTACTGACCAATCCTCGCTAAACTTTCCACCGCTAAACGTTTAATTATTATTAAACGTTGTGTGTTTAACACACAACTCTTGTAGCCCTACCTAATAGGCCTACCTGATCTTCATTTGAATTTACTTTTTTAGCATTCATACATTTAACACCCGATTTACTTACACATTGCGAATAATTAACTTTACAATTAAGCCTACATCAACAATCAATAAAAATAATTTGTTGTAAGGGACAAACAGTTGTGTGTTTGGCGTCAGCAACAATTGTCCTGAAGATGACAATAAATATTGTCGAAACGTCGACGCAAAATAACTAAAGTTGTATTATTGACCGATCCTCACTAACCATCCACTAAAACATTTAATTATTATGTTATTAAGTTGTTATTTGCCTTATTAATTCGTTTATCCGAGGAATAATCCACAGCGTAGTTATGTTCTTTTAGTTGTATAAGATTTCTTTCATCATTACACTGGTAGAATGGCACTTGGTATCGGCCATCTAAGGACCACATGCCAATTTCAATTCTTTATTCTTTGTTTTCTTCTTTTTCTCCAATATTCTTTCATCTTTTCACTGTCTCTTCTTCCTGTCTTCAGTCCACTTTGAACCTGCATTTTTCTCTCTCCTACCCTGGACTCCTTCCATTTTTAAGACTTTTGCCCGAAAAACTTCTCTTTCAATTGGTTCTTCTGCGTTTGTATTATTTTTGTCTAAATCCTTTTGGACTTCTTTAATCCAACTTGATGTTGACCTCTTCCCCCACAGATATTTGAACACCTGCTTTGTTAACCTGTTGTCGTCAATTCTATATAAATGTCCAAAAAGTAATAGACGTTTAATGAAGAAATTTGTGTTAGTGGTTTAAATCACAATCAGAATGATCACAGTTGCACACCACTATGTAAAAATTATCCCAATTAGCGCTTTCAAGCTTCACAGCCCATCGTCAGATTGGAATAGACACAAAATAAGTGGAAACAACCCCTTCACCTCTCTCCACCACCATGCTCACACACAACAAGCTATAATATAAATGACCCTTCCCCACCCCCTAAACCCTGTCCCACCATCTGTAGAGTTACATATTTTTTTGCTAGGAAAAATATGTAACTCTACAGATGGTGGGACAGGGTTTAGGGGGTGGGGAAGGGTCATTTATATTATAGCTTGTTGTGTGTGAGCATGGTGGTGGAGAGAGGTGAAGGGGTTGTTTCCACTTAATTTGTGTCTATTCCAATCTGACGATGGGCTGTGAAGCTTGAAAGCGCTAATTGGGATAATTTTTACATAGTGGTGTGCAACTGTGATCATTCTGATTGTCAAAAAGTAATAGTCTTCTTTTTCTCATTGTTTCTGTTATATTTTCTATACTCTGATGTATTTCATCATTACTTCTTAACTTCCAACCTTCTGAAGTTTTTCGTGGGCCTAATATTTTCCTAACAATTCGTTTTTCCAATATTTCTAGTTTGTCTAAATTATAATTCAATGTTAGACGTTAAACATTTATTTATTATATCCTTAATTTAGTAGTGACCGTTGATCAATAAATTTTAATGATGGAAAGTTTAGCTAGGATTGGTCAGTAAATATAACACACATTTTTTTATATTATTTGTGTTGACGTTTCGACAATATTTATTGTCATCATCAGAACCTGTGTACGGATACAAGAGAAAGTATCAAACACAACAGATCAATTAACTGAGTGAAAGTGTTTGTGTGTGTGAGTGAGTGTAGAAGAAAGCACTAATTATTATAATCTGATGGTGAATATCTTCATGGATAACGGCAGGATGATTATGGTTGCCTTCTCTTCTTGAAATTATTCTTTCTTCTGCGTGCCCTGTGAGGGAGTTGAAACAGTTTGTTTTCTCTTGTATCCTTACACAGGTCCTAGTGATGACAATAAGTATTCTCGAAACGTCGACATAGATAATAAAAACAAAATTGTGTTATATTTATTGGCCGATCCTCGCTAAACTATCCACAGCTAAACATTAAAGACTATGTTATTAAGTTGTCATTTGCCAATTTGTTTATGCGAGGAATAATTCACAGCGTAACTATGTTCTTTTAGTTGTATAAGATTTCTTTTATCATTACACTGGTCGCGCGGCACTTGGTAGAACATTTTACTAATACTTCAATTTAATAAATAAGAACTTGGTATAGTTCTACAGATAATATTTTTTATTTTCCTAGAAAATACACAAGAATTATCTGTAGACTTATACCAAGTGTTTATTATGCAATTCAAGTATTCTTTTGACATGTCTGAACTAAGATTTTTATAATCATGAAATTGTAGATGATGATACTTATAATCGCGATTTATCAAACTAATATTAATATAAATATCATATATAGAAATAGAAATATAATGACAATAATATATAGAAGTTATATAAGATATCAAATAATATCATAGAAGTTTTATGACATTCTAAAATAAAAGAAGATTGTTGTGTAGACTTATTTGTAGACATTCGGTTTTAGGTCTTGTGACAGAAGAAGCGTGTAGTCTTAGAAACGACTGGAAATGGAACCGGCACAGGTCGGACAGCCTGAGCTGAGGGAGTAGAAGAAAAATATGAAAATTAAAAGAAATATTCAACTACTTTGTAATATTCTTGCGCACACACTCAGGATCTGTGCTCTGTCGCAGGTTAACATCAATAGAGCTACCTTCTCTGCTAACTGATGGGACCACTATAAGCTATTGCCAGCTCTTGTAGTTAGGAAGTGAAGGTGTCAACAAGGTTTATGGAGAAGGAAAAATATTCTGCAAGCGGAGGAGAGGAAACTCCTTGTTGGTAGGCTTGGCACTCATCAGGTGGCTGAAGCCAGATAACCCGAAACTGGTCCTCCAGGTTGAAGGGGTTTGTCGTGGTGTTGACTGTTCCATACAGTAAGAATTCGTTGCTCATAAATTTACAAATGAGACTCGGAAAAGGGGATTGCCGGAAATGGAACTGAATATCCAAAAAGCAAAAGGATGAAAGGTTAAATGTTTAAATTTTGGTACCTAGAACATCCGAACAATGTTGCAACCAGGATAACGAACGAAGCAACAGATGGGGTAACTAAATATAGACTAGACGTGGTACCGTTGCGAGAGATCCGATGGAGTGGACAAGGTAGAATCGGTAAGAAGAATTCTCGCTTTTGTATGGCAGAATAGAGTGCAGTGTTGGGTTGCCGATAGGAGCTAAAATGAGGAAATTTATTCTGAATTGTAATTCTGATAAGAATTTCACATATTTATTAACTCACGGGAGTCTTCAGAAACTTGTCATTATTGTCTGTTCATTCTCCCACAGAGGATAGCAGAGAGAAGACAATTTTTGTGATAGGATGACAAAGGTACGTGAGCGGATATCACAAAGATATGAGCAAAGGACCAAGATATGACAGAGATTCTAATGCTATAATGGGAGAAGAGGATTTCTGTGAATGATTGCGGGACGCTTTTATCTGGATTTTTAGGACGGGTGAAAACGGGTGAAGATTATGTCAGTTTGCCGCAGAGAATAACATGGTAATCAGAAGTATTTGTTTAACCTATAAGAACATATACAAGGGTACATGGATCGTTCCTCCATCTGATACGGTGATTCAGATAAATTATCTGCTGATCCGAGCGTAGGTTTGAATCAACCGTTATCGAGGTGAACGCACTGTGATGGGCCAACTGTAATCAGAGCCAAGGGTGTGAAAAATTGATACTAGCCAGAATAGAAAACAAGAAACAGCGATAGTATGAGACACAGAAAAATTGATACTAGCCAGAATAGAAAACAAGAAACAGCGATAGTATGAGACACAGAAAAATTCGACGAAGAGCCAGTTGCATGGCACTATAAGGAAAAGTTAAAAGATGACTAGCGGATGACAAAGAACAGGAAACCCTCGGTGAGACGACTGAGACCAATACAGAGAATATATGGGAAAGTATTCAGAGAGCAATGACCACTACTGCAAAAGATGTAGGCCTACTTGTGGAAAGAAAAAAGATACAGTGAATAATAAAGACTGTAGAAAGGCAATAGGAAAACAGAAGTGATACAAATTGAACATGTTGAATAGAGGTACAAATCACAATAGATTGAAATATGTAGAGTAGAACGATTTGCAAACAAGTTATGTAGAAGAAAGAGAGATGAAAGTTCGCACAAAAGTAAATCGAAAAGAGTGAACAACTGAATGTGAGATATGAACACGGGAAGTTTTATCAAGTAGTAAATAACATAAGGATAGATTAACAGTCAAAACATTTATGTGTAAACATAAAAATGGAAGACGCTTCGAGAATTATGTGAAGATCCTAGACAGATGAGCAGTATAGCATACTTCCAGGAGAACAGACAATGAAGTTGAATCAGGTGAAAATATTTGATAACAGGGCCTTTAGTTGAAAGACCATCATACATTGAAATATAAAAGGGGATTAGAAACTGAAGACTACCAAGACACTTGGACATTAGTGCAGAATATTTAAATTTGATGGAGAGCATTTCTGTGGGGTGATACACAGGAGGATTTGCTGAATCTGGGAACAGAAGAATGCCTGAAGACTGGAGAATAGGATAGAGTGCCTGATATTTGAAAAGGAAGGTAAGATCAACTGTGATAACTACTGGGGTATTACGCTGCAAAGCACTTGTAAAGTGTTTACAAGAATCCTTAAAAAAGTGTATGTGCTTATAGAAAGGAACATTTGGATTAATATCAGTGTGGTTTCAAGGAAGTATTGATCAAATCTTTATGATTAGACAAACTGTGGAGAAATATTGTTAGTATAATGTCAACCTCTACTTTATCTTTATGGATGTTAAGCAAGCTTTCAATAGCATTGGTAGAAGAAAGGTATTCCAAATATTGGCTGGCTGGGTATACGATTGAAACTGGCATGGGACTCCTGAAATTTCCGCTAGAAATACAAAGGTATGAATCGTGTAAAGATACGAAACCAGAAAAGTAATTTCTTTGGAATTAAAACATGAGTGAAACAAAAAGACTCATTGTTTGTCATAATTTTCGATGTTGTGCTGGAGAGAGTTTTCAGGCTTTGAATGCGAGTGATAATATAATTCACAAGTCAAAGCAAATATGTGTCTATGCTGATGAAGTACTTGTAACTAGAAATGTGCAGCAATTAAGTCAAATGTTTGGAATTTTCAGAAGTGAAAGGAAGAATATGGGTCTCGAGATCAATGAAGGAAACACTAAGAATGTGAGGATGTCAGCAGCAGAGTATAGAAGGTGTGTGGAGGATTTGGATAATGATGGTACTAGGAGTGAAGAAATTAGAGAGTGTAAGTACCGGTCAATTGTGAGAATGAAACACACTAGAAAATATGCAGTAGACTGGTAGGAATGAATACGCATATTAAGGCAAATAAATCGGAAAATATAATTCGACATAATAAACTGAGACTACACAAAATACTAGTAAGACCAGTGATAACGTATGGGTCAGTAACTTAGACATTGACAATAGCCGAAAGTAGAAAATTTTGAGGGTCTTTGCAAGAAAAATAATAAGAAAAGTATTGTTGTTGTAGCTAGTGAGAGAGAGAGCGGTTGGTGGAGAATTATGAATAGTATGAAATCAACACAATTTATGAAAATAAAGACATAGTGGCACTTCATCAAATCGCAAATACTTTCATGGTTGGATCATGTCAGAAGAATGTTGGATGGAAGACCGGTGAAGAATATCTCTTAGGGAAGGACAAATTGTTAAAATAAGAAAGGAAGAAGATGGTTGCAAATCAGGACGTGGAATACATCTGGTTGGTTGCAATAAAACCAAGAAGAAGATGGTTGCAGGACGTGGAATAGATCTGAAGAAGGTGAGAATTGGCAGTTGGTGGAAAACAATGGAGAATAGAAAGGAATGAACGCGAATTGTACGAGAAACGCGTTGGAGAGTAAGTAAAATATGCTTTTCATATAGCAAGAAGTATACTGGTAGACTACTACACTCGTACAGTATTATAATAGTGCTACATTCGGCAGCATACTCGTGTAGTAAGGAGTAATCTATAACGAATAGGCCTACATGGTTTCATAATCGTTACAGAACTTTTCTGAAATGTTTATGGTTAGAAAGAAACAACAATCGTCATCGACATCGTCGTCGTCGTTGTCGTCATCTTCAACATCATCTTCTCAGTCTGTCAATTTGACGATGTTTTGTATGAATCCTTTACGTTACAGGTAGTTTTAAGTGCTCTTCATAATTAACAGTGAGGGCACAAGAAGTACGCCTACCTATGTTTAAAAGGTATGATTAGATTGAACTTTAATGTAGTGCAACTCATTTTTTGTCTATCTTAAAACAAAAGATTTGTTTGGTTGTAAACCTACTTGTTCAACCGGAAGAGTATGTTAATTTGTGGGTGAAACATTCTGGTAATTTTTGCAATGGCACGAAAACTGGATTCAGAAAGGTAATAATAATAATAATTTATTACATCATCTCCTATTGCTTCACTGTTTCTTGCATAATTATCGAAAACATGTTCTATAAATAGTGTGAGGGGATTCTCGAGATCAGTTCAAGAGAATTTGTTGACTAAAGGGAAGAGATATTGTACGTAGGCAGTAATGTGTTCTCAGTTTTGTGTGCAAACACAGCACGTTCGTCGGAGTTGTAGTACTGGTCTCGGGGTCGATTGAACATAAAAAAAACGCATTTTTATTTTCAGCATCAGTAACAGCTAAAAGAGTAAAACTATTTGGTAAGACGAGATCGGGCAATGGCCTAATCAAGATTTCAATGTCTCACCGATGTTAAATTAATGTTTGTTTGGTTTGAAACACATCAGCCTAATACTGAGTTATGTGCTTCTCTTAGTTAGGATCTTTAGAGGGTGTCAAACGCTCGGCAGCTCTCTCACAGATATGCTTTTATATAATCCTTTAAAAGGAGATGCCGACACAAGAAGGCAGTGCGACAAAGCGGGCAAAATAACAGACGATTCCTTCTGCTTGATTTAACCTTGTATAAGTTACATTTGAGCGTGTTTTGTGTATGTGCGTGTGTGTGTATTTGTGTGTGTGTGTGTGTGTGTGTGTGTGTGTGTGTGTGTGTGTGTGTGTGTGAGAGAGAGAGAGAGAGAGAGAGAGAGAGAGAGAGAGAGAGAGAGAGAGAGAGAGAGAGAGAGTGAGTGAGTGAGGGTGAGTGAGTGTGAGCTGTCACCCGGGTTATTCTTAAAAGAGATTATGTTTTCGTTGCTTAAATAATACAAGTAAAATATTCAACACTTTTGTTAACCTTCAAGAAAAGTTATTTCTTATTTGAAACGCTTGTTAAATATTTAGAATGTGTATCAGAAAATAACATTTTAATTATTATTCCATTCAGCTTTCCTTTCATTTATACATTTTTTTTGACTGAATTTTTAATCCAGTTGACTGAATTCTTGAAATACAATGCTTGTAATAGAATATTAGGCCTAATAATTAACAGATTTTGTTTACATTATCGAATATCTATATAGACTGTTTGGTCTTAAGCACATAAATAATGAATATAATTATCATCGTGTGATAAAATGAAATACTAACAGATAGTATGTTGTTTTCTTAAGGCAAATTCAAGTAGAAAGGGGTGGTGTGTAAGAAATAGTCATTGGCTTGAAACTTGGAACCATTTTCCAGATTTTTTTGTGGTAGGTCAAAATCCATATCAATTGATAGCGTAATTAGGCATTTAAGGGAGAGTACGAAGCAACTAGCATAAAATTTGCCCGTAAAGTGTCTAGATTATTTATTAACAAGTTGAGTAAAAAGTGGTTATGTAACGTTTGTTTGTCGGCGTGAATTCATTCACGACACATAGGCCTATGATTTTTATAAGGAACTGTGAACGTCCCAACTTATTTTTACTTTTGTATGAGCCGACTCGAGCCCGAACCGCCCCGAGGTCGAATTCTAAATACGCCACTGAACTGAGGAAACTCTGTAAATGTTACGTTTCGCCAAGGAATCCTGTTCCAGGCGTGAAGATGTGCAAGTGTATTTTTATGGCGAAGGTGCCACTTACCGACAGCTGCTTCCGTTTTCAAACTTTTGTCCGTAAAGTATGTAGATTATTTATTAACAAGTTGAGTAAAAAGCTTGCATATACTGTATCTTCTACTTAGAAAATAAAAATAAAAAATAGTAGATCACAATCTAATTTTTAAAAATTTAATGAACAGTTTTATACGAATTTTTGTGGTTAATGTAATATTGTCAGCTACAGACGAAAGGATTTGAACATATCGCATAGCAATAGAGTTAAGTAGCCTACTGAGCTTGAGCGCAGTCCGCGCGTAATAGCCAGCAGACATGACACAATATAACGGAGAATGCAATGAGCAGGTCTCGTGTGTCAACGAGGACGACAAACGAAAGCCAAGGTTGGCCATAAATCACAATTGTCAAGTGATTACCATTGGGTCACACACCAAAACTTTTTGTTCCGTCTCAGTAAGAGTCTGGGAAGGCTGGCTTTTTTGTTTACTGTCTTGACTAATGTCTTCGAAGAATTTGTTTTTGTAGTAAATAATTTAGGAGTTTCTCCTGCTGAAAAACAGTTGTCACAGTCTGAGCTTCAGCATGCATGCATGACCTTTTGTACTTCTCTTTGACAAAGTATTGATTGTTGTTCTTTGTTTGTACATCGTTCGTTTTCGTAACGTTAACAGGCGAAAAGTACGAGGTAGTGTATTTAATCTACACGCGACAACATATAGTTTCTTTGTCCTGAATTATGAAAATGCGTCTCCTATATTCGATTTTCTTTGTTACCGGCAGAATATGAAATGATTCGATTAACATGTGAAACATCCTTGAGAATATATAAATACAGTGGAACTCGTGAATAACGAGCTCGCTTATAACGTGGACTCGGTTGTAACGAGCAAAAGTACGAGATTTGTTTGATTTTGTATCTTAGTAATGATAATTGAGCCCGCTTTTAACGAGTAG
Organism: Magicicada septendecula; assembly: GCA_034769895.1. NCBI lineage: Eukaryota > Metazoa > Arthropoda > Insecta > Hemiptera > Cicadidae > Magicicada > Magicicada septendecula. The sequence continues at coordinate 63,673,590 of CM068369.1, read as the reverse complement.
TAACGCATTAGAGATTTGGTTATAAAAAGCATTTTATCGCAGGCTTCTTCATGCTGACTAAAAACGTTTGTTATAATACAGCATTTTAAACATTCATTTAAAATCATTAACGCAATTTAGTGACACTAATAATGTAAGTGGTGAATTGGTGGAATATTTAAATAAATTATAAAACTATTTTGATATCTAAAGATACAAAATTACTAAACAAACAAAAATAGATGATTTTTTAAAGTTAATTAAGTTCTGTGTGCGAAATATATTTTTGACAATTCCATTTACAACGAAGAACAAAAAGACAAATAAATTAGAGTGAGTTTTCTTGTAATTTAAAAATAAATATTGTATGTGGCATGGAAAGTTTTGCCAGATAGCCGGTTGATTTTTTGTAAGTTTTTCCTACACAGTTACTTTTACTAGGCCTATATTTCGCGAATGCACTATACGCCAATATTCAGCAAAGAATGTTAGGGTCAACAAATTTTTGAAAGTAGTCTATAAATTTCACTTTCAAGAGTAGAATGTAAAACATGTTAAAATTTTATTGTGCAAAGCCTCTTCTTTAATAGACTTTTTTGTTGTGTGTTCGATAATCAAGGTATAAAAATTTAGGCTTGCGAGTCGACAACTCGGATGTAGCGAGCACCCGGTTGTAACATGCAATTTGTCCGGTCCCTTGAATTATAAGCAAGTTCCACTGTATGTACCTAAATATATAAATTGTTTAATGAGGCAACATTAAAGATTTGTTTCGACCTTTCTTATTAGGTCTACTTCTGTGTTATGTTTTGTGACAGCTACACCATATCTTTGTAGGTATAGACAGGGGCATATTTACGGGGGGGGGCGAACGGACCGGAACCCCTCCCAGGGGGTCGAAAAAGTTGAAGAATTTTGTTTATCACTTAATTTTTAGGGTGTTTTATTTTTTCAGATCTGTACGCTAATATAGTGGTAACTCTTTTTTTTAAATATACAAACAGGTTTGTTACACAGGATTAGCGTATCCTACGTTTCAAATATGAAATATAGGAAAATAAATTCAGTCAAAAAGTATCTTTTAACAATGTTTCAATAACGCTTGTTTTCATTGTGTTATTACCGTTTACTATAATGGGACTGATTTCAGGATGTTATCACAGGTTTTTCAGCCAGTTTAATGGTGATTTCAGCCAGTTTTCAGCCAAGATAGTAATGTTGATTAGCCTTAACTTGTTTTTCCTTTTTCATGAAGCCGACTGACCACGGATCCCCAAAGCCAAATTCTAGATACGCCACTGATTTAGATAAAGATAAATAAAGATAATCACATCTGTAATAAAAAATATCCTTGTCATTAAACCTACTTGATGTGAAGGACAAAAACGTTTAAACAGTATGTAGCTACAGAATAATGCAAGTACAGTAGAACCTCAGTAACTCGTCACCTACGGAACCGAAGGGTAGGTCGTACACAGCCCCGGCTACCCCACACGAGCACCGAGTTCAATTACGGCCCCCTGGTTAAAAGCTACGGTTCCCTAGCGGTTAAAAGTCTGTATCTATAATTTTGGAACTTTTTAGTTGTAACAGTATTTATCTTTGCTGATGCTATTGTTATGGTAAGTATTCACTCAAAAAAATCGAGAGTGCAATAAAGACATTCTTACACAGGTTCCAAACGTTTCCGCTTATTGAATTAAGTAATTTGAAAGAGTTTAAATTTAAAAAAAATTGAAACTTTGACTCAAAAGGGGTAGAAGTAATACCGGTAGGCCTACATTTAAATGCATGATTTCATCACAAAAACTGAATATAAAGTCATATTGATACTTTTCCATCGATACATTAGCCATTAGTGTGAGTTCCTTGTCACCTAACGAACTGTGACATATTTAGAACTGGGCTGTAAATGTCAGTAAAAGAACTTGATACATGAAATCTATGGCCTAATTCTTGTGACAGAAAATCCAAGCCTCTGCAAAACTACATCAGTTTTGAATTTGTCTTCTGGAATTAGTTGTTGGGCTAATGTTGCTTCTGGCTTCTGACTAATGTTAGTTGTCTTCTGACTTGCTAATGTTGGACGATTCCTTTGTAATTAGTTATTTTCTCTGTGTTAGCAGTTTTCATAACAACTTTGTCGAATTTTGTTGCTTCTCTGCTATGTACAATTTTCCCTCGAACGAGGCCTTTCGGTTTCGCAACCATTATCAAGTTCTTCCTACAACAACCCATTAGGGGAAGTAGGAAGTTGTTGTAGGAAGAACTTGATAATGGTTGCGAAACCGAAAGGCCTCGTTCGAGGGAAAATTGTACATAGCAAAGGAGCAACAAAATTCGACAAAGTTGATTCCTTTGTTACTTTGTTACACGGATGGTATGGATGCAACTAAGTGCGGCTCCAGTCAAATACTTAATCTTACTTACATAATAAACAACTGAATTACTTCTTATGAAGCAAAATAGTAAAATTATATATATAACCGTTTAGATTTTAGGGGGGTTTGTATTCGGTTTCCTAAAGCTCCACGGGCGCCCCACGGATAAACTTTAATCGTTTATTGTAAAATTTAATAAATATATGTAGTTCATATTCAGTTGTTTTTGTTTAAGACTGAGTAGATGAGAATGAAAGCAAGGAAACTGGTGGCAGTAGGTCTAAGTCCTATACGGATGTTGCTTAGGTGGGCTGGAAGAGGTCTACTTCATTTTACCTTTTTTTGTACCCTTGATTGCTTAATTTATATTTCAATTACGATTTAATAAAAAAAGCCCTGCACTTTCTTTTAAAGGCTTTTGATGGTGTATGAATTATAGAGATCATATCAAATATTCAGTGACTTTAGGCTGCTAAAAAAATGGGCCGAATATTATGAGATTGTAAAAATTGAGAATATTATTAAATGCAAAAATTGACTAACAGAATGATGTGTGTGTGCGCGCGCGCGCGCGCGCGAAGAAGAGAGAGAGACAGAGTGACACACGATTATTAAATAGTAGCATAGATTTAAATTGTTTATCCATATGTAGGCCTAAATGAATAACTAGATATTACAAAAGACAGAACTAACTTTTTATGTATAAAATCATAGTAGAACATTCCCTTTTAATAGTCTATCGCAAAAAGTATGGAATAAAATGGAATAAAACTATAAAACAGAACGCTCAGGCAATGACAAAGGTCGTCGTCTCGGTTGAAAGACAGTAGGCTATAGCATACCATAGTATACCATAAGGAGTGCCACAACGAACGTCAAATATATTAAATTCCTCATTTAATGTCTTTCGTCGGGAGGGGGGAAGGCTGTAAATGTTTTACATTTTAAAACTTCCTTTTACCAACTTCATCATCTACTATTATTTTTAATTCTTCTTTAATGATTTTTTAACGGTTTTATCCAATTTATTACGTCTTTCATTGCAGGTTGGTTTTTATTAGTTCTTCTACAGAACGATTATAAAAAAAAATCGTAATTTTCTTTGAATTTCTCCTGATTCCCACACTTAACCTGCAGCAGTGTTTTCTTTCTTTTACTAATTAGTATAGGACAAAGAGAACGTCTATTTCAAATATATATAACTTTTACTACTGTTACTAGTACTGCTACCATACTACTACTACTACTACTACTTCTACTACCACCACCACCACTACCACTACTACTATTACTACTACTACTACTACTACTACTACTACTACTACTACTACTACTACTACTACTACTACTGCTGCTGCTGCTACTGGCAGAAATGAATTTTATGAAAGACGATATTTTGGACAGAGATATCTATAGGGAAAGGTTAAAGAATCTAGAGATTATCAGGAAAAAGAGAAGTGACAAATGAAATCTATCTTCTGGACGGAAGAAAGGAAAATGAAACATGGTGGATGATGAAAGATTACTGGATGAACAGCGAGAGAAGAAAGAAAATCATGAAGTTATTCGTGTGGTGCACAGTCGGCCAACCTCGAAGAAATAACAACAACAACAATCATCATCATCATCATCACCATGAATATGATTATGATACATACGTAGGCCTATATGAATTTTATACTTACTTTTTTAATATTTTTAATGACAGGTAATCACTATTTTGAGCCAGTTTCAGAAGCTTCAGGTAGCTTCGTAGTAACATTTACTACATTTACTACCACAGAAGCGAATTTACAACGTGTGTCCTTGATACTAAAGGACTGCAAACAGTAATAGAAATGTCGGAATGAGGTAATACGACATAAAGATAACTGTAGGTAAAAGAGAATTAATAACAGTGAGAACAGACAGTCATTGCTAGGAAAGGGAAAGTACAGTAACTTTAAAAACACAGATATTCCTATTTGTGAAATACGGTATACTAAAGGGGAACTGGAGCAGCAAAGTTGTGATTAAAATAACCGTTTCCATGGCTACAGAAGCCTTTAATAATAAGAAGAGTATATTTTGCATACTCTGTAAACGAGGAAGTAACTGGTGAATGGTGTGTCTGTGTATGGAGTATTGTGGTGGGCTGTGGGGAAGAAAGAGAGAGGGATAAGATTGAGGATGTTAAGATGTGGAAATGTAGAAGAATAAAGGAAAACAGGATACTTTTGTAGGCCTTACGATAATGGAGAGTTAGGGAAACTGGACAAAACATATTATGTTCTCACGTAGGCTTCCGCGGCCGGACTCCATTATGTTTTGGACTCTTCTTCCGGTATGGACCGCGTCAATAATGTCTTGTATAATAACGTTTTACTCATATTGCAATGAGTATCCTCAGGTCTAAGTGAGGTCTGAGGATACTCATTGTAATATGAATGAAACGTTGTCATACAAGACATTTTTGACGCGGTCCATACCGGAAGAAGAGTCCAAAAACATAATAGAAAACATATTATAATCAGAAAACAGGAATATTAATGACTGTTTCTCTCTCAGGACATAGTGAAAGGAGAAAGGAAGAGAGGAATTAACGTTGTTAAGAGAAGAGGAACTAAACTACAAACCTGGAGGCTGCAACATAAAGCCAGAAATATCAAAGAGTCAACAGTGGTCTGAGTAGGTAAAAACGATGACGATCTTTGTCATTGCAATGAAGAACAGGTGGGATTCCTACATGTATGAGACAGTAATAGCATCAAATTACTGTGATAAATTCTTAGAGTTTTTCGGATTTATTATTTATTTTACATTTTGTTTGAACTAATTAATTATAGAGACTTTCGTTTTCACATTCTGCATAATCGATAGCCTAATAAAAGACCAGAACCTGAAAACGATCCTAACGCTTGCCGCTTAGGAATTTTCAGTCATGCCATTTCTCTACTCTGAAATACTCGGACTCTCACAAAAAGAATGCTCTTTCATGCCCATTTGTTTCAGTTAATTCTCCGGCAGCGACGTAAAATGAGTAACTCGTGGGTGTCCCTGTCTTTAAGCTACTGTATGGTGTCAGCGGGTGATCTTCAGCAGGCCTTGCGTGATTCAGTATGAAATCAATTTGCACGCCGTGTGAAGACTGGACAATTGGAAACAATGAGCAAACTGTTCCGCTACCCCATCAGTGCGCGCATTCATCAGTGCCATTGTTGCAGTTCTGTGAACATCCCCTCTCCCATACCATTAGGAAACTTTCACTTTCTAAAACAGTACGTTATTGTCACATGTGTGCTTGGCTTCGGTTTACAACACAGGCCTACGCAAAACTTGTGTGTAGAGGTACGCCTACATCGTTTATTCCCTACAATGTTTTGGACGTCCATAGGTTTTATCACGTAAAATATGCCGATGTAGCCTTTAAAAACGGATACAAAACAATGCTCTCAAAACACAATTGCTGGAATGAAAGCAAATCGGCTTCTGTCTCTATAAACTAAATAGATAAGAGTCATGTATAGGAAAAAACACAAAATAACATAAAGTGTAAATCTTCTTCTTCACTTCATGTTTTAGGCATTCTGCCTGTTACGGTTCCCACCTTTTCCTTGGTCTACCTAAATTTCTTCTTCCTCTGACTTTGTATTTTCTAGCTTTTACTGGAATCCTGTATTGTTGCATTCTTTCTAAATGTTCTTGCCACTTTTGTGTAATTAAAGAATTAATTTAATTAATTAATTAATTAACAATGTGCATTGGCTAACAGGTCATGGAAAAACTAATAGTCTACGTAGTTTAAAACCAACGCGGAACCATGTTTCACCACTAGTTCTCCTGACAAGGATAAATGAGTACCTTGTATGCCATCCACACGCGCGCGCGCGCACACACACACACACACACACACACTCACACAGAAAATGCAAGGAGGGACCGAAGGACAAATTGTCCCGGACGCATAATTTGCAGGGGTGGGGTGAAATCAGAGTATAAAATAATTAATACAAAACTTACAATACTTATATTTAATTTAGTCTAGCGTTCTGTGTTTAGTTATGATTTACTTTATGTACTTTGAATACATTTTCTTATTGGATTTGTTCTAATAGGTATTGGCATACCCGATTGTCACTGAACAGGATTGAATCCTACATAACAGGGTTTGTACAATCTCATAAAAAAAGCCGTATTTAAATTTTCGAAAGGCTTTGCCCGGATGCTAAACTTTCTATGGAATGCTCGTCGCTGTGTAAGCTGTGTAGGTCGCTGTGTTTAACCGGAGTCGACAGTTCCTGAAATCAAAAACTGTGTAAACTTTAATTAGTACGATGACGGTTTTCGCACTACCAATTATCATGTATAGGCTACTGAAACTACGTAGTTCATGTTTACTCACATTATTTGATTTACAAATCATAAATTTGTAGTAGCAAATGGTATTGTTAAATTTTGTTAATTATCTTATACTTTATGTACTTTGTACAAAATAATATGTTTACCGTGTATTAATAAGTAGGGTAATCTGTTAAAATCAAAATAGTTCAAAAAAGAAGTGCCTGCAAACAGAGAAATTCGCGATCCACTTGCTAATGACTACCATAAATTATTTTGAGAGCTTAGTTTGTTACGTGATTTGCTTAAAGTCTGTTTATTAGTACTTTGTAATCTACAAAGATGTGATTACCAAATGTACTATCAACTGCAAAAAGATTAAAATACAAAAATTAAAATACAATAGGCCTATGTAGCTAGGATGAAGGGCGACCGCCAGGAACTTATAACTACTGTATGGACATAATGTAAACAAATACCCAAGAGAGGAAAGCAGAAAGAACGGAAAGTCTGTAATGGGAATATAAGTGTCACTAAAATCACTATGGAAGTGAAAATTATGACTGTTAACTGATGTCTGAGGTTTTCATTTTATCTTGCCGGGCTGTAGGGCCGTAGACGTTTCGGGCGTGCCGTCTGCAACTACTGACAGCCCGGCAAGACGTTTCGGGCGTGCCGTGCCCGCAAGACCGCCAATCGCCTATATCAACTCCGTCGCGTGTTATGCAGCAATGCCCTGACCCACCGCCTAGGGAAGCTTATCGTCTCCACCTATGTGGTGCCGATGGTTACCTACGCGATCCCCGTTTGGGGCTACTTCGCCAAGACCCATAAGCGAAAGCTTCAGTCTCTCCTTGACCGAGGATTGCGCTGGACTGCAAAGCCCACTATCTGACATCAAATAGAACCATCCGTGAAGCCTTGCGTGTCCGTTCCCTGGACGCCACTATACGGACACTGTCCCGCAAATTCTATCCCCGCTCCGCCCGATTCCAGGGCAACCAACTCATTAGCGCCCTCGGTCGCTACCAATCTGTGTCAGGAGAATCTTGGACCCAGCCTCGGCCTACTCTCACCCTCAATTAACTGATACTTAATTGACACTTGACACCCACGGCCGGTAGCAGGCCACACCCTTAATCCAGCCCCATTTATCGTCCCTGCGGCAGGAGCTCTATTTGAAGCTCGGGACGCAGTAGGCCCTATACGAGCGGGCGACGGGCATGCCCTTTGTCCCTCACAGCCCTCGAACTTGTTGAGCCTACATAAATTTAAACAACATGTACATTTTTTTACAAGTTTCTCTGTATTTTTTACAAGTTCTTTCCCCGGGTGATTTGTCGCTATTATATTACTTTCTAACCTTATTTCTGTCTTTTTATTCTTGTTAATCTCCCAATCTCCCATTCAAGAGTACAAGTAATGGCTGTAAGATGTAATATTCCACTTAATTTAAATCTTTTGTCAACATAATGATCGTAATCGTTTATTTCCTTTCCTAATTTTTTTGACAGTCTTTTTATCGATTAACATTTCTGGTTAGGTTATAGTAAACCCACGTCTCCCTGTTTGAGCCAAACATCTAAAAAATCTCAGAAAACGTTTGAGCTTTTTGACATATCATTTGGGAAAGATACAGTATTGCATAATATAAAGGTGCAGTGGCGTAGCAATGTACGTAAAGATACATTCGTTCTTGCGAATTTTTTGAACGGGTTTTAAATGTTGTTGGAACGATTGGTGGAGGTTAGAGGGAGTGTGATAGAGAGGTAATGGTGTTATAAAATTAATTAGACTATATGGCTGTCAGTAAAAGACAGGGGAGTATTTACAGGGGGCGAACGGGACCCCCCCATACGATTGAAAAAAGTTGATGAATTTTGTTAACCTCTCAATTTTTAGGCTCTTTTATTATTTTTGCAGCTGTGTTTGTTAGCTAGTAACTCATTTTTAAATATACGAACAGGTTTATTACACACCATTTGCGTATAGGGCTACGTTTGAAATATAGGAAAATCAATTCAGTCAGTATCTTCTCAGCAACGTTTCAGTAACACGTACTGTTATTGTGTTATTACCGTTTACTTTAACGGGACTCATTTCGGCAACTTTAAAGGTAGGAATGTTGATTAGCCTTAATTTGTTTTTTCTTTTGTATGAAGCCGACTCGACCGAGCCCCGGACCCTCCCCCCATGACCAAAATCTAGATACGCCACTGGTAAAATATAGGTTAAAGTTACTCAAAACGGCCTTTTTGTTAATATTGTATTATACGTTATTGGAAAAGGTTAACCAACTTACTTATCTTGGGTATCTCATACACGATGATTGGGCCAATAAAATATGCCGCCGAATGGGAAGAGGGAAAAGCAATCTTCCTAAGAATGGGAAGTGATATATTCTCATATCACTGTCTGGAGTCTCAAGCTGAAGAGACAAGAATTTTCTAATACGTTGTAAGAGGTATAAAGATATGAAAATTGACTAATTTTGCCAATATAATAAGACCATATAACATTTTGTAATGTATCATACAATGAAGTGTCAAGGGAAAACGGGTTTCAGAAAGGCAACTTACATCGTGTTTGGGGAACCTGAGACAATGGTGTGGTAAAACATCAGAAGAACTGTTTCTAGCAGTAGTAAATATATAAAGTTATTATCACTAGAACGTTATCCCACTTACAATTAGCAGATATAACACTGTGAAGGAGTCCAAGATCTTTCAGAGAAAAAACTTATACAGTAGTTACTCTACACGCGTTATGGTTATATTCTTGTCTAATGACTGACATAAATTATTAACGCCTTTATTAGGCCTCATTTAGGTCTGTATCTCTATCCTATTATTCCTATGTTTCCGTTATAGGCCTGTAGTGTACTTAGTAATACCTTCTTCTTCTTATTACCACATGTTTCCGGATTGTTCTCCGATAACACTATGTCTCCTGTAGATGATCTTCGCCACTGTCCAATATGAGTTGTCATTCAATATTGTGTCCATATTTGTTTTCCGTTTTGGCACTCCTGTGATGTCTGTCAGACAGTTCACTAATATGTGCTGTAAGGTCTCCTCATGCTGATGACACAGTAGACAAGTAGCAGTTTGGGTCAGGTTGAATTTGTATAAGTATGACTGAGTTACGATGTGGCTAAATCTTCCTCTACAGTCGAAAGTTTGAATACTCCTAAGGATGTTATTGTATATGGAGGTATCTTGTGTACTGAGACGTGCTGTTTGTATGTTGAACCTTTGGTAGAATTTAAAAATGTGTTTTTCCATGTCTCCGTGAGTCTTCTGTTGAGTTCCGAAGTAACGGCCAGTAGTGATGTTACATTTTTCTCTGTTGGTGAGAGCATAGTTGCATCCTTAGCTATCACTACTGCTTTTTCGTTACCAGTAATATTTACAGAGTTGAGAATCCACTGTAAAGTTAAATCAATTTTGTTTCTTTTCAGTTTATTTTTTTTTAGCGGGGTCCTACAGTCTATGCCGCATCCCGCATTTCGATCGCCATTTCTCCCTATCCTTCCAGTCATCATCTTCAATAGCTCGATCTCTAATGATTTTCCTAATTCCTGTTCTCCATTGTGTTGTCAATCTTCCTTTTCTTCTCCTGTATTGTGGTGTGTAAGTCAGTGCTTTTTTTGGCCATAGCTTCTCCTCCATCCACATTACGTGACCATACCATACCAACTGTCTGGATTCTATTCTTTCTGCTGTTGTAAATACGCGCCCTGTTTTCCTTCTTATACCTTCGTTTCTAACATGTTGCGTTCTAGAAATATTACACGCTTTTCTTAAGAAGCCCAATTCCACAGTTTCTACCATTTTTTTCTCTTTATCTGAAAGTTTCCAGCATTCGCAGCCATAAGTTAAAATGGGCTCTACAATTGTGTAGATTGTCAGTTTTGTTTGAAGTTCATTTTGTTCGACCAAAGTCAAATACGAGGTTCAGTTTTTTTTATTATGTGAGTTTAGCAAACTAATAGCCTTTTCCCTGTTGTATCCTATTTTTGATGTCATTTTTTTTTGTCCCATCTTCTGAAATAATGCTTCCCAAATATTTGAATTCGCTACACTTTCCGATTCTATGGATTTCCAGATCTGGGTCTTCTTCTTGCATGTCTCCTATTTTCAGATATTCTGTTTTAGTAGTGTTTATGTTTAGACCCCATTTCTCATACTCCTCTTTCAATTTTCTAAACATATAGTCTGTGTCGTCCTCGTCATACGCTATAATTACCTGATCGTCGGCAAATAGGAGAGTTGTTAAGCACTGCTCATCCATTTGCATTCTCATTCCTGATGTTTTCCTTCTCCAGTTACTGATGGCTTCTTGGATGATAAGCTGCACCCTTGTTTAAGCCCTTTTGTGGTAGGAAACAATTCTGACAGGACATTTCCCACTCTCACCAAACTCTTTGAGTCCTTATATATGTTCCAGACAGCGCGAACACAAATTTTACTCAGGCCAAACTTTGTTAATGTTTCAAAAAGTCTTTTTAAGGGTACTGTGTCGTGAGCTTTCTCTAAATCGACAAATACGAGGTTCAGTTTTTTTTATTATGTGAATACGTGGACTGTTCTAAAATAGTATGCTGATGGTTTGTGCTGTTGGAATATTAGCAGACGTAGGAATACCTACTTTTACAGAATATTTAGTTACACGCTCTCAAGTTGAGAGATGTGTTGGTGATAAATTTCTGTTTGGAGACTCATTTCGTTGTACATGTCTACTTAACGGGACAGTACGGGTAGTTGTGTGTGCTTCCGCCCCCCACAGCGCTGGCAACAAACAGTGTTTACTCGGAATACTGCCCTGTTGTATTTCACTTAACAATACCACGTGGGACAATGTCCTGCATTATTTGTCTGCTACTGTGCATTTCACGGTTTAATGCTATTGTTTCACCGTTTCACTTTTTGTCACACACACACATCTACAACAATCTTCCTCGGTGCCTGCAGTGGAAGTAAATTGCGCCCAGATGTAACACAACTGTGTGACCATCCAAATTATCTGCACTTGACTAAGATTTGAGGACAATAATTCTTCATCCTTCTGGAAACTGAGACTTACCAGTTTTGTTTTGTTTCATTTTGTTTCATTACAATTTCCCTGTTCCCTCCAAACATACAAGCCTGCAAATCATCCATACAAAAATCATATTCTTGTTTATTTATATTGTGTGTGTGTGTGTGTGTGTGTGTGTGTGTGTGTGTCTGGTTTTCATTATTGTTTATCTGCATTGCTTCAAGGAGTACAGTAGTCTGTACCAGGACTCATCTCAGAAAGTTTATTTTTCAGTGATGGGTTTGTGAGGATCGGTCAAAAATATATCACAACTTTTTAACTTATTTGTGTCGACGTTTCGACAATGTTTATTGTCATAATCAGGACAATTGTTGCTGACACCGAACACACAACTGTCTGTTGTGTTAAAAAGCTAGTCTTCAAGTGCAGATAATTTGGATGGTCACAGTTGTGTGTTCGGCGTCAGCAACAATTGTCCTGATGATGGCAATAAACATTATCGAAACTTCGACACAAATAAGTTAAAAATTTGTGTTATATTTTTGGCCGAGCCTCACAAACCCATCGCTGAAAAATTCATTGATTGACGGTCACTACCAATTTAAGGATCAAAATGTTTATATTCACCTGTCTTATGGTTTTCAAATAAACAAAGGAAACTGAAGTTTTGAATGGTTCAAAATTTCTAAGTTTACGATCCATGAGAAGAGTATTAGGTTAAAATCTGAGTGTTACAGTGTCATATTTACTCTCCAAAGAATTTTAGCCTCTCCACTTGTCCATAATTACTGTAGTTTCAGGTTGAAAGTTTTCTGTAACATCACCTATTAAAGTCTTTTCATCCATTTTAATTAATTATTATTCCTTCAACCTCGCAATCCAACTACCCGCAGAATCTTCTTTAAATGTGTTTATGCAACAGAAAAGTAACATTCTGAGAATGCTTAGAGAACGAATAATTTGGAGTGGGGGATAACGTTTACTGTGAAAACTTAATTTCGGATAGGTTAAAAATGCCTTAATATTTTAGCTAGTGGGACGTCAGACGTCAGATAATTTTACATTTATTGTGGTTATAGTCTACAACTAAAACAAATGCATAGGACAGAGGGAATTTACGAGACAACCAAACGCCGACATCATCATCATCATCATCATCTTGATTCCATCGTAGTCTGTAGCCTAATCTTATAGCCTGTTCCAATTTTACTCTAACAACATATACAAGGGCCTTCCTTGTTTTGTCTTCTCCCAATCGGCTATAGTCCTGATTTCCTTGAAATACCATCCTTCTTACCGTGAAGATTCTGAATATTATAATACAGGTAGCTTAATAGCCTAATACCTGTAGTTAGGTACGCGGGTGATGAGAGTAATATCTTAAGGCCTTCTGTCGCAGTTTACTCTCCTAGGCCAGTTGCTTTCTCTATCTGACCTACCATGGATTTGATATCGGAATGTCCGTCTCGTGGCCTTTGGGAACACGACCTTCTGTATATATTAGGCAAAATAGAGCGGTCATTATTTAATGGCTGTACTTATACTCCATGTCACAGTGTCGTCATAGGGTTTATGTGCCTTCAAAACGGTAACTGACCCCTCCAGTTGTCCTGGCATACCAACCTAATGCCGTAGCCTCTCTCTGGAACTGCTGGTTCAACAGCAGTCGTACTCACAGCTACCCGTCGGATACGATGGAAGTTTAGTTACCCGCTCAATAGCTGATGTAGGCCTAATTGGAATTAAGCCTATACTTTTGGCCTACACCTCACGCGGCTATGAAAAGGCTTATGTGTTACTAATGTTAATGTGATTTATTTATAATATACACACACTTATTGTTTACTAATGGTACCTATAATCTCAATTTTCTATTGTAGTGTATTTATTGTTCATAAACTAAAGGTACCATACATATGATTTGCAATAAAGTTTTAATTACTCACATTCTTAAATTCGATCGATTTCGGTCATAGACCATTGTCAGGTAACAAAATCAGTTCTCGAGAAACTTTGGACACCAACGTACGTTTCACGTTCATTAATCAATGTCTACCAATTCGTTTTTGTAAATAGTGGCTGTTTTACGATAGGCTATTGTGACCGTAAGTGCACAGTGTATATGATCTGACGATGGTCTATGACCGAAATCGATCGAATTTAACAATATGAGACAGTCGCTGGTTTTACAGTTAGTGTTTTCCAATTGTGTCCAGTGGCGGATTATTCATAACGCTAGGGTATGCTGCAGCACCGGACACCAGGGCCTCAGCTGTCAACAAGGGGTACCATCCAGCTGAACTGACTAAGCGAAGCAAAGCTTATTATCACATTACGCAATTGTTTGGTTTTCTTACGCATAGAGAGTGTCGAGTTGGTAAATCAAGCTAAAGCTCTTATAGAAGTTTACTCGAATGATTTGAACAACAATCTTCTAATAGAATTGAAGCACTTTGTGCCATGAGTAAAATTACAAGACAGAGGTTTGTTTCAAATCGTTCGACTGAAGACGATAGATTCCATGATACTACAGTTTGTTCACTCAGAGTATGAAAGCTGGATTATTGATTTAAAATAATTGATGTATTTCCGAATATATAGGCCTACATTGCTTATCATCTGCTTTTGAAGAAGATTCCAGTAGCTAACTGCGGATCTGAGAGATCGTTTTCTGTATTAAAACGCATTAAAGGTACGTTCATTTCAACTGTGGGAAATGAGAGGTTATCTTCGTTAGCAAGGTTGAATATTGAAAGCGAGATACTTGAATCGCTCGATTTAGAAGAAATTATACAAAACTTCGTTTAACGCAAAATCATGAGAGATTATCTTCGTTAGCAAGGTTGAATATTGAAAGCGAGATACTTGAATCGCTCGATTTAGAAGAAATTATACAAAACTTCGTTAACAAGAAAAAATGGATCGGTTAGTATTTTCTAAGTTTAAGTACTATTATGCTCATTGTCATCACTATTTAGCTAAATATTTGTTATAATTTGAGAATTCAATAAACTAATTGTTAACTTTAGAAATAATGGATGAAAGGTTAAATTTTGAATCGGATAGGGGGGGGCACCAGTCTGGTAGCAGCATGGGGCACCACCGTGACCATCGTTACATTTGCTTTTCCTATTAGTGGAGCAGACGTTTCCACTTGTGATCTACGTTATCATCACGTTTAACGTTTTTGTGTAAGTATCGTGCCAAATATCTAAGATATAGCTATTCGTTGTATTTTCAAACAGGCCTAATTGTGTGCATCTGTCGTGGGGATACTGGGCGGTTGAAGAGAGGCTTTTGTAGTTTTTGTGAGAAGTACGAAGGTCAAAGTAACATACAGGCTTCCTAACAGATACATTAAATTTCATCCTAAAAATTACTTAAGAAAGACATTTTTTATAATCTTGTATTTCAAATGACTACGTAATCTTCAGATGAGTTTTTCTCCAGTCTGAATGTGAGGTAATAACACTTAAACATGGTTTTTGGCAACCGCTTGGAAGAGCGAATCATAAAACGTTTTCTTTCTTGGATAACAATTTTATATTCACTAATACAAGTTTTTCACTTTTAAAATTACTCAGTCTTTTAAAATTACTTTTAAAACTGATCTACAGTAAATGGAAACCTACTAGTTCATTTTAAGCTGTTTCTTCAAACTTCAAAATAAATATTTACATAGGATATAAATATAAATATTTACATAGGATATAAATAGCCTATTTTGTTCTACTTACTGTGTATTGATTTAACCTTTAAATTTATTCTCTACTAACTTCTATTAGCAATTTATTCAAAAGTCACGATTTAACAATAAACACAAAGATGAGACTTTTACGCTGCTACGTATTCTCTATCCTCTTCTACGGTGTAGAATCTTGGACTTTGACTGAAGCCACAACTAAAAACTTGGAATCTTTCGAAATGTGGCTTTACCGTAGAATACTGAGTATTTCATGGACATCACGTATAACTAATGTTGAAGTTCTTAGAAAGATGAAGAAAGAAAGGGAAGTTATTAACACAGTGAAGATAAGAAAGCTTCAGTATCTGGGAAATCTCATGAGAATTGAGCAGAGATTTTACTTATTGCAGTCCATACTACAGGGAAAAGTACTTGGAAAGAGAGGAGTTGGGCGACCGAGAAATTTAAGGACCTGGTTTGGCATGAATATGACTGACTTATTCTGTGCAGCAGTGCAGAAAGTTAAAATAGTCTGTATGATATCCAACATCCGAAACGGATAGGGATTATCAGAAGAAGAAGAACTTCTGTTAGAGCTAGCTGACTAGGTTTTAAATTCACATAATTATGATTTTATGTAATACATGCATAAATAAAAATTTATTTGTGTTTAGATTCTGTAATCTGTCTGCACAAAATTTCAAATAAAATTTTAACGAGGCACGTTTTAAATCAGATTCCTTTATTAGTGCATATTAGAAGGTGAGCGACAACAGCATACAATTGACACCCAATTAAGTTCGCTTTTATCTTAATTTGTCCGTGTTGTCTCGAGTCGAGAGTGTGGATCCACCTGTCGTAGCCGCGGACGGTTTCTTGTGCAATTAACCATGAAAGGGAGGTTGTCACGGCCTGACCGAGCATGATGGACGACCCGCGCAGCTGCAAGGCCACCTGTTCCCTGCTGACCCCGTACCAATGTTAGCAAATTACCCTACTACCTGTACAGTCGTTAAGAACAACAGTGTTAATGAGAGGTGCACTCATATAAATATTGCTTTTTAGTTGTGTGAATTAATTTTCCAGACGAACTTCAAATGCAACAAAACTAAAGTCTGTTGCGAATTTTTATTTTTATTTTAGTTTAAGAAAAGAATATACTTATTATAACTTAGAATAGCTTAAAACAATTGTCCTCCAAAAAAAGTCTGACATCTATAGGCACAATAAACACTTTAACAATTAGTTTTAGTTTGGTTCTAAACGAACTAAAAGTAATTCGATTTATGTTGCGCCCAGTGGCGTATCTAGAATTTGGTTGGGGGGGGGTCCGGTCGAGTCGGTTTCATACAAAGTTACGGCTAACGCAAATGCTGTGTAATAAACTTGTTTGTAGACCTATATTTAAAAAAGGGTTACTACTGTATTAGCGTACACAGCTGGGAAATTGATAAAACAGCTTAAAAATTAAGAAAATAACATAATTTCTCGTTAAATATCGACCCTCGAGATGGAGGGGGTACCGGCCTCGTTCGTTCCCCCCTTAAATACGCCCTTGTTGCGCATTCTGAGTAGGCTATAGCCTGTATGAAAATAATTGTTTAATGAAACTAATCATTCTTCTTCTTCTTGCAGTAATCTGTTTAGTCAGATACGTCAACCAAAAGAGACTACACAAATAGGCCTACCTTCTCTGTACATAGGATACCAACTACGGGTTTGTCCTAGTCGTAAATATAGGCCTACGGATATGTAGGTAGTTAACAGATTCCAATCGACTGTTAATGGAGAAATTTCGCTAAGCAGGAATAGTGATTATTGGTTTTCCTTCGCCTTCCGAATGTAAGCGATCAGGAAAACGGATAGTCGACACTTGTCCTCAAACCTACACGTCTGATATGGAAACAAAGTTTCAACCTTTGGTAATTTTGGTAAGAGTAATTTACTCTTAATTTACTTCAGTTTCTGATGGCGTGACTGGTGATCGTCTTGCTGGTCACCGACAGTTCCTTTAGAACCTTAACATAATAAAAAAAAGTATAAATGTCAAAATTTAAATTTTAAGCTCTTTTTTCTTGTACCTATTATAGACAAACGTCACATAACAATTTTATCCTTGTTACCCTTATGTAACCTCGAGGTGTTATAAAATTGATGTACCAGACAATAAAAGGGAGGCCTATGTGTCTAACATTCCTTTTTTTTTGTTGAACATGGCTTGTGATTTCACTTCCTAAGGATAGGCCTATATTAGGTATAATCAGCACACTCGTTCTTATTGAATGCTTTTTCATACAAATTTTCCCAAAGCACTAGTCCTCAGCAAGAGAAGTTAAAGGCGATGGATCTTAACACGTAATATTTAAGCGACATGGACTGGTATAATAGTTATTAACAGTAATTTATCTAAATTTCAGTGATAAGTTTAGAACTGTTATTAACGCGCACAAATAAATGTTACAAACGGTGAATTACCAAAATACATAGCCTACTGACAATACTTGTAGCTTACAAGTTAAATTGTTAAAAGCGTAATTTGGATAGATTTGGTCAGATAGCGTGTTAAAAAAGGAAGAGGCACTTTTTAAACTATAGGTGAACTGGCGACAGAGTTTGTGAGCAGGCTATTCAAATATTCCACACATAGGTCTTAACATAGCCTAAACGCTGGCAAAGATTGCGAATAAAAAGGCACAAACAGGACAAAACATGATCTAACTAGGCATGAAACTTGAAGTTTGTTGAAAAACGTAAACGTAAAGACAAAACAGAATTATCACTGTTGCACACCACTATAGAAAAATTATTCCTATTAGCACTTTCCGATCTGACGATGAGCTGTGAAGCTTGAAAGCGCTGATCGGAATAATTTTTCTATAGTGGTGTGCAACAGTGATAATTCTATAATCATTTAAAACTTCCGGGCTGAAAGGCCGTGGTCGAATGCTTTCTCTCACTGTTGCTTGTTCCCAGTTCATTGGGAGACTTGTTCGGCATACCACCTATTTCGAACATTTTTGCTACTGAAGATGGCCACGGGTGGTGTGGCCGAAACGTCTAGCTGCAGAACATCAAGCATTCGACCACGGCCTTTCAGCCCGGAAGTTTTAAATAATTATAGTGACACCGGCCGTGAAAGCCTACGTACTAAAATTAGTGATAATTCTGTTTGTGATTATAACCACTAACACAACTTTTTGATTAAATTTCTGTAAAGACAAAAATGAAGTGTTATTTTTAATAGCTTTAGGACACTAATGAAATTGTGTTCCTACAGAATAATTTACGTCAGTTTTCAATAATCCTTAGTACTGTAGTACTGCAATTAAAATGCTTAGTTTTGGTCCACATTTGTGACTGTTTAAGGAAATATAGTTTTGTCAATTCTTAAATATTGCAATAGCATTGACCTGTGCTATTTCTGTACCTAATTCGTAGTCCTTCAGTCTTTCGACTGGTTTGTACCCTCCCCGCATATACCCGTGGTGCGTGTGGTACTGACCACACCTAACTATACCTATGTTCCTATACCTATGTACCTAACTATACCTATAACTATGTGCGTGTGGTACTGTACCTAATTATAACTACTAAACTTGATGTCGAGAGTGACTTAATATTGAAATTACCAGACATTAAACCTATTACTGCAGAGCTAATTGTTCAAAAGCAGCTTCATTTTTCACATTAAACTATGTTTGATATAGCCTAATTAATATTATAATTTTGCAAGTTAAGAGAATTTTGATTTTAATAAATTTTAATAAAAATATAAGAGTGTATCATATTTACTGTTTGTTTTATTTCATAACTCAGACAGGGTCCGTGAAATTTTTAATTATTTGGGAGGGTCCGCGGATTGAAAAGTTTGGGAACCACTGCTATAGTGACCTCAGCTCCTCCAACAACCACACAGGCATCTACGTGTGTCTGTCACGTGATCACGTGATCCGATGGAAGCTGGAACAAAGAAATCAACAATTAACATATTTTAATAACATTTGAAGTTAACATTACATTAGATTATATTACGTTAAATGATGTTACACATTGTCAGATTTTAACTGATGCAAGACTACAACAGATAAATAAGACATTTAACCTAATCGTTAACCAAATGTTAAATTCGTAGTGACCGTCAATCAATGAATTTTTCGGGTGAAGGGTTTGTGAGGATCAGTCAAAAAGTATAACACAAATTTTAAATTATTTGTGTCGACGTTTCGACAATATGTTTTATATAATATGTAGCTATAATATGTTTTACTATGCTATACGTTGACAGGTATATGTATAAACGATTTATGTACCAATTATAATATATAATTGTTGATTACTGCTTTCATAATAAATTACAAATACTATTAATCTATATTATGAGTAGACTATTTTAAATTGTAATATTGTATAAATTATGTTCTGGGATATTATAATTTTCTCGTTGTATTCAAGGAAAACAATATATAATAATGCAATTATTTTGATGTAAACAAACTGTTTCAACTCCTTCACATATACACGGATACACCTATTTGCACGCCCGCGCGCACGCACACACACAAACACGTTCACTCAAATAATTGATCTGTTGTGTTTGACATTTTCTTTTGTATTCATACACAGGTCCTGATGATGATGATAATAAATATTGACGAAATGTCGACACGAATTATTTAAAATTTGTGTTAAGTATACTTTTTGATCGATCCTCACAAACCCTTCATCCGGAAACTAATCGTTAACAATTTTTTTATTCACTTTGAAAAATTTGACTAGAGAGGTTAGTGATGAAGCATAATGAAAGTGTATTAATCGATACTGTCGGCGCAAATTATAGAAAATCGTTTCTTAACAAGAACGACTTTTTCCTGACGATACAAAATAAGAATTAAAAATAGGTTATTAGTTGTATGCTACTATAATATGAAATATCTACTACGTTTTACTTTACCTTATTGTTGGTCTACGTAGGATGTAAGATAAAGTCGAATGTAATTTTTCTTCTTAGAAAGTAACTGGAGGAATCAACCGATTCAAGTTGTTGGGACGAATTCGGGTGAAACGTAGGCTACGACGGTACAGGCCTACACACAAAAGTTGGAAAGTTAGCACCGGGTCGTTGTACATGAACACAAAGTGCCATACCACAGTTTACTGCCTTTAGAAAGTAAAACCCCGTTGTCTGAAACCTTGAAAAATAATCGTTTTACAACATTATATTGTGCGGTGGGTTCGATCCCCAGTCACTCAGTCTAAACAGCTGTAAATCACAGCAGACGATGTAACGACATTGAAAACAGCTGTTAGTTATAACTGATAGCCTGGTGTACTAGGTTTACTAGATTCCAAGAGTCTTTTTAGTTACCGAGTTTGTACAGCCAAATAAAAACTAATAATTTAATTAAAACTATATTTTGTGTTTTTATATAATTTATTACATAATAAATGTAAACAAAATATAGAGCCTATTGGAACTTCGTACCTTGTAACATCAAAATATATATTTTAATTTCCAACAAATTAAAAAAATATTTAAATAAAGAAAAGTTTTTAATATTAATATTTTGTTATATATTTTCATTTCTTTCTGACGTCTCCTCGTATTTCTCTTACGAGAAAGATAGGTTGACGTAAGGTGTGTTAGTACAAAAATTATGAATGTCGGCTTCGGTTACGCTACCAGTCGATTAGATGAGTCACAGATCTGTGGAATGAGTGAATGATGATTGAATCGTTGATAAATGGAATAACTTATCTGCAATCCGATCCCAATAATCGGAAACAAAAATAGGCCTAGGTATGGGATCGTTTCGTATTAACGGGTTTTTCAGGATTACCGGTATTCACGAATCAAACTGTAGGCCTATTATCTGTTCTGTCAAACAAATGTTCGTTAAACACGTTTTATAGCGAATAAAAGTAAAAGTTTTTCTTACGGTAATGTTTTACAATTATGGCACGAAAGACTTTGCCATCAAAATGTAAAACATGTGAAGAATTTTTTGAAAAATCTAAATATAAAATTTACGGATGAAAATTTCTTTTGTGAAGGTTGCGCTTATGGCAAAAATCATAGATTGCCTTTTCACAAAAATATCGATCGTGCCACTAAAACTCGCGAAATAATTTACCGGTATACTGACGTTTGTGGTCCTATGGAAGTAGAGTCTCTCGGTAGAAAGTTATATTTTGTTTCTTTTAAAGACGTTTTTTCAAGTTATAGAGAAATTCATTTTATTCGAGAAAAATATGAAGTAATAGAAAAACTAAAATCATTTTTTATCGGGGTTGAGAATCAATTTGCAACAAATATTAAAGAAATTCATTTTGATGGTGGTAAAGAATACGATAATAAAGCTGTGATCTCTTTTTTAAATAGTAAAGGTATAAAATATTCGATTAATGTTCCATATAAGCCCGAACAAAATTCAATTGCAGAGCGCGATAACCGAATCATTGTAAAGGCTGCTCGATCAGTGTTATATTCAAATTCAAACTTACCTCTATTCTTATGGGCAGAAGCAGTGACTACTGCTGTACATGTAATTAATAGAACAGGCCCAACAAAACAAAATAATAAAACTCCTTATGAGTTATGGAATGGAAAAACAGCTACTGTTGATAGATTTAAAATATTTGGAACCATGTGTTATGTACATATATCAAAAGAAAAGCGTAAGAAACTTGATAAAAAATCGATGAGGGGTTATCTGGTCGGATATCATGAGGATTGTAAAGGTTATCGTGTATATGTTCCGGAAGTGCGAGATGTCATTATAAGTAGAGATGTACTTTTTAAACCTGAAAGAGTATTAGCTGATTCAATTATTTTGAATTCTTTGAACAATAATAATAAAGAAAATGAAATTATAACTCCTAAAAATAATGAACTTTTACTTAAAAATGAATCAAATGAGTTTGAAGAAAGAGAACCTCTACAATCTTCAAATAGCGATAACAATGAAACTGGACGACAATTGCGCGATAGAACAAAATTAAAACCTACAGAATATTATGGATGTCCGATCACGTTTATTGCTGACAAGTTACCATCTAATTATAACGAAGCAATTACAAGTAAAGAAAAAGATAGTTGGCAAGCTGCAATCCAGGACGACTCTTTGTATGAACTCTTTGTATGAAAATAAGACATGGGTATTAGTGGAAAAGCCAAAAGATAAAAAGGTTGTCTTGATTATTCATCTCTTCTTTCACAGCACTAACACTTAACTAAAAATGAACTTTTTCATGTGAAAACTTACTGATTTTATTGGACGCGTTTCGGCTTACGTATCCGCCTTCTTCAGCTTTGGTAACAGCTAACCAAAGCTAACAGCTGTTACCGAAGCTGAGGAAGGCGGATACGTAAGCCGAAACGCGTCCAATAAAATCAGTAAGTTTTCACATGAAAAAGTTCATTTTTAGTTAAGGGATAAAAAGGTGATTAACAATCGTTGGGTTTTTGTGAAGAAGCTCAATCCAGATGGTACAGAACGTTATAAAGCGCGGTTGGTTATTAAAGGTTATTCGCAACAGAAAGATATAGATTATAAAGAAACTTTTAGTCCGGTTGTTCGCTTTGATACAATAAGATTAATACTTAGTATTTCTGCTCGTGAAAATTTACATATCGGTAAATTTGATATAAAAACGGCTTTTTTATACGGTGACTTAAAGGAAGATATATATATGAAACAACCTGAAGGTTTTGATGATGGAAGCTCACGCGTATGTAAATTAATGAAAAGTTTATACGGCTTAAAACAAGCACCAAGATGCTGGACTGAGCACTTCACTAATTTTCTTGTAAATTTAGATTTTTTCAAAGTACGGGTGACCCACGTTTATACATATATAACAAAAATAATAATAAGATCTTGTTAGCAATTTATGTTGATGTTGGACTTATTGCAGCTTCAAATGAAAGTTTGATTGATAAATTGTTGAATGATTTGAGTAAAAAATTTAAAATTACTAGTACTAAAGAAGTTTCTAATTATCTTGGAATGGAAATTTGAAGATTGAATGATGGGTCTGTTTTCATTCATCAAAGTACTTATATTAACAAAATCTTAGAAAAGTTTAATATGTCAGAAGCTAATATTGTATTCACGCCAATTGATTGTAATCATGATGAATATTTATCAAAAACTATTGTAAGTAATGTACCTTATCGTGAAGCTGTCGGCAATTTGATGTTTTTGCAAATTGTAAGTCGTCCGGACATAAGTTTTGCTGTAAATGTTGTATCTAGAGTTTTAGACAAACCAAGTGTAGCTCATTGGTCAATTGTTAAACGAATTTTACGTTATCTAAAAGGAACGATTGATTTTGGATTACTATATTGTAAGGATGGCAACTTTAAAGCTTATAGTGATGCTGATTATGCTAGCGATACAGTTACACGTAAATCAACTTCTGGCGTAGCTTGTATGTATGCAAATGCTGCAATTATTTGGCGAAGTAAGAAGCAACAATCTGTATCATTATCAACATCCGAGTCAGAATCTGTAAGTGCAGCATTAGCAACAACTGAAATAATGTGGTTACAGAAGCTATTTAATGAATGCGATTGTAAGACTGATAAATATGATTTATATATAGATAATATGAGTGCATTAAAACTTGTAAGTAATCCTGAATTTCATCACAGGACAAAACATATTGATGTGAAATATAATTATGTACGTGATTGTTTTCAAAATGGAGAAATTGATGTACATTATGTTAAAAGTGATGAACAAGTCGCTGATATACTTACGAAAGCTTTGTCAAAACCAAGATTTGTTTATTTAAGATCTAAACTTGGACTTAAGAGTAAAAATGATTTTTTTAAATTAATGTGATTGTGAGAATGTAGAGTTTTAGGGAGGGTGTTGAGAATATACTAGAAAACTCTACATTCATTTTTAAGTAAGTGTACCTGTCATTGTAGAAGTGAAAGTTTGTATTGTGCGGTGGGAGGTCGAGCTGCCTAGGCGGGGCCTCAACCCGCACACATGCGCGTTTACTGTGAGAGTCTAGAAAAGTAATGTTCTCGAAGTTTTAAATAAAAGGAAAGATCTGGAAGCTGTTTTTCTATAGGCCTATAAATAGAGATGCACTCGACAAGTACAGTTCAGTTTTAAATGTGCTCTTGTAATGTGTATTTCGTGTGTCCGTTTTATGTATACTTGCTACTAAACTGTTCCTTCAATAAAGCGTGTGTTTGCTCCTGTACTTAAATTAGCCTATTCATTATTCTTACCCATATCTCAACAATTGTGTATCGTGTTATAAAGAACAAAATTGCGGTTCGTCTCCTGACAGCTAAATGTAATCTCCACCTAAATGCATTTTATCACAATCCGAGGCTTGATACTCGCAAGATCTGATGTTTTTATTGCAATAGTATACTGGCTGATAACAGCGTACGGATTCGTACACGCGTGGCCGGACGTTTAATACCAAACCTTTCGCCCTTTCTATGATGCGACATCGTCAGTTATTAAACTTCAACTTTACCGCGGACGACGCTGCATCATAAAATGTGCGAAACGTTTGGTGGTAGTAAAAAATGAAATGGCCGTTACAAAATGATACAACGCTTACCGATTTTCAGTCAGTTAACAGGGCACAATAGCCTATAGGCCTAATAAAGTATGATAATGTAACGTTTTGACGTATCACCAAAATTTATTGTAACATTACAGACGATTGTTAGGATACCCAATCACAATTGGGTTGTTGTTTGTAATCATAAGTTCATTGTCATAACAAATCGTCTACTTGTGACAACAAATATTTTCCAAACACGAACGTTTTAAATTGTGTATACCTAGCTGATACAATCTCACTAAACCTTTCATTACTTAGAGATAATAATATTAGTAAAAGCCGTTTGTGAACAGTGGCATATCTAGAATTAATAATCTAGGTTAATTAATCTAGAATTGCCAAGGGGGGCCGTTCGAGTCGGCTCGAAGAAAACAGGACTAATAAACATCGCTATCTATGTAAGTGAGATAAACATTCAACATTTTAAAATCGTGAGATAACGTACTGAAATCAATCCGATTAAAGTTAACAGTAATAGGCCTAGGCCTAACACAATAAAAATACGCGTTATTGAAACGTCGCTTAGGAAATACTTATTGACTAAATTGGTTTCTTATAGGCCTACCTATTTCATATTTCAGACGTAGGCCTATACGCAAATGCTGTGTAATAAACCTGTTTGTATATTTAAAAAAGAGTTGCTACTATATTAGCGTACAAAGCTGAAGAAATAATAAAATAGCCTAAAAATTAAAGAGATTAACAAAATTCGTCAACTTTTTTTTACTCACTGGGTGGGAGGGTCCGGTCCCCCCCATAAATACGCTCCTGTTTGTGAACCAAAAAAATGTTGCGATTAAAGTTAGATCAATAACAGTCCAATTTATGTAACTGAAAATCCGACTTGTAACCGATGTCAGGCAGAACACAGAACAGGATAAGTCGAAGAGATAACTCCACTGTGATGTGGTAATCTAAAGGGAATGACGCGCAGATAGCAGTAAGTCTTCCCGGAGAAGAAAGTAGAGAAAGGAGAAACTGAAGAAAACGAACAAAAGCGTTGATAAAACTTTAAATTGACTCATACTAAATGGTATTACATGCAAATGCTATTATTTGTCAATACTTAGGCCATATCATGCACAACTAATGAGAACAAGGTTTACAAACGGAAGTCTGTACAAAGGAACGTGGTCACCGTTTAACATGCGCTTACATTATATAATCGAAAGAAGTATCAAATAGGCCTACTACGTTCCTTATTCTCTCGAGTGGCTGACACGGTAAAGCTGAAGGCAATTACATGGGTCTGCAAGTAGCTAGGCCTAGGCTATATAGCGTACGCTGCGGGGGAGAGAATACCGGTATTGCGTGCTTGCAGTGAGCTTCTTCAAGGAGCGTCAAAGATAAGTCGTCCCGCTGCGTGGAGGGTGAGTTTAACGCAGGGTGTTTCTCGAAGAACAATGCCGGGCACCCCCCGTCGCTCTACTGTTCTCCACTGTTTGACTTTACAGCCAAAACTAACAACTTTCAACGATTGTTCACATATTTATCATTGTCAGTCAGTGTCCATTGCTTTCACATGTATTACTCACTTATCTGTGGTCCACATGTGCTGTGCTTCTGTTCGTAGCGTTCACCCATTGTCTAGCGCACGCACGCGCGCGCGCGCGGGGTTGAACAATATAGCTTACTTCTGTATCCTGTCTCCTAGTTTTCTCATTGCGTGCAAAAGGTTACACACTGAAGGTTTCGGATCACCACTGATTTAATAAATTGTTTCAATTTATAATAATATCTGGAATTTGGCTTAGAGGGGTCCGACGTCGGGTCGGCTTCATACAAAAGAAAAAAACAAGTTAAGATTAATTCACCTTTCTACTTTAAAGTGGCTGAAAAACCCGTGATAGCATCCTGAAATCAAGCGTTATTGAAACATTGTTAAAATGTTTTGATCGCATAGCCCTACTTATTGACCGAATTCATTTTCCTGTATTTCATATTTCAAACGTAGACTATACGGCAATGCTGTGAAATAAACCTGTTTCTATAGCCTACTTTAAAATGAGCTACTACGCTGTTTGCGTACACAGCTGTAAAAAATAAAATAAAACAGTCTAAAAATTAACAGATACAGATTAACAAAATTTGCCAACTTTTTCGACCCTCTGGGGGTCCGGTCCCGTTCGCGCCCCTCCGTCGTAAATAAGTACGCCCCTGCCAACCAACCCTTTTGGCTTCATTGTAATAATGTCATTGGAATTTCGCGTTTCGTTATCTTTTTATGGTAGAAACTAAAACAGAATCGTCATTGCCTTCTCTGTGCCGTTGTTTTGACCGATACACGCTCCTTCATATTGCCACCTAAGGGAATCTGATGTAGACCTACCCAATGTAAGCCTTCACCCTTGACTCTGCATTCCGGTGCCGCTCTCACGAACTTGCTACGCCGTGGAGACCAATTCAGCCTCACGAAATGGTTCGGCTAGTACCGTACGTGGAAGATGGGGCCACTGCGAAGAGACCCTGATTTCATAAGATCTTTCTAGGTAGGGTAGTGTTTATTTTAGTAGTGTATTATTCCCAGTGGTAGTGTGGAGGATGAGAACGACGCCCCGGTCGCTCGGATGAAACGTATCTGTAGGGCAAGGGTAGGGCCTACTTGAGGGTACCCTTTTATGCTCGAGGTCTTCTTTAATTGCAGTCAAAGTTGTCTGAAGATCTGTTGCTGAAAGCCAATTTGATATTAATTAGGCTAGTAGTTCTATAATAATACAAAAACTAAAACAGACACACACACAAACACAGGTTGCTTTCGAAGTTTTGTATGGCTTCCTCTTCTTCATTACTCTGTAGCCTACTAACTATATTAAGTTTCTTGAAAAGTGGTTCTTTTTTATACAACCAGAAAAGTGTACGTCAGAAAATCTGCCCCTACTTCGACGTTTCGACAAAATTCATGGTGGAAGGTACAGACTCAATAAATAAGTAGGTCCAAAGAATAGGTCCATGGGCTACACAAAATACATTACTTTAAAAGGATAGTTTAAATTAAGAAAAAAAATCCGAAACAAATAAAGATCAACTTTGTCATGTTTACTTGCTAAACTGCTACTTGTCATGTTCTGGAGGAGGCCTTTCAGTGTTTCCACTATTTTCAAGTCCTAAACAACGACCTAGTATATTTAATTTTCCATAAAGATACATAGTTTCTAATTTTATCCACAATTTGTCACAATATTTGTTACTTTAGTTACTACCTTACCATTATTATTTATCTTAATTTTCGCATAGTTTGGTATTATGTCCCTAAACATGCATTGTTTGTTGAGCCATATTTTGCTAAGCAAATATTTAAATATCACTCTTACCTTATGTAACTTATCGCCATTTTCCACGTGGAATACGATGTTATTGTTCATCTTGTTAGTTGAATTAGCAGTCTCTGTAATTCCAACTTTGTCGTGTTTATTGCTAAACTGCTACTTGTCATGTTGTGGACTACACTGTGGTGAAAACATTGAAAGGCCTCGTCCGGAACATGGCAAGTAGAAGTTTAGCAAGTAAACAAAGTTGGAATTACAGACTGCTAATTCAGATAACAAGATGAACAAATAAAGATCAACTTATGATGTTCTGACTTCAGGACCAGCGATTGTGATCTGCAGGTTGAGCACCTCTGGTCTGTTCTACAGGTAGGCGGCTGTACTACAGAGTGAACTTGCTCGTACACAGTTGTATAGGCTATTATTCAGTGAAATTCTCTGAGTGCGGATGTAGGCCTATCTCCAATAAAGTTACCGCGCGCCTACGAATTTGTTTATATTTCTGATGACCATCTAAAGTCAGGGCTGCCACGTGCACCAGACGTAAGCGGCCACATGAAAGGGGCGGCAGGGGACTGCCCGTGGCTAGAGTCGTTAAATTCATATGTCAGAATGAAATACTGTCTCGGCCAGAAGGATAACATTCGGGAGCCTTTGATGTAGGCCTAATGTGTTCTCAATTGGACGGTACTTGCCGATACCGTCTCTGTGCACTAATCAGATTGCACCGTTAATTAAGTGAGTCCACATTGCCATAATTATTATTCGTCAATCGCAGCTTATCCCTTCAATGCAGCCAACCCGTCGAATCGCCGTTGCTTAATGATATGCAGAAACATGTCAACAACGTAACTACACTGACGGGAGATAAAACATTAATTACCATTGATAACAGTTGCTTTCATGCTGACTGTCATCGTTCTGAGCAAGGAACAGTGCCGTATCTAGAATTTCGCCTTGGGGGGGGGGTCCGGGGTCGAGTCGGCTTCATCAAGAGAAAAAACCAGTTAAGACCAATCAACATTACTATCTTTAAACAGAGCACAACCTCGTGGAAGCCGGGGAGTGGAAGACACTTCAGCCAAGGCAGGTTGGCTCTGTAGTAACACAAGTATGCGTATATTCGTTCGGGGATGGTGTGGAATGAAGACAGTAGAACAAACAAGCAGTGGCGTATCTAGAATTTGGCCCGGGGCCGGGGTCGAGTCTGCTTCGTCAAGAGAAAAAACAAGTTAAGCCCAATCAACGTTACTAACTTTAAAGTGGCTGAAAAACGTGTGTTAACATCCAGAAATCATTCCCATCAAAGTAAACCGTAATAACTCAATAAAATCGACGGGTTATATTGAAACGTTGTTTACAAGATAGGCCTACTTATTGACTGGATTGACTTTCCTAACTTATATTTCATGTTTCCAATTTAGATGTTAATGCTGCGTAATAAACCTGTTTTAAAAAAGAGTTACTACATTACCGTACAGAGCTAACAAAATAATAAAACAGCCTAAAAATTAAGAGATCAACAAAATTTGTCCATTTTTTCGACCCTGGGGGGGGGGGGGGTTAGATTACTAAATATAATTAGGCCTACTTGAGCATGCTTTCAAAAGTAATTTACCTTCAAACGTTTGTACAAACAACAATTATTACTCGAATATTTCTCGCATTGTCCAGTGTCAACAGGGGTATAGTCGTTTTCAAAACTAAAAATAATAAAAAAAAAACTAAATTATTTACGGTGTCCCATGAACAAGCAAAGACTATCAATCCTGGTTATTGCATCCATCGGATATGAAACATTTGAAGGAATTCATTTGAAGAAAAATTGTTAGGGGTAGGGTCTATAATGGCCTGTTTATTTATTGTTTATTAATTTGTCCTTTTGATTATAAATTTTACTCTTTGCGTCCGTACCAATTATTAATTAAAATAATATTAAATAGTGTGGCAACAGTAGGGATCTGAAGAGTACGGTCATTGCTCAAAGGATCCTATCTGTAATCAGACGTAAAATAGCAATCTACAGACAGACTTTTTAAGTCTTTCTGGTTCAGATACCCTCACACCTAAATTTTATTATTTCTTATGCAGTGTTGCCTAATGTTCAGTTATGTACAGAGAACAATCTAAAAGTGAAAATCTAATTATGGTAAACGAATTTCAAATTTTGCTCTGTCATTTTCAAGGTAGTAGATAGGCCTAAATTTTTACCTGAGCGTTTCTTCAACAAGAATATCTGAGGAAACTAGGGTTCAGTGCATGTCCGGATTAAGGCTATGGGGGGCCCGTGGCTATTTAAGAGGAGGGGCCCACGTATGAAATTTTCGCGTTTTGCACAATATTTTACTTTATTCAGACGATCATTTAATGAATATAATAAACAAAATATTGTTCTTAAACCGTATTTTTACTCACATATTTTTTTAATTTTATACTGATTAAATAGATGCTGAAACTGTTTACTATTATTTTATTTCGCAGACCTTCTGTAGGCCTACCTAAACATGTCCCCAAGTTTCATTTAAATCCGTGATCCGCACTTCAGGTACTCTCCTTGTCAGTGCGGGTGCGGTTTCCCTTGGTCGCAAAATTTTATTTATTCGCTCGAAAATAAGAATTTTTAAATGGTCGGGCATGGGGCCCCCCACAAGCGGGGCCCGGGGCTATAGCCCCCTTAATCCGGCACCGTGATGGTAAATAAGAAATTGTTTACCTGCTTTAAAATAAAATTTGCATAGGTACGGAGGAGCTCAGTGGCTAGGCCTAGACCTAGGCCTACACTACATTTCGTACAGGATTATATTCCCCCTTGAGCAACAAGAACTGTTGCCACTACTGCTGCTGATATTGATACTACTAATACTACTACTACTACTACTACTACTACTACTACTACTAACTACTAGGCTACTACTACTACTACTACTACTACTACTACTACTTCCACTACTTCCACTACTACTACTACTACTACTACTAATACTACTACTACTACTAGTATAGTACTACACCGATAGGCCTATACACTGTTGGGTGATATTCTCATTCCTTTTCTCTTGTATCTCGCGCTAAATAGGGCTATGCATGTGTGTAGTAGGCTGTATGTATAGGCCTACATGATACAAAAAGAATGAAACATGATGATTATTCTCTTAGGTCAAGAGAATAAGGTAACACGATTCGAACAAATAGCATCAGTCTTAAGGCACAGTAGCCTATGATCCCCTTGTAGAACTGCGTCTTGCTCCTTTGTGTTGTCTATAGGCCTATTCAATACACGCACTGATAATGATAATAATTATTATTTTCTTAGCCTATTAGGCTATTATTAGTGTGTTATTAGCCTACTAGTATGCACCCTGAGCTACAGAACTCGCTCCCTATTTTGAACGAAGTAGGCCTACATTTATTATTAGATACATCTTGATATTAGTTAGGCTAATTTTTCAATTATCAGAAAATTAAGAAAATTCCGATTACCCTACTATTAGTAACAATTGTTAAACAATAGGCTAATGAATGCTAAAACTTTCAAAGCATCCTTTTAGTCAGACACCCGGCTGGTTTTTTACAATTTTCAAATTTTTGATCTCATTTTTATGGGCTCTGGAGTCAAAAAAGTATGAAAATTCCAAAACTGTACAGTTTATTTAGATTTTAGTTAAAATGTCTTTTATTTAATAGGTCTATCCCACATGGAGTTTTCAAATTTTATCAAACTTTGGCCCCCCTTTTTGGGCATGGAGTCCAAAGGGTTTGAAATTTCCAAAACTGAACACTCTGCGTTCAGATTTTACTTGAAATTTGACATGCCACACGAAGTTTTGCTATTTTACCAAAAGCTGCACCCACTTTTTGGCCCTCGGCGTCCAAACAATTTTTAACATTTTCAAAAACATTCATATTTTGGTTAAAATTTCTTTTAATTTCATACCCCAGATCGGGGTTTGCGATTTTTTTTTCAAAATTTTGACCCTCTCACATTTTTGCCTCCCGCCCCCTACAACAATAAGGTTTTGTAAGGTAGGACACGCATGCCAAGTTTTACGAAAATCAGTTGATGCGTTCAAGAGTTATCGTGAGACTACTCCAAATAGAGGCCTGTAGCCTGATGGACAGACAGACAAATGGCATAGGCTACGTATTGCGTTAAAATTAAGAACTCGCTCATTCAATTAATAGATTCGTCATTGTTATCTACGCCTTGTTGCTTCAATCATTCGCTTCTGATGACCGTGTCTCTTTAATTTGAATTATCCTGTGCGATTATTGTTGTATCAAGCGAGTAGTAGTGGTAGTAGTAGTAGTAGTAGTAGTAGTAGTAGTAGCCTAGTAGTTAATAGTATAGTGGCTTAGTATTGTGTTTACAACACCGCCAGAACCGAAGATTGTTTCAAACGTTGTGTAGAGTAAAAGTTTGAGAAAGGCCGAGTTCTACTTTTTAACCAAAGCTTCATTTTGATTTCCAGGTGAGTAGGCTACTTACACTTATTGGTCTACTAAGTTTGTAAACGATAGGCTATGTGTTATCAGTAATGTCTACTAGACAAGGAGTAGTCTATAATTTCCTGTGACTTAGCCGAATCAATTAACCTTAGGCTTATCTATCACTAAGCTATTATTACTATTGTCGCTAGTAACAACAACAACAATAATAATAAATCCCATGAGAAACGGTATAATTTATAGAGATAGTGACTGTGACAGAATTTTGAGAAGACAGACTAAGAACAGCAGGGGCGTATTTAGTCTTACGTACTTAGTCCCGTATTTACAAGGGAGGGAGACGAACGGGACCGGGCCCCCTCCCCCGAGGGTCGAGAAATTTAAAGAATCTTGTAAATCTCTTAATTTTTAGTTTTTTTATTTTATTTTTTCCAGCTGTGAACGCTAATATAGTAGTAGCTTTTTTTTAAATACAAAAACAGGTTTATTACACAGCATTAGGGTAGGGGTCTATAGGTCTACGTTTGAAATATGAAACAGCCTATAGAAAAATCAATTCATTTAATAAGTAGCCTATATTTTAACAGTGTCTCAATAACACGTAGGCTACTTTTATTGAGTTATTGCCGTTTACTTTAATGGGACTGATTTCAGGATGTCATTACGCGCTTTCAGCCACCTTAAAAATAGTAATCTAGATTAGTCTTAACTTGATTTTTCTCTTGATGAAGCCGACCCGACCCCGGGCCCCCCAAAGCCTAATTCTAGATACCCCACTGAAGAACAGTCGGTTGGTCTAGCAGTCAGAAACTTCACAAGAACACGATCAATTCTTTGAACTATTTTTCTGTAGAAAAGCGCGTGCCAATGATGAACCTATCACGTCAAAACGAATGTAAGATAATGTAACATTGGAGACAGAGGTTTTCATAGAAGTTATTGCTTACAAAATCGTAAGTGACAGAATTCGCTCGAGCCTCAGGCACGTGTTGGCTGTGTAAACTTGGAATCCAATGTTATTTTGTGGTTATTTCTTTTAGCGTTACAACTACATCAACTTCCCAACTGTCAATCGATGAGCAATATTTGCTTAAAATAAAATATGTAAGACGAGACGGTGCTACGTTTGTCCGATCCATTCTGTTATTAGAAAATACCGGTACTTTTACTAACAAAAAAAACAAGGCTATATCACAAATTGATATAAATGTAAACAAAAAATGCTGTGTAATGTAACAAGAATAATAACTCGTAATAAAAAAAAAGTACGATTAGTGAATAGGGTTAAAAGCATGGTGTCAAAGCGGATATGGGCAAACATTTGAATTGAATGAAGAAAAACGGTCGTTTTTTAAGAGGCGGTAACAGGAAGTAGTCACCGGCGGCACGTGATGGGCGGAGTTACGTCGACCAATGGGATCGCGGGAGGAGGACTTAATTGCGCAGAAGCAGATGATATATAACAGGTTTATTTAATAAACACGGCAGCCTTCATCAGGTAATAGTACCTACACGCGAACGCAAACTGTCAAAGCCTACTCACGGCTTTTACTATATAAATAAAACGTTTATTTTTAGGCGTATTTAAATTCACTCAATTCAAATTAAGTGATGTAAACATATTATATAATATATAGGCCTATACAAATTTAGAAGCTTGATTTATCAAATTATTCGAGGGATACTGTAATAAAACCAACAATGAACAAATTAAACACTACAGTAGGCATTTAAAATATGAACTAATTACTTAATATAAATTAAGAGATGAACTAATAGCCTACAGTTACAGGTAGTAGACCTAGGTCCATAGGCCTATGTGTCAGAGCATCTTTTAGTGTCGCCTAGTGGCAGGTATTAGTGCCGGTGCCGAAAAGTGAGAAAATGAGGATCAGATTTATAATATGGCAGGGAACTCCTTGAGCAACAAAATTTCAAAGTGAGCTTTTCGTCTAAGACCGTGAAAACCGGGTACTTTTTTTCATTCTACCTGTCCTAAGCATTTTATTAACCTTAGGCTTATTGGTACTTTACCAATATAGGCTACCTTTATTTATACCTTATTTGGTACTTTACCAAATGTAAATAATTTTCACTTATTATTTTTATTTCTATAAAAAATTAAAAATTTACAAAAAAACCTTCTTACAATACTAAAAACCTTATAGATTTAAGACCCAACGAAACCCCAGGTTTCAAAAATGTTTAACATGATGCTGACGCTAGGTTAAAAAAAGTTAAAAACTATTGCTTATCAAAACAGAACTATTTGAAATGCTTTTTATTTTATTTTTTGCAAAATAAATACTAGGCCTATAACATACATAAAACAAATTATAAGCCTATTCATGTTCACCACAAATGTTAATTTCACGATGCTCTACTATGTGTTGCTGGAGTGTTTTCCTAACATAGTTTTCATAGGCCTATATTAAAATTGTATGGTGTTGACAATTTAACTTACAGGCATAGGCTACTAGGTTATTCATAAAAACAGTAGCCTAAATCAGATAATGACATTTTTAACTAGGTCTGTACTTCTCAGAATAAAACACGTAGTTAAGATTACATTCTACAGTTACTTTCACTTACTGGAAACGACGTTAACCCTTGCTGAATAGTCTTAAATAGAACTCGGTTAAAGAAGACGCGGTGGTAGGTGAGCCCCCCAGGGAGTCGTGAAAGTTGTATAAATGAGCGAGGGGGAGAATGGAAAGGAAAAGACAATATATTTAGAAGCCAGCTGGAAAACTTCATTTCTCTTTTTGTATCGAAGTCACTAATTTTAACAATAGACATAGTAAATAATTTCCTTTATCCGTCTTGTGACTTCTGCTTACAACGTTGGCCTATAGGCCTATTAATGCTTTTCGGAACAAAAGTTCCATTATCATTTTATTACTCCTTCTAGGTCATCAACATGAAAATAAAATTACTTAAAAACATTTACACATTATATTTGATCACTATTTAAAGCCTTACGCGAAGTTTGGTGCGCACTTTGATAATTCATTCGACCACTAGCTGGAATATTTCAGCTGCAATACTTTAAAAGTAGACTATAATTTATAAATAATATAATAAAATATAATAATGTAATAGACCTATATTTATTTTAAAAGATAATTTTTTTAAGAATTTTAGTGAAGTTTTAGATAAAACATATTTTTATTTTTAAATGATAGGCCTATGGTTTTCCAAGTGTTATTTTATTTACTTCTTTAAATTAAAAACAATTGGTTTAAACTAGGCAGGGTGTAGAGTCGTTGATTTCTTGATTTCTCTAGTGACCGATTAGGCCTACTTCAAGTTACAATTCTACTCTAATACAGCTTATACAATAATTTTAAAAGGGAAATAAGGACTTGTCTTTTATGTGTGCTACGCATGTTTTTTTGAATTAATTATCTGTGTACCTAGGCCTATTATAAGTTTCACTAATATGTGACTATAAACATTATTAGTCTATAGCAGGGTAGGTTTTAATAAAACCTGGATTTTATAATTTATAATAAATTATAGTTTGTAATATAGCCTAGCGCTATAGTGATTTGCTTATTGATTTGCTTATTCCTATATAATTAGCCTACTATAGGCCTAGCTATAAATTTTATTTATTAAACTAGGCTATTTATTGACATTATAGGCCTACTTGTTATTCAAGAGGCTAAAACTGTATTTCTTCACTCGTTTGTTCACAAAAAGAAAATTAGACTTATAATAAGGACAACGGGAGGGGGGGGGGACAAAAATTAAACGGATAAGCGCAGACATTAGCTAAGTAAGTAGCAGTAGGCCTAAGTAGCTAAGTACGATTGGAATCCAGGCAACAACAAGCAAAATAATGTAGGCCTATAGCCTATATAGGCCTAGGCCTACAAAGTGACGGAATTATAGAATTCTAAATTTGTTTGAAGAAATCTAAAGGTTCTGTTGTTCTGAAGCGAAGTCGGGTTATCTGAACAAGTAGGTCTAGTCTGAAATTAGTAGCCTATAGGCCTATTAGCTTGTATGAATATCTTGACTGCAGGCTACATGATATCTTTATGGCCTAGTCTACGAATTTTAGGACTATTCTTTGACCTATAGGCCTACTATCATAATTTCATAATTATTATGTGCGCTCATAATTATTATGAAATTATTATTATTTCATGTGTGTGTGTGTGTGTGTGTGTGTGTGTGTGAGAGAGAGAGAGAGAGAGAGAGAGAGAGTTTGTACTTCCGATGAAGAGAGTGTAACATTGTCCATTGTAAACGGTAAAACTTCCAAGACGCCTGTTATTCTGCTATTAAATATACGCCTATATAGGCCCACGTGAAAGTAAAAAAAAATGTTCTCCAGAATAAAGTATGCAGTTGCATGCTTAAAACTCAATAAGCCTATAGACTTTTAAATTAACACGGTGGTGTCTTCAGCTTTATTTTCTAATCATAACAAAAAGTGTTCACTTCAGTGCCTATCTGCCAACAAGACAGACTTCAAATAAATTAATTTACCTTTCAATAATACGCCGTGTGACTTCTTATAAAACTCTTTTATTACGCGTTTCGGAGACTATGCTCCATCTTCAGATAGTAAAATAAAACTATGTCACTCTTACGAGATCGTTAATTAATAAAATGTCAAATTGCATAAGAACTGTTCTTATGTTGGGTGTTGGGTGCGCAACCGTTCAAGTTCAATCTGCTACTCAAAATAGGTGTAGCAGATTGAATTTCAACGGGCGCGCACTCAACACCGCGTACAGTTCTTATGCAGACTGACATTTTATTAATTAACGATCTCGTAAGAGTGACATAGTTTTATTTTACTATCTTAAGATGGAGCATAGTCTCCGAAACGCGTAATAGAAGAGTTTTATAAGAAGTCATACGGCGGATTATTGAAAGCTAAATTGATTTATTAATTCGATTAAGTGACTTGGATACCAGATTAAACATGAATATTAAACTTCAAATAAGCCGAAATGTCACAAGGAACATGGCAGAAGAAGACTGCCAATAAGATCTGTTGGTATCTTATCAGAATATGTAAAAATCGGGCTTCGCCTGTTTGCAGAAAGTCTTAAGTTGTCAGATTTCAGTGTTGAATAGTTTTCAGTAAAATGCGTGTTACGAAATAATAGGCCAACAAACACATAGGCTATCGCCCTATTGTTATAAACAGCAAATACGGTTTAATGCAAGCGCCCAAGTCATATTCTTACTGTAACTGTATGACTAGTTGAATAGGCCTACATAATTGTTGAAACAACGCACATTCGTCGTTACTGTGAACATACAATAGCCTATTGCGACGTTTCTGCTATTGAATAGCCTATCTTTAGCCAGGGCAACGACTACTTACACAGGCCTATAGGCCTACTGGGTCTAACAATATAAAATTTAAAAAGCTAACCAACTAGCCGCCTATCTCATGGACACAAATCCATGACACGGTTTGTCAAACAGGATATAGGCCTATTTGAAACAGCTTCCAGAAACAAAAATTAACAAAGTTCTGTAATTGTAACTTTGTTGTTTTTTTTTGTTTCTAAAATATTCAGTTTGACAAACTGTCACACGGGTCTGTGTCCACGAGAAAGCGAGGTTTTTTTGAAGCACGCTTCTTCGCTCCAGCCCAAGTCTGCAAGACCGTTCCTGTAGATTGTTACGCTTCATTAAACTTTGTGAAATCCTCTGAAAAATGGGACTAAATATTTTCTTTGATGTACAATACTATAGCCTATTCTGTGCAAAAAATAATTGTAGGCCTATTTAAAATGATTTGTTTTAACGTTAATGTTCAGTTTTCCCCAACTTCGTCGTGCTTATTTGCTAAACTGCTAAGTGCCATGTTCTGGACGAGGGCTTTCAGTGTTTCTACCATTTTCAAGTCTTAAATCACGACCTAGGATCAAATCACGACTTGAAAGCAATCATTTTCAAGTCGTGATTTAGGACTTGAAAATGGTGGAAACACTGAAAGAACATGTCCAGAACATGGCACTTAGCAGTTTAGCAAATAAGCACGACGAAGTTGGAGTTATGGAGACTGCTAATTTAACTAACTTAAATATAATTATTTCACTACGACTCGGAACACAAAACTTTTTATGCGTAAAAATGTAAAAGTTTTACCTAATAACCTGAACCGGTTTCCACTTTTACAAAGCTTCTTCAGAGGTTGCCGCTGGTAGCACTGTCCGTCATGTTGTTGGCGACGGAATCGATTTTCGAAAGATCGATGTTGTGTGTGTGGGGTGTGATATGTTCGAATAATGAGCGTGATTTGAATTGTGTCTGTTCGTTTAGGATGTCGTTTTTATTTGTTTTCGTGTGTTTGTATATTTCCAGTTGTTCTAGAGTGTCTAGTTTTCGGCCTTTTATGTGTACGTGTAGAATGTTCATGTTACTGTCGATGTTTTTGTATGTGTGGTTTGCTTCAATGAGGTGGTTTGCAAAGGTGGATTCTGTAGTGGAGTGGAGTGGAGTTGTAACCAAGTCTCTAGTGCGTGCCTACTTGTTAAAAGCGAGTTTAATTATCCTACTAATTAGCCTACTAAGATACAAATCCAAACAAATCTGGTACTTTTGCTCGTTACATCCGAGTTCTCGTTATAAACAAGTTCGTTATTCGCGAGTTCCACTATATTTACAGTTAGACAGTTATTTTAACGTTAGACCGACACAAAATAAATTTGGCAATTTATCATTTATGATCTATGTTGATGTCTACTGGAAATTATAATGTAGAGAAGTTAAAAGCGTAATTTATTTTGACGTGATAATGAAAGTAGGCCTACTACTACTATCCTGTAAACAGTAGTGACAGCAAACATGTTGACAGAGTTTGCGTAGTAGCGGATAGCGATAAACGCGCGTTATCTGAGTCAGAAAATTAGCATACGGTTTGTATACTCGAAGGTTGTATGTTTGTTGTTTTATATAAATAATTTAAATTTTATGCAAGTAACGCAGCCTACAGACTAATTAACGTTATGTGTTTGTCTGTGGAACGTGTGGCCAGTGGAACGAAGGCGGAGCACGCCCCCCCCCCCCTTCCACCTCGTGTGCCGTACTGTAACACGGACGGCGAAAAACGAAAAGCGATTTTAGCGAGGCCTAAAATTCGGAAAACTAACCGCGGCGTTATGGCACCGACTCGGAATGATAGCGGGCCTATGCAGACATTTAAACTTGCATAAAACTTACCTTGTTACACCATTTAAAGTATTCCACGTTTTCGTTGCTTGAAAGGTCTACGTTACATTAATTTTAATGTTCTTGTTTTATTAGCAAGTTCCCTGTTTTTTAAAATCATTTTCGTATTTCTATATTATTAATTAGGCTATTTACTTGTTTACTGCTGCTACAGCAGAAATACTATAGGCATAAACAAGTGGAAGAACTACTCAAGGTGGGGAAGTATATCATGTACTGAATTGCTATAGAGATAATGTTTCAAGGAAAGAAGGGCAAACCACGAATGAACATTTAAAATAAAGAAGGTAAGTTTGCCATTAAAATTAATGATGTTTTAAGGATATGGAAGGATTAACTACACTGAAAAACTATACGGGGCATATCAAATAAACACAGTTTTCCTGAAGGAGAGGGAGGAGAAATAAAGGTACCTGAAATTAAACAAGGGAAGACTATTCATATTTGAAGCGGAGGTAGAAATGGAATTAAAGGGAATGAAAAACAAGAAAGCGTGTGGGATTGATTATTTGGCGGCAGACGTTTTGAAGTGTCTGTAGGAAGAAGTGCTCAAGAAGTTTACATTTGCTGTATTTGCAAAGAGATCTATGAAAAAGGAGAGTGGTCAGAAGACTTTTCTTTCGACAATTACGCTTCCAATTGAAAAGAAAGTAGGTGCTAGGAAATGTCAGGACTTAAGAACTATTCGCCTAATATCTCAAGTAAAGGTGCTGATGAGAGTGTTAAATAGATGTCTGTGTGGGAAGTTGAATGACTTAGGCCTACTGAGAGAAGAAATTTTTTTTCGGAAAGGGAAAGGAAGAAGAGACGAGAGGCCATCGATGTCTTAAAGACAATAGAGGGAACGTATCTGAACAAAAACAGATCAGCATTTGCGAGCTTTATTGATCTGGAGAAAGCATTTGATGGAGCAAACTGATGAATACATTAAAAAAGCATGGAGTAAACTGGAAAGAGAGGAGGTTGAATAGAAGGCTGTATCAAGATGAGAAGATTGTAAGCCTATACTCAGACTTGGGAAAGAAATGACAATGGAAATCAAAATTAGAAAAGGTGTACGGCAGGGCTTTTATATGTCTCCCACGCTCTTTAGTACCATACTTGGAAGAAATAGTAAATAGGCCTATTTGACTTAATGGGAGAAGAGGAGTTGTGTTATAGTCGTTGGAAGGAGGGTAGAATGTATCAGGTTTGCAGACCATATGGTGTTGCTTGGAGAGGGTAAAGAACACTGAATGGAATGCTGAGGAATTTTAACAGAACTTGTGAAGAATTTGAAATGAAAATCATTGTAAAGAAGACAAAGAGCATGGTCATAAGCAAAACACAGATTAAGATAGCGAATGAGGAAATCTAACAAGTGATAGTTCTGAAGTATCTGGATGTTTAGTTAGAGAGGACGCACGTTGTAGCCAAGAGGTGAAATACAGAATTGTCTTAGATAAGGAAGCCTTTAATAGAAAGAAAAGATTATTGTGCAGGCCACTAGACCTAAAGCTGAGAAAGAGGATCGTGAAGTGTTTTGTTTGGAGCGTTTTCAAGGGGCAGAAACTTGGACATTGAAGAAAGAAGAGTAGATGAAATTACAGGCCTTCGAGATGTGGACATGGAGGAGGCTGGAACGGATTTTGAGGAAGGAGTGAGTGACGAATGAGAAGGTGCTCGGAAGAGTAGAAGATATCATCAGGGGTAGGAAGAGAAATAGTTTGGGACACTCTATACGAAAACACGAGGTAATGTGATTGTAGAAACACTGGAGCGTCTGGTAAATGGAAAGGGGAATAGAGTACGGAAGAGGGACCAGATGATAGACGATATAACGGATGTGATATCAAGAAATGAAGACACTAGCTCAGTAGGCCTATAGGAAAGCATGATGATGATGATGTGTGTTTATTCCTTCGTAGAGCGCTCGTCTAGTCAAATTGGGATGAGTTGAGTGTAGCTATTAGGCCTACAGTATCCCTTGTTAAAAAAAATTAGTACCGTAGCGGTTTTTACCATTTGAGTAGAGTAGGCCTACCAGCAGCCAGTCTGAGATTAAGCCTAATTGGTACATTAAAGCGGCTGTAAATATAATAACTTTAATTGTAATAGTGAGATGACGAAGTAATTTTATAAACAAGTTCTGCGTTTTATGATATAAATATTTATTTATAGCAAATACTATCCGGCTCCGTATTGTCTCTGTAGGCCTACCAGTCATCCGTAGACTGCTCTGTACAATAACCCGGTTACAAATAGGCTATAGGCCTATTGGCTGTGACTGGGAATGGCTGTACCACTGCTTGCCTCCACGTCGACTCGACGGCTTCATAGCAAATAAATCCACCAGGGGATCTTCAGATTTCTGTGGTATAGGCGTCAGTCGCTTTCCGTGGGATGCCGTTACAATATACAGCACAACCTCGTGGAAGCCGGGAAGTGGAAGAAACTTCAGCCGAGGCAGGTTGGCTCTGTAGTTAACACAAGTAGGCTATGCTATATTCGTTCGGGGATGATGTTTGATGAAGGCAGTGGAACAAACAAGTAGTGGCGTAGGCCTATCTAGAATTTGGCCTGGGGAGCGGGGTCGAGTCAGCTTCATTAAAAAAGAAAAAAAAAACAAGTTCAGAATAATCAAAATTATTATCTTTAAAGTGGCTGAAATCAGTCCTATTAAAGTAAACGGTAATAGCGCAATAAAAATAAGCGTAATTGAAACATTCTTCACAAGACACTTATTGACTGAAATGATTTTCCTATATTAGGGCTTACATATTTCAAACGTATGTAAGCCTATACTCTAATTCTGCGTTATAAATCTGTTTGTATAGTTTAAACAAGTTACTACTATATTAGCGTACACAGCTGAAAAAATAATAAAACAGCCTTAAAATTAAGAGATTAACAAACTTTTAAGTTTTGTCAACTTTTTCGGCCCTCTAGGGGGGGTCCGGTCCCATTAGCCCCCCGTAACGCCCCTGAAAACAAGTGGAACTATAACTATTTGTACTGATGAACATTAAATGTATTAAAATCGGCTCCAATCTCGCCCTTTTATGGCAGAAATGATTGTCGTTGGGATGTTGCTATTTACGACGTCTTGATTCAGT
Organism: Magicicada septendecula; assembly: GCA_034769895.1. Lineage (NCBI taxonomy): Eukaryota > Metazoa > Arthropoda > Insecta > Hemiptera > Cicadidae > Magicicada > Magicicada septendecula. The sequence goes on along the minus strand of CM068369.1, from coordinate 63,630,578 downwards.
TCGTTATTATTGTAATTTTAAATTCATTTATACGTATACACATATAACATAAAACACTATTCCTGTATTCACTTGAATAGTAGAAAGTTATGTTTAAGTTATTCAGACGCGTTTCTTGTCGTTCGGTACATCGTCAGTACGGAACGGTTACGCCTGCATACGATCTGAATAAAATGGGAGTTGAACGTTTAACATAAACTAAAAATCTCGGCGCAACACCTGTGCTGATGCTAAGAACAACAAGATCGACAAGAGTGTGTCGGAGCGAACGAAGAAGAAAATGTCTTTGCAATTCAGTAATGACCCGAGACAAAGGCCACCGTATTATAGCTTTCTAAATAACTCGCACACGTAACTTATGCCGAGAAACGTTTAATTGGCAACTGTAAATCAAGATAATAACAAAAAGAAATTTCGTAACTCGCCGCCAGAGTTCAGTACCGTGGCAATGGCAACGGTGTGTGTGTGTGTGTGTGTGTGTGTGTGTTTAAACAATCGGCTGTCGGTTGTCAGAAGAAGTTTTCAGCTATAAAGATTGACAGGAAGGCGTGGTTTTCTGCCATCTAATATTTCCCGACTCATTTATAATGCTCTTTTATACATACAGTGTTTTCACCATAGGTTGGAATTGTCTCGGTCGGTAACGAGCGCGTGTAACCGATCAGAACGAACAGGTCCCTAATGAAATCGGCCTTTCAGTCAGTGTCCTCAATACCGCGTTCGATTTTGTAAACTTAGGCCTACTATGAACATTTGGATGTTTCGGCATATTCGATAGGCTATACCAGATTTTATATTGTTCTTTCACAGAACGGACAGTAAGCGGTTTTCATAATTTCGTTAAAGAACAAGAGGGAAAGCTTTTTAGATATATTTGCTGGTGTCAGAAGCGGTACAAAGTGAACTCTGATGTGTTTATTGACATATTACTTACAAAATTTATATTTAACAGCTTTCTTTACCCGCGTTTCTGATATGACCTTCTACAGTATCCACATGGAAGATGATTTTGAGCTGTTAATTAATTATTATATAACGATATGCTGACTGTTAGACTTGCGCCAATGATAGTCGAAGTAATTTTTAATCAGGTCAGTCGTAATACGTGTCCTGTTTAATTCAGTTAACGAAAGGATTTTTTCACAGTCTGTTCATTCACTGTGTTAATTAGTTTGGTTTGTTAGTTCACGTGTAGCCTTTTTATCCAATAAACAGAGGAATATTTACGGGGGGGGGACAAACAGTTCCTGAACCCCCCAGAGGGTCGAAAAAGTTGACGAATTTTTGTAATATCATAATTTTTAGGCACTTTTATTATTTTTTCAGCTGTGCACGCCAATATCTCTTTTGTTTAACCTGTAGGCTACAATCAGGTTTATTAGACAGCGTTAACATATATGTTTGAAATATGAAATATAGTAAAATCAATTCAGTCAGTAGGCCTAAGTATTTAGTAAACAATGTTTCAATAACGCATATTTTTATTGGTTGTTACCGTTCACTTTAATGGGACTGATTTCAGCCACTTTAAAGATAGTAGCCTAATGTTGATTAGTCTTACCTAACTTGTTTTGTCTTTTGTATGAAGCCGACTCGAACCCCCCCCCCCCCCCCCCCCCCGAGGACGAATTTTAGATACCCCACTGCTAGTAAAATCGGAACACGATGATATGAACGGATAGTACGCTTGGGTGCTTTCCGGTGTACCCTACTAGAAATAGAAACATACACGATAACTAATGCAACAACAACAATTACTACTACTACTACTACTAGACCTACTACTACTACTACTACTACTACTACTACTACTACTACTACTACTACTACTACTACTACTAGACCTACTACTACTACTACTACTACTACTACTACTGCTACTAGGCCTACTGTTACTACTACTAGGTCTACTACTATACTACTACTACTACTACTACCGCTACCGCTACTAGGTCTACTACTGCTGTTGCTGCAACTACTACTACTACTACTACTACTACTACTACTACTACTACTACTACTACTGCTGCTGCTACTAGGCCTACTGGTACTACTACTAGGTCTACTACTACTACTACTACTACCGCTACCGCTACTAGGTCTACTACTGCTGTTGCTGCAACTACTACTACTACTACTACTACTACTACTACTACTACTACTACTACTACTACTACTACTACTGCTACTAATACTATCAACGATCGAATTCTCCTTTATAGTAAGATATGTGCTTACCAACTTTACGACACAGGATGCTCCGCCTAATGCGACTTTATACACTTCACTCTCATGCGCATGCGCAGCATTGCACTCTATTGAGTCATGTTTGCACTACACTGCATTCTTCTTTTTATGGTTGCGAAGGACAGAAATTACAAAATGTGTAAAATCTTGCAATGCGCTGTCAGAAACAATTTTACACGACAGAGTTAAAGTACCCAAGAAAAGTTGACGTTTTATTCAAAGACGACCAGTGGCGTATCTAGAATTTGGCCTGGGGGGGGGGTGCCGGTAGAGGCGGCTTCATACAAAGGAAAAAAGTAGTGAAGACTTATCAACGTTACTACATTAGTGCTTGATAAATAAGTGTGATATTATCCCTTAACCAATCCAATTAAAATAAACGGTAATAACACAATAAAAATACACGTTATTGAAACATTTTTTCAAGATAGGCCTACTTATTAATTGAATTGATTTTCCTATAGCCTATTTCATATTTCAAACGTTTATCCAAACGCTGTGTAATAAACCTGTTTGTAGGCCTACATTTAAAAATACTTCGTATTATAGGCCTATTAGCGTACACAGCTGAAAAAATATTCTAAAAATTAAGAGATTAACAAAGTTTACCAACTGTATTCAACCCTCTGGGGGGTCCGGTCCCGTTCGCCCTTGAAGGCGACTTGTGATTCTGATTTTTCGGGTTCAAAGTTCTTAAATTTTTTGTTGATATATGAGTTATTATAATCCCACTATGAATAACAGAGATCGCTACATGAAGAAATAATTATTATCGACTAATACTTATTCTATGTAATTTTTGTGGCTGTTTTTGTATATAATTTTATAAGTATACCATTCCAATAGTATAACAGTAAAGTCCCTTCCTTGGTCTCATATATTTTGTGAATAATTTGCACCAAACCCAACTGGTGCTTTGGTTCAAGCATTTTCGCGAGTAGACCTACTGTTAAGTCATGACATGCGTTTGTGCGATTGAAAGAACATGTGATTCATGTTTATTTTTTATTTTTTGAGCCCCAAATCATCCTACATGCACTCCTGCTGTGGTTCAAAAAAAGTAAACATGGGAAACAATACAACCATACAAAAAAATTTGGTAATATGGGATTACCATGTTACAACCACATATCCAGTTGTTCTTATCTAGGCCTTTATTATTAGTTTTGAAGGAATGAAAATATTACATTTATTTTATATTATGTTTCTCTTTAATAAACAGGAAGTGAACAGGAATGCGAATTCCTTAGTTTAGGATTTGTCTTCAATGGAAAGAGCAGAATTAAAAAAAAAAAAACGTAATCAAGAAACTAAAAATTTTGTTAAGAAAACTGACAACACAATAAATACGCCTACATATAAGAACACAATAAAACCACTGGCAGACAATTTTTAGGTTATAAGTAATTCGGATTATAGGTTACGTTTTTCGGCTTATAGTAGGCTAATTACTTCGTGAAACAGATTTTACTTATGGATTCCAAATAAACAAAACTTCAGTGTGCACTGTTTCATCACAAGTAAAATCAAACTGGAAAATTCATACACAAAGCTGAATTGCTGAAATCGATTGTACAGTACTAACAGATAGGGTCTATGTAGCCTAGAGTAGCGTGGCGTCCATGTAACCGCTGTTCCCGGCGGCAACAGTACTGAAAATAAAAGAACATAATATGAATTGTATCACAGAATAAATACTTTAGATATGGAATAATTTGAAATCTGAACAATATTAGAAGGGAAACTTGAAAAAAGCGTAGCATTGCTTTCGAACTGCAGGGCACTTGCACCGTCTTGTGTTGCCAGCTCAGACATCGGCATTGTTTTACTACAGTGTACGGTCATTGACCTCGTAGTAGTTGTCACTGTACAAACTGTGGAGGGGGGGGGGCACATTCGTCCACCCAATGTGTCGCAGCTGTATAAACCGGCAAAACACTCAGCAGCTATGTTCGTTTCGGAACTGACGTGCAGCAGATACTAGGTAAGTAGCTATTTGTGTTTTGTTCGTTTAGTCATGTGTTTCTCTGTTTGTCTTTATTATTTTAAATTCGATTGTTTGTGTTCTGATTTATTCCGTGTAATTACCTATAATGAGAGTCAGATCCCGTTGAACCGGGACCCTCTTCTTCTCCCAGCGAGTGATAAAAAAATGCTCTAAAAAGAACACTTAGAACAAGACAAAATTCGAATAGATTAAGTTTTAGGCCTATCACAACCGGCAACAGGTGTTATGTACCCAGCCACGCCACTGGTAGCCTACTTTAATAATAATAAGCTTGTATTTTATGATGTTGCTGACATTCCTTTGGTACCTCCGCGGGTCGGGACGCTTCGGCCTTTGTGAGGATTAATCGTCTCTGGTGCCGCTAAGTTGCAACGTTAGGCGATCATTCAATCATCGTTATGCGTACTACGAGTACCTCTCTCCACACCAATGACTGTAGATTCAGTGGTTCAAAAGCTGAGTTGAACCTGAAACAGTGGCCGCTAGCAATTTTCGTAATGCGAGATTGTTTTCCAGACAACCATTTATTCCGATATATCATGTTAATTAAACGTGAAACAATTTTCTCAACAATGTAGCCTATATTAAAAATATCTAAATTGTTTCGTGGATTATCTGAACCAGTGGGGTAACTAGAATTTGGACTGTGGGAGGGTCCGGGGTCGAGGCGGCTTCATACAAAAAAAAAGTTAAGACTAAGCAATATTACAATCTTTAAAGTGGCTTTAAAACGTGTTATAAAATACTAAATCAACCTCATTAAACTAATAACAAAATAAAAATAAGCGTTATTGAAACATTGCTTATAAGATACTTACTGATTTTATTGATTTTTCTGTATGTCATATTTTAAATGTACACGCAAATGCTGTGTAATTAACTTGTTTACAGACATATATTTAAAAAAGGGTTACTACTGTATTAGCATACACAGATGATAAATTAATTATACAGCTTAAAAATTAAGGGATTGACAAAATTTCTTGTCAACTTTTTATCCTCTGGGGGTCCGTCCCGTTCGTACCCCCCTCCTCGTATATGCGCCCCTGATCTGAACCATGGAACTTCGTTGACGAACAACCACTTATTTTATTACGAATAAACGTGATATAAAATTAATTTCACGGCAACGTGAAAACGCGGAAGTCGCAACACGGTCTTACACAAGACAGCATTGTTAATGTTTGCCTCGAGTAACGGCTGAACGGTAGATGACAGTTCCTAGCTACTAGACTACAGTTGAACATTACCTATCGTTTGTCTAACGTTCGTTCATCTCAGCCATTTCTTACTTTCTCTTACAGAAAGTAAACGAAATGTATGGACGGACGGGGTTTAGTAAAATCAACGGTAAAACCAGATTAGGGACCGCTCAAAATCACACTACGAGGTGTGGTGTATGAAGTTATTGTTTCTGTCAGTGGCGTGGGGTGGGTACACAACAGACAGCTGTTGCCGGTGGCCAAAATATATTTTTATTGTATTTTCTATCTAGCAAAAGAAGAGATTCCTGCTTCAATGGAATATGATTCCATTATACTTCACAAATAATCAAATCAAACATAATACAGAAAAACAGAGAATTAGGCCTACACAACTAAACGAACAAAACAGAAATAGGTCTGCAGTAACACGTCGGTTCCTAAAACGAACAAAGCTGCTAACTGAGCGTTTTGCCGATTCCCACGGCCGGTAGCAGGCCACACCCTAAATCCAGCCGCAACTATCGTTCCTGCGGCAGGCGCCCTATTTGAAGCTCGGGACGCAGTATACGAGCGGGCGACGGGCATGCCCTTCGTCACGCACAGCCCTCGAACTTGTTGCCGATTTATTCAGCGGCAACACATTTGAAGAACGAATGTGTCCCCTCCGCTGTAGTCTGTACAGTGACAACTACTACGAGGTCAATGACCATGCGCAGCAAACCGTTGCCGACGTCTGAGTCGGCAACACAACATTAAAATGACTGTGCAAGTGCCAACAGTTCGAAAACAATGCTATGCTTTTCTTCAAGATTTCTTACTAATAGACTTACTGTTCGCAATTCAAATTATTCAATAACTAAAATATTTACTCTCTGATGTAATTAATTTTATTTTCTTCCATTTACTGTAATGTTACCGCCGGCATTACATGGACGCAACGACACTTGTTTCTGTACTATGTTACGAAATGTAGACCGTCTGAAGTATTCGCTGCCGTACTTATTTGAAACATTTGAAATTACACAACGTTTCAGACAAATGATTGTCAACAGCAGTGTGAATATTTATTTAGTTATCATTTAGCGCAGAGTGAGTGGTTCAGGTTTCTTCTTCTTCAGCACTACACCCCAACGTGAGCCCTGGGTTCCAACACCAATCTTCTCCAAAGTCTCCTATCCAGTGCCATCTCAGTGTAACCTCTACATCCATTCTTCTGAGATCTTCTAGCACATCATCCAACCATCCTATCCTAGGTCTTTTTTCGTGTTGTTTGAGATTTGTCCAGGAAGGACAAGCCTCGTGCTGATCTGGGGCAAGTCCCCTTCAGCCAGATGGTAGGATGTGGGGAGACGCACGCTAGCGCCTAGGTCGCCCCCTCTTTTGAGCGCTCAAGATTTTCTTTGGCATACCCTGAACATCCGTACGCTCTAGGTGACCTAGCTACTGTATTTGTTGATTCCTTATGAATCTTAGAATGTCCTCATGATCCAGTAGCTCATCTATTATCTCCTGGTTATTTCTCATTTTCCATTCGTCACCTTCTTTAACTGGGCCATAAACAAGTCTTACGCTCTTTCCTTCAAATCTTCTTAGTGTTGCTTGTTTATTTTTTGTTAAAGTCCATGTCTTGCTTCCATAAGTAACAACCGGTCTGTTAAGTATCTTATATATTTTTATTTTTGTATTACGACTAATGAGTTTGCTTCTCAATAGTCTGCTGTTAGCATAATATGGCCTCTTTCCTATTTGCCTCCTGTCATGTATTGTGTTTAAGGACTCTTCATTAACTAGGCTATCATGTTACCCAGGAATCTGAAATTATTAACTGCTTCAAACTAGTTATCCTCTATGCATAAGTTATATAAATTTTTTCTACTTTCTGATGTAGAAGGTATGTATTTAGTTTTGCTGAGTCCCATTCCAGCGGATTTGTGATTCAGCTCCTTGTTTACATGAACCAGCCGTTGTCTTGACCTAGCTATTATCACAACATCGTCAGCGTAAGCACAGAGTAGTTCAGGTTTAGGTGTTCTTAAATATTTAACAGATATGATATCCAGGCATTAAAAAATAAAAGGAAAGTCATCGTCCCAAATGTCAAATAAACACACCTGTATAGAAGAATATCATTCAGAGTTTACAGTGATCGAGTATTTATAGTCCTAATGTTTAAATAACGGATATTTAGCCATTAGGCCTACTACTGAATTAACTAGGAAAGCAGCGTAACGTCTACCGTCTTCAGACTTAACGTTTTCTAATTTTACTCTCAGAACCCACGTTTTAGAACAAATGAAGGTGGCTTACTATCGACTTCTGGTGTAGCAGTAACGGTACTTTACACAAAATGCAGTGATGGAAAACATTGTTGTTCAAATATTAGGCCTAGGACATCCATATAAGGCACTGGCTAATCCAAAGTCACAAAGAGATCTGATTCAAACGTCCGCTCAGCAGTAAATCACCGCAATCTGTTTAATCTATCTCTCTTCCTCATTGATATTTACCAAAGTAGAGGGAATATCGCATAGGTTTTCTTTGAACTAACCATTAACTGCTAATGTTTAAGACGCTCCTGATATAGCAACACACGAATGTAGCCAGTCCGTACCGCCAAATAATAACAACTTTGTTTCTTGCGCACACGCTGTTTTGTCCGAGGAGGCAAAGTGTTACACTATTTCAAAAGTCTAGAACTACGGGCGAATCGCCACACCTCGACGGCGCAGAAAGGTAACAGACCTTGTGGTAGGCCTATGTGTTGGTTGCGTTATACTACCGTTACGTGCCGTTGAAAAGAGTTATCACCTAATTTAGTGTTAGGTATTAAAGTTCTATCCCGAAAAAACATTCCTTTTGTTTAATGCCTCACATGTATTTCCACAAAGTAAGCATCAGTATCTGATAGTCCTATCATCGTGATCCATGCGAAAAACTTTCAAAATTTAGCGCTAAACTGCGAAGTACTTGAAACGTCATTGCTGTTTCTGTAGTAAGTTTTGCACTACGTTTAAAATTGTAAGGGTGTTTGATGAAAGCATAAACATTGTTGAAAATTAAAAAAAAAAACTTAAACACAAAGTCAAACAAAGTGAAAAAATAGTAATGGGTATTAAAGACAGTGACGTAACTAGGATCTGTTTCTGTTGGGGGGGGGGGGACTAGCTTTAAGGTTGGAGCTCCTGATTTTCCTCACAGAAAACTGAGAAATTCAGGATTCTTACTACGTATTTTTATAAATACTTGATTATAATTAATTTCCGTACACGCACAGAGTATTATTTTTCGTGTCCAAAAGCCCGCAAAGTTGATTAAGTGTTTTTCTATTTGTATCGGCCATCTGAGGACCACATGCCAATTTCAATTCTTTATTCCTTGTTCTTTTATTTTTCTCCAATATTCTTTCATGTTTTCACTATGTCTCTTCTTCATGTCTTTAGTCCACTTTGAACCTGCGTTTTCTCTCTCCTACCCTGGATTCTTTCCATTTTTAACACTTTTGCCCGAAAAACTTCTCTTTCAATTGATCCACTATTTCTCTTTCAATAGTGGTATAATTATTTTATTAATTATTTAAATAAAAAAAATTCAACCTAGCCTAACCTAAGACACATTGTCAAAAATTGCAGTCTTTAATTTCTTTGGTACATAGAACATCTCTTTTGCAGATATGATCACGAACGAAATTTTTACTGTAACAATATTCTTTTTTACCAAATTATATCAATTTGTTCATCATTACTTATCCAACATTTATCCTCCGAAATTCTACACTGAGAAAGAAAATGAAACAACTTATACGAGTCACTTAGATCTGAGGATACTTATTGTAATATGAATGAAACGTTTGGCATACAAGACATTTTTGCGATTCTTAATATTATTATTAATCGATGGGCAAGATACTCATTGCAAATTAATTATACTCAAGTTAAAATTAATTTTAACTTACTATGGCTAATGTTTGAAACCTTATAATTTGTAAGGAAGACTTTTTGACGGGGTCCATACCGGAAGAGGACTTCAAAAACATAATGGGCACCGTCCGCAGAAGCCTACGTGAGAATATGTACGAGAAGGGTTTACTTTATTAATGGTCAACACATATTAGTTCTCAAGGTCATTTACCTCCCGGCGCGGTTGTGGTGTGGAAGTTTAGTCATGTTCATCCTTTGTGATCTCATCGTTTTCCTACCTGCTTGACGGTGCGGCAGGTCGGATATTTTTCTAGAATCTAAAACGGTGTGGCAAATCACCTCCAGCATTGTTTTGTTGCGTAACTTGGCAACACTGTACTCCCATTACTTTATCTGCGATGCGGAAGTTACGAAAAGCAAATTATAAAGCCACGTAAGAAGTAACTGAAACTTGGGCGCTTCATGATGACAATACATTCACCATCGTTTCAGCTAACCGATTGGTAGTTACTAGACAATTCTCATCGTTGAAGTTTTACTACAACAATAAAATGTTAAACGACCATTATGCCTACATACTTGTCGACGCTGAAATAACGTAAATAATTACTGCCAACAGTACTACAATTCCTATGTCATTCAAGGTTTGCACAACAAGAACAAATTGATTTTCATGTTTAGGAATGCGAGAGAAACAATAACTGAGGGCAAACGTAGACGTAGAACGCACGTGTGTGTGGGTAGATTAATTTAAATGAATTGGGGGTCACATGTTTAAGTACAGAGCACAGCAAATTGAGTGTGACATCCAATACGTTAGCGCGTAGGTAGTCGCAGGCTAACAGAGGTTAACCGATCTGGAGCCTACGTGTGTCAAATGTCAAACATGTGAAGCCAACCAACCTCTTTAATAATATGTCTCTTGGTAAATTGTTCCATTCACATTCACATACACACACACATACACATTATACATATGTAACGTATTGAGAGATAGGCCTACTTCAATTAATAAATATTTTGTGTGTCAATGCGGGAGCGAGGGAGAATGTGAACGTGCTCGCATACGAAGGACAACACACACACACACACACACACACACACACACACACACACTCGCGTTTGTCTATATGCGTTATTTGGTGTTATAACGCAGTACAATGTATGCCGTGTCGGTGATAATGATCAGTGACGTCGACAGACAATTTCCTGATCGTACGCGAGCAGAAACATTTGAACAAGAATTAGGCGCTCTAAAAAAAGACTAGTTTCTACCCACAATATACTAACATACGTGAACGCAGTGGAGGAAGACGGCGCGGACAACGTACAAGAACAGACGACAGGAGAATTTAGAACAATCTTCTTTTCGCGGGCCGTCCTTTCGGTGCAAAGACGTAGTAAAGAAGATGGGGCATTATCTACTATGTGAATGGAAATCGCCTTATTTTTCTAGGGAGATTTTAAAAAACCACTCAGTTTGTCTATTCTTGGACAGAGAAAAATGTACGTGTTCCTAGAATATGAAGGAATAACGCATTTCTTCTTCAATCTGTTCTGTTTGAGAACGCTGGGAAGTTGCACAGCAGGACGTTGCATGTTGCCGGCTTAAGGCCTCGGACCATACGGAGAGCGCAATTGCTGATCAGGCCCCGCCGTAGGGCAACTTGCCCCCTGGACAGCCATATATATACGTTACCATTTATGGGCGAGTTTGACGAGCTGGTCTGGCTGTACACCTGTCACTCCGTACTTGAGAACCTCTTCCCATGTTCCCACCTAACGGGGAACAGGAAACTAAAAACTAAACAGGAAAACAGTTCTGAAAGTAATAACGGAGTTAACATACTCTCTAAAGTTGAATTGTCAGAACTGTATTAACGTGTAAGATGGCAAAGTCAACCCGTCTATTATTTCATATTCTCAACGTGACAATCGCGTCTGAAGAGGAAGAGCGCTTTTGTTTACCAGTTTTGTTTGTTAAGAGCAGAAATTTAAACATGTTTTAACGTCAGTAAGTCACTTGTGCCAAGTTATAGGCCTAATGATCTTTTATTTTATAGCTTTCTCGCTGTGAACACACAAAATTCTGTGCATTCAGTTTTAATCTCAGTAAAATAATAATGTCGATAATAATATTGTAAACAAAGGGTTTAATAATTAGTGTAGCACAAGTTAAATAAATGCATGTCATGTTAATAACTTGTTGATTTGTGCTGCAGTGGTACAGAACCGATTTGAAAAGATGGACCTGTGCGAAGTCACGGATACTTGAATGTTTTTGATAAGGCTAGGAAAATATACACTACGAGTTTCACTGCTTTGCCACACCGTGTAGAGTGATTACAGGAAAATAATGTGTTGAATCGGTTACTTACTTATAAGAACGTATAGATGAAATAGTAAGTCATGAACTGGTTCGCGCAGATCGCAGTGGAGGCAGGAGACGCAGTTGTAGCTGGTTTTATGCCTAAGCATCTGGACTTCGACACGTGTGGCTGGAAAGATAGACCGAGGTTGGCAAAGTTAAGAAATAAACTTGATGTCGAGAGTGTCTTAATATTGAAATTATCAGACATTAAACCTAACATCGCAGAGCTAATTGTTCAAAAGCAGCTTCATTGTTCACATTTAAATATGTTTGATATCAATAATATTATAATTTTGCAAGTTAAGGGAATTTTTATTTTAACACATTTTAATTAAAACATAAAGAGTTTGTATCATATTTACTGTTTGTTTTATTTCATAATTCAGACGGGATCAGTGAAATTTTTAATTTTTTTGGGGGTCCGCGGACTGAAAATTTTGGGAACCACTGCACTAGCACTTAACGACAGCTGACTGGCATGTAAGCCTAATATCGAATTAAATAATGTTGACATTTTATTTATTTTTTTTCTATAATGAGGCTCATTTTTCACAAATAAATGATTTTAGATTGACAAAACTTATTATAGAAAAAAAACAAAGCAAAATAAAAAATATTAAAGAAAATAAAAGATATTATCAACTTAATAGTATCGAGTTCAGAAAATTCCGATGAAGTAAAACTGGAAATAACCAGTTAATACTGAAAATCATTAGAGAAAAATTCAGTGAATATAGAATTACAACGGTCTGAAACTACTATCAAACTATGGGCTATATAGATGTCATACTTGAGGTAACGATTTACGAACGAAGGTAAATAGGCCTATAGTTTGTCCTAAACTACACATCTGCAACCTATCATGCTTTGAAACCATATTTTTTATATGTTAAAAGTGTTAAAGGAAATTGAAGGGATGACTGCCTGGCAGACGTCTAGACAATTCATATATAAACGTTCTGAAGGAAAAAAGAATCCATTGTTTACAGGGCAGTGAGAAGAAAGAATGACAGATTTTCTTGACCATTAAATTCATCATTTATTGTTTATGTTACGTAACTAAATTGAAACATTTAGCTATCCCTACATGCATTAGTGGTTATTGTTGTTTTTAATTTTTATTTGTACGACTACTTCTTTTCTTTTACGACTTATTTTTTGTTGGTCAATTAAACTTTAAACCATCGTAAACGTCTTGGTCTGTACACACGAGTAGTTATGTGACTGTGTTTACTGATTGAACGTCAACGTCAGACGGGCGTAAATAGACCAGTGGCGGATTATCCCTAACGCTAGGGCGCTAGGGTATGCTGGAGCACCGGGCACCAGGGCCTCAGACGTCAGAGGGGCACCATCCAGTCCTAAATTACAAAAACTTTTTAAATATAATAAATATGGTAAAAAAAAAAACAAATTACCTCAACGTACCTCAAACAAATTGTCTTATCGTTTTTTTTTTTGACGATTCCAATAGCTAACGCGAATCTGAAAGATCATTTTCTGTATTAAAACGGATTAAAGATATATTGTGTTCAACTATGGAAGATTAGAGATTATCTTCGTTAGCAAGGTTGAATATAGAAAGCGAGATACTTGAAACTCTCGATTTAGTAGAAATTATACAAGACTTCGTTAAGGCAAAATCAGGGAAAAATGGATCGATTAGTATTTTCTAAGCTTAAGTACTACTATGCTCATTGTAATGAGTATGTAGCTAAATCTGTTGTAATTTGAGAGTTTGATAAAATAATTGGCAACTTTCGAAAAGTTGTACATTTATCAGTGTAAATTACGAATAAAAGGTGAATTTTGTATTGGGGGGGGGCACCAGTGTGATAGTAGTATAAGGCACCATGCGCTTCTAATCCGATCCTGAAATAGACGTTGCAATTTGCAGCACACACACACACACACACACACACACACACACACACACACACACACACACACATGAATGGGCTTGGTAATATTAAACGCTCAACCATGGATTACAAGAAAATTGCTGTATGAAATTTCGTAGTAGTTTGATATTTCGATGAAAAGTGGTCGAGTCTCGCCAGCGACTGAGGCTGTTTACTGATAAAACCAGCGATGTTCATTTGAAAATGTCAAAAACCATTGCTATAAATCGTCGTTATCATGTGTTTGTTAGTAAACACCGTTAAGGGATTGGATAGAATTCTCCAAGTAAGTAGTGTATTTATAATGTAATGAAGGCAATTCTTTGTGCTGTTGTCACAGCGAGAGTTTTGTTATCTCCTCATTGTAGACACTTGAAAGGCTGTGCACCCTTTTTCTTCACATACACAGCCGACTCCCCTTTCATAAGGGTGAAATACGCCCGCATCCGCTTGTAATACGACACTATTTAGGCAGTGCGTATACATTTTGTGGAAGAGATTTTCTATCAATTTATTTAGACACCGAATTATTCCCTTGATTATGTGTTTCTATACTGATTCAATAAGGCCGACATATCAAAGGGAAGAAGCCGCGCGGGGTTTTTTAATAGATCAAAAAGTTCAACATTTACTTACTTAGGCCTACTTTTGAATGGTCGTATTTTTCTTTATGTTTTATAAACAGCTGATTGTCAGTCTGCAATTCATGGCATTGTTAATTATAAACTTATTTTAGGTACTATTTTATTGTTAATTTACTTCAGTCTCGTTTGGTGATTCGGTGCTCAAAACCAACAACGTAGCGGCTTTTCTGTTTTCTGCTCCTCTTTTGTTTCACGGTTTCCGTGACAGTTGCTCCGCGATAGTTGCCCTCGTGACAGTTCCTCCCCGCGACAGTTGCTCACCACGATAATCGTTGTCTTGCTTCCCAGTGGAAGCGCAAGTTGATTGGACACGGACCATTCAAGCGTCTTTACAATGAAGTCTTATTTATTCTTTCAGTAACGCCATGTTAAATGATGTTTGTTATTATGAAACTTAATGAATACCTTATAAATACTATGTTTAGTTATCCACATTATAATTTATTCAGCTAGTCGTAAGTAAAAAATATTATTGATAGTTCCAACAATTGTGGCAGTAATAAAAAACTTGTCGGTCTTTTCCTTCCTTCTGGCAACACATACCTCACAAAATTAAAAGAAATAAAAAAAAGAATGATTTTAATTTAATAATGCAAAATGGTTGCTGGAGCTGAACCTGAAAAACAGCAAAAGTATTTGAACACAGGAAAGACGATCAAGACAATAGTTGAGCAGTACAAACGCAGAGACGCATTTTTGCTTATCAAGAAATGTATTTCAGTGAGAGGAACAGAGGCAAAACGAAGTCAGTACTCTGAAGAGCTGAAATCTCACGACATTGATCGGGAGGGGGGCAATTGTATCGACACATATCAATTATATCGAAGACAATATGAGCCGTCTTGAATCTCATGTAATAAGCTTTTGTATGTTATAAACATCCCTAAACATTATAGGCATTTTGTTACTTCCACGTTCCGTAAGGAAATGGAAGTATGGTGATCGCGAAATTTCGTCTTCGAGATAAGGGCAGATTTTACTACCCTCAAAACATGAAGAAAAGTCATTTCCCGAAAAGTGTCTCTGTGTGTATCTGTGTCTAGAATGTTTTCTATGGCGAACGATAACTGCCGCAAATTCAAACAGAATGAAATAATTTTTTGCATATGTGTCCGAGTTGTAGAGGACTCAAGGACTCAAAGACTATTGATTTTGGTGAAGATCGGTTAAGGGGAAGGGGTTATTTATTTAAACGTCTTAAGTTTTAACAAGGGTAAAGTATAGTAATAGTAAAGTACAGTAAAGTTTTAAAATTAAGTATTTTGATAAATAAAGTATCCTGAAAGAAAGGTAATAATAATCCACTGTAGAAAGGTAGATCAAATATCTATAAATCAAAGGGTAGTTGATGGGGAAGAGGGTAATTTTTTGTATTGATGTTGTAAATTTATTAGACCAAAAACTTAAACAAATTTCAATAAAATATTAACAACTGATATCGTTCCACGCTATGTAACCACGGATACATAAAGAAAATAATTTTTTGTTTTCAGAAAGTCAAAGAAAACAAACGCTGGGTGGTGTTCGTTTTTTCGCGTTGTTTAAATAAAACATAATTTAATCAAATTAATTCTTTATTTTTAAAATATTAACAACTAGGTACAATTCGTATTTTGATTATCTTTCTCGGCGTTTTTACCAACAGCATGCTGATATATTTGGTTTCGTTCTGAGTTTTTATGTACATTATAAAAATAATTTGATAATTAATTAGAACATGGAAGTCATGTATTGTTCTCCATAATGATTTTCTAATTAGTCATGAGTACAGGATACAACGCTTCGTGTATAAAAAATAATTAATTGATGTGTGTGAGGGGCGTTAAGCATGAGCTTAAGCGTAAGCATTCAACAGGGAGGGGGTTCAAGCGTTTCATACTTTAACTGACAAGGGAGGCGGACATCAGAGGAACGCCTACTACGTAAGACAAACGGGCGCACAAGACGATTAGATTTTGGCGAAGGGCAGAATCAATTTGTGGTATAAATCTGAATTAACTAAAAACCCAATATAACACAAGATAATTATGGACATCAGTCATAGCAAGAGATGCCACTGTAAGACACTGTAGCCTACTACTGTGGACAGTCGCAGACACGTATTAACTAACGTCTCTGATAAAATTTGCCAGGCACAGACAGATAAACATCGACATCCATGCTGCTATAACAGCTACACGTTGCCTAGAAAGTCTAGCCTCAATCCTCATGAATTATCACAAATACTTTCACAAAATGACAAAACTCGGGATCTTATAGGCCTCTTATACATATGCCCTTGGCGTGACAGCAGAGTGTCACAAATTAATACGTAGTTTCTGCTTATGTCTTTTGTTATAATTAAGGAGTTACTGTAACTTACCCTAACACGTTGTTTGCATTTTTTAAGTAATTTACGATTATTAAATTGAAACTAAAGCTACGCTTTATAAACATTGTAGCATGACAGATAATCCACACAAATACATTACTCAATGATCATTAATAAAGCTCTAAGATATGGAATATCCAGATGAGAATTAATTAAAATGCACTGTTTAATAATATATTCACAAGAAAGGTTGAATAAAGAAAATTTCTGCAAACAATATAATATAATACAAATTTAAAAACCCAGAAGACTAAAAATGATAATAACAAAATTACCCAGGTAAGATAGAAGCAGGCAATTAATATACCCCGTCAAAGAAACCAGACCAGAAGAAACGAAGGCATACACGGCGAAAAACTACAGAAGAAGGAAGAATAGTCAAAACTACCACTACAGAAGACAGAAGAAAGAAGACTAATTAAAACTACTACTACTGAAGAATGAAGACAGAAGAACGATCAAAGATACAGAAGACAGAAGAAAGAAGAATAATTAAAACTACTATTACTGAAGAAGGAAGAACAATCAAAGCTAAAGAAGAAGGAAGAACAATTAAAACTCAAAGAAGAAAGAAGAACAATTAAAACTCAAAGAAGAAAGAAGAACAAACTAAATCTAATGAAGAAAGAAGAACTAGTTAAAACTACTACTACTGAAGAATGAAGAAAGAAGAACAATCAAAGATACAGAAGACAGAAGAAAGAAGAATAATTAAAACTACTATTACTGAAGAAAGAAGAACAATCAAAGATACAGAAGACAGAAGAAAGAAGAATAATTAAAACTACTATTACTGAAGAAAGAAGAACAATCAAAGATACAGAAGACAGAAGAAAGAAGAATAATTAAAACTACTATTACTGAAGAAGGAAGAAAGAAGAACAATCAAAGATACAGAAGACAGAAGAAAGAAGAATAATTAAAACTACTATTACTGAAGAAAGAAGAACTAATTAAAACTACTATTACTGAAGAAGGAAGAACAATTAAAACTCAAAGAAGAAAGAAGAACAAACTAAATCTAATGAAGAAAGAAGAACTAGTTAAAACTACTACTACTGAAGAATGAAGAAAGAAGAACAATCAAAGATACAGAAGACAGAAGAAAGAAGAATAATTAAAACTACTATTACTGAAGAAAGAAGAACTAATTAAAACTACTATTACTGAAGAAGGAAGAACAATTAAAACTCAAAGAAGAAAGAAGAACAAACTAAATCTAATGAAGAAAGAAGAACTAGTTAAAACTACTACTACTGAAGAATGAAGAAAGAAGAACAATCAAAGATACAGAAGACAGAAGAAAGAAGAATAATTAAAACTACTATTACTGAAGAAGGAAGAACAATCAAAGCTAAAGAAGAAGGAAGAACAATTAAAACTCAAAGAAGAAAGAAGAACAAACTAAATCTAATGAAGAAAGAAGAACTAGTTAAAACTACTACTACTGAAGAATGAAGAAAGAAGAACAATCAAAGATACAGAAGACAGAAGAAAGAAGAATAATTAAAACTACTATTACTGAAGAAAGAAGAACAATCAAAGATACAGAAGACAGAAGAAAGAAGAATAATTAAAACTACTATTACTGAAGAAAGAAGAACAATCAAAGATACAGAAGACAGAAGAAAGAAGAATAATTAAAACTACTATTACTGAAGAAAGAAGAACAAACTAAATCTACTGAAGAAAGAAGAAGGAAGACTAATTAAAACTACTACTACTGAAGAAGGAAGAAGGAAGAATAAAGAAGAACCAAACTCAAAGAAGAAGGAAGAATAATAAAAATAAGAACTACAGAAGAAGGAAGAAGGAAGGATAATCCAAAACTACAGAAGAAGGAAGAATAACCAAACTCAACAAGAAAGAAGAATAATTAAGACGACCCATATAAAACAAAAACTCCATAGGGAAAGAACCCCCAAAAAACCCCAAAATCAATGAATGCCCAAAAAAGAAAGTATAACACAATAAAAAACCATATCACTGTAAAACTGACAAAAAACTAAAAGTGTTAGCTGTAGTAAATATTAGTGCATTCAAAAAGTTATTGTGTAATGTGCATAAACAAATCTTCACAGTTCCCCCATGGTTGAATATTTCATATTAAAAACTAGAAAAAGACTAGTAAATATAGTAATAATTTACCATGGAAAGGTGTAAGTGATCAAATTATAACTAATAAACTTTAAGAAAGGTGCATGAGTAGCAGTACAAAGTAACAAACTTTAAGTTTTGTGAACAGTGTCTACTTTGATAATGAAGTAGTAATTTTACTAATAAAAAGCTACTAAAACTGTATGAACATTCCATAGAATGGAATATAACTTAGATAGCCAGGGTTATACTTTAAGAGGGGGCATAAATCTTATAAAATGGGGAATTACAGAACTAACTGTTTATGATGGAGTAGTAGAAGGTATTAACAATTATATATGGATCCAAATGTGGGGTTCTAATTAAATATAGCATTTAGATAAGTAAGGGTTAGTCATAAGAAATACTAGTATTATAATTGTTATTTTATTGTTCATGTTAATTTAGGAATGCATTATCTAAAATTAGATAACATTCCAATGTGGTAGAAATACTTTTTATTATGTTATTAGGTGATATACCAAAACAATGTTATTAAGAACACCAGTTTTATATATCTGGGTGTTATATTTTAATTGTATAATCTATAATTACTGTTATGCAAGATCAGAGAACTAATTTTTAATCAAATATATCAGAGTCAGAAGTCAGAGAAGGAAATAAAATAATTACATTAGTAAAACATTCTGCAAATAGCCACAATTCAAATCTAGGCAATATAATAAAGTTAAAATGCAGAATAATTAATAAACCTAATCTTATAAACCAGTCAAACTGACAATATTTAGGCAAGATACACCCAACATATTAAATACTATTTAAATAAGGCTTTCTAAAGATATGGTCATTCTATGAGTAAAATTATTTATTTGTATAATGAAATACCATTTGAAACTGAAATAGGTTCACTAACTTTATCAGAAGGGGAATCATATACAACTGAATTATATGAAAAAACCATCATTAATATACTAAATTGCAATAAAATAAGTGAGAATTGATAATTATACAAATTTCAGATTTCATAGAATAATAATTATATTAGTTAAAATGGCTATTATTTACATAGAAGACAGGGAAGTATAATTTTAGGCCTACCTCCCAAAAAATTATAAGAAATAATTTTCAGATAAAACTTTGTAATACTAACTTAATTACTATCAAAATAAGTAGAATAGAATAGTGAAAACGAATATGTATTTTATATTTCAAACAGTTAAGTAATAACGAATTTACTTTATAAGCATAGTGCACGAAATTAAAGTGTGTCGGAAGTTATGGCAATTTTAAACAATGTCTTTTTAATATTAAATTGGCTAAGACGTTTCGGATGACGAAGGAAATCCAGGCAGTTCATTATTATATATTGAAGAGCACACTTTACGTGAATATTTTATAAAACCCAACCTTAATGGCGATTACGTATAACTAAAGTTCGGAATCAGTTTTTGTGTAAAAATTAAATTTTAAACTATTCTAATCATTGTGAAGTGGTGAAGTTGCCCTATGAACTACATAACACCTATAAACAGCATCACATATCACTATTTAAACGAAATAACACTGGAATCACACCAAATACCAAGTGAATATTCGAGGTTAAACGGACACACATAAACACCAATTGATCTACTTATTTAACAACATTTTTACACCCAGTGACTTTTCCATCTTACTCCAGTGACATTAAACTATACCCAAGAAGAGATTAAACGAGTACGAAGAGGATTTAATCGCAGAAGGAACATATTTATTCCACAAGTACTTTGTCAATGTTAGAAGGTGAAATCCACGCATGCGCCAGACGGCCACTTTGACTGATCTCATCAACACAACCAGTCGACTGTTTGCTGAACTGTGGTGAATAGAAATTATATATAAACTTTTATTATTACTAATTACCATTCTATTGTTTAATTTTAATACATTTTCAGCATTGTAAGTGTTATACTTTCTGACCCTGACCTTCTCTGGCTTTTTATATAAATAACCGTTCAAAGAACCTGTTTAAATAATACAATTGTAAAACTTCTAATATCGACCGACCCTGAGCAAGAACTCGATATGGCTTGTAACTTCGATTAATTAATCGACCAACCTTATTATTGTATTTAATAAACGTATTTGTCTGTTTTTTGGTAAATTGGAGTTGATTTCTCTTATAAAAGGACATAATCATTAATTAACCAAGAAAAATAGATAATCTTTAAAGGCAGTATATGCGAAACTACAACATTTCAAGAGTAAGAAGAAGAGAGCCGTTTTCGCCTAACTTGAAGTTAATTGGATTATCTTTTTAACAAATTTACCGAACAGAAATTTATTACCAAATTAAACACCTTACTATTATAATTATAATTACGATCCACAACCTCAATTTATTCCTATTATTAAGCACATAAATACCTCGAAAATATTTGTTCCGAAATTATTTTTTTTTTATAAATATAAATTTTAAATTTATATTTTATTTCAATTTGCTACACAGCAAAATACACTTTATTTAATTGATGGTAATAACATCCCAATTACCAATAACAAAGACCAGGAACTTTACCAAATCGACGATTCCCAGAGCGGAACGTCACTACTGAACATACACACCATAAAAATTATCCTGGATAATATTATACCAGAACACTATACAATTACAATTATAGTAGGGTTGTATTACAAAAGCGAAGGTCAACAGTGAGAGCTTAGAAGACAAGAAGATATTAGCTACGTACTACACATATTATAAATTAAGCTATATTTTGCAATATCGTTTTATTACAAAATCAGCTAGCACAACCAGTGGGACTTACAGGAGAGCACAATCTACATACATCAACCTTTTATTTATTTTATTATACCCACTCAATCACCGTTATATTACAAAATTGGCGAACCCAACTTGTGGGGCTCGATTACCGCAGAATACCAGAACAAACAACACTTTATAAATTTAATTATAATTTGTAATAAATAAGATATGTTACAACATTGCTAAGGCCTGTATTGACATATGGCTCTGAGTGCTGGGCGACTCAAGAAGATTGATGAACAGAGGCTGGCTGTGTTTGAAAGGAAGATACTGAGAAGGATTTATTAACCAATTTAGCAGTACGGAATCTGGAGAAAGAGAAATAATAATGAATTATATGCTAAGTACAATGACATTACAGTTGTCCGATTTGCCAAAATTAATAATTAAGATGGGCAGGACACGTTCAGAGAAGGGATGACGAACGTATGACAAAAAGAATTATGAAACACAAGCGAATAGGAAAAAGGAAGATTGGAAGACCGAAGAACAGATGGCTGGACCAGGTCGGCAGTGATGTGAGGTAGCAGTGCGCAGTGAATTGGTGGCGGATGGCTGAGGACAGGAATAAGTGGAGGCAATTTCTTTTGGAGGCCAAGGCTCGATCTGGGCTGTGGAGCCAAGGATGTATGTATGTATGGATGTATGTATTATTATTAAATTAAAACTTAAAAACCCATTAAAACTATTATCATTTGATAGAATTAATTTAATGTTTATTATTAACTACACATTTCCACTCAAAAAATGTGCAATGCATTTAAAGAGCGAAAAATCAAATGACATAAATCACGAGAAGAAATGTGGCAAATCTTACATACGTAAGCACAAGGGGAAGAGCTTGTTTTATTTTCAACAGAGGGAGGGAGATGTAATGCTTGAACAGTCCTTCAGTGACGTTCCTAGAGTATGTAACGTGGTGTGGGCCATTTAGTAGGCTAGAATGACAACAAAAATATAACTTAAAAACAAGTAAAGTAATGTAGGAACCGTCGTAGTTGGTTGAAATAACAATAATAATTGAACATAAATGGTAATTGCAGTTAAACATAATAACAAATAGCATGTACATTGTGTACTTGAATATCATTGATACTTGATATCATTAGTAGCAATTTTAAGGTATTGTTACGACATCACAGAACAATCTACGTGTTTCTAGAAACGATCCATTGGAATCCGGCTGAATGTTGTGGCGTATGTGATTTCAACATGCGCTTGCGAGACTTTTCTAGACGCCGCCAGCCTCGCTGACTGTGTCAAGGCCGCAATTAATTACGTCGTAGGTAGAGATAACGCATAGTTGTGGAATGTTCTGGTCTCTGAGCGGGGGTATAAATACAAGGCGTCGGTGGCCTTAGTTCAGTTATTATCGGGTGATATTACTCTGTGTGTTCAAGTGGTTATTAGTGAAGTGTTTTATAATCGGGCGTTATATTGTAATACAATTGTGTTTTATATTAGTTGACATTTTATTACGTGTGAACAATTTTTATTTGATTTGTTGTAAGAGACTGTGTTGTTAATTACGAACTGTTTAACTGTGATAATTAAAACGAGTGATTAGTGACTTAGTTGGTGTCTTGTAGGCCTACTTATTTTGTTTCCTCTGTACCTACGACGATCAAGTAGACCGTCGTAACAATATGCTTGAGTCATGCTACTTTAAAGTATTTATATAAGTATATAATAACAGGTATTTGTACGCGTTATTTTCTTGGAACGGTATCGTTCGTACCTGTTATTTTCAAATAGTCCTAGTTTAGCACATCTCTAGTGAGTAAGTAAAATTTTCCTGCTCAAAGGCTACTGAAACACGAACGGCAAAAATGCACGTGCAGAAGCGTTGCAGCAAAGCGGAGTGCGCGCGCGCCCATTGACGTCGCTCTGCACATGTGAGTTATAGCCTGTGTAAGGTATATACAGTACAATTAGCGAAGGAATCCATTGAATCCATTGGGCAACGTAGCCTCCCTAATGGCATTAACTTTATATTGGCCAATGGAAGGTTGTGCAATTAATACAACGAGACGGTTGCGTATTACACAATTGGAGTAGAGTAGTTAACTGACAACAAAAAGCTCCATAAAACTACCACCCAAGTTGTAAAACACGTCCACTACTACAACGATTAAATCAAACTGGCAGCGGTTGTTCTTGTGTTTTTTATATCAGAGCTTGAGACATGCCTAAGGAATTTGATTTTTTTATTTCACCAATTAAATACACACCGAATCAATGTTTAATTGCGGTACTAACTGGAAGCTTTACGGACTATGTAAATTACGAAAACAAACTGCGCGAGTTGTCGTTGTAAACTACAAGGTACGGCTGGCTTAAAGACGGGGCTTAAAAATACTATAAAGTTTGTACTGTATTTGAAAAAAAATCATGAAAATTAATTTTATCGATTACTGTTCGATACTGTTCGCAACACTTAGTATGTCATCATCATCGTCATCACCACTCGAAGGACTAGGCTTTAGACCTGTTCCGGAACCCATCTCCTCATCGGTCTACCGACATCTCTCTTATCAGTGGGGTGATAACCCAAGGCAGCAACAGGTAGACGGATATTAGGCATGCGATTCAAATGTTCACGCCATCTCCTTCTGTGGTCTTCAATTCTTTGGTGCAATTATGAAATGTTTAAATCGCGTCTAATATCCTCGTTCCTTCTCCGATCCAAGAGAGAACAACCTTCACTTATTATGTAAAGGGTCGTTTGTCCTCAGCAACGAATGACAGCAGTTCTCAGGGTTTGAACAGATATAAACGGAATTTTTTATCTTAGTAAGGATTATCTTAAGGAAATGTTCATAAATAATTTACACAAAGTAATACAAGACAGAAAAATTATATTGCTTACATTTTTTGATTAAGAATATGAAAATTAAAATTGCAAAGTGAATATTTTGTAGTGCCAGTGCACGTTTTATGATGGTTTGAATTTAAAAATATATCAAAGTAAGTGTAGCGATAAGCGGGTATCAGTAAGCTGTAGTTGGTCTTGTACCTATAAGCAGATGATGTGGTTTTCAAGTTATCAAATACGATGTTTAAGATTACGTTACAAGGATATCGTTTTACAAATTTTAGTTCTTAAGTTGAAAGTTGTGGCTTGTAAAGTCAAGAAACACTTTAGATACGACATTAAAAAACCAGACACCAGATACGACAAAGGACGTGGATAGGATAGGAAAGTAGAACATTTTAATAACTTTTAAATTTTACTGGACTGTTATGGTACGTTAAAAATACAGTTTGACCAGAAACAAAGATGAAATTAAACAACGTAGCCTCCGTCCCTTCATTGAAACGTAACTTGGACACTAAGCAAAAGCAAATAAATGAGGATTCCAAAGGGTAGAAATGAAATTGTCGACATCAGTAGCGGGCTAGGCAAGAAATGACATGGACAGAAACGTCGAAATACAGAATAAGCTGAATGTAAAAAGTTACAGTAGAAAACCAATTGTTATCAACAATAATGGTTCCGTCACGTCAGTCAAGTGGATCGAGAATATCAACAAAAGGTAGAAGAAATTTGAGATCTCATAAGCGATGGAAAGGACAAATTGGTATTCAAAGTCGAACAGCGATACTACATACCGCCATAACAGATACATGGAGGAGGAGGAGGAGGAGAAGGAGGAGGAGGAGGAGGAGAAGAAGAAGAAGAAGAAGAAGAAGAAGAAGAAGAAGAAGGAGGAGGAGGAGGAGGAGGAGAACATCGATGTTATGATTGCTTCGTGTTGCTCAGTAATTTTCTTTCATCCATCTTTCTTTCATTTTTTCATTCGTGTTGCTCAGCGACATCCATCAGATTTCTAAGGGACACACGAGGGATTTGGAAAGGACAATACGCCTAGTAGGCTACGTATTTTTGCTGAAATTCGAACAACTAATTCTATATGCTATGCCAGAGAACATATCAACTCATCGAGCACTCGTCTATTTCTTTTTATTAAACTGGGTGATCGATTTCCTTCCATGGTAGGCCTATTTTTACAATGTTTCGTCTCCTGAGTAAACCATTTTTTTTTTAGCTCTCCAAGAAATGTTACGAACGACGTTATAATTGGCACCATAATAAAATAATCGTGAACTAAGTAAACGTGAAGTTTCAAGTTGTTTCTTCTTCTCCTCAATATTGTAATGGTTCTTTTTCTGTGTGTTATATCCTGTATTTCTTGTATTGGAGTTATTGTTTGGGGTTAGGTTATTTGATTTTTTATTATTATCTATTTTATTTATTATCGTCAGTTATTTCCTTAATTTCAGCCCTATTGCGTTGGTCGCCAATTTATAATGTAAATAAATGCGATTAGTGCCGATATTTGTGTTTGTGTAATGAAAAAGTCTGACGACGAATTATTCGAGTCGGTTCCCTCGCAGGCGCACGTGGATAGGCGTAGTTCGCCGCAGATTCTAATGTTGCTGAAATAAACACAAGTTATGTACTTACTGAATTCGACGTTCTAGTTAGTTAACAAATTCGTTAACGAGCGAATATGTAACTCGATTCTCATATATCAGAGTCACACGTTCCCACCTGTGGAAGTACTAATGGTAATTAACTCGTAACAGTATTGCCTATTCAATAAAAGTCGTCAACTCTTTTTCTGTTATCAATTAGAATTTATTAACATTTTTTAAAGAATGTTGGAAATTATTGCTTTATATTTAGTACTGGCTGTTTGCCTCGTTAGTCATTGACTTTATTACTTATTAGCTCTCAATCTCAGGGTAATTAAAAATATTTGGATTTTAACAGAAATTTAAAATATAACCTTGAACTTTGGTTCATTATGTTTACAAATTAGGTGTAAACAAAACAGAAATGTCTGCACTACTCTTTAACATGGGTAGTCGGGATTAATTAATATAAACAACAATTATATTAAAAGTTTTCTCAAATCATTAACATGGAATTATACCTTCGACTATTGTCAACATTACACTTACTTTATGCGTACTGAATTAATCTTTTGAAACAAAACGACATGAAAAGTTTTTTAAAATTATTAACCTATCGTTATGAAATTGACTATTGTCAACATTAAATTAACTTCAGACATACTGAATTGATATTTAGAAACAAAATAACGTTAAACGTTTTTACAATAATTATTAACATATGGTTATTACTTTGACTGTTGTCAACATGAAAACAACTTCAGGCATACTGAATTGCTACAAAGTATTAACTATTCAAAATATCAGGTAGCTACTTAATCTATATATCATAAAATACATAAGTGATTAAAATTATAAGTTCATTTAATGTTCGTTAATAATTATCATGTCCATTGCATGTGGCACTCTAGTCAGGTAAACAATTATGAACTGTTACTTAAATAGCGTTCATCACAATATTCCTTGATTGTTTAAGTATGGTAACAATCGAACTCAGAAGTTTAGATAACCTATACTCGAGCTCATACTATTCATTGTTTACTTCTCTAAGTTGTTTAACTTTTATAATATAGGTAAAAAAATATTTATTGTTTCTAAAAAAAAATATTCATATAAGGTTTATTAATGTTTGTGACTGAAGGTTATTTAATGTATTCATTCACTTTTAACCTCTATGAGGTATCATGGTTATTTCCATGTCTCAAATGTAAAATCGTAAAATTTCTGTTTTCAGTTAATATTCAATAATTATAATTAAACACCATACTTTCTGTCATTTCACTTTATTGCAGCCTATTATGCACTCTGTAATTATAATTCGCTATGGTATAAGCGTTTTTTCGATCCACTCGCAACTTAAAAATTTGTGGGTTAGGTTGACCACATTTGTTTACTTTTAGACTCGCACAGCTGATTTGGGTTGAATACGACTTTTTCGCGCACAGAAAATGACCGTTGTCTCGCTTCGCTAGTCTGAGATGAAGTGTGTGTAAATCGTTCCTCTTCACTGTTCCAATTTTGGGAGCACATTCCCCCGGTCGATTTTGATCGATTCCATTGGTTTAGAGAGGCTGCTATTCCTTATAGCGAGGTCACTCCCTTCGCGGATTAATTAATTTGCAGAAAATTGTTAACGATTTTGGTGTGGAGAGTATCATTGTTACGCCCTCGTTTTTATCCAAAATAAATAGAATATCTTTAAAATTGGTTTAACGTCCTTGCGTTATAAGTAATACTTAATATAGCCACACCATGTTATTACAATTGATTTGTTCTTTAAAATAAGTCCTCACAAGACATATGTGAGTGTTATAATTAAAAAGTTAATGTTTCTTACTTACGACTATGACATATTTCTTATGATTTTACATGATTAACTATGGAAATTGAACATATGGTGATTACATTTCAATCATATGGTTCCTCTCAAGTCCTTTTATGATAATTTCTAGTACAATAATTGTTTAAAATTAATAAAATTACAATATTTGATCTATGCTTTCTTTGGCCTAGAGCATGGTTAATTTAATTCACTCTATTTATTGAAATAATTTGTTCTGTTCATTTTTTACTGTGACACAGTCATTCTGAAATGTCCATTACAACTTCTGTACATCTCAGTTTTTCTTCAAATATAATTAGTTTCTTGTTTTTAGTCTTATTTATTATTCATAGTCTTAGTATGCCATTTGTCATTATGGTTTGGTTCATGATTAATGATATACTCAATTTTCAGTGGTTCTTTTGGTACAAATGGTCTTTATAATCTAAAGCTTGTTTTATAATGGTTGGCCTCCTATTATTATATGTGTTATTGAGCATAATTCACTAATACTTCTTGCATCTAGTGTAGTCAGACAGTTACCTTAAATTTTCTTAATTATGGTTAAATTAACATTTCATTATAATTATTTTATACTATAATAGTAGTATTACATATTGTATTGCACATTTATGTCGCTGTTCTTTTCTGGTTCACAATATTATGGGAATTCTGAGTGTGTTTAATGTTTAATTTAAATAACATCTTTCTGTCCAATTTCAGTCTGTGTAATTACAGTACATTAAACACCACACCTATCACTTTTAATTAATAAATCGTATCACTAGGTTTGTCTTTATAATGTCTATTTTCATTATTGTATAGCTTACACTAGTTTTACATTGTTTTATTCTTAATTTATTCCAATTACAAGTTGATTTGTACCAGAATCGAGGTTACTTGGGACCCCCTTGTCTGACAACAATGGTCTCCCTACTATCAATGTTTTAAAGGTTATTATTTTACAATTTTATTCTGGTTAAACATTATTTATTATTTTTTCGTTATCTTTACATGTCTACTGGTGATTACCAGGTTTTCTTTTATTTATTTTAATTGGGTTTGCCTGTATTAAAAGCATGCATGGTATTCTGTTATTGCTGTGATAACTAACTCATTCTTATCTTCCTTTATCTTATTCCATTGGGTTTATTCGGGTGAGTAATTATATTTTTATCTCAGAATAAAGAGGTTTTGTCCTAGTCTAGTCTTTAATAATTGGAGGAAAACCATCATATGTCCTATACATAAAAAAGGGGACAAGCTATCATGCCAGAACTACAGAGGAATCTCTCTACTATGCTCCGGATATAAAATTTTTACATACATTATCAATAAAAGATTACAGCCATATGCTGAAGAGATTATCGGCGAATACCAGTCCGGTTTCAGAAAAGGAAGATCCACCATAGATCAAATATATACAGTCAGACAAGTTCTGAGTAAAGCGTGGGAACAAGATATAGACGTCTATAATAGTTTTGTTGATTTTAGACAAGCCTATGATTCGATAGATAGGGATAAACTATCTAATATTTTATACGAATTCGACATACCAGTGAAACTGGTAAGGATGATAAACTTAACAATGACTAATACAGAAGCTCAGGTACGAATACAAGGACACAAAACAGAAGGATTCGTAATCAATCGAGGGTTAAAACAGGGAGATGGGCTGGCCCCGACCTTGTTTAATCTAGCTTTAGAATATGTTATCAGAAAACTGTCAGTAGGAAGAAACAACGTACTGACAAACAAATCGGTCCAATTAGTAGCCTATGCGGACGACATCAATATAATGTGTAGGACAAAAAATGCAGCAGAGGAAACGTATTCTGAACTCAAAGAAAATGCTAGCAATATAGGCCTCAAAATCAACATAGATAAAACAAAAATATTAGTGCAGACTAGAAGACAAAGAAACTACGGAACAATCGACAATATCGAAAAGGTGGACAACTTTAAATACTTGGGAACCATATTAGAAAAAAACGGCACAGAAGAAGCTGAAATCCGAAACCGGATAGTCCAAGCCAATAAAGCGTATTTCGCCACATCAAGTATCTTCAGATCCAAAGACATCCACAGAAACACGAAACTAAGGATATACAAATCAATAATAAGACCCATCCTAACATATGGTTGCGAAACGTGTATCCTGAACTCCAAGGCAGCAAACACTCTCGATACCTTTGAAAGAAAAATATTACGAAGAATCCTGGGACCAGTTAATGACGTACATGGCTGGACAATAAGATATAACCATGAATTGTATCAAATGTATAAAGAACCACCGTTAACACGGTACATAAAACTACAGCGTCTAAGGTGGGCTGGTCATGTAGCCAGGATGGGAGAAGAAAGGATACCACAAAAACTATTGTATACCAGAATCCATGGAAAAAGACCAGTGGGAAGACCAAGGAGAAGATGGGAGGATGCGGTGGATGAGGATGCAAGAGAGATATTAAAAGTGCGTTCCTGGAGGAGGATGGCTGCTGACAGAGGAGAATGGGGGGAAAAATTGAAGGAGGCCAGGGCCCAACAAGGGCTGTAGTGCCATAGAAAGAAGAAAGAAGTCTTTAATAATGGTTTGTCTATGTCTGTGTCTCTTTACTGTTTCTTACTTCTATAGATTCCTTGTTTTATTGGTTTCATTCTCTATTGGTACACATTATTGGCACATTGTATAATATATTTGTTAATTCTTCTACGCTTATCACTTTACTTGTGTTTATTTATATTCTCTTCAGTCTCTTGTTATGGCTTGTTGTCATTATAATTCGGATTTGTCCTATCACTTACCATATCTATTGGGTCATTTAGTTAATCACATTATTATGTTGTCTTCTATATTTTCTTCTTCATCACTATTTATTATTCTTCGTTTGCTGATTTAATTATTTTAATTAGTTCGTAGACCGGATACAACATTTAGTACACAGTTATTCATTTATCATTCCTCTCTTAGATCCTCTCGTGTTGGTTAATGAGTGTTTCATTCTTTATTTTTTGTTGTTAAATGTACGGTGAAGATATGTACTGCTACAATATTCAATGTAGGTTATTTGCAAAAACGATTAGATTGTGAGTAGGCTATAAATCCGTTGGTAGACAAAGGAAATGAAATATTTCGTCACTATCAACAATTTACTGGTCCGCTTCCATCCTTGTTACGTGATGTGTAAGCAACGACACACAGCGCTTCAGGTTTACGTTTCGCAAAGAAATCAAGGTAAAATATTTGCTTATGTTAGTAACGCTAGGAAACAACTGTCTAAAACATTGATTGGTGCGGAGTATGTACATGAATAGGCCTACATATATCTAAATTAAAAAACATTACCCTCCAAAACGTTTTAAAATTAATGACACTACACTCATTGCTTTTCGCTGAGGATAAAACGCTAAGAGTAGAAACTTAAGATGGTTTACAGCGTTAGCCGTATGTGTTGCGTTAGCAAAAGTAACAAAACCCTGTGTAAACTTGATGTCTCCAAAGTAACTAAAGTTAGAGCGTTTAGAGTCAATTAGGCCTATCATGTATAAACAAAAATTGTCCTGAAGAATAAGACTACAGATTTACTTTAGCAAGTTCACTTACATAGTGTCTCTCATGTAGGAAATAATGATATTGATATACCGATTATACAGATTTCAATACCTTCGAGGCGCAATATATATAGCATTTAAAATTGCAATATAGGAAGGACTGCTTAGGTTCTACATTGATAACCGTACCCAGTCTTCTGTAAGTAGCGGTCTAAGGGCGGGGCGGACCGCCCCGAGCTCCACTTATTAGGGGGCCTCCAGATTTGGAAAATTAAGTTTTTTTGCAAATGTTCTATTGTCACGTCCTGAAACGCAATACTAGGATAGGTCCAGGTTGATCGATTCCAAAATATTTTCATATTAGTTTGGAATCTACCTTACAACCCTACCTTCTAAAGTGTTTACAGATATTTAAAAAAACTTATAAAGGTAAGTTTATTATTAGAAATGTATTCATGCTAAAAAAAAGGAAGCGTCAATTGTACTCGGCGTCAATGACTCACCACGCAGTCGGAAGTCGCAAATTGAACCCCAAACAGCACGGACGGCAACGGCAGCGGTAGCGACTCAAGAAGGCCGTGCCTCGATACGAAAATGTAAACGGCGGAGTGAAATACCAGGCGATAACATGTAGGCCTACGCTAAAAGAGATTATACCAGTGAACAATATTCAACATTTCAGGACACAAACAATTTATTTAAAATCTGTCATCAGAATTTTTACCGAACAGTGGGTAATTCAGAGTGCGGAAATCGGCCAGAACTAGAAAAACGGCTATTATAGAAAGTTCACCATATTTACACTAAAACTGCTAAATGACTTAAAAAAATTGCATTCTTTGCAGCAATGATAAAATTTGTTTTGCATTAAGGCCTATATAAGTTTATTGTATATTATAAAGTATTTTAATAATTTTAATGAAATCTATAAACAATACTACTTCTATTATTTTTTTAAACTTTGTATTTACAATATGTAAGTGGATTTTTATTACTACAGTTTCTTATGAAGTTTCCTAACTAGATGTATCAATACAGTAATTAAATTTAAAGACTTAAATAGGCCTACTATGTAAGGGGATTACTTAAAGATAAACTGGATTATAAATCCTCCCATCCTATGGGAGGGGGGCCGCAGAAAGATATCCGCCCCGGGCCTACAGTAACCACTGCTTCTGTATAAACGTGAGTAATGAAGAAGCAACGAAAAGAATAGGAAGTGCAAGACTGCGATCACTAGACATGTAGCGAACCATATTTTACTAGAAAGAAAATGTGAAGACTGACATGAATGAGAATATCGTATAAATCTAAATATAGAGATAGGTCAACATAAAGCAGAAACTGGCAGCTGCTATAACACGATTTGGGAACATAAATAGGGAAAAATTTCTGCTAATATAAAATCGGTGGATGAAAGAAGTATTGGCAGGTCTAGAAATGTCAGAACGGAACAAATCTATGAATCTATATTATATATGAATAAATAACTATATATGAATAAATCTAATACACGCGAGAACATACATTATTGCTGTTTTTTTTTTTTTTTTTTTTTTTTTTACTGCATGCTCGATTACAATAAATGCTAAGATTTTCCTTACCTGAATAACAATGTCTTTATATACTTACATCAAGTAATAACAAATACGTATTACATAACTTAGTTTACAATGCTTTTGTATGAATATTTGATGATTTACAATAAAATAACTTATTAGACTTCACTTCGCACTAATAAAAGTTTTGAATTCTTTCAGATGTTTCTTTATAAGATCTTCTCTTGTAGGCGGCCAAGTTCCTGATTACTTTTCACTGATTAAATTTTGTCTGTGATTTTTTAATTTCTCACACTCATATATGATGTGATCCACTGTTTGTTCTCCTGCATTGCACTGGGACATTGGGTCGTTTATTATCTTGAAGCGGTGGAGGTAAGATCTCGTTTTTGTGAAACTGCAAGTCTATACGTTTGGAATAAGTTCTTTTAGTCACAATAACACATGTATAGACAAGTTTAGAGTAGCAATATACAAGCAACACTTGAAAATCTACAGGATTTTAAAATTATTAAAAAAAAAAGGAAAAGTAAAAGGGCGTTAGTTAAGAGGGAAACGCTTTACACAATATGTAAACACATTTGATGGTACACAGACCCGGATGATCTCTAAATTAAATCTTTACGCATTAATTTCGATCGCCGGGTCAGCGCCAAGGGGTAGGCGACTAAAAGAGGTGGAGGAAGACATATGTTTGTGCTATACGGGTCGCACGCACGCAGATCGCCCTGTGTTCATCCCCTATAACAGTAATTAATATTAATTCCTTGTCGTTAAATTGAAACAGATAAAATAGCACCACTCATATGGATTCAACCCCACGCCACTTCGCTCCCTCCGCCCTAGTCACAACGTTAATTGTCCGTAATTAACTGACAAAGACAATGAATTCATATTGTTAATTAAACCCGTAACGAAAGTAATGCTTGAATACGCACTCTTTAGCAAGATGGTCACGCCTCACCTCATCAACGCAGATATTTCTATTATTATTTTTCATTATTACATGTTTGGTAAATTTCGTTAACTTTATGATTATGGTTTTATCGTCAATTAATACCACCCAACTCACACAAGCAGTAGTATTTCCATCCAGTTCATATATCCAAGTCTACTCTGCCGTGTAGATTCTACGATGTAGATAC
This sequence comes from Magicicada septendecula, assembly GCA_034769895.1. NCBI lineage: Eukaryota > Metazoa > Arthropoda > Insecta > Hemiptera > Cicadidae > Magicicada > Magicicada septendecula. The sequence goes on along the minus strand of CM068369.1, from coordinate 63,596,514 downwards.
CGGTTAATAGTAAAAATTATTGTACTCAGTCTAATTTGTTATCTATACAAACAAAAAGTGGTAATTCTTCTTACTTTATGCTCTTGCGAAAAGTAAAAAATAACAGAAATTTTGTTACTTTTAAAATTTATAACACGGATTTTACTTGTAACGGATACAGACTCTCTTTTTCAGAAAAAAAAAACAGGTTTTCCGGTTTCCAGGAAACAGGATTCTGTGTGTAAAAATACGTTGTTGTCTGGCCGATGTGGCGGTAGGCCTACACATGATTTTAACAACGAAACGCTGACGTCACACACTCCCTTAGTTAACTATACCCCTATTATAAAACGACTAAGAAAGTGCCGGCGGTTTTAAAAAGAGACTCGTTACGTTTTAAAATAGATTTAATTACGTTTTATAATTGATTTAATAAAATTGTATTGTTACGAAAATGGGGTAAAAACAGAAAAAGGAATGTGTAATTGATGCAAAAATAATGTATATTTTTGTACTTTCCTTAAAAACTGTCAATAATAAAAATTATTACTGACTTTTGTATAATGCGTTTGCACATATTTCATAATACCTAACCTTTTTATATTAGGTTATAATATATATAATTTATAGGCCTATATTACATAATATATGATGTACAAAAGTATACTGTAGACTTCGAAGTATTTATGAACACTAGAATAGGTTGTTACTCACTGAAGCTACCAACATGTATGTACTCTATTTTGTTAAATAGAATTTTATGCGTACAGTATTACATGCAATCGTATTTCTCGCATCTAATTCAATATAACAGGACTGTGTACAACTGCAGTAACTGGATCTTCTTCTTCTTCTTCTTCTTCACCACTACAACCCAACTGACTCCTGGTTTCTAACACCAAACTTCTCCAATCCTATCCATTGGCCTCTCAATGTAACCCCTCATATCCACTGTTCTTAGATCTTTCAGCAAATTATCCAAACAACTTATCCTAGGTCGGGTTCTCTATCTGCTTTTATTGACTTGGGCCCTTAGACTTTTTCTGCCATACGCTGATCATCCGTCCGCTCTAGGTGACCTAGCCTATGTATTCGTTGAACCTCTACGAATCTTACAACGTCCTCATGCTTCAATGGATCATGTTATTGTCCATTCATCGTCGTCTTTAGCCGGACCATAAACATGACTTACAATCTTTTTTTTTCAACCCTTCTTAGTGTTTCTTGTTCCTTTCTTGTTAATCCTATGTCTCGGCTCCATAATTAACATCCAGTCTTCTTAGTAGGATTTACAAGCCTCTGGTGGTCTATTCTGTAGACGTGCTCCATCCACAGCTGGTTTCGTTCTTCTGTCTTATTACTGATGGAGAATACACCCAGTTCGACCCTTATATGTTCATTAAGCATTCGATCCCTTAGACGATAACCACTCACGTACCTTAAAAAATTAATTTCCGCGGTTTGTATATACTGCTTTTCTTGTCCAGTTATCGTCCATGTTTCACTAGCATATGTAAGAACAGGTATATGTAAGGCCACTACTTAATAGAACTTCATTTTAGTATCAGTTCTTGTTTACCTACACTGTAGCATTATATTTATAACTGCTCACTAAATATATCAATCGAATTCGTCATTCGTAACGACGGACTGACGTCGGTAATTCAACATTATGGCTTACACAGAACACACACACAAAAATCTGTTTTTAAACTTCATTAGATTTGCAAACAATACAATATGAAAATCTTCACTATAAAAACAAAGGTAACGGCATTTAGAAGATAAGGAGGCAATAAGAACAAAAATAATGATTAATGATAGAATTATAGAACAGGTGAGCCACTTTAATTATTTGGGAAATGATACTGACTATGATAGAAATTATGACATTGATGTTGAGTTAGGTAAGTTCCAGACGATCTGTGGAACAATCAACCGGATTTTTACAAAACAAATTACGTCGAGATACAAAATTAAAGTTTTACAAAGTTATGGCGGTCCCTGTACTGTCCTGTGGGTGCGAATCATGGACAAAAATAAACAGGATAGTAAAATACAAGCCTCGGAAATGGCGTTCTTGAGAGTAGTTAAAAGCTGTTCTAAACTAGACCGTATAAGAAATGAATCCATAAAAGAAGAGTTACAAGTTTTCAACTTGAATGAAAAATTAAGTCATTGCCTCGCCTATGCCGTGTTGTAAAGACGATTATGACTTTCAGTCAGAGCAATCACGTGTACCCAACCGTGTAATTCAGAGACATTTACAAGTCATAGAACTTCTTCTATGATAGAAGAGATAAGACGATACGCGTCAAAACCATCTCAACGAAAGAATGCCAGATTCCATACTGGCCAAACAAGTCTGGGAATACAAACTTAAAGGACACAGTTGTGTGGGTAGACCCAGGAAGAGATGGCTGGAGGATTTTTGAAGGCGGAACAGGCAGCACCTTGTGAAGCTGGTGATGATGTTAAGTCAGTTTACATAACAACGTTACTTGGATTTTTTCGTTTTGCCGCAAGTTTCATATTCCGAAATTATTGTTTAATACATGTTTGCACGTTGACGTGACCTAAACGTTTTGTATACTTCACTTCTTTCTGAGACATTAGTTAGCTATATTAACTATTAACATGGTTCTCGTTTTATTTTGAGAACTGTACACAGTGTTTTTATCAATATTGCGTTGGAATACTTGGTGTTTAGTCTAATGTAATATGTAGCCGCAGTTGGCGTGACTGGCAGTAACAATTAATGTATTCACAGCATATTACCAGCAGTCAGCAGTCGATCAACAAAGCATTCTGCGTGATCAAACAGCCTGGTGCCATCCCACGCTCCCCATGAATATTTTATTAATTAAACTTTTTGAATGTAGTTTTTCTGTTTACAAATACTCGCCGTTCTGCCTAATTACAGGGTTGCTTTTAAAAGTTAATATTAATTACAGTTTTAAAATTAAAATTCTCTTGTGGGCGATAAAATTGGCGTTCGATTTTGAAACAGCTGCCTGAAGTGGCCATGTTTTTCCTTAACGGTAGCTGTAAACGTTGACGTCTTCTTTCGCACGTTGAAACAGAACAAAACAAAAATATTTTTTTGTATTCAGTTTAACGGTATTCGAAGTGCAACGCATGTTATTAACAAGAAGCGGTTTATTTGATCTTGTGTTTGCCTTGAACCGGTGATTCATTTTCATGGTGTGTAAGTTCATACACGTACCCGCAGCAGTGACGTATCTAGAATTTGAACTGGGGAGGGGGGGCAGAGTCGGGACGGCTTCATACAAAAGTAAAGCAAGTTAAGATTAATCAACATTACTATCTTTAAAGTGGTTGAAATCAGTCCCATTAAAGTAAACGGTAGTGACACAACAAAGTACGCGTTATTGGAACATTGTTTGCAAGATACATACGCCTACTGACTGAACTGACGTTCCTATATTTCGCATTCCAAACGAATACACCAATGCTGTGTAACAAAAGTGTTTGTATACTTAAAAAGAGTTACTACTATATTAGCATTCACAGTAAAAAAATAATAATAATAAAACAGCCTAAAAGTTAAAAGATTAACAAATTCGTCAACTTTTTCGACCCTCTGGGGGAAAGGGTCGGTTCCGTTCGCCCCCCCCCCCTGTAAATACGCCTCTGACATGCAGATACGTCAGATTAAAATGCGGAGATATGAAAAATAAAAACTCCCCTTGTAATACTGTTTTGAAAGAAGTTTAAGCAAATTTAATAGTTATAAGGTAAGTACATCAAAACTTCTAAACACATAGGTAAAAAAGGAGAGTAGACTTTAATCATTTATGTCTTGTAATATTAATTGAAAACCGCATCGTTAAAGAATTAACTTTATTTTGTAAGGGGACTTTCGCGGACCAATTCTATTATTGGGTCAAGTATAATATTATTTTTGGTGTTTATTTCAGTAACCAGTCTATTGTTTTTATAATTTTTGTATATAATGATTTTTTTGAGATGTCTGCTTTTTCACTTTTTCATTGGTTTTATGAATTTGACTCAAAACGGGTGTTATCTGTTTCTGACATGTGATGCTATGTTGCTTTTAATATTGTTGGGTTGAAAAAGGTTTGAGATACTGCAACAAGAATGAATCAGAGAATCAAAAAGACCAGACAGAGTTTGGCAGGTACCGAGTAAGGGGATGCTACCGATCCTCGAAGTCACTCTTCAAAATGAAATAATAGGCCCAAGTTTTTTCAGAATACTAAATAAGCAAAATATGTGCTTACGATGACGATGTTGTGATGATAGCCAGATCAAGGCAACGGCCAGATGAGGTATATAAAGAGCTGAATCAAAAATCCGCTGGAAAGGGACTCAATGTAAATATCAACAAAACCAAATACCGTACATGCTGATTTCTGCATTTTAAAGAACAAGAAATCTACATAAAATATGCATAGAGGATAATTTATTTAATGCAGTTAATACTTTCAGATACCTGGGTAACATGATATATATATATATATATTACTATAATACTTATAACTATTTTACCTCAAGATATATTTTTTCCTTTAGGAACATGTTTCGGGAGATCCTGTTCTCCCATCTTCAGCCTTCGCCATCTTGCTTCTGGCTGGAGCAAGATGGCGAAGGCTGAAGCAGAAGCAAGATGGCGAAGGCTGAAGATGGGAGAACAGGATCTCCCGAAACATGTTCCTAAAGGAAAAAATATATCTTGAGGTAAAATAGTTATAAGTATTATAGTATTATATACATCAAGAAACGGACTGTAGCAGAAAGTGATTGAAATATATATATATATATATATATATATATATATATATATATATCTGTATATATATACGTTACAAGTATTTAAAAAAATTATACAAATACATTACCATGTACTCAACGCAACTATGAAGTGTGAAGGGAAGAAGATCTTCTTTTGTCCGGAAGAAGATCTCAGTCGTTTTTAGACAGAGTGAAAATGTTTTGCACCGGCCAGGTCGCAGGATTTTTTTATTCTCGTTGCGTCAAGTATATGTAGTTGCACGATAATAAAATAATTTTCAAAGAGTAGTGAGATGTTGATATGAAATAATTAATTAAAACCGTTTCAAAATAATCATTCTATGATTTATTAATATTAATCGAAAATATGCAAATATTAAAATTTCGAATTATAAAAATAAAAAAAATATTCTCTTTTATAAGTTTACAAAAAATACAATATATCCTTCTATGCTGTTCATGACATATAAAATAAACAACCATATATTCTTACTAGCTAAACAGAAATGTTAAACAAATTATCTAAACACTTTTTATTTAAAATAAAAAGTCAGTGTCTGACTTTGACTCCAGTTTTAAATAATAATAGCAACTCATTTACAAACAAAAATAATATTAAATCTCAAGAATAAAACTAATTGTTGCTATAAATAAAAAAAAAAATAACATTTACTTCCAACTTATGATTTATTTCTACTGACACGCCCAAATTTTAACATATAACAGAAGATTAGTGTTTTAAAATTTTCTTGTTAAATTAAATTATTTTCTTTAACTACGGTACCATTTAAATTTATGTACAGTGATTATATTTAAAACTTTAAGTCTTTATTGTTCATATTGTACTGCTGTTTTAAAATACACCACAGTACATAAGAATAAAATAATAATTTTAAAAGAAGAAAGGTATAAATTTAATAGTATTGTGAACATATGTTAGAATTGTAAACAAAAAAACTGAGTTGTTAGTCACGACCAACATAGAGGTAGACTCCAATATTATATAGAACAGCATTAAGAAATATGTGTTGACAATTATTATATTAAATTTGAAATAAACATTAAAATAAAATGAAAGATTAATAGAATAGTAATCTAAAATATACTAATTATAATGGATAATGTAAAAAATCAAATAAATGTAATTAATAATAATTAATAAAATTATGTATGTTTTTAAGAGTCATATGATGGAAAGATGTGACGAATTTAGTTAGGTATCTAAATGGCAAATTGTAAATTGTTAGAACTGAATTGTATTGAAATGGAAGAATATTTGTTTAGTTTAATTTTATATTTCAGAAGATACACATTAAAAGAGTCTAATTTTATATTTAAGAAGAGCCACATCAAAAAGTTAAATTTTATATTGTGAAACATCTAAAAGTGATCTTGTAAAAGAGTTTAATTTTGTATTTAATATAGGAAACATTTAAAAGAAGGGAGTTAACATTGATATTCAATCTAATAAACATATAAGAGTATAAACCTTTTAACATTGAAAGAATTATAATTTTTATACAACTTAATAAACATTAATATTCTCAAGAAGTTTGAGTACATCATTTATAGAAAACCGATATACAGGAGGAAGCCTGTCCTGGAATATAATTTGATTGTCTACACAATAAAATTCGATATTTAAAAGAAGAATCAATTTAGTAATCCAAGAGGAAAAGAGAATTCGACATTTAATCTAATAAAAAATACAAGAGAAGGAATAAAACACGAAACCTTTCATTATATTTAAGATGATAAACATAAGCAAGAATTGAACCCATTGCAGTTGTGAAGAGCTCAGATTCAAACTATTCACGTTTACACGGTAGATATTATTACCTTGTTATTTCTTTAAAAAATTGATGAACTAACGTTATTTGGTCCTGATTAAAGAAAAGAATAAATCATTCACAGTATTGAATAATATAAATCAAATTAGTAATTGTCAACCCTGAGATAGAGTTGTCTTTTTATGAGCAGATAGAAATAGATCTACCATACAAATAATAAAATGTCAGCACATTAAATGGCATCCACAATGTATGGCATATAGAAATATTATATTTGCAATAAAATAACAGTACAATAAATGACACACCCAACGTGTGGCAAATAATAATTACAATACTTGTAAATAATATCATCACAATATATAAGTTTCTTTTTTTAAAGAGTTCTTTTCACAAACAAGAAATATAATTGTTTATTCATCACCTGCGTACTGCCGACGTTACCGTTGCGTGTGTGTATGTGTGTGTCCTGAATCCTGAGAATTTGATGATGATGTTATGCTGATGCTGTGTTCTCTGTCTCTACGGTTTGTTGTTTGTGATGGTCCAGAGTTCCTCTATAAGTCTTGGTGTGTGTGTGTGTGTGTGGGTAAAGATGTTCGATCGGCAGACCAGCAGCGTGACGTTGTGTGAAGATATCTTGAGTCTGAGACCGCCCCAAAATTGCCGGTGGTATTTATACTGGACGGCGATTTGACAAGTCCAGGACCGTTTTCGACCTATTAGATATTGTCACTTCGTGCAAAGCGTCCTTTTAATTATAAATCACTTTTTGGTTCATATTCGCGATTTCGTAAACATACTCGTAGCACGAGCGATATCATCGTTTGCGTATTTTTTTTTCTGGTCACTCACATATAACACACTTATTAATTATTATTTAATTACACTAGTAATTAACATTAAATTACTTAGGGTCTTTATTATTGCACATTTCTGCAAAAAATTCTACATCACTATAATCGTTGAAATTCCTTAATGTAATGGTGTTTTTATAATTGGGGTAAGTCACATAATTGGGGTTTGTTCACAGGTATAAAATGTATTAATCAGTTTATTTTTATCCGGTTAAAACCTGATTACAGACAAAACAATAATTCGTACGCATCACCCCATCGTAGACTTTTTCCTGTCGTAGCTTGCGTTCACACACACAAACACACAAGCGCTGTATTCACTTGCGGGGCAGGTGTACGATTTCTGACAATTCTTAGCCTACATAATATTGTTAAAAACTGTTCATCATATATTTTCTGTGCTAAATATTTACAAACATACCGCCCTGGGCAAATATGGAAATATATGTATTGTTGCAATATATATAAAGAAGGGTTCATAAACACGACAATACATGGTAGGATACAAGTAGGAAATGGGGCATATTATGCCAACAGCAGACTCATTAGTCGTAAAACAAAAATAAAAATATGTAAGACACTTATCAGACCGGTTGTTACTTATGGAGGCGAGACATGGACGCTGATAAAGAAGGAGAAAGAACACTAAGGAGGTTTGAAAGAAAGATCATAAGACGTGTTTATGGCCCGGTTAAAGAAGATGACGAATGGAGAATAAGAAATAACTAGGAGATAGACGAGCTATTGAATGAGGATATTATAAGATTCGTAAAGGCTCAGCGAACACAATGGCTAGGTCATCTAGAGCGGATGGATGATCAGTGTATGCCAAAGAAAATCCTGAGGGCGCAAGTCTATAAACGCAGAAAGAGGGGCTGACCTAGGATAAGATGTTTGGATGATGTGCTGAAAGACCTCAGAAGAATGGATGTGAGGGGTGTGGTTACTGTGAGACATCAATGGACAGGAGATTTTGGAGAAGATTAGTGTTGGAAGCCATGACTCACGTTGGGTTGTAGTGCTGAAGAGGAAGGAGAAGTTTTGAGAAAATACTTTCCATTGAATATAATAATTTACTTCAAAAACGGTAATAAAAAGTGTAGTGAGAATGTGTGAAACAATTAAGCTTATATATTTATAAACGTCACGACTATAGTGTTAACAAAATGCACGTGAAAAAATAATCGAAACTTTATCAGGATTCGGTTAATTACTATCTGTTTATAACGCATGACTTAACTATAAAAGGTATTGTAATCTATTTATACGTAAACTACGATATATGTTTTTAAGGAAAACCATGCAAGAGGTGCGAATGAAGTTCTACAGGTCCATGGCAAGTTTTATTTTTTCATTACTTAGTGATCTGATTGGTCCGAATACACAAGTCCTGAGTAGAGTCTTGATATCAGGGATGAAATTCTGAGACACAAAAAGATGTCCATTAGATCTTAGTCTCAGAAATATTTGATGTCGATAGTAATTTAAATAAAATGATCCAGAGAACGATGGTAAGTCATGTGATATCACGCCCAGTGGCGTATTCAGAATTTGGTCTGGGGGGGGGGGCGGTCAAGTCGGTTTCTTATAAAAGAACACTAGTGAAGACTTACCAACATTACTATCTTTAAAGTGGTTGAAAAAAGTGTGATAATATTCTAAACTCAATCCCATTAAAGTAAACGGTAATAACACAATAACAATACGCGTTATTGAAATTTTGTTTACAAGATACTTATTGACTGAATTGATTTCCTCGCGTATATCAGATTTCAAACGTGTACGAAAATGTTGTGTAATAAACCTGTTTGTATACTCAAAAAGAGTTACTACTATATTAGCGTACACAGTAAACAAATAATAAAATGCCTAACAATTAAGAGATTAACAAAATTCGTCTACTTTTTTGGCCCTCGGGGGGGGGGGGGGTCCGGTCGCCCCCCCGTAAAGACGCCCCTGATCACGCCTTGCCATAATACTTTTTGTACAACCAAGGAGGCAGGCAGAAAATTCGATGATCATATACTTGTTGTCTCTACAGTTTCGAAGATGGATTCAGTCTAAGCCTTGAAAGAAGAAACAGATTTTAAAACGCGATGTAGGCCTACGGGGAATAGGATCAGGAGGAATAACAGTTTTAATGTCACATCGTTAAACTGCCCCTAAACCTGTTGGTCAGGCTCATTGCCACGAAGAATGTTTAAGATGTTGTTAATTGCTCCTTTAGCCCCTTCCCCTTCACCCCGCAAAACAACAAGATGTTCACCTATACGAGTGTGTGCGTGTTTTCGCACCTGGCACGCTCGTTTTATGTTTATGCTTTGACCGCCAGAATCGGTTGTCTCATGATACGACTACAGTTTAAGTTGACCGAAATTAATTTAAGGTTTTAATGTTTTGAAAGTATAGATGCCGGCATCTCTTATCTTGTTCAGTTTTCGAAACAACTTATTTATACGAATTTATATTAAAGAACATTAAACATGTAAAGGAGCTTTATTTAAGTCTTTTTCGTAGAAGGAAAAATTGTTCTTTACAAGAGTAACAATTGTTTAATTATTGTCACATGAGTGTTTAATTATTGTCCACATGGTTTTAAAATTATTTGAACCCTTATTATTAAATTGTTATGCTCGTGTACAGATATCCTCGCCGCTACAGCCTATGCGAGGGCCCTTTTTCTTGACTTCTGTTCCTCTGGCAGTATTCCAGGCTCTATGTACCAGGGGCGAACGGGACCAGACCCCCCCCCCCAGAGGGTAGGAAAAAGGTGACAAATTTTGTTACTCTCTTTAATTACTTTTATTACTTTAGGCAAGGCTATTTTATTATTTTTATAGCTGTGTTTTCCAGCTAGTAATTTTTTTTAAATATACAAACAGGTCTATTATATAGCATTTGCGTATACGTTTGAAATATGAAATACATAGGAAAATAAATTCAGCCAATAAGTAGGCTATCTTCTACTAGCTAAGTAGGCTATCTTGTGATTGATTTCAAGATGTTATCACATGTTTTTCAGTCACTATTAAAGATAGTAATGTAGTACTGTTGATTAGTCTTGCTTTTTATTTTGTATGAAGCCGACTCGATCGGACCCCCCCCCAAGGTTAAATTCTAGATACGCCACTGCTATGTACAGCTGTCCAATTTTGCATTTCCCTTCTCCTTATTTCACCATCATTGGAACAGTTCCAAATATTTTTCTTCCATCGCTGGAGCAGGCTTTCCTCTCTGGCCGACAGTGTCCATGCGTTTCTGAACCGCAGGTAACAACAGGTATTATTATTGTCTTGAAAATGTTTACTTTTGATTCTACTCTTTGACTTAAAGATACGTTGGAGTGAGAAATAAAATCCGTTAGCAGCAGCAATGCGGCTGTCTCTCTCTTTCTTGTGGTTCAGCGTTGTCTTCTGTTAATAGAGAGCTTAATAGTTAAAATTCTACATCTTTTCTTCATCCTTTCCTCATTCTACTCACGTTTCCTTCACTACTTTCCGTGACAATACTAGGCTATAGCTTTTGTTTGTTGCCAGGCCTATGTCTCTTGCGTTTCTATAAATCTCATGAAAGTTTCGTCCAGATCTCTCCTGTTTGCTGAAACTACTTTGGCATCATCTGCGTAAGCCGAATGCTGACAAGGTCTATTGAAATAGTTCCTCCTTGTTTTCGAGATAACTTGCTGCATAACCTTTTCCAGCATTATAGACAACACGTAGTGTCTGCCTCACCTTGAGGCATTGCCCTTTATACTTCAAAATAATCTGGCAATTCTCTTTCAATTCTTACAGTACTTCTAGTCTTCTCTATTAGGCTTTTCTATGTCAGTCTTATTAATTTAGGCCTACATAGAGATTGCCACTTTGTTGTTAATTACTTCTTTCATAATCGATTGGAAACTTATCATCTGCTGCGGGAAAGAGTCCGATAAATCCGTCTTGTACTGATCTTTAAGACGAAAAGATAATGAATATAGTTCGTCGTTACTTACTTTATTCAGTACTGAGGGGCTCAGTACATTAAATGTTTCAGTGACCGCACTGAGTGCTTCAAAACGCTCACCTAATCGCGTAATTAAAATGTCCAGTAACTGGTTATAAATTTCAACTTGAAATCTTTTTTCAATGTCTTAAATTCTTTCATCTTGGCTCAGTTCATCAAAATGTTTCTTTACACGATGAAGCCTTTTTTGTTTAAAATTTGACTCTATTCCCTACGTTTGTGCCAGTTCGAGAGATTCTTTCCTTTTTTATTCCATAAAGTTATTTCTCATAATTCTGATATTATCATAAGCACTTTCTATGAGAGTTTGAGCTACTTCATGTCGATTGTTTTGTCTGGAGGTAACCATTAGGGGGGGGGGCGTAGCATTGCTTTCGAACTGCTGGGCGCTTGCACCGTCTTGTGTTGCTGGCTCAGACATCGACAATGTTTTACTACGTACGGTCATTTTCCTCGTACTAGTTGTCACTGTAACTGTAGAGGGGGGACACATTCGTCCACCTAATGTGTTGCCGCTGTATAAACCGGCAAAACGCTCAGAATGTTCGTTTTCGGAACTGACGTGCAGCAGATACTGCGTACCTATTTATGTTTTGTTCATTTAGTCATGTGTTTCCCTGTTTGTCTTTATTATTTTTAATTCGATTATTTGTGTTCTGATTTATTCTGTGTAAGTAAAATGAGAGTCAGATTCCGTTGAACCGGGACCCTCTTCTTCTCCAGGGAATAACAGAAAATGCTCTAAAAAGAACACGTGGTACAATAAAAAAATAAAAGTTTTAGGACTATCACAACCAGCAACAGCTGTTATGTACCCACGCCACGCCACTGGATAGAAGGTATATGTTTATGAAGTATATAAAAGGCATATGTACATTACTACATTATTTAGAATGACGTGAACACACAGGCTATCTAACGATAGACAATGTAGAAAAAACAGGAGGCGATGCTAAACAAAGTTTTGTTGGAGGCGTATGTAAACTTGAAGGGCAGTCTACAAATAACGTTGTGGTTTAATTAACCCCCAAATAAGTAATGTGAAGAAGCACTATGTTATCATAATTTAGGAGCGGGAAATAAAAATGAGTATAGGTGTGCGTGGTGAAACTTTTGAAGTTGTAAGCGATCATCGGGGTAATAAAAATTATGATAATATCACCTGTACAAGTAGTTACAGTAACACTTTCCTACAGGTCAATACTGTATATATTACCAAAAAATTATTTCTAAAACCGAAATATGAACCAGATAAATTCTGTACAGTATTAAATAATAAATATTATAATAACGTACATCAGCGGCGGAACAGTGTAATGTCGGGTAACAGTAGTACAAATACATAATTTGTTAGGTAATTACAGTCATTATTTCTTCGCGTTTAAACATAATTTACCTCCGAAAAACAAAAATGTCTGAATAATTGACGAAGAGTATAGAAAGGTAAATTATCACATAATGATTGGCGACAATCGGCGCCGTTCCCACGGTCTCTGATCACGAAGAAATAAACTATTGACCAGTGGTGGTGGCCCCGTATAAATGTCTAATGCGATCATCCTTTCTCTGTGCAACACGGAAATATTTATAAACATCGAAACACATGCTACGAATCCCACCACAACCATCGCGTTCTTTTTTTTTTTTAGATTTAGTTTACAGCGATCCGCGGCGTGTTTACATATCACGTACGCTGCTGTATTATTTGTCGTTCATGTTTGTGAACCCTGCAATCACATGCAGGTGCGTGTCTACTGCTGCGCTGCTTACCGGAGCGGCGTTACTGTAACCGCACACAACATTATCAGGAAAACATATTTATAACGTGTTATATAGCCTACGTGCTTGTATATATGTATAACATCACGTTTTTTATATATAAATTGTGTAAATTTATTTTATTTATAACACACACACACGCGCGCGCTCAGTTATAGTCTATATGTAAGCTTACACGTAAGTTCATTACTTTCTCTTTTCTTCAGCTTCGTTTTGACTGCACACATAGAGTAGGCCTACAGTCTACTGCACTACTCATGATTTTCAAATAATAATAATAGTAACAATAATTTTTTCACATTTTTTTAGAAAAATCTACCGTCAGAGGAAACCGTATTTTCACCCTGTGTGGGACTCTTGCCTACCAAAAAAAAAAAAATCTCCTGAATTCAGGCATTCATATCCAGAACTACTTAACGTATTACTTCAGGATAGAATCTATTGCACCCTTATCGTGCTTCTTCTAGTTGGCTCTTAGTTTTTCTTGTTGCTCCTTCTTCTTCTGCCCGTCGGCTGCCAGTTGGGTCTGTCCTTATTTTTCTAGTAGCATTCACTGCATAAATGCGGTCCCATTTACCCTTGCCACTAAGCATAAACTCAGCTATGCTCTCGGGCGTGATCTCCTCGAGCTCCGTTTCCAGTACCGTCCTCCCTCTTGTGAATCTGCAGCACTTGAGAAAAATGTGCAAGGCGTCTTCATGGGGAGAGTCATCGTATTGGCATGCTGGGCTTTGCATCTTCCCCATTATGTGAAGGTAGGCATTAAAATTGGGGTGGCCACTGAGAAACTGTCGTAGTTAACCCCACAGTGTTGGCGGTCAATCCATTCCTTCAATTTTGATATGAGTCTTGCGGTCCATCTTCCTCTATCCTCTCTATTCCATCGATGGCGAAAAATAATAATAATTAATAATAACAGAAATAGTTATACTTTTTTTTTAGAGTTGGAAAATAACACGAACATTAGTCTCCTTTCCGGAACACGAAGACGTTTGATTAACTGCTATCCGTGATTAGATATGGCTCTCTCGGTCAGAAGGATGACTGCATGCACAAAGAAACTGTTATCAGTTGTAATTAATTATTTTATATCGCATCAGTGTTGTTACAGATAAAAATAGTTAGACATGAATGGTTTGGCACAAGTGGTAGTGTTGGGGGGGGGGCAAGGAAGACAGTGCAGTATATGCGATGTGAGGTGACTGATCATGACACACATCTATGTGATACACCACCATGCCGCTGTTCTGAACCCAAAATGACTTGTACACAAAGCAACGCGTCGAAGCTACACATGCGCAACGAGATCTTTTGATACAGCGCAAACAGACGGCAGTTTCACGTTTGATTGTTTTATCTGTGTGTTCTTGACACGTTTCTGCACACGAATAGGTAGGCTCCATTGAAGGAGATAAGGTAAGGTAAGATAAGGTATTATGGCGGTAACATGGATTCAAAGAGATAATCTCGTCTTACTAACGGTGCAATGTGATTGGTGCACAAAGACAGTGCCGAACAATTAAGAACACCAAAGGCTTCCTAATGTTAACTTTCTAGCAGTGCGAGTTATAAATAAATCTTACACAGGGTTACATACATCTTACTTGTAGACAGCACAGGTGTACAATTTAACGAATACGCCTTGTAATCGTTAAAGTTACATGACATTTGTAAACCAACAGATTTCGTCTACATACGAAACTTTGTGCACCATACAGTATGATTTGTAGCCGTGTCTTGAGACGATTCCTGCTGATTTTCCCGAATCCACTTTCCCGAATGACAAATATCCGAAATCATTTTGCCCGAATCCTTTTTTCCCGAATCCTATACAACATTTTCCCGAGTGGACGGGCTGCTAGAGGCAGAACACAAACTTTTCCGCCACGTTATGTAGGCCTACCTGAGCTGTGGAATCCATATGTCGCAGCGCTTCAAGGAAGTCACAGGACAAATATCGTAACTGGTAAGCAGCACCCGGATCTGTATGCTGCCATAACGGAGTTACAAAAAGAACAGGCTGACACTGAAATCAGTCTTTGCAGAGCTAAGTTGAGGAAAATCAAAATCAAAATCGCACCAAAGACGAAATGGATCGAACTGCAAAGAAGACTGAAAACCATAAGTGAAAGTTACGAAAATTATAAAGATGAAAGGCGTGACATTGATTTTTTGCAGGCAGTAGCGCACAATATTAATTTTTAACAATTTACAAATTTGTAATTATGTATTTTGATTCCTGTTTGTTTCAATTTTTTTATAAACAAAATGAAAGTTTTATATTGATTTAATGAATTTTTATTCGGGAAAATGGACGTTCGAGTGATAGGATTCGGGGAAAAGGTATTCGGATAAAATGATTTCGGGTATCTCGTCATTCGGGAAAATATCCATTCGGGCAAGTGTCCGGGTACCGTTGAGACGATGACGTGAATGTTTCAATTTGTTTACGCAGTTCACAGCCCGTACAACAACAGATGCAGTAGACAGTAGGCTATCTAATTATCGTTAAGCCGTCTCCGACTCCGACAATTGTAATTATCAATTCTAACACCAGCACCAGCACCGCAACCATCACTCAGGACAACATCTGTCTGTCCGTCTCCCTCCCCCTCACTCTCTATGCAATTGCTGCTGTTATCTGATAACATTAACTTATGTCACGCCACCTATCTATCTAGATGTTGGCCGACACTAAGCTCATTGTGTACGCTTTTTTTAATATTTACTAATGTGTTTTTGATGTTTTACAAACACGAATAAGTTATATATTATTTATGCAAAAGTCGTCCGGTATAAGTAATGCCAATATTACGCGAGACTGAACACATCGGCAACAGCAACAATGAGAGGTGCCCCCCCCACAAAGGCCATGGTGCAGTTCTCCATCAAGTTTCCAAATTTCCCCCAAAATTTGATTTCTTGGGTAGGGGTGGATCACAATAAGCGGGTATGGAATAACCCCCAGTTAGTGGTGGATCTTGGGGGCTTTATACAAAAAGTTTTGAAAAACTAAAACCATTTTAGTAATTATTGGAATCATAAAACTAATGTTATTTTTTTTATCAGTATCAACAGGCTTTCTTGTATGCCTAATCAATAACTGAATTATGAGAAATGTAAAAGCCTGGTCAGACCTGGCCTAACATAATTAATAGTATATTAGACCTTATCAAGATATTCTAACTTGATTTTGTAATTGTATTCTTTTTCTTCACTAATTTGTAATGACTGATTACAAAAACCGCCTTGAACAATCCCCCCCCCCAAATTCCAGTGGTGCGACTTGCACCATTGCGCCATGCTGTGGCACCCCTGGCAACAACATCTTACTCTGTAACCTCTGATAAAACTCTGAATTGATACAAAAATGGGCCAGGGTTTGTGGTTGCAATGTTGGTTACACAAATACCACAAAATACTGTCTCTTTTCAGACATTTCGTCCTCTACTACCACCACCACCACCACCACCACCACCACCACTACTACTACTACTACTACTACTACTACTACTACTACTACTACTACTACTACTACTACTACTACTACTACTACAAGAAAATAATAATAATAATAATAATAACAACAAAAACAACAACAACGATGATGATGATAATGCAGTTCAGACACTACAGCTCGGTAGTTAAACAGATACGCTTATAGACCGAAGACCAGGGGTTGTGGAAAGCGATGGGCAAGCTCACGGTCCGCTATTGTGCCGCGTCCCGAGCCTCTTGTAGGGACCGAGCCGAATAATCTGGATGTCTATATGTGACCTGCTACCGGCCGTGGACTTATAGGCTGCAGAGGCAATAACTAGTAAAGGACTCTCGGAAATAGAGAAGAAAGGAAGGAAATTCCTGGCACCCACAAAAGTAGGCTATCAGCAAATGGTTCACATTTTATTTGAGACCAAACTAAGGGTAGTATGAAAAGTTGAGAAAATCTCGACCCGGTATAAGAATGGAACCAAAAAGGATAGTAAAAAAAAAGATTCTCATGTTCCAGAAAAATAGAAATAGTGAGTACCAGCAGAGGAAGTCTATCAGGATTTAATCTTTAAAATAGGTTAGATACCTGTTATTCCTTCATGCAACTTACTTTGGTCGCTAGGTACGACGCGTTTCAGGATCAAGGTCCCATCTTCAGGTGATGATCACTCGGGTCGAGGTCGTCAGTTCATAAAAACACATAGGCCTTACATAAAAAACACTGAATTCAACAAACAGTCATACTGCGCGAGGGGGCGATGCGCATCGTCGAGAAAGTAAACGCGCACTATCAGGATTTAGAAAAACGCGGAATTAAGGAAGAGGTTATAGGAAACACGGAAGTTGTGGAGGTCGAGGACCTGTCCGACGGGAGACCAAGGAGAATCAAAACCGTGTTATGGGAAGAAGAACGAGTAAGAGCCTGAAGGAATAGAGAACTAGAGAGTGAAGGAATACTGGCGACGAAAATGAAAAGAACTTCAGAACGTTAAGGAAGTTGTGTGACCTTAGCCCATAGTTAGGAAGAAGGAAGGAATGCAATATGGAATGTTATAATTACTTGCAATTACTTACCCTTTCACGGCCGGATTCAAAATTGTTGATATTATTATTATCCGCTGGCCTGTTAGGCCGTGATCCATAGCTGTCGTTATTGAGAGACGTTTCGACACCCCCATCAGAGGCCATTCTCAGTGGCTAGATTTGCCAATCTAGACACTCAGTGGCTAGATACTGCCAATCTAGACACTGATTATGACCTCCAATGGTGGGACCGAAACCTCTGTCAATAATGACAACTATGGGCCGCGGGTAACAGCCCGGCAGATAATAATAATAATTTCAACAATTATCATTACTTGATACGAACGAAGTAATGTTATCATTATTACTTGAATGAAGCAACTCAATAGTATGTAATAATAAACCACCACGACATGTCGATTTACAACGTTCTCCGACGTTATCTGATTTCCAATCTCCATCCTCCTCTACCCGAGACGGAGCGGTGGATCCTCAATAAATCATCTTTATCGTCCCTTCCTCGCGCATATCTGTCTACGGCTTGTCTATTTCTCCTTTATCTGGCCGGATTCCTCTTGTCTTTAAGTTGCCAATTCAACATTTCTCTTGGGAGTCTGTGTTCGGTCATTGGACCTGTCCAGATGCTAATTTCCGATGTCGTCTATGATTGAAAGCTAATACCCCTACGTCTATAGCCTAAATACCCCTATTTTTAAATCCATTTCTATATTTCAGGGCTTTTTAAGATATGCACAAAACAAATACGAATAGGCCTATATTGTTACGACGGTCTGACTGATCGTCGTATGGTACAGTGGAAAACAAAAAATCAAGTTACTAATCACCAGCTTTAATTAATCACAAATACAGTTTATAATCAACTTGTACAATAATCCGAGTTAAATGTGTCCACACGCAATAATAATGTCAACTAATAGAGTCCCGCACAATTCTACCACGTAACACTTCGCCACAATACTTCGAACCTCACTTGAATAAATCGCCACTTAAACGCAATGAGTAATCGCCGATATAAACTGAACTGACCGTCGCTGAATGCTTATATTTATACAGATGCTTATGCTTATATAAGATGCCAGAATAATCGGTCACTTTCTGGATGACGTGTCGAGCAAACTGCGTATTACAGGCGCTCTAGAATCCACTAGAAACAGTATCGTGTCTGGCCTTGAACACAGTGCGCGGACTGTGCGGTCCGGAACAACCTCGATTGTTGACGCATGACAAGTGGTACGCAATTGTCTTTCTTCACAAGTTAGCAATATATACGCACACAAACATTACAGGTGGGCTCTGCTGGAATAGCCGAGAAACGCGTAGAGCGACTCTCTCCATTGATCGAGAATGTTCCGTGACCTAACACTGTGTTTTAAAGAAGGGTGAAAGGGCAAATATTTGTTGGTTTACTTATGCTTACTCTGGCGCATCAGGAATAAATAACGTTAGGACCAATATGAGTAAGCTAAAAACAGCGATTAACAACATCATCGCGCGATGTTACGAATTTATCACATTTTAAGACATATCAACATAGGCCTACAGACCTGCACGTCAAAAAGGACGGTTACAACGAACTTTACAGACCGTACGATATACAGATCGTTACAATGACCTGTCGTAAATATCCGATATTAATGAGAATTTTACTACTAAATGTACTAAACACAATTAATTAAAAAAAAAAAAATAATAAAACGTAACTTCCATAACCACAGCTTAATATAGTTTAAGCAGTAGTTAATAAACGGGAGAAAAGTGAATACCCGTAAACGGAACAAGTACAGTACAAAGAGATTATTTAGCGCGTGTATACATAGAGGTAACAATTATTGCAGAGGGATTTAACGCATCCAACGGACACTAAGTGTTAATAGCCGGCCTGGAAATTAATATTCCACATTAATAATAACGACGCGCGCGCGCGCGGGGCCAAGTGAATAATACTCTTCACATCTTATTCAACTCCTCGAGTTCCATAAATGTGTTTGTCACAGGCAAGGCAACCGCGCGGCCGGTTTTATCAACATAAAGCTTCCAACTTTATTACCACGCTTGGCATTAAGTAAACGATTTATACATATTGTAACTTGTCAACACTGAGTTTGGTGTACAAACACCGAACGCGAAAGTCAGAGAGAGAGAGAGAGAGAGCTAGAAAGTGAGAGAGTGAGTGTGAGAGAAAGAGTGAGTAAAAAAGAGAGAGAAAGAGGGAAGGACGCGAGTCTGAGTAGGGGGTCAGAAATGGAGAGGTCGAGAGAGAGTGAGAGAAGAGAAGGTCGGTACGAGCTCAGACTACAGAAGATCATTTTCAAACTTGATTAGATTACACATATTTCACAATCATTATTACAATTCCTTGGCGATACACGCACTAGTCGCATAGCATGCTGGAGCTCTAGCGTTGCGCACGGTATCACATACATAACTTACATACGTGCATACATAATTTACAATTTATTTACATTTAAAAATGAGTAGCCGTTAAAGCAGTCAGCACGGAAGAAGAGAACAACACGTATGCGCTAAACCGTGCTGTACGCCGCCGATAGTGTCCTCTGTAAAATCAAAGCCAACACTTAATTCAGTTAAGTGCTCAGAAGTTAACTTCCGAAGTTTGGTCAAATTTTTATTCGTGGAGTGCAGTAGTTCCCAAAGTGGGGTCCGCGACAATGTTTCAGAGTCCGCAGACACTTTTAAGAAAAAATATAATACTATACCGTAGTTTTATCTGAATTTTTGTAGTCTAAAATCTAAATTTTAGAATCTTAAAACAATTAGTAGTAGATTCCGGTATTTTTTTGTTCAAACTAATTGTAATTGTAAAAGTAATTTCAAACTAATAACTTTAATAATGTCGTGTAGCAGATCTGTTTGTGAGCCGGACTGACTAGAGCGCCGCATCAACGCAGAACTGATCCTAGGCGCTGTTTTAGTCCACGTATAAGCGCTCTATTTCGGTTATAAACACTGTATCTGAACAAAACGTTATTCCGTGTAGATGGTTTGCGCCTAAGTGGCTGGATTTCGACACGAGTGGCTGGAAAGATAGAGCAGAGGTGGGCAAAGTTAAGAAATAAACTTTATGTCGAGAGTGACTTAATATTGAAATTATCAGACATTAAACCTAATATTGCAGAGCTAATTGCTCAAACCAACTTCATTGTTCACATTAAACTAGGTTTGATGTCATTAATGTTATAATTTTGCAAGTCAAGAGAATTTTGATTTTAATGCATTTCGATTAAAATATAAGAGTTCGTATCATATTTACTTTTTGCTTTATTTCATAACTCAGAAGGGGTCCGAGAAATTTTTAATTTTTTTTTGGGAGGGTCCGCGGACTAAAACGTTTGAGAACCACTGGTGTAGTGCGTTTTAAAAACTAAATAGTTTATCCTACAATAAAGACTACTACTACTACTACTACTACTACTACTACTACTACTACTACTACTACTAATACTACTACTACGAAGTTGTGACACTTGATCGGAGGTCTTATTTAGTGACACTTGCTCGGAGAAACAATGCTTCTAGGAAATTGATAATGAGACCAGGAAGTAGGCCTACATTACGATTTTAAAACAATCACGTTTGTGCGAAAGTCAAAGATGAAGTTTTACAAAAATCTGTTACATGGGCTACATATCTACATAAAGCCAACAATGAGTCTGTATTTCAAATAACAGTTAAACGAAACAGAACATTCATCCTGACGACAATAAACTTATCATGCAACACATTTTCACTGTCTGCAGATCATGTAGCAGCTCCTGATAACAACGTAGGCTATATCCTGTCTTAGCAACGTATATCTGCTCCCGTTCATTAATGGTTCAGGTTAACACAAATTTATTACTTAGTATAGAGTGAAACTTTTCAAGTGGTGCGCGCGCGCGCGCGTGTGTGTGTGTGTGCGTGCGTGTGTAGGCGAGCAGTAGTGATAATTGACTAACTCTTTTGTTAGTGCGAAAGTCACTACAATTGACTTCAGGGGCGGATTAGAAGCATGTGGTGCCCTATGCTGCCATCAGACTGGTGTCCCCTCCCGATTCAAAATTCAGCATTTTATCCATTATTTACTCTGATAAATGACGTACACAATTTCGAAAGTTAACAATTATTTTATTAAACTCTCAAATTACAACAAATATTTAGCTAAATAGTGATTACAATTAGCATAGTAGTAGGCCTACTTCAGATTAGAAAATACTAATCGATTCATTTTTTTTTTCTTGATTTTGCCTTAACGAAGTCTTGTATAATTTTTTATAAATTGAGCGATTCAAGTATCTCGCTTTCAATGTTCAACCTTGCTAACGAAGATAATCCATCATGTCCCATAGTTGAACTCAACATATCTTTAATGCGTTTTAATAAAAAAAATGATATTTCAGTTTCCCAGTTAGCTACTGGAAGCGTCAAAAGTAGACGATAAACAATGTATGTGTTCGGAAATACATTAATCATTTTACAATCAATTTACATTTTAATACTTTGAGCCGACAAACTGTAGTATCATGGAATCTATCATTTCCATTCGAACGATTTGAAAAAAAAAAAACAATAGTTTTCTATGATTTTGGAATGAGGACATTTATTTTCTTTTTTTCACATTTATTATAATCAAAAAGTTTTTGTGATTTATGGCTGGATGGTGCTCCCTCTGGTAGATAAAAAAGGAATTTAGGCAAAAATACGGACACATACCGAGTTTAACGTTGGTTGAAATCAATTAACAGATAGGCTACCTCGACCAAAGGAAGATACTATGGTTTGACGTGTATTTCACTTCATAACTTGTTTATTTAAAATTAATATTGTGTGTGATGTTTAACAAACATACACGAGGTTAAATTATTCCTTAGGCTTTCACGGCCGGTGTCATTTGAATTATGAAAGATATCCGGGCTGTTTGGCCGTGGTCCCTGGTTTAAAACCATGCGAGCCATTCATACACCATCTCTATTGTGATTGGTTGATGGTGTCATTTTTACCTGTACGTGGGACTTTGCTGAATTTATATGTACAGGTAGCATGGCAGGGCAGCTTTAGTCTATACCACAGTACTGTGGGCCTGCACGTAGACACCCAAAGTGCAGAAAAAATTTTATACCACTGATGATGGCAGCCAGTGGAGCTGCCGAAACGTTTGGTTTGGTTTTAAACCAGGGACCACGGCCAAACAGCCCGGATATCTTTCATAATTAAAAAAAAATACACGAGGTTATTTGATACTGTGAGAGTATAACAGAAACAAAGTATTTCTACTTTTCAAGTTGCTACCGTTTTGCACAGTGCTCGGTAAATTATTTATTTAATGGTGTTAGGGTCGCGGGTTCATTAGTTTTCTAGAGGACAAAGAGTAATCACATTGTTATACGCGAAACGAGCGTAGGTGTTGTGTATATTCAAATAGGCCGTTAGTTAACTGAAAACATTCCAAGACGTCACAATGTCGATCATGCAGCCAAGAATAGGCCGGATCGTATGCAGCGCTGCATGCTGGAATGCTGCAGTCTGTTTTGATGTACCCGTCCGGTCTACGTCTTACTACTGCACTCAGTTTGTGGGAAATTAATTTTTTGCATGATGGATTACTGGCACTCTGCACACACTTGCAAGCAACTGACTCGTTTACGAGGCATTCTCTTTTCTACGAAAGTATTTAGTTCTGTTGCAAAACGTTCAAGACATTTTTGAAAATTTAATTCAAAATATGGTTGAAAACATAATTCTGTTGAATTTTTTTAATTTAGCAGAATTGTGTTGAAAACTTAATTCTGTAAGTGATTGCATCGTGAATTGGTATTAAGGTTAATAAGATGATAGTGCAGTGGATAACGGACTGTTGAGTCAGAATTTACGTTTTTTGAATCTTTTTATTACGGTAAGTCAACATGAGATAGAACAAGTGCAAAAACCTACCATTCAACAGTGCCTACAAAGCGGTGATTCTCTGGGTGCAGTACAACAGAACTGAACATAACGCGCACTACCAGCTTGGACAAAGCTAAATAAATGATACAGAAGTACTTAGTAGAACTGATACATAAAAACTTTCAAACGTATAGAACGCGGTCCTGAATTTAACAATACATTTTGTAAAACTACAAAGCGTTTACGTTTTTTAAATCTTTTTAATCGGGTAAGTCAACACTCTCTACAATGAATGAGCAGCTTTTCGTTTTTAAATAAAAAAATAGTACTATTAGTATTTTTGATAGGCAAAGAAGAGAGCCCGAGAGGAATTCATCACCATATCTCAAATATATACAGAAGAAATGGCTGATCTGCATAACAGACGTTACGAATTTTGTAACAGAAATTCCGTCGTCTAGCACATTGAAGAGAACAATGCAAGCACATAGGAGTGCTGCTCAAGGAAACCAAAAGTAGTCGAAAACATTGTAATCCCACTGATTTAAATAAATAAATTTACTAAACACTGCATAAAATTATGTTACTACGATAATAATTATAATCTTAACATTACTGTGCTTAATTATTTGACCATTATTCTTTTGTAAGTAACTCGTTGAGTTCCCTGCAGGTCTCCCATGTATCTTCAAATAAATACACTGCAAGTAGGTTTTTTTTACACGTTTCACAAAAATTATTCTGTATCTTCAGAGGTTTGTTTGAATTGTAATTGAATGTTTCGCTTACAATATAGATAACGGATAATCGATTTTACTTCGATTCTATTTTCGATTGTTGTACTGTTTATGTCAGCTATTTATTATATATTTAATGTTTTATTTTATTATTCTAATAAATGTATGATTTTAAGTAAATCGTCTTGTTTTCTTTTTATTTGAATTTGTTCTTTAATTAGTAGATTATTATTATTGTTGTTGAGAATATACTGGAAAACTCTACATTCATTCTTAAGTAAGTGTACCTGTCATTGTAGAAGTGAAAGTTTGTATTGTGCGGTGGGAGGTCGAGCTGCCTGGGCGGGGCCTCAACCCGCACACATGCGCGTTTACTGTGAGAGTCTAGAAAAGTAATGTTCTCGAAGTTTTAAATAAAAGGAAAGATCTGGAAGCTGTTTTTCTATATAAATAGAGATGCACTCGACAAGTTCAGTTCAGTTTTAAATGTGCTCTTGTAATGTGTATTTCGTGTGTCCGTTTTGTGTGTACTTGCTACTAAACTGTTCCTTCAATAAAGCGTGTGTTTGCTCCTGTACTTAAATTATTCATTATTTTTACCCATACCTCAACAGGTTATGGGCCCAGTGGCATTTTAAAATCGGAGTGCAGTGTGTAATTGGAGTGCAAGTAGGCCTATAAAATATTTGTGCAAAAATGGAACCGAATATAAAAATTGAAAAACTTCGAGACAAAGATAATTGGCATCAATGGCGCTTCGTAGTACGCACATTGATGGAAGAGGATGATGATGTGCTGGATGTTTGCGAAGGAAGATTAGCCGAGCCAGCTGCAGGTGCAGAAGATCGTGACGCGTTGTTGGAAAAGTTCAAGAAGGCGGACAAAATTGCCAGAAAGTTAATTGTTACAACAGTGGAGAGAAAGCCTCTCGAACTTATAATGGGTTGTTCTACTGCCAAGGAGATGTGGGACAATTTGAATACAGCATATGATCTAAAATCTGATAAAAATCTGTCGATGATTCAAAAACAATTTTTTGAGTTTAAGTGGACAGAGAGTGAAAGTGTTACGTAACCTATAATATTTCAAAAATAGAACAGTTGGCTAGAAAAATGAAAAATCTCGGGGGAAAATTGAAAAGACTATGGTGATGACTCGTGTTTTAACATCTTTGCCACAAAAGTTTAATCATTTTCACAGTGCTTGGGATTCGGTATCTGACGATAAGAAGAATCTCGAAAATTTGACTGAGCGCTTGATGGCAGAAGAATTTAGATTACAAGAGCAAAAGGAAGTACACGAAGAGACGACAGCGTTGCTAGCTAATCTGAAAATCGGTCATAAGGAACAGAAGAATGACTCTTATAAATATGAGAAGAATGATTTGAAACAAGAGCAGTGTTATAATTACACAACTGGGGGTCGCGAGTATTGCAGTGTCCCGAGTCTCAGAAAGGACTCCTGCCACTGGGTCTGTTGGAGTTCATTATATACTTTTTATCTACTTATGGGGGGGGGGGGTCTGAAGCGACCTGCGATTGGTGGATTATACCACCGGGACTAGCAAACGAGGTCGCTTCCAGGACTCACCTGGTCGCGGGGTGTATTTACCAAGTCCGGCAATGAGGGAATTGTGGGTCACTCTGTCGGAACGAACATAGAATCTACGCGCCAGGCATCTCACGGTGTCATCAAGAAAGCGGACACCGAGTCCTCTCCTCAAAAGACGAGAAGAGTACCTCCGGGGGACTTTGCACGCGAGCTTCAGTCCCCGGTCGAGTACGCGCTGGAGCGTTGTTCTATGACCACGAGCCAGGTATCCCGGCGTAGGTAATCACGGGCAACACGTACGTGTTGACTATGAGCTTACCTAGCCGGGGGGTCATTGCCGGATTAGATAGCACGGGCCAGAGTCTACTGAGTTGCGCCGAAGCGCGTTGTCTGATGTACTGTGTATGGGTTAGCCAGGTGAGTCGGGAATCCACGTGGAGCCCGAGGTACTTGACGCTATTGGTCCAGGGCACCTCGACGGGGCCTACTTTAAGCGGCCGAGGCCGCTTGCGTTTGCGCGAGAATATTACCGCGGCGCTCTTGGAAGCGTTAACGGCAACTGTCCAGTCATCGGTCCACCCGACATACGCGTCGAGTTGGCGCTGGAGCTTAACTGCCGCATAACTCGCGTTTGGCTCTGAGGCAAAAGCCGCAGTGTCGTCCGCGAACAGCGACAATTTCACTCCAGGAACTCGGGGCGTGTCGTTGACAAACAGCGAGAACAGGAGAGGCTCAAGGACACTTCCCTGAGGGACGCCAGCGGTAATACGCCTCTCCGAAGAGAGAGCGTGGTCTACTCTCACTCGGAAGCTACGGTCTCACAGAAAGCTGCCGATCAAGTGAACGTAGCAGTCTGGGAGAAGGGCTTCCGTCAGTTTGTAAAGGACACCCTCGTGCCACACGCGGTCAAAGGCTTTCTCTACGTCTAGGAAGATCGCAGTCGTCTGTTTGCCCTGGCAGCCAGCCTCGGTAATGCATTCCACGAGTCTCATCAGCTGATGAGTCGAGGAGTGCAGCTCACGAAAGCCGAACTGTTCGGGGATCAGCACGTCTAGTCTTTCTAGATGGTCGCGGATCCGACGCTGGATCAGACGCTCAAAAACCTTGGACGTCGCGGACAAGAGGCTGATGGGCCTGAGGTTTTCCACGCGTGAAGAATTCTTTCCCGGCTTGGGTATCACAATGACGGTAGCCGTTTTCCATTTCACCGGAAAATAGGCCAGTCTGAGGCATGAATTGAACAGGTCAGTGAGGAACTGGGTTCCTCGCTCCGGAAGGCGATGGAGGGCGGAATTCATGACTCCGTCCGGGCCAGGCGCCTTCCGGGGCTTGAGCTGAACAA
The DNA here is from genome assembly GCA_034769895.1 of Magicicada septendecula. Lineage (NCBI taxonomy): Eukaryota > Metazoa > Arthropoda > Insecta > Hemiptera > Cicadidae > Magicicada > Magicicada septendecula. Next base: position 63,569,285 of record CM068369.1, on the reverse strand, counting down.
TCCTCTCAGAGACCTCCTCCGGGGAGATGGGCTCCGGTTGGACTGTGATATCGGCCGATAGAAAGCGCTCTACCTCGCGGCAGATTTGCTCAGTGAAAGCCGGGTTCTTGGATGGGTTGGGAGCGAACTGTCGTTCTAAACTGTCAGCCAAGAACTCTGCCTTTTCGAGGGGGCGGCCAAGGGGTTGACTGCCGGGTCCGGCCAGTGCGGGGAGAGGCGCGCGTTTGCGCTTTCCCGTTAGGGCACTGGGAATCCGCCAGACATTACGGTCCTCGGCAGGGCCATCCATCTGTGTCACAGCTAGCTCCCAGTTGCGTCTACGGAACGCCAGCATGTCGCGACGCAACTTGCCGGACGCTCTGTTGAACGCAGCCTTGTCAGCCGGGTCACGAGTCCTCTGCCAGCGTCTCCGGAGGCGATTCCTCTCGCAAGCGAGATGAGACACCTCTTCGGGGATACGCTGATAGTCGGGCGTGAGCCCCGGCTTCATCCGGGAGGACACGTCTACCGCCGAGACTACGGCTGTGTCGAATAAGGCAACTGCCTCGTCGACATGCTGGGTAGTGTCGAGCGGGATATGCTCAGGTAGGCGGCGACTGAACGCCGGGCCAAAGCGGTCCCACTCGATTACCCGCCGCTCGTCGCGGACGGTGGCGTGCTGGGTAGCTATATGCACACTGATAGGGCAATGGTCCGAGGACAGTTCCGAAATGACGGAGACGTGGACCGGGCAATAAACGCCCCTGACCGCGGCAATGTCCAGTACGTCAGGGCGGGAGTTAGCCCTCGAGGGATAGTACGTAGGCCCGGTAGGACCCATGACTGTGACCCGAGCCGCATCAGCATACCTGCGTAAGCGGGCCCCGTTTGGGTTCACCAAGCGGCTCCCCCAATCAGGGTGCTTACAGTTCAGGTCGCCCGCCAGGACTACCCTCCTGTGTGCTCCAAAGACGGCCTCCAGATCGTTCGACAGGAGCTCCGTTTGTGGAGGCTTGTAAGCGGAAACCACGAGTAGACCGCCGAGAGCACCATGGAGCTCGACCGCGGTGCACTCGAGGTTCCGCCGCTGAGGCAGGACAACGCGGTGATGGCGAAGACTCGCCTTCACCGCGATGGCTGTGCCCCCTCCTGCGCGACCCGACCGGTCGTCCCGGTGGCACACGTAGTTGGGCAGTCGGAAACGACGATGCGGGGTCAGGTGCGTCTCACCAAGAAGAAGCACGTCGGGCTTGTGACGGGCAACGAACTCTAAGAGCTCAGAATGCCGGGAAGCGAGGCCGTTGGCGTTCCACGCCACGAGCTCGAGGTCTCGCTTGAGGGATTGCCGTGGTTGTCCGTTCATAACAGACCTATAATACGGCAGGCTTCCACCAAGAGGAGGAACTTGTCTTGGGGCGAGGCAGTTGCCAAGCGTTCCTTGATTTTGAGGAATGTTTGGGCTACTTTCTGCAAGTCGTAGCTTGCCAGAAAGTCTGATACAACGGCGAGATCATCGGAAGATGAGGCCTGGGGAGAACGCTTAGCGGCAGCTGCATAGCTGCGGCGAGGCGAGACGGTGGAAGCCTTGGGGGCAGGTTCTGGAGCGGGTGGTCGCTCTGGCTTTTGGTGGACGGGCTTGGGTCCAGTGGCAGGTAGTTTTGGCTGGCCCGTGTTCTTGGCCTGGGTCCTACCTTTCTTGCCCGATCTGGGGTATCGTGGCTTGGGTGGCGACGGCCGTGGAGGATCAATTTCCTCCTTATCGTCCGGCAGCGGGACTAGCGCGTAGGGGGGTACCTCGCGTTCCGGTTCCGGGGGCGCGGTAGTTGGTTTGGCATGTGGAGCTTCGCTCGGGCTCACTGCACTGGGTTTCGGAACCGGAGCAGACCTGGGGGCAGGTTTCCGGGCCACAGGTTCAGCGGCTTTGGCCGTCTTGACTGGTTGGACAACATGTCGAGGCTTAGGCTGGACAGGTTTCTTGAGCTTGTCCAGCTGCTCGCTATAGACTGGGCAGCCCCTGTTATTAGCAGCATGGGCGCCGCCACAGTTAATGCAATACCGGTGATTGTCCGGAACGGCGCAGGCCTGCGTCAAGTGGTCATTTCCACAGCGGACGCAGGTCGGCGCGTTCCGACAACCGAAGCTGCTATGGCCGAACCGCTGACACCTGTGGCACTGGGAGTGTTATAATTGTGGAAGACAAGGTCATTTAAAAAGGGACTGCTTCAGGTGTTATACGTGCAAAAGAAAAGGTCATAAAAGTAACAATTGTTTCATGAATAAGAATAATGGACAGCGAAGATGGTCGAATAATCAAGAAAGAAGGGACAGAAGAAATCAACATCGAGGATAGCACTAATAGGTGACAAAGGCAGCTGTGGCAATCGGGATGATCTCTGGATTGTGGATTCGGGTGCGACGGATCATATGTCGAAGCATAATGGTTTTCAACGTTCGAAGAATATACAACACCAGTCAGTGTAAGAATGGGCAACGGTATGACAATGTCTGCATATGGTAAAGGTAATATTGACTTTGAAACTTATAAAAATAGTGAACGAGTAGAAGGTACTATCTATAATGTATTATATGTTCCTGATTCAATGTATAATCTGTTTTCTGTTAAATATGCGGGTAAAAGGGGTATAGATTATGAAATAACACATAATGCTACGAGATTTACTTTAAAGCATGGTAATGAAATTCTTGTAACTGGTTCCGAATATGAGCCTGGTAGTTTGCTAAAATTAGACATTCAAACTTGAATTCCAAAAGAATGTAACGTGGTAGAACAAAAGAGTAGATCGAGCATTGCCAACGGTAATGTTTTACAATTATGGCACGAAAGACGTTGCCATCAAAATGTAAAACATGTGAAGAATTTTTTGAAAAATCGAAATATAAAATTTACGGATGAAAATTTCTTTTGTGAAGGTTGCGCTTACGGCAAAATCATAGATTGCCTTTTCACAAAAAGATCGATCGTGCCACTGAAACTCGCGAAGTAATTTATACTGACGTTTGTGGTCCTATGGAAGTAGAGTCTCTCGGTAGAAAGTTATATTTTGTTTCTTTTAAAGACGATTTTTCAAGTTATAGAGAAATTCATTTTATTCGAGAAAAATCTGAAGTAATAGAAAACTAAAATCATTTTGTATCGGGGTTGAGAATCAATTTGCAACAAATATTAAAGAAATTCATTTTGATGGTGGTAAAGAATACGATAATAAAGCTATGATCTCTTTTTTAAATAGTAAAGGTATAAAATATTCGATTAACGTTCCATATACGCCCGAACAAAATTCAATTGCAGAGCGCGATAACCGAATCATTGTAGAGGCTGCTCGATCAATGTTATTTTCAAATTCACACTTACCTCTATTCTTATGGGCAGAAGCAATGAATACTGCTGTACATGTAATTAATAGAACAGGCCCAACAAAACAAAATAATAAAACTCCTTATGAGTTATGGAATGGAAAAACAGCTACTGTTGATAGATTTAAAATATTTGGAACCATGTGTTATGTATATATATCAAAAGAAAAGCGTAAGAAACTTGATAAAAAATCGATGAGGGGCTATCTGGTCGGATATCATGAGGATTGTAAAGGTTATCGTGTATATGTTCCGGAAGTGCGAGATGTCATTATAAGTAGAGATGTACTTTTTAAACCTGAAAGAGTATTAGCTGATTCAATTATTTTGAATTCTTTGAACAATAATAATAAAGAACCTGAAGAAAATGAAATTATAACTCCTAAAAATAATGAACTTTTACTTAAAAATGAATCAAATGAGTTTGAAGAAAGAGAACCTTTACAATCTTCAAATAGCGATAACAATCAAACTGGACGACAATTGCGCGATAGAACAAAATTAAAACCTACAGAATATTATGGATGTCCGATCACGTTTATTGCTGAAAAGTTACCATCTAATTATAACGAAGCAATTACAAGTAAAGAAAAAGATAGTTGGCAAGCTGCAATGCAGGACGAAATGAACTCTTTGTATGAAAATAAGACATGGGTATTAGTGGAAAAGCCAAAAGATAAAAAGGTGATTAACAATCGTTGGGTTTTTGTGAATAAGCTCAATCCAGATGGTACAGAACGTTATAAAGCGCGGTTGGTTATTAAAGGTTATTCGCAACAGAAATATATAGATTATAAAGAAACTTTTAGTCCGGTTGTTCGCTCTGATACAATAAGATTGATACTTAGTATTTCTGCTCGTGAAAATTTACATATCGGTAAATTTGATATAAAAACGGCTTTTTTATACGGTGACTTAAAGGAAGATATATATATGAAACAACCTGAAGGTTTTGATGATGGAAGCTCACGCGTATGTAAATTTATGAAAAGTTTATACGGCTTAAAACAACCACCAAGATGCTGGACTGAGCACTTCACTAATTTTCTTGTAAATTTAGATTTTTGTCAAAGTACGGGTGACCCATGTTTATACATATATAACAAAAATAATAATAAGATCTTGTTAGCAATTTATGTTGATGATGGACTTATTGCAGCTTCAAATGAAAGTTTGAAAGATAAATTGTTGAATGATTTGAGTAAAAAATTTAAAATTACTAGTACTAAAGAAGTTACTAATTATCTTGGAATGGAAATTTGAAGATTGAATGATGGGTCTGTTTTCATTCATCAAAGTACTTATATTAACAAAATCTTAGAAAAGTTTAATATGTCAGAAGCTAATATTGTATCCACGCCAATTGATTGTAATCATGATGAATATTTATCAAAAACTATTGTAAGTAATGTACCTTATCGTGAAGCTGTCGGCAATTTGATGTTTTTGCAAATTGTAAGTCGTCCGGACATACGTTTTGCTGTAAATGTTGTATCTAGAGTTTTAGACAAACCAAGTGTAGCTCATTGGTCAATTGTTAAACGAATTTTACGTTATCTAAAAGGTACGATTGATTTTGGATTACTATATTGTAAAGATGGCAACTTTAAAGCTTATAGTGATGCTGATTATGCTAGCGATACAGTTACACGTAAATCAACTTCTGGCGTAGCTTGTATGTATGCAAATGCTGCAATCATTTGGCGAAGTAAGAAGCAACAATCTGTATCATTATCAACAACCGAGTCAGAATTTGTAAGTGCAGGATTAGCAACAACTGAAATAATGTGGTTAAAGAAGCTATTTAATGAATGCGATTGTAAGACTGATAAATATGATTTATATATAGATAATATGAGTGCATTAAAACTTATAAGTAATCCTGAATTCCATCAAAGGACAAAACATATTGATGTGAAATATAATTATGTACGTGATTGTTTTCAAAATGGAGAAATTGATGTACATTATGTTAAAAGTGATGAACAAGTCGCTGATATACTTACGAAAGCTTTGTCAAAACCAAAATTTGTTTATTTAAGATCTAAACTTGGACTTAAGTGTAAAAATGAATTTTTTTAAATTAATGTGATTGTGAGAAATTAGAGTTTTAGGGAGGGTGTTGAGAATATACTGGAAAACTCTACATTCATTCTTAAGTAAGTGTACCTGTCATTGTAGAAGTGAAAGTTTGTATTGTGCGGTGGGAGGTCGAGCTGCCTGGGCGGGGCCTCAGCCCGCACACATGCGCGTTTACTATGAGAGTCTAGAAAGATAATGTTCTCGAAGTTTTAAATAAAAGGAAAGATCTGGAAGCTGTTTTTCTATATAAATAGAGATGCACTCGACAAGTTCAGTTCAGTTTTAAATGTGCTCTTGTAATGTGTATTTCGTGTGTCCGTTTTGTGTGTACTTGCTACTAAACTGTTCCTTCAATAAAGCGTGTGTTTGCTCCTGTACTTAAATTATTCATTATTTTTACCCATACCTCAACAATTGTGTTTGTAAATATTAAGATATTCCCAGATATTCATTTCGTTACCTTTTTGTACGTTTTTAATTAATCTGACATTTTGAATGTCTGGAAAGTTATGTTTATTGTTTAAACAGTGTGTGGCTAAATTAGATTTGTAAATATTAGGTTTTTTAAAAACGCATTGCGATGTTGAATGTGTCTCTTGGACATGGTTGGTTGAATGTTTCTTGAATGTCTGGCCTACGTAAAATTTATTGCAATCTCGACATTCTATTTTGTAAACTCCATTTTTATTATGAATGTTGAATTTAGTTCTAGATTTTATTTGATTAAAAACAATATTATCTGTGCTATAAGATATTTTTAAGTTTGTATCTTTAAATAGTTTGCTTAGTTTACGAGATATGTTTCCGTGATAAGTAAAGTTGATATGTTTTATATTGTCATTAGTGGAAGGATTTTTACACGAAGGTTTGTATTGGTGTTTGTTTAGTGAGTTTATGTTTCATTTTATTTTCTAATTTATTGATAGTTTTATTGTGTATCCATTGTCTATTGCTATTTGTTTGATAATATTTCTTTCTTTGTTTCTTTCTTTAATTAAGAAAGTTGTGTTCATGATTATAATCACAAACAGAATAATCACTGTTGCACACCACTATAGAAAAATTATTCCGATTAGCGCTTTCAATCCGATTTTTTTCCCCATCTGACGATGAGCTGTGAGGCTTGAAAGCGCTAACCGGAATAATTTTTCTATAGTGGTGTGCAACAGTGATTATTATTTGTCTTAAGTTAACGTGGCAAATATTAAATTGTGTCCAAACGCTGAGGATCCAGACACAAGTGCTATTCGTCCACTTGCATAATAAATACGCAGACGGGGAGTTTTATGTTTGTTTTGTAAGCTGTTGTATTAAAAATAGCAAAAGTAGCATAATGACGTAAAGACAATTAAAGTTGCTTAAACAGGGTTGTAGGCCTACATACGATATATAAGTGAAAGTAGATTTTGTCATCTCAATCCAAGCTAACATTCTGTTACATGAATATGTTCCGTAATTTTTCACACTCGATGTTCAGAACTACGCAGAACAATAACTTGCAGAACACCGTATTTCTGCGTCTGGACAGGCAGCGTATTGATAGATGGATAGAGAGAATATCCTTACCGACAGACTACCCTTGCAAGGGCAAACGAATTATTCGTAGATAATCTGAGAAAGGAACCGAACAGATTTTGTGGTATAAAGATAAGATTACGGTAAATATTATTTAATTCAATAATTCTTACTTATATAAATTATCAGCAAATTTGGAGGGTCTCTTTATGTATTTCAAAATACATTCTTAGAACAGTAATTTAAATCTTACTTAAATATTTGTACATTAACAATTTCTTTTGTTTTTAGACCGCTGTGACATGTAACAGCCTACGTTCGCTTACTGTCACAGTAATCTTTTCCTGATGATGTGGTGCGTTTCTCTAGGCCGTTTAAAATTAGCAGAGTTTCTACAGTTTCTATCTTCAAATAGCGTTCAAGTGTTACAGAATATGTGTGTAGGAGATTACACTAATGTGACTGTCTTCAGATTGTTACCACTGAAACCATAATGACATTATATTTTATGAAGACGTAGCGGTTAAATTACGAGCAAAATTAAGAGATAATTAATTTCGCAAGAAATTAGAAAGTAGATGTTAATTTTACATTTGAGATTTAATCCTACTGAAACGACATACGAGTTACAGTACATTAACTGACTAAAATAACATTGGCTTATAGAAATAATGTAGAACTCAATCCGTATTTTTAGGAACAAGGTACGTCGAGATACAAAATTAAAGTTTTACAAAGTTATGGCAATACCTGTACTGTCCTGTGTGTGTGAACATCAGATTCTAGACTGGCCAAAAAAATCTGGGAGGACAAACGTATAGGACCCGTACATATGGCAAATGTACTAAGAGTATAGAGAAAACTTATCAACACAATTAAGCTTGTGCAAATTATAAGGGGCTGAAACAGGTTTTTTAACAATTAACGAGGAACACAAAGATTTTTATGGGTAAAAACGTAAAAGTTTTACCTTATAGCCTGAACCAGTTTTCGCTTTTAAAAAGCTTCTTCAGAGCCTGCCATTGGAAGCACTGTCCATCTTGGCGACAGTATCAACTTTTGAAGGATCGATGTTGTGTGTGTGTGTGTGTGTGTGTGGGGTGTGATTTGACTTGTGTCTGTTCGTTTAGGACGTTGTTTTTGTGTTTTCGATTGTGTGTGGGTAGGCCCAGGAAGAGATGGCTGGAGGATATTTGAAGGCGGAACAGGCAGCACCTTGCCTATGCCGCGATGAGATGATGATGAACTCGATCCGTTTAGATAAACGCAATAGTTCTCCAGAAGAACTGGTAAGGGCTCAGCAAAATGTTGCAACTCACCAAACGTAACGTGATTATCAACACTCGTACGTTTTCAATTGAGCAAAGCCCGTTTGCAGAACGCTCTTTGTTCAAGCGTTAACATAAAAATAACAGTGAAAAGAAATTGGGCGAGTTAGAATCACGACTAATAGATTGAGATAAGTTAATAGAGCGATGGCGCGGTCTGGGTGGTAACTCGAAACCTACTGCTGTTGTTATCGTTATTATTGCTTTGTGGGTACGTTGTTGGTTGTTATTGTTGCAGCGGATTGTTTCTCTATTGTAGCAAACATGCTTCATTACGGTTTCATATTTCGCTTTATTCATCCCTTCTTCACGGCCGACTGTCTACAAACATGTTTATTATTTTTAGGGGGAGATTTTTTATCCCGATTGTTTTGTATAAATTGAAATGTCATATAAAACATTGTGCGCTGTTACTGGTCATACCTGCGCGCTGGAAACTTTACGCGCAGATGTTGAACTTTTTACAAGGGATTAGAATTACAGTTTTCTGTTAAGCTGACAGATAACTTTGTAATGACGGACAGGTGTTCCAGGTACGTGTACTTAACGCACCTGATACACTTGTCATGGAAATACAGGTATTAGACATTATTCTCCAAGTATAAATATACAAAATAATGTGTAAGTCTTATACAAAGTAAATGCGTAAGTCTTATACAAAATATACTTTTTATTACTGCATCTTTATCCGTTCCTACAGTCATTTTCGATATTTCGATTATACGATTGTTTGGCTTCGATCTTTAGTGAATATCGCACGTAATTTTATGTAGATGAAAGAATTATGCAAATTTTTTTTTCGTATGTTGCAAAATAGTTGGCTGGCGATTGCATTTCGTGTTCTTCGTCCTTTTTTTTAAATTAAAAATGATTGTAGCAGTAACTTATATGAAAGTCGCGTACCTGTGACGCCAAAAGTTGACGTTGCTAGGTTAACATGAGAATTGAAATTACACATGGAAAGCGATACGTGTGTAATGTAAATTTTTTTTTGCGGAAACTACGAAAAAACCAATTTGAAAGTACGAAAGAACTTGCCTATTACTTTATTACTTGCCTATATATATATATATATATATATATATATATATATGTCACTTTTTTGTGGCAGAACTCGTTTCTTCGATAATATTCGTTTTCCAACAAGTATTTGTTTTGTGGCTAACGAAAAAGAAACGTCCATTATGTACCATATGTAGAGTGTATGTTGTCATTCCTTAATACATTGTTTTTTGTGTATTCCATTAACCATAAAATTTGTATATTCCAGTTTACATTTTGTCTGTGTTGTAGTTTTGTTAATTTGTCAACTCAAAACCTCTTTATTTTAAGGTTCTTTATTTTAAGTATTACTGTGTTATAAGGGTTGTATACACACATTAAACGTTATGTTTTCTTTAACCGTGGCTTTTATTTAGGCCTATTTCAGCAGTAAATGAAGAAATGAAAACCATTGTCACTTAACCTCACAAATGCAAAGAACACGTAATTCGCTGTGCATTAAGAAATAGGACAATTTACAATTAGTACACTTCTTTCTTTCCACATCGTAATATATCGATAGAGTGCCATTTTAAAAACATCGAAAATTTACTGCAAGAAGGTACAGTTCTTACTTTTTTAACTTTATGGATAAGGTAAACGCATTCAGATACAAGCATTGAATTTATTTTACTTTTTTAATATTCAGTACTGACTCTTCAGTAACTAACTTATCACTATTTTAACTTTTTGTTATGTTATATGAAGTAACTTAAATATGAAATTTAGGAATCAAGTGTTAATACCTGTTTTACAGCCAGGTAATCAAGTGGATATCGAGTTTATACCTACATATCCTACGGGTCCTTCATTCAATCGAATGTAAGTTCGCTGCACTTCAAAAGTAGAAAGTCTGAAATAAAGAAATTATAAAATATACAAATGACTAATAATACTGACAGAATACAATCAGGAGTTTTTGTTAAAACAACCAAACGTAAGAACCGCTCTTGCCTTTCATATTTTTGTGTAAATATTGTTTTTAGATTTACGAAATGTAGGGTTATTTTACCCATCCGATCAGGTTTCACGCTAAGTTCATTCGACATGGTATTTTAAGTACCTAATATAAATTTTTCTTTATTTTCTTTTAACATGTAGCCCAAAATTCTGTATAGCCTGCTCCGTTACATTCAAATGTCACAATTTGAATGAAAACGTCTGCGTAAATGTCTTTTTTTTTCAAATGTCTGGGTAAATGTAAACGCAGAATTTCGCAGAATTAACAACATACGGATTCGGTTCAAGTGTGATTTTAAATTCGCCTACGACGAAAGTTTTACAATTCAAGGAGGAAAATAAAATACCACACACGTTAAAAAAAACTCACAAGAATGGCTGAAAAGAATTTTTGCAACTATTTTAGGCGTTTGGCTATAAGTAGCCTACTACCGGGAAACGTGAAGGTTTATCTCAGGCCGGCTGTGAACGATTAAATTAAGAAATTGAAGATTATTACATTAGAAAACCAGCTGACAGAATTTAATTTAGCTCGTAAGCCTGAAAGTTTTTATAATGCTAATGAATCGGGCGTTTACCTTAACAACAAATGGAAGTGATTCTTAATTCTTTCGTGTTAATACTTTGGCTGTTGTTAAAAATTGTTTCTTTGTACATAGCGTTTATATTTAAATTTAAAGTTAAAAAATGAATGTTTATTAGTACGGTACCATTTGAGCGTATACTGACCAAACGTAAAAGATTTTAGCTGTGACTAAGTACAAATAACTTTTTTTTAGATAATTATTGATTATTTCATTTTAACTGATTTTATTAATATATTGTTTTACTATGATGTAGTAGTTCAATAGATATGTTGTATATTGTAAGAAATTGTTTTACGTTTGTATCATAAATTGTAACAAAATGTTGACTCTTTTCAGCCTAGTTCTTAGCCTATGTAGGCTAGAACTTTTTGGTTTATTATATTATATTTTGTTTAGGCCTATATGAAAAACACTGCTGCCTCATTTAATGACAAATGTCCACCACGTCCACCACATGTGCGTATATTTGTCGTAAATGTCTAGGATTGTTTTTTAAATATCCCGTTACTGAAAAGTACATACACAAATTAAGCAAACAAAAAATTACGAGCATTTATTTAAGTACAAACAAATATTTAACGGAAGGTTACAGACATTGGAATAATAAATTATAAAAAATGTAGGTCTATAATTTACAATAAAATTATAATCATTTTATTTAAATCATGTAGGGTCAATTATGGTAACTGTTTATAAAAGTGATTATTTTTGCATTTTATAAAAATTTATATTCGTATTTATAGATTTTCTATATGAAAACAGAATTATTCATAGGCTACTTGATAAAAGTTTCAAACAACTATAACTTATCAAGGGATAATAATGTATAATTTTAAGTATTCATTGGAACGAGACAGACACTATTACGTCCTTAGGAAATGCCATATCACTCGATACAACAGTACAAAAGAACTTTAAAATTGGCCACTGTACTTTCCGTGAAAACGAATTAGGTCTTAAACAGTAGGAATTTCGTTTAGTAACGGCAGGCAAGAATGTGTTGTTTAGCCGTGCAAAATTGATTATGTAAGGGTGTCGTGCGTGAGGGATGCATGCACAGTAGCGTAATGACCCTACAATGAGCGCTACCACCCACCGTACTCGACTTCAAAAAGAACATAAATTTCTCACTGACTGACCATTGGCATACACGACAAACGCATTCCGCGTGGGAACTGTATCTAAAGGGACCATTCTTCCGGCCCTGTAGGGAATAGGTTAACACACTGACTTTCGTTCACACGCGCCTTAAGGGCTGCCTGCACACGCTCACAGTTTTAACATTGACATTTATGTTCTTCAGTACGTAACAGTTGTAGGCTACCTGCATCCAAATTAATTGGTATCAAAGTACTACGAATTAATATGGAATTATTAATTAAAATACTGAAAATTAAATTAAGTTGCCATAAAATAACTCTGAAGTTTAGCCTAAATTTATAGTATACTTACAGTACTTAGAGCAATCAGGGGCGTATTTTCGGAGGGGGACGAACGGGGCCGGACCCCCCGCCACCCCAGAGGGTCGAAAAAATTGACGAATTTTGTTACTCTCTTAAGTTTTAGGCTATTTTTTTAATTTTCTTCATCTGAGAACGCTAATATAGTAGTAACTCTTTTTAAAATATAAAAATAGGTTTATTACACAGCATTTGCGTACACGTTCAAAGTATGAAATATAGGAAAATCAATTCAGTCGATAAGTATCTTCTAAACAATGTTTTAATAACGCGTATTTTTATTGTGTTGTGTTATTACCGTTTACTTTAATGGAATTTAATTCAGGATGTTATCACACGTTTTTCAACCACTTTAAAGTAGGGCTATATTTAATTTGTGTTAGTTGTTATAATCAAAAACAAAAATAACACTGTTGCACACTACTATAGCAAAAATGATATAAATCTGATGATATTTCCTATCCGATGATGAGGTGTGAAGCTTGAAAGCGCTAATTGAAAAGTTTTTCTATAGTGATGTTCAACAGTGTTATTTCTGTTTGTCACTTTAAATTAGTAATGTTGATTAGTCTCAACTTGTTTCTTCTTTTGTATGAAGGCTGGATTCACCCCAGGCTAAATTTAAGATACGCCACTGAGAGCACTCCTTCTAATTAGTCTAATTTTATTTTACAGATTGTACAATAGTAATAAACCTATATGTTCTTGAACGCACACTACTTGAGTCGAGTTTAGGTTTACTACTAATTTTATAGCAAAAACATCGTGTAATAATCATATTACAGAAATATGAGAACTAAAAGACTATTTCACATGTGACAGATACTGTAGTACTTTCGCTCATACGTCAGCCTTCCCTCTCCCACCCTAACGAACAGTGGAGATGACTCTAAACCTGTAGAACTATAGACCTGTTTTAGTGTCGGTTTGAGACTCAATAAAGACAAGATAAACACAGTTTTGATAATGAAAACCACGAAAGTTTATGACAGGCATAGTTTTAATAAGATCGCACCAACTGATAAGATTGGAAGGTTCGGTAGGTGTCCGACGGCACGAATGAACTACTTTTATCAAAATATAAAAGTTTTGCTTCAGTACTTTTGTGAATAATATATATAGACCTAGTGGAGATATAAAGGCAAACATTATGGGTTAAATAAGATTAGGATGAACTGCCTATTGAAAATGAACTTTCGTTTAATAAAAGAAGAGTTTTAAATCAACGAGTTTCTTGCTATAACGTATGGGTCAGAAAAACATTGTCGTTGATTATCTAAATCTCCGAACTGCAGATAGAAGCTTAAAAGTAAGTAACAAGGATAGATGGGAGCCAAAGACCTGGGCAAGGGAGAAGTAACCAATCCAGAATAGATAATATTATAAAAAGCACTATTAAAGCGAACTGAATACGGACAGGAAATTCAATTACTCAATAAGACGATATATGCAGAATAGGACACGGAAGATGCAGGATTGGAGATCGAGAGGCCATTTCAAGACGCACAAACGATCTTGTTACGTTCTGAGGAACAGAGAACTGGACAAGAATAATTATGTCGAAAGAAATCACTGAACGGAAAAGCAGTGGGAAGATATATGTTAACAATGATGATCATCGTGAGGCAGTGGCCTATTTAGAATTTTGCTTTGGGGGTGGGGGGAGGGTAAAATCGTGCCGGATTCATACAAAAGGAAAAACAAGAGAGAATAGAAGAAATTGCAATATTGAACATCAATATTACAATCTTCGAAGCGGCTGTAAAACGCGTGATAACGTCTTGAAATCAGTGCCGTTAAAGTAAACGCAAATAACACAATACAAGTACTTGTTAGTGAAACACTGTTTACAAGATATTCGTTGACATTTTACATTTGAAAAACAATAACCACAGTTTTAATGGTAAAAAGTAAACCAAAATATTTTGTACATAGAAAAGATACACTGTTTGAAAATGTTTTAGAAATTAAAGACGCTTCGCCTTGATTTTTTAGCCATTTCATTAACAACTTTTTCCGGGGTCATTGAATTGAATTTCCTATATTTCATATTTCAAATGCATACGCAAATGCTGCGTAATAACCCTGTTTGTATACTAAAAAAAGAGTAACTATTATATTAGCGTATTCAGGTAATAAAACAGCCTAAAAATTAAGTGATTAACATAATTCCTTGTCAACTTTTTTCGACCCTCTGGGAGGGTCCGGTCCCGTTCGTACTCCCCCGTAAATACGCCACTCTCGTAAAGTGTGTGTGCGCGCGCGCGCCCGATGGTTTTTTTTTGTCGAATGAAGAGTTGACCCACACGTATGCAAAGGTTTAATATTTTCTTACAGTTTACTAAAATCCACTTTATAAAGTATCTTACAACAATGAGACTGGTCAACCTCAGCCCTCAATAAAACTGAAATTTGGCTTGATTGCTCAAGCCCTAGACATTGATTTTGTCAGGGGGCAAATAATCGTTTGTTTTCATTAGTTTAAACACTATTTTTACTACTCTTAATTGCCGCAACAAGAATAAATGGAAGTCGGTTGGTTGTTATAAATTAGCTGAAAATTGTGCATTGAAATTAAAAAAGAAAAATCAGTGAAAAGGGATTTAGAATTTTTCTGCCTCAAAACATTAACTAGGATTGATAATTACTTGTGAGATATTACTTAGAACGGTTGCAAAAGTAGAACCAAATTTTTGACATTTTGAAAATGGAAATAATTCCTCTTAATGAATTCCTCTTAATGTGTTATTGAAATTGGTATAAAAAGAATCCTACGTTTAACACAGAACTCGTATCCGTATACTCTAAACAATACTGTTACTTTTTTCGTATTGTTTAAATTAGCAGCCATCCTTACTATTTCTTTTATGAATTTGCTAAGTGCTATAATTTTTTATTGTTCGATTAAGCTTTTCGTCATTACTGACATCTTCAGGTCTTAAACAACAATTGTTGTTTAAGACCTGAAGATGTCAGTAATGACGAAAAGCTTAGTCGAACAATAAAAAATTATAGCAGTTAGCAAATTCATAAAAGAAATAATACTGTTACTGTACTAAAAAGACTGCTGATTAATAAAATTATTAAATTAAAAATTAAATGACATCAGGGGTCTACATCTTGTGGATACGGGTTTGGCAATCCCGATGTGCCCTACCTAGATTCTCACTTTGCTTCAACTTGTCTTGGGTGAGATCCCTTCCCTTAATCTTTTCTGTCTAAGAAGAAGAAGAAGAAGAAGAAGAAGAAGAAGAAGAAGAAGAAGAAGAAGAAGAAGAAGAAGAAGAAGAAGAAGAAGAAGAATTATCAACCATCATTTATAAGCTACAATATTACCAAACGTTAGTTTTGATTGTAGATTTCGTTTAGAGATTAGATTTAAAATACTGCCTGCCTTTTAAAATACACATGTCCATCGATAGTATAGTAGTTTCAAAATAATTAACCAAGCAAATTAAAGTAATTTGTAAATTACTTTTAATAATACTTTGCAAATAATACATAGGTATTAATAATAACAAAAGTTACTTGCAATTTAAATAGTAATTTTTCATAATTATTATGATTTGCGCACTGCGAGAAACTACAATGTGTATAATAAGCAGTACCTGTATGAATGAATAAATCATATTTTAAATAAAATCTTTGTTACTAATTACTGTTGTGTACAGCAAACAAAGCACATTCAAATTGACTCCGTTGTTACTAAACAAAACGGAAACAACAATTAAACTGTAAAACGTTAATAATATTTGTACACAACTTTAGTTTTATCATTAATATTTTTGTTTTGTTTTTGGTTTGCACTTGTAAGTGAAGCAGATAAGGTATCTGGGCGTCCTGGCTGCACGCACCCCGTGGAAACACGCGAACCAGTCTTTATGGCTAACATGAAATATTGTTTTGCAAAACAAAAACAAGTTGTGTGTTTAAATGTCAGACACACACACACAGCGAGAAATGTAAAATTGAATTAACATAACGTTATTCATGTGCACACTCACACGGCTCTGACTTTCCGCTGTTTATTTGCTTGTTATGTGTCGATCAACTGACACCGTGTGAAAGCGAATTGCAATTAATAAAAATGAATACAATACAATAAACTGAAACTAAATTCTATTCAATGTGTACAATATATATATATTTATATATCGCTCTCAAGTGCATATTACATGTCTGATCGGACATTATTTCTTATATGCAAGCAGTTGTGTATAGACAGTTCATGTGCCTTTGGCATTACGTGCTACAGAATGCACCGAGTTGCGTTATTAATCATAATGTGCACGCTTGATTTTCCATAATACATAAAATTACCGAGGTACTTCAAGTCTTAGAGGAGGAATTATGTTATTTTATTTTATTTGTAACGAGGAGAAGTTACCGTATTTGTAACGCACATTTTAACTAGGCTTGTTTATGGGAACACGGTAAACTGGGATTTTAGTACCTTTTCTTGTAGGCCTAAGTAGTCATCTGCGAACGTGCTAATGCAAGATTGGTTTTATCTGCCGTTATATAGAGAACTATCAGTATTTAAGTGCAGGCTTTAGTCAAAATGTTTCTACTCGTGGTTTAAGCATTGCCCCGTTTTTCTTATTTTTTGTAGTGCATCTTTCTGTGTACAATCGGACCAACCGGTGTACGAAGTATGTTACCAGCGGCGCGAGATACGTTCTTGTGTTGGTGAATGACAGCCAGGTCTTTTGGTCTAGAATACAGCCATGAAACAGTTCCCCCAAAACAGCTCTCTGAAACATTAATTTCCTTGCCACAATCTCTGTTACCCACTTATGATTACCCGTCTAAAACCAGCAGCCACCAAGAAACAATGAGGATCTTTGTAGAAGCAGACTTTGTGTGTCACGCTGTTTCTGGATATTGCATTCTACGTTTGCGAGTTTTTTGCTTTATATTCCCTTTTACAAAAAACAATAGTTCATTCTATTATTTTATTTTTTATTTTTAAAGATGGTGTTGAAAACAGGGTGAAAATATCTGGCAATACTGGAACGGCAGTTGTCAGGTGTCAGCGATACGATTTGACACATTGTTACTAGAAAAAAAACTAAATAACCCACACAACAAAGATAATACAACAACTAATGGTAAGTTATATATATATAAAATTGAATGCCAAGATTGCAATAAATGTTACATAGGACAAACAAAAAACAACTGAAAAAACGTTATTTTGAACATCTAAACGCATACAAAAAACAGAAATATGTATAAATCTAATTTGGCCACACATCCAATAAACATAGGACACGAATTCCCAGACGTAACCAACACGACACTAATAAAACACATAGCCTACCACATAAAGGCACCATAATGAACATATGGGAAAATTTACAAGCATACACACACAAAACAAACTAATACCTGAACAAATACAAATCAGTTCAAAACATGACACAATTTTCAAAGCACTCAACATCAAAATACACAAAAAGCTATTATATACACCACAAACACACACAATAATATCAGTTTAAAATACCAAAAACCAACAGGAAATCACAACAACAACCAACCAAAACACAAGTACTCCACAAGATTCAAAATTAAGAAGGCTGAGGATGAGAACAGTATGTTTCCCGAAACATATCCCGAATAAGAGAAAAACATCTTAAGGTAAAGTAATTCTAAATTTTAAATACAGTATATTATATATTCATCAAGAAATAGACTGTAGCAAAAAATGTTTGAAATAAAAAAACAAAATATAGTCCTGGTCTCCTTAGATGTTTAAAAACAGAAGAACTCAAAATGTGTTTGAATGTTTATTACTTTTTTTGTTTGTGGTGAGTAACTGTCAATAGAAGTCGATCTTTGCGTAATGTCGTGTCATAGCCTCTAGGCTATTACGTTTTGTAATAATTAATAACAAAAACGTGTCATGTGAAATTACGTTGTTGTTATTAATTATATGGAGTATTGGTGGAGCAGTATACTTTTAATAGCAGCACATTCTGATAAAATTATTTTTTTAACTTAAAACACAATACGCCACTCTGTGAAGAATATTTTACAGATAAAAACTTCGGGCATTAAAACTAAAATGAAATAAAATGAAAAATATGCATTGAAATTAGAAAAGAAATTTTAAATCAGTGAAAAGACATTTGGAATTTTTCTGTCTCAAAACATTAACAGAATCGATAAAACTACCTGTAAGATATTATGTAGGACGGTTACAAAATTAGAACCAAATTTGTTTGAAACACTTTGAAAGAGGAAAGAATTCTCAACAAGTCAATGCAATTGGCACAAAAAGGACATCGTATGCTTAAAATAAAACTCGTATCCCTGTTCTAAACAATACTGTTGCCAAAATAAAAAATCGTTGATTACTGAAAATTATTAAAGTAAAAATTAAATTATCAATAATCGTTCATATAAGCTAGCCTACAATACTAGCAAACGTTAGTTTTGGTTGTAAATTTCGTTTTTCCGTTTAGAGAATATACATAAAATACTGTCTGCCTTAACAATAAAAAGAAGTTAGTTTCTCTTCTATTAAAGTCTTTATCGCTTTTTTGCTACGTAATAATTATAACATTTAATCTTTACTACTTTTTTGTTCAATTACGAGCATTCACTTGTAAGGGGAAAGATATGCAAGTGCCCTCAGGCCGGCTGCCATTCTCCGACCTGTGTTGTCACGACAACCTAAAATATAGGTTGCAATACTGTTACAATTACGCATATACGT
The DNA here is from genome assembly GCA_034769895.1 of Magicicada septendecula. NCBI lineage: Eukaryota > Metazoa > Arthropoda > Insecta > Hemiptera > Cicadidae > Magicicada > Magicicada septendecula. The sequence continues at coordinate 63,550,234 of CM068369.1, read as the reverse complement.
CTATGTGACGATGTTAATAAGGATTCCCCACGTTTCATCCACTCCCCAGCGAAAACCCATAGTGGGCAAAAACGTGTGCTACGTGTTTCCTTTTAACTATCCAGTTCGGATAAAGTGATGCTTAACTACTGTTTGTTAATACTGCTTCACTTAAACAGTTGGCGTCTGAAACTAAAGGCAACTGTTATCAGCGACAGAGAGGAGGGAAGACAGATAGGGAATGGAAGTTGTGTGTGTATGGGGTGGGGGTAGATAAATACCGACAACACTGTAAGTGTACTGTTGTACTATCGGGAACAGAGCGATGTGCAATCACTCTCATCGACGGCCTGTCAGAACCATTATTTAAATAATAATACCAGTATAGCCATTTAGACGGTTGGTAGGTGAGCTCAAGGACAGTTCAGTCAGTTAGCGATTTTGTGTATTGTGAGTGTTGTCATCAAGTGTTTGTTTATAACAGCGTTTAGTATACTTATTATGTGATTTTTACTAAAGTATCAATATATTTTTGTGATAATCATAATACAGTAAAACTTCTTTTATACGTTTCTTACTTTACTGTTACAATTAACTTTACTTTACTGTTACACGTTTTTCACACTTACTCGTTTTTTGTCCAAGGTCCCGGCAAAATTCCTATACTTTCCGTGTTATTTTATTTCGGTTATACTTTTTCGTTTATTCATTTTTTACACTGATACGATTAAATTCTTCAGTCCCTAGAGATATGAAACTTCATTTACACGTTTATTCTGAAATAAACTCTTTTATTTTGTATACATTTATTCTTTAATACGTTAAGTTGTGAAACGTCATTTACATATTTATTCTGATTTACGTCGCATATATTACAAAAAGAATGTGTGAACGTAAATGTTTTGGACTGACTGTACATTTCTAGGGAATCGTCAATTAGAGCCGTTCAGTTGAGTTAGCAGTTGTTGAGTTGAGTAACATTTGAACTAGGTTATATTCCCAGAAACGTAAGAAGGTATTTGCTCATTGCTCCATCGCTTCGTCGGCATTTGTTCGTTAGGTCTAATGTTTCAATTAAAGGTAACATCGTGAGTGTAAAATGAGTGGAAGGAAGAGGAAATGTGTTACGATAATTGAGAAATTGAAACATTTTGAAAGTAATGATACCTTATGGGCATTAACGATTTTCCAGGCATTTAATTAACCACAACACACAAATATCGCTTTCCACGTTCATCATAATTCTTCATGTTGCCTGAATATAACTTTAAAGTTTACATTGACTACTATGTTCACGACATGACAGTGTGAACCAGTCATTACGCAGTTAGCTTTGTCTCCAGTCGCTACTATTTTGTGCGAAGACAGACGTTTCTAACGTTTCATAAGCGCTGATACAGGCATATTCGGTTTGCACGTAACTGTGCTTGGCTGAGCGTGAAGTCTGTTAACGGCTTCACGCAATCACGACAGTCCTTGAAATGAAGACATTCTGTAACTGGGTGTAAATGTAGCAGTACAGGTACCTCCTGTCCTTCTGTAGTGAGAATTAAAAAAAAAAAATTAAACACGCATTTTTCAAATAACATGAGTGCATCAGGTAATCAACGTCTTATGTTGAAAATTCTATTTCCCTTACATGTACAAACTGATTTTTAATTGTTGCACAAAGATTTAATTTGCTATAGTAGCTCAAGTTTTTGTTTATAATTGTATTAGTAATATTGTTATTTCAAACACTTTTTGCTACAGTCTATTTCTTGATGTATATAATATATTTAATGTTTATATGATTTTACCTCAGGATGTATTTTCCTTATTTGGAACATGTTTCGGGACGCTTTGTGTTCCCATCCTCAGCCTTACTAGTTTTGAGTCTTGTGTGTTGGTTGGTTGCTGTTGTGGTATCCTGTTGGCCTTTGGCACTTTAAATTGGTATTATTGTGTGTGATTGTGGTGTACGCGTATATGTTAGTATTTTGTATATTTTCGATGTTGAGTGCTTTGAAAATTGTGCATTTTTTGTATTGATTTGTATTTGTTCTGGTATTAGTTTGTTTTGTGTTTTATGTTTGTATATTTGTAAATTTTCCCAAATGTTCATTATGGTGCCTTTGTGTGGTATATGTTTTATTCCTCAGCCAACCAAAACTAGTAAGGATGAGGATGGGAACACAAAGCGTCCCGAAACATGTTCCAAATAAGGAAAATACATCTTGAGGTAAAATCATATAAATATTAAATATATAATATTATTATATATTATCAATTTATATTACTTCTGCAAGTTGTTGATATTGTTTTAATTATCCTGACGTACAAAAAGATTCATTGATAGATTCAGTATCTTCGGATTTGAATCTTATCTTCAGATTCCAGTATGTTCAGTCAATAAACGTATTGACTTATTATATATTGCAGAAGTAATTTAATTTGATAATATATAACAATATTAATCAAGAATACTGCGAGAAACTCGTGGATAAAGAAATAGTATAAAGAAATTGTAGTAGCAATATTTCTTTTTTTTTTTGCGTAGGAGAGGGAAGTAAGCATACAGCCTACTTACCTGCGTGCGATACCACAAGTAGAGACTCTACTCCTTATCCACGGCAAACCTCCACCCGTTACTAAGCTTTCGCGATATCTATAGTGGTGCCATCCTGTCTTTCCCTTCATAGACTCGCCTTCCTTTTGATGCGTGAACTATATTGCTCTTCTGAACTATGAGCTGTAAACATAGGGTGCAGGCGCCTTAAGTCCTACAACTTGCTTACTTCCTTTTTGCACAACATTTTAATCCAACATTCTCTTTTCTTAATTCCAATATTTTCGACTAAGTAGCACACGCGCAACAATGTCATCCGCGCTGATCGACGCAACAAGGCTTTTTCAGGCTTTGCGCTCTCCGTTTATAGCAGATCTATGACAAACAACCTATGATAGGAATTATCACCGCATTCATCCCAATGCAAGTAAATTGGACTTCCCGTTTTGTGCAGAAACTCTGAAACAAATCGTGTCCAGCAAGAAAATAATTCGGATAGTAATTAACCTCGCTACGCGTCCGATTACTCCATTCGACGAAGTTCCACCTAGCAGTCTGTCTCCTCGTGATGCAGTGGACCGTTTCTATTGCCATCTTGGCATGGTTGAGAACTTCGCCTCTCTTTGTACCAGTACTTTGTTTAGTTATGGCTCAACTCTCTCACACTTTTTAGACAGACGGTATTTGCGCGGGGCGCCCTAGAGTGTATGCGTTCTCCGGTTGCAGCCCGATAAACGGCAGTTTCATCCGGTACAACTCGGTTATGTTTTAACTGCACAAGGAAATTTCGTTGCGGGTCCCCTTTACACGATGGTCGCTGTAAGATGAGATGGCATGCCGAGGCGGATGCACATTTCGCGGTTTCCAGTGCTTAGGACGAGAGCGAAGCCGAGGAGACTCGAACTGATTCTGAACGTATCTGTTTCCTCAGTCAACAGGGACGACATCTGCACCAGAACTGTATACCGTACGGTACGATCACGCGACTTTCAGCCCATACGATCACCGATACTAATTCACGCCCATATTTTCAGTTTTGAACGCGTCTGCCATATTTCAGCCCTGTTCAGAGATATTGAGCCTTTTCAGATGGTTTTCTTATTTGCGCTCAGAAGTTGAACGTCTTACCTATCGTTATTCGGACTCGGAGCTTTTAACGAATACAGTATTGTCTCTGACTATTCGTATTTTCTCTCATCAAACATATTCGTTGTCTGATGGGAGTATGTTTTTTATATCACGATTATCTTAGTCAGTGCCGGTTTTGAGATTTTTGAAGCCTTAGGCCAACTTTTATGACAGTGTGAACCAGTCATTACTTATGACATTAAGAACCAGCCCCCCCCCCCCCGGCTGTGACTTTGAAATAATATATGTACAGTAGGCTACTATAAAAGTAAACTTTTTCAAAATATTAAGTGAAATAATACATGTAGAGTAGGCTACTATATAAAAGCCTGCTTTCATTTAGGAAACTTTTTCAAAATATTAAGTGAAATAATACATGTACAGTAGGCTACTATAAAAAAGCGTGCTTTCATTTAGCAAACTTTTTCAAAATATTAAGAATCATGCAAAAGAATTGAGCAAATTAATTTATTTTTTAAGTAGTGTAAGGTAACTAAGCTTACTCAGAAATTTAAGATAGGCCTACCAAATTTCTTTTTTATTGTCTAGGTATAACACATCAATTTTTCTCTTATAATTTTTATAAAATTAAAATAATAGGTCTAGATTTTTTTATTCTTTAACTAAAGATAAAACAAGCTAATTGTAAACTAATATTCAGTGACTATGTAGCTTAATGAAATTAATGAAAATTTATAAATTTGCTTTCATTTATATGAACAAAAATTGATCATTTAATTAAAAAAAATCATACTTAAATCAATCAAAGTGCCTCCTATTTTTATAAAGCTACTTCTGTTAAAAAAAAAATCTCTAGCTTGCGGCCCCCTCTGAGCCCGCGGCCTAGTCGGCCTAGTCGGCCTAGTGGTAAATCCGGCACTGATCATAGTAGTAGTAGTAGTAGCAGCAGTGGTGGTGGTGGTGGTAGTAGTAGTAGTAGTAGTAGTAGTAGTAGTAGCAGCAGTAGCAGCAGCAGCAGCAGCAGCGGTGGTGGTGGTGGTAGTAGTAGTAGTAGTAGTAGTAGTAGTAGTAGTAGTAGTGCTTACAGTAGAGAAGGCTTCTTGCAGCAGTCGGAGGAAAGCAAGGGCTCCACACGGCGCAGTGTCTCAGCCGGTGTTTAGGTTTCACTCTTAATAATCCATAAACATCCTCTTTTGGTCATAAATTATAGTGCAGACACAACAGACACGTTTATTGTTCGCCGACCAAAGAGCCAACGCTGCTGCTTCAAACACAAGTTATGACGTTAACTCCCCAATTATTTTGCAATAAATCAACAGGTTTAGGCACTCATGTCTTGGTTTCCACTACTGTGTAGTTACAGCCCAATACTCGTTACGAAACAGCCGAATGTGATGATTGATTGACGGTAAAACAAGAGGCAGACTAACGTGAACCAATTGTGTACATGTAGCCTAATCATTTACCGTATTCAACTTACACGTTCGTTTAAATTTGGATGAAAATTAAAAGCCACGTGTTTAACGACGGTCAGATTTGTGTTTGCGCTTGCAAGACGACTTGCGCACACATGTAGCTTATTCTGTCAGTATGTTAATAGGCCTACGTGCAAAAAGCATTCTCTGATAATTAAAAAAATAATTTTTATATGATACTAGTATTTATTAAAATTATTTAATTATTTCTTTGTAAGTAACTCGTTGAGTTTCTTGCAGTATTTTGTTTTTAAATAAAAAATCTTACTGTTAATATTTTTTATAGGCGAAGAAGAGAGCTCGAGAGGAATCTATCCCCTATACCAAATATATACAGAAGAAATGGGTGATCTGCATAACAGAGGTTACGAATTTTGTAACAGAAATTCCGCCATCTAGCACTTTGAAGAGAACAATGGAAGCACATAGAAATGTCGCTCAAGGAAACCAAAAAGAACCGAAAATATTGTAATCCCATTGAATTAAATAAATAAATTTACTAAACACTGGACAGAATTTTGTTACTACGCTAACAATTATAAACTTTAAAATTGCTGTGTCTACTTATTTGACCATTATTCCTTTGTACGTAACTCGTTGAGATCCCTGCAGGTCTCGCATGTAATACCTTCAAATAAATACACTGCAAGTAGGTTTGTTTTCACCTGACGCATGTTTCACATAAATTATTCTGTATGTTTAGAGGTTTGTTTGAATTGTAATTGAATGTTTCGCTTACAATATAGTTAACGGATAATCGATTCAATTTTCGATTGTTGTAATGTTTACGTAGTCAGCTATTTATTATATATTTAATGTTTTATTTTATTATTGTAATAAAGGCAAGATTTTCAATTAGTCGTCTTGTTTTTTGTTTTTATTTGAATTATTAATTAAAATTAATTAAAAACATAATAAAATGTATCAGAATTAATATGTGGGAAAATCTTAATATTTACAAACACAATAATAAAAATCTACTGATTAAAGAAGAAATTTAAATAAAAACAAAACAAGACGACTCATTTAAAATCATACATTTATTAGAATAAGAAAATAAAACACTAAATAGGCCTTTAACTGACTACGTAAACATTCGAATATAAAATCGAAGTAATCGATTCGCAGTAAAATCGATTATCTCTTAACTAGGCCTATATTGTAAGCGAAACATTCAGTTACAATTCAAACAAACCTCTGAAGATACAGAATAATTTCTGTGAAATGTGCGTCAGGTGAAAATAAACCCACTTGCAGCGTATTTATTTGCGGACACCGTGACAATTGTGCGGACACCGTGACAATTGTATCTGACACTGAAGATGGCATGCGACGGTGGGGCCGAAACGTCTGTCCTGCACACAAGCAGTAGACCACGGACTAACAGCCAGCAGCAAATAATCGTTCCACCGGCCGTGAAAGTCTAAGGAATTCTAAACGAACAAACACTTTTTTTCCGTATCGGCCAATCGGCCATCTAGGGGCCACATGCCAATTTCGATTCTTTATTCTTTGTTCTTTTCCTTTTCTCCAATATTCTTTCATCTTTTCACTGTGTCTCTTCTTCACGTCTTCAGTCCACTTTGAACCTGCGTTTTTCTCTCTCCTACCCTGGACTCCTTCCATTTTTAACACTTTTGCCCGAAAAATTCTCTTTCAGTTGCTTCTTCTGCGTGTATATTATTTTTTTCTAAATCTTTTTGGACTTCTTTAATCCAACTTGATGTTGACTTCTTCTCCCACAGATATCTGAAGAACTGCTTTGTTAACCTATTGTCGTCCATTCTATATAAATGTCCGAAAAATAATAGACTTCTTTTTCTCATTGTTTCTGTTATATTTTCTATACTTTGATATATTTCATCATTACTTCTTAATTTCCAACCTTCTGAAGTTTCTCGTGGGCCTAATATTTACCTAATACAGTAATTCGTCTTTCCAATATTTCTAGTTTGTCTAAATTATAATTCAATGCTAGACATTAACTTGCATATAGGCATTCTCGCTTCACTACTGTACTGTAATGCCTTATTTTCGCACTTTTAGATATGCACTTTTATATTAAATATCTTTAGTTATACCATAAGCCCTTTCCATTTTATGAATCCTTTCTTCTATAGCAGATTTTTCTAAACCATTCTCTTGAATTATTTTTCCTAGATACTTAAATTTTCGAACCCTCTCTATTCGACCAATATCTTTTACCAGAAATTTTGGCGCATTTTTAATGTTCGTGAGAAATTTGGGTTTTTCTGCAGAAATGTTTTAGCCTGTTCTACTGGCTATGTCCTCTAAAAAATTAACCTGTGTTACTGCAGAAGTTAGATGTTCAGAAAGTATAGCAAAGTCATCTGCGAATGCCAAACAGTTTATTTCAATACGTTTGTTCCTTCTTCCCAACGTGATTGATGATATTTTGCATGCCTTTAATTTTTCATTCCAAATTCTCACTACTTTCTCCAAACACTTTAATATTACTTTTATTTTTAAACCTGCACCGAGTCCGCACGGTCATGAAACTTACTGATTAAATTGTCCGATCGCGCGTTATTGTGACATTTATGTGTGCGCGTGTGTGCAAGCAGCCAACTTGTATAGAACTGCTTTCATTTACATAGTAGCCTGTAGCAAACGCACGTAGTGGCAGGCTGCAAGACAAGGCCCCGCGCAGGTCATATCATATTCCAGCCGCGTAGTCTAAAATATTGCTTTCATCAGTACAGGACGTCAGCGTAATGTTGTATATTTATTAACACCATTATTCATATTTGACCCAGTACATAGCCACACATACACACGCACGCGCGCGCATGACAGGCGAGCGAGAACGAGTGAGAGCGGGAGGACAGGGTCTGTCATGACAAACTGAGTCGAGAGAGACAAACACTGAACGCAAGCGTACTAAAGTAAACTAGTGAGTGACCTTCCCATGATTTCAACTCGCATGACCTTCCCGTAAGACATTTTACCTACAGCAGTTTTGTTTTTCCATCTATACTCATGAGATTGCATCTGTTATAATCTCATCTTCCTATTCAGATCATGGATAATTCTCACCACCGCGACCGTTTTATATATAAACGTGTTACCTTTGATTACATTGTACTAAAGTTATTTTGAATTATTTTCGCACCAAAGATTCTGCAATCTGATATACTGTACATGCCTGAGAGTCAATACATTTTTAAAAATAAATACTAAATTTATTCAAAGCATAACACTTCTTTTCGCTATAGTTCCTAACAATTGTTTCTCGAAATTTCATCTGTTTCCTATTTCCTATGAAATTTCTTACGCTACGAACAGTTATGGCTTCTTCTACTTCTTCTACTTCTTCTTCCGGAGCTCTACAGGCCGCCACCACTCACCTCCAGTTCTCTGTCTCTGTTGCAATGTTCCTCCACTTTTGTACACCCATTCTTCTCAAGTCTTCCTCCACCTCATTAGTACATCGTCTTCTGGGTCTGCCCCTTCTTCTTGTTCCTTCCATGTTTCCAGTCAACACTTGTTTGGGCAGTCTCTCCTGTGGCATTCTCTCCACATGTCCCAGCCAGCTTATCCGCCTTGCCTTTATGAAGTGCACAATATCTTCCCGCTGCAATATTTCATCAATTTCATCATTTCGAAGGCATCTTCACTCTCCTGCTTCCATTATTGGGCCGTATATATTTTTCACTCTTTTCCTTTCAAATAGTCTCAACGAATTTACTGATACAGCCGTGAGTGGCCATGCTTCAGCTCCATAAGTCACAACTGGTCTGATCAAGCTTTTGTAGATTACCTTTTTGGTTTTACGAGACAGAAGCTTGGACTTGAGAAGATTGGGAATTGCATAATATGCTTTATTGGAACAGTTATGCTAATATAATAAAAAGGGTATAGCAAAATGAAAATGGTCCTCTCAATTTCGTCGTTACAGAACAAGTTATAAAATTTATCTTCCTACATAAAACGTCCTTTATATTGTATTTGTTTTTGTTCACCTTTATTTGTTAATCTCTTGCTTTGCTAAAACTCAGTCCATTATTACAGCGTGTTCGTTTGTCCATTGCTACTCCGTGTTCCAATTTTTAATAATTTTGGAACAAGTTTCCTTAGACAACGGGATATAAAAAAAGACTTTTGTTTTTCGAAACTTCATTGTATTGTATTGTTTTATTATACTTCATATCCAAAATATTCCGAAGTTATTCGCACTATTTGGGCACAATTTTCTTAGTGAAATTTAACATCGTGTTACTTAAAGTCACCTTCAAAACTAGGTAATTCATTGAACGATTGTTTTTTTTTTTATATGGTGATAAGTGAAATTTAACGTTGAGGCAAGGCAAAATGTTGGACAAAAGTTGAACAGTGTAGACCTACGCATTCGAGTAGAATTATAAACATCATACGGGCAGTAGGGAGTCTAGAATTTGGTCTTGTTGAGGGGGGGGGTCCGGTCGAGTCGGCTTCAAACAAAGGTAGAAACAAGTTAAGACTAATCAATATTACAATCTTTAAAGTGGCTGAGAAACGTGTAATAACATACTGAAATCAATCCCATTAAAGTAATAAGACAACAAAAATTAGTGCTATTGAAACAAATGGTTCGTATGATACCGTACTTATTGACTTAACTAATTAGTGCTATTGAAACAAATGGTTCGTATGATACCGTACTTATTGACTTAACTAATTAGTGCTATTGAGACAAATGGTTCGTATGATACCGTACTTATTGACTTAACTAATTTTCATATATTTCATATTTCAAACGTAGACGCAAATGCTGTGTAATAAACTTGTGTATAGACTTATATTTAGAAAGGGGTTACTATTGTATTAGCGTACACAGCTGATAAATTAATAAAACCGCTTAAAAATTAAGAGATTTACAAAAAACTTTTTGTCAACTTTCGACCCTCTGGGGGCGGGTTCCTGTCCCGTTAGACCCCCCGTAAATACGCCCCTATAAACGGGAATGAAAGATTCGTCAGATTATCCTCACTTTTGCATATTTTGTATTTCAAGTCAGGACCAATATTTACAAAAGAGTTACTTGAATTTTAGAGCTTAAATGAAAAGCGTTGTGAGAAAAGCCACTAAACAAGTTTCTTTATAGGCCTACTTTAAAAACCCGCATACAATAACTCATATGAAAGCCTAGTTGTCAGATGAGCCTGAAACATTTCAGGAACAAAAAGCGTCATAACATTGGAGTACGAAATGCAGACCAAATGATTTCACAATGTAACCACTTGAACCACGTACAAGTTTTAATAAACGGTTAGGCCTATAGACCACCAAATACTTAAAAATTCATACTTAATATAATCCACACATTCTGCTTTAATGTGGTTTTCTCTACACATATATAAAGGTTCGTTTTCTTATACTATACGTTTAATTTATATGTATTAATAAATTCGCGTTTTCCTCATAGGCTATACGTTTTTAAAAATAAACAGTTCAACATTTTTCCAACAGTGATATTTTTTTGATAATATAAAAATGTAAAATACTGTGATGACGGTTAAAAACCAACCATCGAATTACATATAATTTATTTTATACCAGGACTGTAATTTTTTTTAATTTATGTGTAAATAATTATATAAATGCGCTCCCCCCACACACAAATATAAGTTATGTAAAGACAGATGTAAGAAAATTAATAATAAATTTTTACAGTTTTATTACTTTGTATGTTTCTATCTAATGTTTAGTACAAAAAATCCTTAATGCACTTAACTGCCATAAAAAATGTAATAAAAACATGAGTTTTATATAATTAATGATCCTTTCTATAAATAAATAAATATCCTTCCGGAAATAATATAATTTTTTGTCAAGATAATAAGCTTCAATTATATGTTTTATTATAAACGGCTAAGGAAAGAAATGTTTTTATATGTTTTATTACAACAAAAATGATTAATGTTAATGTGTTGTTACGATATTACAGAACAATCTACGTGTATATCGAATGTTCCAGAGGAATCCGGCTGTAATGTTGTGTGCGTATGTGATTTCAACATGCGCTCGCGAGACTTTGATAGACTGTAACAGAAGTCGCGCGCACTGTGTCAAGGCCGCAATCAATAACGTCGTAGTGTAGAGCTAATTGCGTAGTATGTGGAATAAGCTAGATTTTCGCCGGGGTATATACAGGGCCGTAACAAGGTACTCCTGCGCCCTTGGCAATTTTGTCAAAGCTGCGCCCCCAATACCAATACCGGGGGTCTGGGGGGGGGGTCTGGAATACCCACCAGTGTAGCGGGGGGTCCGGGGTTCCTCCCCCGGAAAATTTTTAAAATTAAAATGCAAAAATGGTAGTTTTTTAAACTTTTTGAGCCAAGTTTTTGCCTCTTTTCAAGGTAACTTTTTGGTCGAATTTCTGTAAAATTCTGTATTATCTGAATATAAAAGCATTACTATTGTAAGAGAAAGACTGAACTTAAAACTATTTTTAAAAACTAACTGAAAGTGGTGGAATCTGTAGGAGGTATAAAACCTAATTTGCAGGTGATTGAACTATGTAAAAAGTAACTAAACAAAAAAAACGTAGTTACCAAAGTACAGTACATGGCAAGGCCTACTAAAACTTAATATTTACACTACATTAAGGTAGGTAATATACAATTACAAACTTTTTTAGAATAAAAACTAAACTTCTAGTAACAGTATTTAAGTAAACTATAGCAGCTTCTGCAACATGCAATATGAGAAAATGAGAAAAAAAATGCAAAATGTTTTTATTGATAGTTACATCAATTTACAGTAGGCCTTCTTTAGTTAACAGTTAGATTATATCACACTACTGTAACTGATGAGGTATTGATTATAACAAAAACTACCAGAGAAATAATTCATAACTTTAGTCGGTGCTTTAGTTCTATAATTTATCTTGATTTTTTTTACACAGGACTTCAGGACTTGCACTTACAACATTCTGTTGTTGTAACTGCAGGTACCATTTTTTTGGCTCTGGGGGCTGTAAATAACAAATTGAAAATCTTCAGTAAACAAATATATTGCTTTTACAAATTGTTACGTACAGTATACAGCAGAAAAGCCATGGAACTAAAACTTTACCTTTCTTGCTTTCAGCAAGGCAAACTCACTAATATTTCACTAAAATCAAGTTTTGAAGCAATCTCATATTCTATGGACAGGATAGCTAACTTTGTCAATCTGTTTTCACACATACTTGACAGTAGTAGTTTTTGATTATCTTCAGCTTGCTGAAAGTACGCTCGCAAGACGCCACACTGACGGGCATTGTCAAAAATATCCTCAATGCTATTTCGATGTTTGGATAAGCATCTCTTAATCCATAGTTTGAAATAACTTTCAGAATATCCAAATGGGAAGCCTTGTAAATGTTCTTCACCAGCTCTTTTGCGGGAAACTTGAAAGCAGCTACTTCGTTAACTAGCTCAACTCTATCAATGTCTCTGCTATATATCGCACCAAGATCAGCTGCACACTTTTCAAGAAAAGAAACAGAGCATTCACTTAAGGACCTTCCTGGCAAAAAACTGAAGTCTGATGAATTTGTGTGGTAAATGTGTGCCCTTTTTTCCATTTCACTTACAATTCTATCAAATACAGTGTAACATTCTATCTCAAATGATTTATCAGAACTCAACAAGTGTGCTTCGTCTTCAGCCGTCTCCCCAGCCATCCTCTTGACTTTTCTCAGCCTCTTAACAGCAAAACTGCTTTAGATGGCCATGGAATCACAAATAGCTTTGGCTTTTTCTGTGTATTTTTTAATTCCTTCTTTACGTAGGTCTTCAACTTTTTTTGCCAAACCTGAGAGCAAACTTGATGCTACGTCAAGAGTTGTGCCCTTTCCTTGCCGTGACTTGTTGGTGCAGTTCAAACTTATCAAAACATCAGACCACATCTCTAAAAGGCACACAAATTCGTAATCAATTTGTCTAAGAAGTTTCATAGCACCAGACAGTATGTCAGTGTTCCAGTCGTTGTCTCTATCATCAGTCTGATTTGTAAAACTTTGTGTACAGATGATAAGTTCTTCTTAAGAGCTGTAACAGCTTGACGCCTGGAAGACCATCTTGTATCACAATGTCTCTTAAGGGTAGTTTTGAGACAACCAATCAAAGCCTCCCACCTTAAGGTAGAGCTACTAAAGAAGTTGAAAAACTCCAACACTTTTCCAAAAAAACTTGTCATCATAATTGACACTTCCGCGGCGTGCACGCCAACGAGGTTAAGACTGTGTGCTGCACAAGGCACAAATTTAGCAAGGTCGTTTAGTTGGGATATGTGCGCTGGAACGCCTTCATATTTTCCTGCCATGTTTGAGCCGTTGTCAAAGCCTTGACCACGACAGTTCTGAATATCCAAGCCGTCATTGTTTAGCTTTTGCAATATTTCTTGTGATAACCCTCTTCCTTTTTTCTGGTGACTTATGATGAAGTCCACAAAACTTTATTCAACTGAGCATTTCCCATCCTTAATGTTAACATACCTTATTATTTCACTCATTTGTTCTAAATGTGCTGTGTCCGGGGTGCAGTCAAACATAATAGAGAAATACTTGGCACTTTTTACATTCTTCAGTATTTCAGATCGAACCTTATTTCCCAAAATGTCTATGACCTCATTTTGAATTAGAGGTGAAAAATAGCTTGTGACATGTTTTCCACTTTTAACATTTTCTATGTGCTTAGATAGTTGAGGATTGTAGTGACTAATAAGTTCTAATGTACTCAGAAATACACCACAGTTGCTGTCACTGATCGAATCGGAACCTCCTCTTAAAGGTAAGTTATTCCTGGCACAATGGAGTATTACATCCACAATACATCTGAGAACATTGCACCACTTTTCTGCTTCAGCTTGTATCAATGTTTGATGTTCTGCATCAACAGATCTACTAGTTTTCAGTCCAATTTCTAATTCTTTCCAATCGACATAAGAATGTCGGTGAGGTATCGACCTTTCGTGATTGACAATAAATGGGTTCAAGTGTCTCCAGTCATTGATCCCTCTTCAATATTAGAGAAAGCAGATTTGTCCTTTTTGTCGTCTTTTGAAAAGAGAAGGCAAGGGAAACAAAACAGTGCGTCCTTAGACTGGCTGTACAACAACCATTGCCTTTTTACTTTTTCCCCGTTTGGTAGAATTTTATAAACCCATTTCTGAGAAAAGTTTCTTCCATCATCTGCACAGGGGAATTTGTAGCTATCTAAGTCAATTGTTTGTGGGCCTCGTTCAACAAGTTTACAACGAACTGTGTCTGATCGAAAATTTGCTGGCCATTTTTTGGGATCCTCGTAGATAATTTCTATTCCCACATCAGTAGTATTTAATGCATCATTTTCATTATAATTAGATGTGCAAGATGTGCTGGGTTTTTGAAGATCAGTAGATTGCCTGCCCATTGTGGAATGACTTAGCTCAGGATCACTTCCTTCTTCAAAATCAATGACGTTTGTGACGAACTCCATTGGAGTGATCTGGCTGCGGTTGTCTTCTGAAACAGTCTCAGTCTTGCTATCTTCTTTTTCATTTTCTCCTTCCTTTTCTTCTTGGTCGTCTTCTTTTTCTTCTACTTCTTGAACTGCATTACTATTACTGGCACTATCACTTTCACCTACTTCTTTCTCTTCATTTCGCAGCCAATTTCCAAGCGCCGATGATAATTTTTCGTTGTCTTCTTCTTTTCGTTTTTTGATTTTTTTAAATTCACTTCCAGAAGGTTTTTTTGGCCCCATTTCTGAAACAAACCATTCCCATTAGTTTACATTGTATTACAGTTGTAAATGGCTGCCATTTAAAAACTACTCGACCGATCTCAAACATCTCTCGAACTCCGCCAAGATATTGTGCCCACTGCCCAAGGACCTGTGTGCCAAGTTTGGTCATAATCTGTAAATTTGTTTGGGCGCTGCCGCTGTCATTGTCATTGTTACAGACACACAGACGGCCAAAAAGTTTTTTTTGAATCTTGAGTAATAGGATTACACGGAAAACTCGAAGCACTGTAAATAGAAGTGAGCCTCTCGCGGTAAGAAAAAAGAAACGATGTCTGCGACGTTTTAACGCTATCACCGAATTTTTCGGTGAATGCAACTGTCGGCATTGAACATAAACACGAAATATTACGAAATTCGTGTTGTAATAATGTTATTATTAGGTACACTGTTGTAGCGACGCTTAATGTTATTCCCTGTCGGCCACAATCTCCTTACCGTCTTCTTCAACACTCTTTCTTTCACAGAACAGTGGTTCTTGTAAGCATTTGTGTTTCGGACTTCATAGGTGATGCCCGCATAGATGTTTCTCTGTATGAAGAGTTCATAATCCATTCTGTCCCAAAAAATATTTGCATTATGCAAACTACAATTAAAAAATGAAAATGTTACGGACCAAGGTACAGGTTAATCAGGCCTGCGTTGGTGTAAAAAAAAATAATGTGGTTTGACCGCCTTGCGAATTTGTGTTTACGTTTAAACCAGGTGTTGACTGTCGGAGCTTCTGTGAGTGCGTGCGCGTGAATACAGAGTGATTGAGAGATAAAGAAATGCCTCCTTTTGCGACACGTCACAAAGTCAGGAATTTGAATATTAATTAATTACGTCTACGAATAAATTATGAAAATAGAATCACTCCTCCACCTTCCTTCGTTTCAGCTACCTGTGAGCTGCGGTGACCAACTTCCTTCACTTCTTCTCTCCTTCACGTGTTCCTTCTCCTTCGTGACCAATTCTTACTCCTTCTTCCGATAACTTCAATTCTCTTTCGCGTGTTCCTTCTCCTTCGTGGCCTATTCTTACTCCTTCTTCTTCCGATAACACTCAATAAGTTCTCCTTGGTTTCTTGTCGGACAGATCCTTTACCTGCGGAATTTTCTTCATGAACACTTCTTTGTATCCTATATCTTCTTCCCTAATTCTACATTTTTCAAGATCCTGAGGGACGTCTTTCACCCGTAGTACTTCGTACTTCTACCCTCTCAAAGGTTACGATCTTGTTTGCCAAACATTCTGGTTTTATTCTTGTCAGGTGTCCATAGAAAGCCTGTAAGAAACATTGTAAAACGTGTTTATGGCTCGGTTAAAGAAGATGACGAATGGAGAATAAGAAATAACCAGAGACAGATGAGCTGTTGACGTTGAAAGGTTCAATGGCTAGGTCACCAACAACGGATGGATGATCAGCGTATGCCAAAGAAATCCTGAGGGCGCAAATCTATGAAAGCAAAAAGAGGGACCGACCTAGGATAAGATGATTCGATTATATGCTAGAAGATCTAAGAAGAATGGATGTGAGGGGTTACACTGACATGGCAATGGATAGGAGACATTGGAGAATATTGATGTTGGAAGCCATGTAACACTAATAATATTAAACGTAACTACTTACATAGTCATGGCACAAAAGTAAAAATCTTATTTAAAATATAAATTTTATAATAATATAATTTCTAACAAGTTACATTTAAAAAAATAACTGAAAGTACTAAACAATTTTTAATATCTTAACATACTGTTTAAATCTTAAAAACATACGTAAAACTAATCACCAAACACACACACATTTAACAATGATTTGAGAATCATTTGTGAATTTTTAAGTATGAAATAAAAAGCAATAAAATGTTGCGAAGAAAAAAAGTTTTGAGCGATTAACTTAAAAAAAAAAAAAAAAATGCATTTTAAGGAACATGTACAACTCTGCAGTAAATATTAACAAGCAAGAACAAATATAAATTAAAGGTTGTAATGCGTAGGCTATATTGTACAAACAATATTACCACCATAAACTACCAGATAGTAGTTGAACACGATTGTTTAAACGATATGGTACTAGACATAAAAATGAAAAAGAATAAATAACAAGCACAATACCATGACGAAATGACACACACACACACACACACACACACACACACACACACACACACACACACACACACACACACACACACACACACACACACACACACACACACACACACACACACACACACACACACACACACACACACACACACACACACACACACACACACACACACACACACACACACACACACACACACTGCCGGACTGAAGAGAAATTGCACAGCTGGCCTGACGGTATTTTGTTCTATTTTACATGCAATACAAGACAAATAAACCGTAATACTATCAATTAAAACTGAGGTATCACTAATACTGCTGGTGTAACCTAACTCTTTCTATACTGATTTGTAGGCTAAGAATTTCATCATCGTCAACACTACCAACATAGATTAATTGTATATTTAATTTAATCAAATTGTAAATTTAATCAAAAGTAATGACTATAAAATAAACCATGCTAAATTAATAAGAGTAGATAGAATGTTGATACAAATTCTGACAGTGAGTGTGGTGTCTGTGTTCCGAGGTGAGAGAGTGTATGGGTGGGTGTATTGACTGACGGCTGATCTACAAATAAAAATGTTATAGGGTCCCCGCACCAGCCGGGAGAAAGGAGACACGCAGAAGTAGTAACATCAACATCTGTCACTATCCGCAGAGCAGTGCACCAGGATGCTCCCCGAAGCCATCAGGCCCAGGAATACTCCTCCAGCAGAATACCTAAGGACCCACATCTGCCCGGAATGAAACTCGCTGGAGATTCAACACACTCCAAGGACAGTCTGCAGTACTCATGGCACACTGGTCAGCAGGGTACCGGTTGAGTTCTTCAACAAAAGTACAGGTGGGAGTGTTCTAATTATTACCATTCAGTCAACATCTACTCAATAAACTGGCCCCCGAGTGTTCACGTTGAACATCTTGTTCAGAACCCATAATAACTTAGATCAAGAACTCCAGGTGTTTAAAAAACTTGTAACTGAATATTTTGTGATAACTTAAATTAATGTTCTTAAAGAAAATGGTACTAGAATCCAGTTGTTCAAAAGACTTGTAACTGAACATTTTGTGATAACTTAAATTAATGATCATAACAGTGTGTCACATGTTAGCACTAATAAAAAATTGTTACTGGTTACAAGAGTGTTGATTGCAAATCCTGTCACTCTGGGCTCCAGCACACTTTTCGCTTCCTCTAGGCCAAGTAGTCTAGTTTTTAAATTTTGCGTAACGGCTTAAGTGGCCGTTACAACACACACACACACACACACACACACACACACACACACACACACACACACACACACACACACACACACACACACACACACACACACACACACACACACACACACACACACACACACACACACACACACACACACACACACACACACACACACACACACACACACACACACACACAAGGACAGTTAGTTATAATATTGTTGTCCGTTTTTCCACGACTTCGGGTTATGGTCATGACATAAACGCTAGTCACCGAACGTGTTGGCACTCGCTTAGCTTATATGACTTTCTGAGTGGTCAATACCAATACAGTGTTGCCATTCCAGTAGTTCCAGTTGCAATTCCAAGTATGATTGTAGCAAAAGTGGAATTTAATATTTTGTTAGAACTGGTATTACAATTTACTTTTAAAAAAATACAAAAACAATTTAAGATCAGTTTTTACTTTGGTTGTGGTTACATTGATATGTTTACAATATAAATTTCAGTAGGATTGGATACAAACTCGCTTCATGTGCGTACAGTAACCTATAAGTACTAAAATAAAAAGATCTGTAATTTTCTCATTTATGAAATAGTTTCATGCAAACAAATCAGTCTAAAGTGTTAAAGAGACGCAAATAAAGTTACTCATTTAGAAACCGTTATTCACCATCATCATCTTCAACAAGCATTAAACCAAAGACGGTTTGTTCCGATTCCAAGCAGATGGACTACAGATGGTCACTCGGACGCCTCACACCTCTCCATCGTTTCGGCTTATCCATAGTTGTTTGGTGATGCGGCAGTCATCCATTCGGTTAAGATGGTCCAGTCATTTTAACCGATATTAGAAGCCGCTATTAATTTTAATAAAATTTAAAGTACAAACGTGGCGTGGTTTTTCTCCCTCTTCTAGGCACCACTATAGTTAACTACCAGATTAGGTCGATGACATTCTACCTTACGCTAGCCAGAGGCTAGGGGGCAGCCGCCCCGGGCGACAAAGTGAGCATAGACTTGAAAAAATTGTTTTCAGTTTATAAAACTACAAACAACTTGTTTCTTTGGTATGACTATTCCTTTCATAAAAAAGCATAAGCAACCAGCTTGTCTGTTGTCATAAACCTTACATGATAAACAGTATTAGTCTATTTATACTCAATCTTCGTAATTACGGTTCATTATGATAACAAATTACTCTGTAACAGTTGGTTGGAGTTCATGACCAAAGAAATAAGCTTTATTCAGACATTCACACTTCTGGAGACCCTAACGGAAAAATTAAAGGTTTGGAGGAATGAGCTGTGTGACAATGTCATTACTAAGGCAGAGCAGGTATGTTATGTATGTCAGTGTCACAAAAAGGATAAGAAAGAAGCGCACTATGCCAGGGAAGCATGCAGACGATTCTGTATTAACCGTTCGGCAAGAAATGCGACGTTCTCTTATAGAAATTTTGGACAAACTGTGAGTTGAAATTTCAACCCGTTGCTCTAACATAAAAAAGTTAGAAAAACGCTTTGGGTTCCTCTGTAAATTTGAGACGTACGTAAATGATGGGAATATACATTCTAAGGAACAGCTTCCCCAAATCAATATTAAGTGCACAGTGCTTACAAAACTGTATCCACATGACCTAAACAGTGAAGAATTATTCAGTGACTTGAAAGACATCATACGTCATACGTTTATTAAGAAGGGCAAAACTTAACGGAGAAAAAATGGACGTTAGACCTCAGGGACGACTACAATACATTTCATCAATGGGATTAATAGCCTACAAAACACTAGCAACAACTTTAAAAAATTTTTCTTACTTTACCAGTGTCTGTGGCTCTTGTGAAAGACCATTTAGTAAACTGAAATAATTGATTAAATCGTACGTACGATCAAAAATATCTCAAGACAGGATATCAAATCTAGCGATACTTTCAATTGAAAACAACATAGCTTCGTCTTTAGATTATTGTGTTTTAATAACCGACTTTGCAGCAATTAAGACCAGGAAAGTTACATTTTAAAATGTCTCGTTTTAAATATTTATTAAATATTAAAAATAAATATTAAGTGTTTATTAATAGAAGACGGAACCCTTAACCTGTAATGGTAAGTTATTTATTTTATGACATTTAATGTAGTTCTTTGTTTAACTTTATGTTGCTTTAGGATATTGTTTTGACTATGCGCTTTAGACCTACAAGAAATTTGCATGTTTAATAGAACAATTTTATGTTATAAATTTCTTACATTACAAATTTCTTATAGTCTACATTTGTTACTAATAATGTATACAAACTGATAACAGGCAATATTATATGTAATTTCTTAAATTTGACTTAAGACGTTTCTTAAGATGTGCTAGTGCTTTCATACAAAAATCTACACATTTGCATTTACTAAGTAAAACAAACCAGAAACCAGAAACCAGATTTTTGTTGTGTTTTTTGGTGTCTAGTGGAGGTTCACTAGATGGCCTCCATTTTTTGCTCTTTTGTCCCCTTTTAATTGTAAAGGCGAAGCGGCCGACGATCTTCTTGCCCCTGGTCCCAAAAAGCCTAGCTACGCTACTGACGCTGGCCACAAGGAATTGCGAGATACAGGCTTCTTGGCATACTCTAATAACATAATATGATACCACAATAATAATAATAATAATAATAATAATAAGAAGAAGAAGAAGAAGAAGAAGAAGAAGAAGAAGAAGAAGAATTACAATAATAATTAATATTTAAGTACTAATTTAAGAGAGATCAAATTGTTAGAAAATATACATCGGCCTACTGGTAAAACGTGTGCTTAGTCTTTATTATAACGTGGGCCTAAATACAGGTTGGAAATAGTAAACTCAATATTAAATTTAAATTCCTTTAATGTTACCTTTAACGCGTGTCAAAAAAAAAAAAAAAATACAAGAATTTCGGTGTTTCTATAGTGTAATGAATACAAGAGTTTCCGCCACTCATCACTGGCACCTCAGTCAGCATGTACGGCGCGCGACAATAAATAATCCAGTCATGATGGCTGGCAACCTCAGTGAAATATTGGCCGGAGTAAATCAGAAGCGTGTTTAACTGTAGTTTGTTAGCTACAGATACATAATACATACAATCAATGTAAATAGATAGCAGCGCTTGTGGCGACGCCATCTTGTAATGAAGATGTGAGCACTTTGTATTAAGGATGCCACGTTACGGTAAGCTTCACTGATTGTATGTATAGTCGGTTTTCCCTCAGTCTCCCCCCCCCCTCTCTCTCTCTCTCTCTCTCCAGCACTCTCTAGTCTTATAGACACCAATGCATTTGTTTTTTCGAGATATGAACATAAGTTGTTATTACATGTCCGTAGGTCCGTTGTAAATTAATTTCTGTAGCTCAGTCGATAATACACATTTAGAGGTGTGCTAAACTAGTACTGTATTTGAAAATAACAGGTACATACGAAACCGTTCCAAAAAATAACACGTACAAATACCTGGTATTATATACCTATTATACAAATACCTGTATTATATAATTCGTAACAAGAAATAAATTGAAACTAAAAGTATTAACAGTGCTGCTATACACTGTGACTTTATTAAGCTATTACTGTTTAAAAGAAAGTAAGAAACAAGAAAATATATAGGCCTCTCTCCCTTTGGGAATACTAATTTAAGTTTTCACTAGTAGCAAACAAACTGACATAATTTTATATTATGCCTATAAATAATAATATTTTTGTTAAAAATAATTTAATATTATTACTAAGAATTTAATATTATACCATAATTTTTAAATTATTGATTCCATTTTGGTTAGACAAATCAGTTGCGAAATTCAGGCAATGGGATTTAGAGTGCACGTAGTAGCACAACAAATAAACATCAGAAAAAAAACATTAAAAACATCAGAAACATATAATAAAAACATAACAGTAAGACACAAGAGTGAATGAGAATAAAAACAATTTTACAAACAAAAATCATCTCCGAAATCACATTAACAAAAAGTACTATGTGGCCTATCAACCACTCTGTACTCTGTATGTTATAACACAATATAATTCGCTTTTTCAAAATTTACCAATTTGGTGACTAGTAGACTATAATATATAATTTGTTATTCTAATTTCTATTATATATCTGCATAACACACGAGAATTAATGTAACATCAGTATGAATTTTTTTCATTTATTAAAAACAGCTTCCTCTCTTTGGCATAGAGATTCTTTGAACCTCGCTGTTTTGCTTCGTTTCGTACTTTGTGGCAATCAGGACATGCGCAGAATCAAGTATTCAGCACCAGTAACTGTGACTTTGTACTCGTTTATTCGTTAGTACGGTAGAGGGCTCCCACGAGTAATCGGAACGGGTATTTCGACATTGAACTCACTGCTATACAGTTCCAAAATACCTGTTGTAGGTATATCGTCACACCTCTAATACACATATATACAACAAGAACGTATGTAACACGAAGATGTCTGTATAGAAAGTGTATAAAAATTTATGAGTATGAATTTCTCTAACGTTCAGTAATTTATTCCACTGATTAAGATCACCGTCCATGAGAACGTCGTAATCGCGTTACTGGTACGTTCCTGAGCTACAGAACTCGCTCAGACTTGTATAATTTTTGCAGAATTTTGACTTCTATTATTAATTCGTGGAGCCCATATAGATAAACATTTTCAAAGCAAACACTACATTCGGATTTGGGTAAGCATTATTTCCTTTATTGTGATGTACAGCATGAAGTATTTATAAAATTATGTGGAAATAACCATGAATTTCTCATTTGTACTGAGGCAAGTAGGGAGTCCAACTCTCAAGCTAGTTACGCCCCTCTTTAGTTACGCCAGTTATATCAGTATACCGAATAGCGCTCTGCAAAAATAAAGAAGTAAGTGTTCTTGAAATAGTGGTTTAATATCATTACAATAATATTTTCCAAGAACGGTGAAAATGTGTGAAACTATATATATATGCCTATATACATATCTTTATTTTGTACGCAACTCTTGAATATTCCTTGTGTGAATAGGCCTACTTCTTCAAACAATAATTACTTCTTCAAGTAAATTTTATTGAATTATATTATTGCATTATCGCCTGACGTACGTTTCACACAATTATTCTCTATCTTCAGAGGTTTTTATATGAATTAACATTTATTTGATTTATTTCGATTTAATTTATTGATTGTTGTAATGTTTACGTAGTCAGGTGTTCATTAAGATATTCAATGTATTTATTTTCATTATTTTAATAAATTTATAAATTTAAATAAATCACCTTGTTTTGTTTTTATTTGAATTTATTTTTAATTAGTAATTTCTTATTATGGTGTTTGTAAACATTGAGATTTTCCCAGATATTTATTTTGTTACCTTTTTGTACTTTAAATCAATGTATCAGACGTTTTGAGTGACTGGAAATTGATGTTTATTATTTAAACAGTGCGTGGCTAAATTATATTTGTAAATAGACCCTATTCGATTTTAAAAATGCATTGCGATGTTGAAGGACGCTATCAAATAGTTTTTTCTCCGTTTGGCCTACAGAGAATTTATTTCAATCCGGACATTCTCTTTTCTAAATTCCATTTTTACTGTGACGTTAGTTTTAGTTTTAGCTTTAATTTTATTAAAAACAATTTTGTGTGTGTTATAAGATATTTTTAAATTTGTGTCTTTAAATAGTTTACTTAGTTTACGACTTATATTTCCGTAATAAGTAAAGGTTGTATATTTTATTTTATCATTAATAGATGGATTTTTACATGTAGGTTTATAACGTGTTTGTTTAGTGAGTTTATGTTTTATTTTATTTTCTAATTTATAGATAGTTGTTACTTTGTATACATTATCTACTGCTATTTGTTTGATAATAGGCCTATTTCTTTCTTTGTTTCTTTCTTTTTAATTTAATGGAAGTCTATACATACACTATATTAATGAGGTGAATGCTGCCATTTTACTTTGGGGATGATGGTTAGATTTATTTGGAATCATTAAATTAGTTTGAGATGGTTTTCTGTATACCGAGTAATCGAAACTACTTTCATTTCTATTTATGGTTAAGTCTAAGTAATTTAATTTATTATTTGATTCTTATTCTAGTGTGAATTTTATTTTGTTATATAAATTATTAATTGATTTTAATATATTAGTAACATTAGTGCCTTTATTTTGCGAAATATAGGCCTATAGAGTGTAACTAAAGTAACATCCTGATGGGTCTTTTAATTTTATTGTATTTTTAATTTCTTCATCAAGTTTTTGTAAAAAGATTTTGGATGTGATAGCGGAGGTTGGACCTCCCATATCAAGGCCGTTTTTTTGGTGGTACAGTTTATTTTTATATTGAAAATAATTTTTTTTATAATTTTCAAAGTTTTAGTTAATTGTCTATGTGTTATTTTCATTATTTTTTTTCAGTGTAAGCCTCTTCGTTATAATGTTTATATCATCGTCAAAGGAAATATTTGTGTACATGTTTGAAATATCGAAAGAATAGACCTATATATTTAGTATTTTGCATTTTTGTTCATTTGTATGTTTTCTAGTTTCTCCGTAAGTTCGATACTGTTTTTTATATTCTACTTGGCTTGAAGTTTTATTTTATATTTTAAAATATATGGTAGTAGTAATCGAGCTTCTCTTATTAGAATAATGTGTTCACGAGAGAACGCAAATGTCCAATGAATCATGGAATCTTTTCTAAAAACCGTTATCATTGGCAAAGATAGGCCTACATTAAATATTGATGGAGCAGCTGCTGTTTAGCACTTAATATGGGTATGTAGCAGACGTTTAGAACTACACAAAAATATATGTAGGTCGGTGGAAAATAAATGTGTAACTCGTTTGGTGTTTGCACGAACTTTGTCAAAGGAAGACTGTACTTGTTTATGAAGTTCTCACTAGTAGAGTCATGTAGACAAATAGTAATTACAATAGAGGAAGAGAAACTTATATTTAAGCAGGGATTGATGCTTTAGAATGAGAAATAATCATTTATTAGTGTAAATGTGAATAGTGTAGATCATTTTGCCCTGATTACTGTTTTCCTTTTTAAATTTAAGGTACACATATTTTTAGAAAAAATATAGATATACGTACGATAAGATCATTACTTCTTGTACTTAGCGTGAGTAACCATTTATTATTTTTATAACTGTTACCTAATTAAAAAAATATTATGCATTAAAAAAATCAAAAGATAAAAATTTACATAGCCCTATAATTTTTTCACACTGTTTTGGCCAATTAAACAAAAATATTTTGTATATCGTAAATACATTTTTAATTAATTTACGTCTCGACTATAAACAAAAGTGTGTCCTAATAATTCTAAAAAAAAAAAACAGGAATCTGGATTTAATAGTTTTTATGTAAATAGTACCTAATTTCGTCAAATTTAGTATGAATGAGAATGACACTATAGTCACAAATTGAATAGGCTACAAAACTTGTTCACCGTTTTCTCAAACACTTTTGTGCAGTTTGTGGCTTAATGTTTCTGGTTTTGCGGTGCTCGCAAGACGGACATTAAATATTGTAAGATAACCATGTTGATAAAGGTGAACGAAAGTGAGACGACTTTTACGGTGTTCGCAACTGCTGTGCTACTGGTTGCAAGTGGGAAGGCCCCATGAAAGCAGTCACCACTTGCCAAGCACTGAGGAAGGGGGTAATACTGCCTCGGCCAGAAGGACAACATTCGAAAGCCTATGATGTAATAGGCTCTGTTTTCTTATTCCACGGCACTTCCCGATACTGTCTTTTGTGCACCAATCAGATTGCATCGTTAATAAGATAACATTACCATTCTGAATCCACGAGTAGTCGTTTAATCATGTGCAGAAACATGTCAACAATGTATCTACACTGTGCTAGATAAAAAATTAATTACGGCTGATAACAGTTGACGATTGTTATCCTTCTGACCGAGGGAGTTTTACTACCAATCCTGGAAAGCGATCTTCAGAAAACAAAAATATAAGTAATTATAAGTAGGCCTATAACACTACCGACGCGGAACACAAAGTTTTTTATTGGTTAAAATTTTTACATTTTTACCAATAAACACTTTGTTTACCAATGTTACATTTTTACCAATAAAGAACTTTGTGTTCCGAGTCGGTAGTGTTATACTTATAAATTAGTTACCGGTAATCAACGGACACGTCATGGATAACAAAAATATAAGTGTTCTTGAAATATTAGTTTAATGTCAATATATTATTTACTTATAGGTCTATATGACGACGTCAATCAAAGTGATTTAAGCTAGCAAAATATTCTTCAAATTACAAAAAATCCTAGGAGTAAAAATTAAAAGAATTTGCATTATTATTTCAATAGATAAGTTATAATATAAAAAAACGAGAATCTTATAATTAAAGACATGCGTAATATGTTTATACTATTTTAATTTGTTGCAGCTCGTTCTCTTGACGTATTTAATTACTGATAATTAACTAACTTCGCAACAAGTTTGTACCGGACTTGGATGTACTGTGTTATTTCACTGTTGTTATTATTTCTATGCCATGTGAACATGTCTATAAATACCCTTTCCCCGAATAAATGTAGCCTATAATAAAGGTATTGTGTTGTTTTTAGTAAATAAAAGTAGCACTTCTTAAAAATTTTAAACTGTTTGCAAAACTTCAAGTGTTATTTAAAGTTGCAAAACTTCAAGTGTTATTTAAAGTTGCAAAACTTCAAGTGTTATTTAAAGTAGATTCAGTACGCCGGCTGAAATTACATATTTATATATTCTGTTCTTCAGAACTGATATTAACGGCGATTTTAATCAACTCGGGAAGTCATTGAACTCGTATAAGCTGTGTTCAAAGAAAAAACTGCATTCTGCACATTAATGTTAAATAAAAAATTGACGATTGTAAACACACACAGATAAATAATTTTACACCTAACTCGCTAATGCCTAAAGTACACGTGTGTCGGTGCGCGCCCGTGGTCATGTGTGCGCGTGTTCTTTTCAGCCTCACTGTGGACATTTAACAGTATTATCACGTTGAAAATAGGAGTAAATCCATTTAATTAAAATGCTAATGACGGCGAGAGGCGAGAGGCGAACATATGTAAGCCGGCGAGATGATCACAGCTGTTGTGTGCGCCAACAAAGGTGTCGTATAGAGCCGTGTGGTCACACTCTACGGGAAGGCATAATAAAAATGTTTTGGATAAAATATTTTTGTCAGGCGACGGGGAACCCGCTGTGAATGCCGCCGACATTTAGTTACCATACTTCACAGCAGAGGCCGCCTTTCCTATCAAAATAACGTCAGCAGAAAAAAAAAACTAATTTTAAAAACTAAATTAACAACAACAACAACAACAACATCAGCAGATTATACTGCACACAGTTGAGATGTTTAATACGCCGGCAACGGAGAATTTATAAACTTAAAAATATTTTCTATTCTGCAAATTCTTCTGCGATAATGTGAAAGCTGGTCAGTGACAGAAGGATAACATAAATTAACTATTATAAAAAAAGTGTACTTAAACACTATTATTACATACAGGCTTACGATTTAATTAATTTCAGATAACGGGCACGTAGAATAATTTAGGCCTATTTTACGGAATAATAATTCAGTTATTCCGGATAAAAAACGAAGTAATTTCGGTAATTATAAAACTAAAAGTATGACGTATCTCCTTTTATTACAAAACCAAATAACTTGCAAAAAAGCGAAATAGGAACAGTGTAAAATGATTGAAACCAAAACAGCAGGCCTAACAATAGTTTTTATTTGATTATATTAGTATAAAATAGACTTACATATACTTGGCTTTAACGAAAGAAGTCATCAAACTTACAGTCTACTTAATAGAAACATACATACACATAGCCCTGCAATAGATGACACAATGTATATACAAACAATAAATTTAAATATGGTAATTATTATTGAATTTTGTTGTCCATGACGTGTCCGTTGATCAACTAACTATAAGTACAATACTGCTGACTCGGAAAACTAAGTTTTTTATTGGTAAAAATGTAAAATATTTACCTTAGTCTATAGCCTAAACTAGTTTTCGCTTATTACAAGTTTCGTCAGAGGAAAATTGGTTCAGGCTATAAGGCAAAAATTTTACATTTTTACCAATAAAAAACTTAATGTTCCGAGTCAGTAGTATTGTACTTATAATTAGGTAATTATTAATTATAATTACAACAAAAAGTCTTATCTTCAAAACATTTACAGTTTTCTTTATTGTTATTTTAAAATTAGCAAAGTTATTCTTGAATAAGTGTGTTTTTTTAAAATTAATTTTATCTTACTGCTAGAATATTAACATACAATAAGTATTAATTGTCAACAATTTAGCCGGAAATAAATTGTAAAGTTTTGTTTAATGCGGAACTAAAGTATCCGCCTTGTTACGTGGTTCATCTTATCTGTGGAATATGAAGACTGATTAAAAAACGCTGATGGTCATTGGTCAACAAACTTTCATAGATAATACGAACAAACAATACATAGTTTAATGTAACAAAATAACGTAACAATCGATTAATAATAATTCTTGACAATGTAGAAAACATTTATAACAAAAGCATTTGTCTAGCCAACCAATAACATCAAACATGAAGCTGATTACGTAATGAAGTATAGCAGAGGTTTAACTAACAATTTGATCAATATTGAACTATAAATAGCACCGTTTTAGAATTATGGAGAGGGTACGACCGATTTGAGATTACAGATTATTTTGAGCGTCACTGACGTAATGTAGGCGGAGCCAATGTCCAATCAGTTATTTTTAACGCCATTAGTTCGTGTGATGTTGACGTTAACTGCGTGTGAAGTTTTTAGTTTTAACTGCGATTTAATAAACTTGATGACTTTTAGTACTGTTGCTGTTTATTGAAACTATTCAGTAATGGATTGTTGTACGTGTTTATGAAAATGGATTGTTTAATTTACTCCTATTCATAACTTTGGTACATGTTACAACTAGACTGCTTAGTTCGTAGATAAACTAAACATTATTATTACATGTATTACACTTTGTAAGATTTGGATGTCCATTATGTTCCAGTAGTTTAACAAACAAATATTCTTCTCCTTCCCCTCCATTTTAAATTAGGTGTCTTGAAACAGGGGCCGGTGGACAAAGGTTTTAAGAATCCAAGAAAACTCTTTTAAAGTTACGAGATGCGAATTGGAGGATATTTGAGCAATTCTTCACTTTGAAGTAAAGCTTAATGGTGCATAATCATTTCGAGACTTTAATTTCCAATTAGCTTGCTATCCATCGATAAATTGGCAGTTCCCTCGATGTGGAGCTATCGAGGAATGGCACTATTACATATCAATTCAAGAATTTAGTTTGATGATAGACTACCCCAAGTTTGGATCGAAGCAAAAGCGAGCCATGGTATCACTAGTTGTACATTATAATAATATGAGTTGTAACGTTTCACATTATGACTTGTGCGACATTCGCAGTTAGAACATGTCAAAAGAATAGATAGTGGATGGTTTCGGATTCAAATTTCAAAGTTTTTGAAAACATTCTATGCTTTTTACGACTAGTTCGTGGACAAGTGGTTTGCAAATCCAAACTCAATAGTTAATGTGAGAACACGCTTTATTACAGGGCTGAAAGAATATACTGAGAGCGTTAACATTAGAAGAATCAGTGCCAATCCGAACTTCTATTGATTCACCGAATACATGAAACCTTATTACGAAGAAACCTACTTTATATTATACAAGTCCATATTCTGGAAAGAACAAAGAAAAATCACTAAACCCGGTGAAATAATTTCAAACTTTCTCCAGAAATGTATTATATGTAAAACAAAAATAATGGTTATCAAAACTCCCTGGAAGATTTACTTGGATTCAAAGATTATTAAAAAGTGAATTTTAGACTTAAAATATAGGTATATGATTATACATAATGTAAATATACCTATAACATTATATACATAGGCCTATATGTGGAAAATATTAAGGTGTAGCCTATACACAGTATAAATTAAGATGTATAAAAAAAAAGTTAAGGTATAGGCCTTAAACATATTATAAAAATTATGGTGGAAAACTAAAAAAATTAATAAATAAACTGAAAAATAACAAAACATTAAATATAGTTTGGAATCAAGTATTGCTAACATGAGAAAATGTTGAAGAGCAAGCTATTGACGCAATGAAAGTAGCCTCACTCATTAATGACTCACTCATTAATGGGCGTTAGGCTATTTCAAAAATATACGTTAGAAATTGATGATGATTAGTATTACGTAGACTATTTTAAAATTGTAGTGTCTAATAATTATAAAGCAAAATATTTATGCATTTATTTATATTTATCATTGCTTTATAATTAATTGGAACTGACAAGATGTAGGGCCTATATAAGGGTAATAAAATGTACAGAATAAAATTACGTTCCCATGTGAAAATGACGTCTAAGTCTGTTAACATATTACTGGCGTTGCATTATGTCTATAATTACGTTATTTGTAGGCTAGTGTTGTTGAGTCTTAGAAGTAAAGTGACCTTTTCCAAGTGGACCTTGTGCGATAATTCTTAAACATTACAAATGAGACGATTCGTAATTGTAAAAGCATTGAAAATATTCTGATGATAAAATTGTTGCTTGTTGAAAAAATTACATTAACTATACAGCTGCTTTAAAAATTTTAATCAGAAAGCTTCGAGAAATTTTCGGAATTAGAGTCTGAAATATAAGCAACGACTGTATAGCCTATATTCGAAATACGTCATTAGCAAACGTTATTAAGGATTAAGAATGTCTATAATTTTAAATACTAGACACAGCTGACTCAGTTTATGTACAGAATATTCCATCAGGTATTAGGTTAAATTAATTTTAATCTATTACACCACACCACACCACCCCACCTTTACACCACAAAATGTAACATGCGCAAAATTATGATTTATTGAAAATAAAAGATAACAATTTCCAATTTTAAATTATTTAGAGCCAGTTTGATATTATAGGTCAAACACATTATCGTTATATTCGGAAGCGAATAGCGACAATTCTTTGTCAGCAAAAAAAATTCTGGGAAATTACAGCAAAAACTAAAACCAAAATATTTAAATCCAATGTCAGAATTGTTTGAACTTACGGCTCAGACGTTTGGACTACCAATAAACACACCAGATCAAAATTAATGACAGCAGAGATGGGCTTTTGGAGACGTTAGGCAAGAGTATCCAGTCGTGAGAAAATTAGAAATAAAGTCATTAAGGACAGAATGAATGAGAAAAATTCAATTGTTGATTTTATCCAACCAAAAAAATTACAATTGTATGGACACACAAAAAGAATGGCACAAGAAAGATTGCCAAAGAGAGTTATGGAATGAACCCCACCAGGAAGGGGGAACAGAAGAAGATCACCTATCACCTGGCTAGAAGAAATTCAGACTATATTGAGGGAACGAGAAATTGAAGAAGATCTTTGGATGGACAAGCAGCAGTGGAAGAAGAGAATTCAATCACTTCTGTAATCTTTTCTGTAATCTTTGGTTCTCCAGAAAATGCGTAAAAATTGTACAGCCGGAATAATAAAAAAATAAAATTCTGGCATGGTCAGTATATAACAAGAAAATATAATATATAGGCTTATGTTATGTATTATTTTAACACGCGTGCGCGCATACGCATATTAGATAATTTAAAGAGCAATGTGGGCAAATGAAGAGACTACTGTAGGCCTACACCAATTTGTTAAAGGTCAGACCCCGTTTTGTTCATGTAGACTGTGATTAACAATGTCTTATTCTCCGTAGTTCAGCATAGGAGTCAACAAAAACCGACTGGTTAGACGATTTATGTGTAAGGATAATTTACATAAATTAGTAAAACGTAGAATGTACGTGCGTGTGCGTATTGTGTGTGTGGGAGTGAGACTCATGAAGAAGCCTCATCAGCCGATGAAAATAATGTGCTTATGACGCATGTGCATATTTGTTTATGACTACACAGTATTGAAGTCAAAACGCGAACGTTGAGTCAAAGAAAAACGTGTAATTCACTGTATAATTTCTTCAAAGCAAAGACAACTGAACAGAAACACATAATTTGATGTAAATGAATATTGTGTAAATTAAGTAAAAGGAAAGAAGGAAAGAAACGGCGAAGCGGTGGGAGGTTGAATAACAAATTGGCAAGTTGGTGTGGCATCGTTGATATCCAGCTGAGAGAGCTATCCAAAGTACAAAATTATCATGACACTAACTATACAAACACAATCTGATAAGTGCCCACCGCCTTACTCGTCCTCATTGTCTCTGTTAGGCCTACTTGTTGTTTAAACGTGGCGTGCGTTCTTATTAATCAGACCCGTATTTAAATCAAATTACAGTCCAGCCTGTAATGTAATATTCCAAAATGTAATACACGTATCACGTTTACATTTCAATATATAATGTTTTTTGTACGAGGAAAAAGTGCTGTTTAATTTTACTTCCATGTTGCTTCAGGAAATGGAAGTATGGTGATGGCAAAAAAAATCGTGCTCTAGATTATTGCAGATTCCGATTGTACTACACTCAAAACATGAAAAAAAGTCATTTTTCGGAAAGTGTCTGTGTGTCTATGTGTCAGTAGATTTTTTTCTATGGCAAACGATAACATCCGCAAATTCAAAAAGAATCAAATAATTGTTTGCATATAGCTCTGATTTCTAGAGTACTCAAGACCTATTGTTTTTGGTGAAGATCGGTTAAGAGGAAGGGGTAGTTTACCTGCAACGTTTTATGTTTTAACAAGGGTATTTTCTATGGCATACGATAACAACCGCAAATTCAAACAGAATCAAATAATTATTTGTATACAGCTCTGATTTGTAGAGTACTCAAGACCTATTGTTTTTGGTGAAGATCGGTTAAGGGAAAGGGGTAGTTTACCTGCAACGTTTTTTTTATCAAGGGTAATTTTAATTTTACTTCCATATTCCTTAAGGAATGGAAGTATGGTGATGGCAAAAAAAATCGTGTTCGAGATTATTGCAGATTCTGATTCTACTACACTCAAAACATGAAAAAAAGTCGTTTTCCGAAAAGTGTCTGTGTGTGTGTCTGTCTGTCTGTCTGTGTGTGTGTCTGTCTGTCTGTCTATCTGTCTGTCTGTAGATTTTTTTTCTATGGCAAACGATAACTGCCGCAAATTCAAACAGAATCAAATAATTTTTTGCAAGCAGCCCTGATTTGCAGAGTACTCGCGACCTATTGTTTTTGGTAAAGATCGGTTGAGGGAAAGGGGTAGTTTACCTGCAACGGTTTTTTTTTAGCATGGGTAATTTTGTTTGTTTGGCAAACGATAACAGCCGTAAATTCAAACAGAATCAAATAATGTTTCGCATACAGCCCTGAATTGTAGAGTTCTCAAGATCTGTTGATTTTGGTGAAGATCGGTTAAGGGAAAGGGGTAGTTTACCTGTAACGTTTTATGTTTTAACAAGGGTATTTCCTATGGCAAACGATAACAGCCGCAAATTCAAACAGAATCAAAAGATTATTTGCATACAGCCCTAAATTGTAGAGTTCTCAAGACCTGCTGTTTTTGGTGAAGTTCGGTTGTGGGAAAGGGGTAGTTTACCTGCAACGTTTTTTTAACAAGGGTATTTTCTATGGCAAACGATAACAGCCGCAAATTCAAACAGAATCAAATAATGTCTTGCATACAGCCCTGATTTGTAGAGTACTCAAGACCTATTGTTTTTGGTGAAGATCGGTTAAGGGAAAGGGGTAGTTTACCTGTAACGTTTTATGTTTTAACAAGGGTATTTCCTATGGCAAACGATAACAGCCGCAAATTCAAACAGAATCAAAAGATTATTTGCATACAGCCCTAAATTGTAGAGTTCTCAAGACCTATTGTTTTTGGTGAAGATCGGTTGAGGGAAAGGGGTAGTTTACCTGCAACGTTTTTTTAACAAGGGTATTTTTTATGGCAAACGATAACAGCCGCAAATTCAAACAGAATCAAATAACGTTTTGCAGACAGCCCTGATTTGTAGAGTACTCAAGACCTATTGTTTTTGGTGAAGATCGGTTAAGGGGAAGGGGTAGTTTACCTGCAACGTTTTTTTATCAAGTGTATTTTCTATGGCAAACGATAACAGCCGCAAATTCAAACAGAATCAAATAAGTTTTTGCATACGTCCCTGAATTGTAGAGGTCTCAATGACTTTCGATTTTGGTGAAGATCGGTTAAGGGGAAGGGGTAGTTTACCTGCAACCTTTTACGTTTTAACAAGAGTAAAGTACTTGAAAATTTATTTAAACTTTTTGAAACAATGGTAATTGTTAAAAATAAAATAATTTTGTTGCCAGGCAATAAAATTATAATTTTTTCATTTTAATGTAATATAATATTTTTCATTTAATACAGCAATAAAAAGGCAGGTAAGACAGCCTGGCTGTTTGGCTGAAAATGATTTTAAATATAAATCTTAGAATATGGAAGTCATGTATGGTTCTCCATACCGATATTTTACTTCCATATTCCTTAAGGAATGGAAGTATGGTGATGGCAAAAAAAATCGTGTTCGAGATTATTGCAGATTCTGATTCTACTACACTCAAAACATGAAAAAAAGTCGTTTTCCGAAAAGTGTCTGTGTGTCTGTCTGTCTGTCTGTCTGTCTGTCTGTCTGTCTATCTATCTGTCTGTAGATTTTTTTTCTATGGCAAACGATAACTGCCGCAAATTCAAACAGAATCAAATAATTTTTTGCATGCAGCCCTAATTTGCAGAGTACTCGCGACCTATTGTTTTTGGTGAAGATCGGTTGAGGGAAAGGGGTAGTTTACCGGCAACGGTTTTTTTTTAGCAAGGGTAATTTTGTTTGTTTGGCAAACGATAACAGCCGCAAATTCAAACAGAATCAAATAATGTTTCGCATACAGCCCTGAATTGTAGAGTTCTCAAGATCTGTTGATTTTGGTGAAGATCGGTTAAGGGAAAGGGGTAGTTTACCTGTAACGTTTTATGTTTTAACAAGGGTATTTCCTATGGCAAACGATAACAGCCGCAAATTCAAACAGAATCAAAAGATTATTTGCATACAGCCCTAAATTGTAGAGTTCTCAAGACCTATTGTTTTTGGTGAAGATCGGTTGAGGGAAAGGGGTAGTTTACCAGCAACATTTTTTTAACAAGGGTATTTTCTATGGCAAACGATAACAGCCGCAAATTCAAACAGAATCAAATAATGTTTTGCATACAGCCCTGATTTGTAGAGTACTCAAGACTTATTGTTTTTGGTGAAGATCGGTTAAGGGGAAGGGGTAGTTTACCTGCAACGTTTTTTTATCAAGCGTATTTTCTATGGCAAACGATAACAGCCGCAAATTCAAACAGAATCAAATAATTTTTTGCATACACCCCTGAATTGTAGAGGTCTCAATGACTTTCGATTTTGGTGAAGATCGGTTAAGGGGAAGGGGTAGTTTACCTGCAACCTTTTACGTTTTAACAAGAGTAAAGTACTTGAAAATTTATTTAAACTTTTTGAAACAATGGTAAGTTAATTGTTAAAAATAAAATAATTTTGTTGCCAGGCAATAAAATTATAATTTTTTCATTTTAATGTAATATAATATTTTTCATTTAATACAGCAATAAAAAGGCAGGTAAGACACAGCCTGGCTGTTTGGCTGAAAATGATTTTAAATATAAATCTTAGAATATGGAAGTCATGTATGGTTCTCCATACCGATATTTACTTCCATATTCCTTAAGGAATGGAAGTATGGTGATGGCAAAAAAAATCGTGTTCGAGATTATTGCAGATTCTCATTATACTACACTCAAAACATGAAAAAAAGTCGTTTTCCGAAAAGTGTCTGTGTGTGTGTCTGTCTGTCTATGTGTCTGTCTGTATGTAGATTTTTTTTCTATGGCAAACGATAACTGCCGCAAATTCAAACAGAATCAAATAATTTTTTGCATACAGCCCTGATTTGTAGAGTACTCGCGACCTATTGTTTTTGGTGAAGATCGGTTGAGGGAAAGGGGTAGTTTACCAGCAACGGTTTTTTTTTATCAAGGGAAATTTTTTTTTTTTGCAAACGATAACAGCCGCAAATTCAAACAGAATCAAATAATGTTTCGCATACAGCCCTAAATTGTAGAGTTCTCAAGATCTATTGTTTTTGGTGAAGATCGGTTAAGGGAAAGGGGTAGTTTACCTACAACGTTTTTTTAACAAGGGTATTTTCTATGGCAAACGATAACAGCCGCAAGTTCAAACAGAATCAAATAATTTTCTGCATACAGGCCTGATTTGTAGAGTACTCAAGACCTATTGTTTTGGTGAAGATCGGTTGAGGGGAAGGGGTAGTTTACCTGCAACATTTTGTTTTTCTATGGCAAACGATAACTGCCGCAAATTCAAACGGAATCAAATAATTTTTTGCATACATCCCTGAATTGTAGAGGTCTCAAGGACTGTTGATTTTGGTGAAGATCGGTTAATGGGAAGGGGTAGTTTACCTGCAACCTTTTACGTTTTAACAAGAGTAAAGTACTTGAAAATTTATTTAAACTTTTTGAAACAATGGTAATTGTTGAAAATAAAATAATTTTGTTGCCAGGTAACAAAAATAAAGTCATTTTGATTATAAAATATAAATATTTACAACAAGAAAAGAATTTTCAGTTTTCAAAATTTAAATATATTTTTATAAAACAATGGGTTCTTCATTGAGGTGGGGACCATGTCACTCACTCCATCTCAAGCCTCTCCCATTTTGCAGAAAAAGAGGACCCTGTCAAGGCTGATACTTTGACGACAGTGACAGGGCTTTCCACCAAATTCAGCAGAGTGACAAGGTAGGCCCAACTCTGATTGGCTCCTCAGATTTCCCCAGCGTTAGTAGGTTCTATGAAAATATTTTATTTCAAAAATGATTTTAAATATAAATCTTAGATATATTTTATAAATCTCATGTTTTATGTTTTAACATGGGTAATTTTTTATATGACGAACCATAACTGCCGTAAATTCAAACAGAATCAAATAATTTTTTACATATGTGCTTGAGCTATGGAGAACTCAATGTCTGTTGATTTTGGTGAAGATCGGTTATGGGGAAAGGGCAGTTTACCTGAAACATTTTTTGTAACATGAGTAAAGTACTTAATTTTGATAAAGTATCCTGATAAGATCTTAATAATCCACTGTAGAAACGTAGATGAAATATCTATAAATGAAGAGGCTAGTTGAACAGGCTGGGGGTAATTTTCTATAAATCAAAATTATAGTTGAAGGGGGAGGGGATAATTTTTTTTTATATGTGTACTACGTTATTGGCAACAAAGAAGTATTTTTTTGTTAAAATTCCTTCCCTGGCTGTTTGGCTGAAAATGATTTTAAATATAAATCTTAGAATATGGAAGTCATGTATGGTTCTCCATACCGATATTTTTCTATGGCAAACGATAACTGCCGAAATTCAAACAGAATCAACTACTTTTTTGCATACCTTTTTGAATTATACAGAATTCAAGGTCTGTTGATTTTGTTGAAGATCGGTTAAGGAAAAGGGGTAGTTTACCTGCAACGTTTTATGGTTTTTAACAAGGCTAATTTTTTCTATGACGAACGATAACTGCCGTAAATTCAAAGAGAATCAAATAATGTTTTGCATACAGCCCTGAATTATAGTGTACTCAAGACCTGTTGTGTTTGGTGAAGATCGGTTAAGGGATAGGGGTAGTTTACCAGCAAGGTTTTATGTTTTAACAAGGGTTATTTTTTCTATGACGAACGACAACTGCCGTAAATTCAAAGAGAATCAAATACTTTTTTGCATGCGGTCCTGATCTGTAAGGGAGTAGGATAAGGGAAAGGAGTAGTTTACCTGCCACTTTTTACATATGTGCCTGTGTTGTAGAGGACTCGAGGCCTATTGATTTTGGTGAACATCGGTTAGGGGGAAAGGGTTGTTTACCTGAAACATTTTTTGTTGTAACAAGAGTAAAGTACTTAATTTTGATAAATAAAGTATTCTGATAAGAAGATCTTAATAATGCACTGTAGAAACGTAGATGAAATATCTATAAATGAAGAGGCAAGTTGATCGGGGTGGGAGTAATTTTCTATAAATGAAAATTATAGTTGAAGGGGGAGGGGATAATTTTTTATATATGTACTACGTTATCGGCAACAAAGAAGTAGTTTGTTGTTAAAATTCCTTCCCGTCCTCTTTGGCCGTAGACCAAAGTTTTCTGCAAAACCAGACGTTTCGGCAGTGCCATCGACTTCCATCATCAGTGAAAATCGAGTGCGATAACGTGAGGTGGTATACGTTAGTGACCACAGTACTGTGGTTAAAGCTGAAGCAGGAAGTAGAAAGAAGTATTTTCTATGAAATATTTAATTTCGAAAATGATTTTAAATATAAATCTTAGAACATGGAAGTCATGTATGGTTCTCCATACCGATATTTTACTCTGTGAACGATGTGTATTAGTTTGTGACAAAAACAGGGACGTTTGTACGGGGCGAGGAGGGTGAACAGGACCGAATCCCCCCTAGAGGGTCGAAAAGTTGACGCATTTTGTTAATCTCTTAATTTTAAGCTGTTTTATTATGTTTTCAGCTGTGTACGCTGATGTTGTAGTAACTCTTTTGTAACCTATGGACCCACAAACAGGTTTATTACATAGCATTAGCGTATACGTTTGAAATACGAAATTTAGGAACATCAATAAGTATCTTGTATACAATGTTTTAATAACGCGTATTATTTATATGTTATTACCGTTTCCTTTAATGAGACTGATTTCATCCACTTTAAAGATAGTAATGTTGATTAGTCTTCATTTTTTATTCTTCCGTATGAAGCCGACCCCCCCCCCCCCCCGAACCACCAGGCCAAATTCTCGGTACACCACTCACAGTGATATGTTTAATTTATTGAAATACACAATTTCAGTTGACTTCTCATTTATGCTCTAGGCCTACATGAAATTTTGCGTCCGTACGTTTTTGTCAAAAGTTTTCGTTATCACTTATCATATACGGTATTTGTCACGTAATGAGCCTAATATGCTTGTTTTTCAGGAAACGTTGAAGGCAAGCTGCCTTGAACCTATGAAACATTATGTAGTGTTTCAGTTATCAAATACAGAATAATCATTCTCACTAGTTTTATCATTAATACTAGTCCTTCATTCATTAGTGACCGTCGATTAACGGTGGAAGCTTTAGCAAGGATCGGTCAATAAGTACAGCACACATTTTACATTATTTGTGTCGACGTGTCGACAATATGTATTGTCATCATCAGGACAAAACTGTTGTTGAGTTGTTACGACGTCAAACACTCAGTTGCGTTATACTTTTTGACCGATCCTCGCTAAACCTTCAATCGAAAAAAAAAATTAATACTAGTTCGCACGTAATCTTCGTGACAGGGAACAACTTCGCTTTTCTGACAGCTCTTGTTTTCTGTTTGTTCTTTACAAACGAATAATAATACAAACGATTGTTGAGATTTCTAAATAAGGTCAATAATTGTGCTGGCTTTCACGGTCGGCGTAATTGTTAATAAAAGAATTCATGACATGATGTCCGGGCTATAATATTGGGTCGTGGTCGAGACGACATTTTCTAGACGTTTTGGCCATCCACCGGAGGCCTTCTTCAGTAGTGAAAGTTTTTAAAACTTTCGACAAGGGACGGAAGGCCGAACGTACCCCTGACCGAGGCGAAAGAATTGCTTTCACTGAACTGAAGAAGGGGTTGCCGATTTAGTATACAATTTAGTACATAATTAATGTATTATTATTAATAATAAAACAAACTTTCGTTTACTGCAAAAAAAAAACAAATTTCTCACAAATATTAAAAACGCGCCAAAATTCCTGGTAACAGATATTGGTCGAATAGAGAGGGCTAGAAAATTTAAGTATCTAGGAGAGATAATTCAAGAGAATGGCTTGGAAAAATCTTCTATAGAAGAAAGGCTTCATAAGATGGAAAGGGCGTATGGTATAACTAAAGATATTCACAATAAAAAGTGCGTATCTAAAAATGCGAAAATAAGGCATTACAGTAGGCTACAGTAGTGAAGCCAGAATACCTATATGCAAGTGAATGTCTAGCACTGAATTATAATTTAGACAAAGTAGAAATATTGGAAAGACGAATTATTAGGAAAATATTAGGCCCACGAAAAACTTCAGAAGGTTGGAAATTAAGAAGTAATGTTGAAATATATCAAAGTATAGAAAATATAACAGAAACAATGAGAAAAAGAAGATTATTATTTTTTGGACATTTATATAGAATGGACGACAATAGGTTGACAAAGTAAATCTTCAGATATATGTGGGGGAAGAAGTCAACATCAAGTTGGATTAAAGAATTCCAAAAGGATTTAGAAAAAAAAAATATACATGCAGAAGAAGCAATTGAAGGAGAGGTTTTTCGGGCAAAAGTGTTAAAAATGGAGGGAGCCCAGGGTAGGAGAGAAAAAAACGCAGGTTCAAAGTGGACTGAAGACAGGAAGAAGAGACACAGTGAGAAGATGAAAGAATATTGGAAAAAAGGAAAGAACAAATAGTAAAGAATTAAAATTGGCATGTAGTCCTTAGATGGCCGATACGAAAAAGAAAACAAACTTTTAACAAGAATATATTTTTTATTTCTTAAGTGACAAATGTTTCGATAGTAGGCTAATCTAACTATCATCATCAGATATAAATTAATAAATTCAAAATTTTTAAATCAATAGTTTAAATTAAATTAAGTCAATAAATTTAAATTGCTATAGAAATATTTGTAATTTACAAAATAAAAAAATATATTCTTGGTAAAAGTTTTTTAAAAATTACTAATAGTAACTTAATATAAAATAACAAGAAAAATGTGAGCATATGTGAATATAGTTAATGTACTAAATTAATATTTTTTCCATGTATTAAAATAATTTTCATGTATTAAGAAAATACTGCAAATTTTTGCCAGAAATTGT
Source organism: Magicicada septendecula (assembly GCA_034769895.1). Lineage (NCBI taxonomy): Eukaryota > Metazoa > Arthropoda > Insecta > Hemiptera > Cicadidae > Magicicada > Magicicada septendecula. The sequence continues at coordinate 63,509,045 of CM068369.1, read as the reverse complement.
TTGAAAAATGTTGTGATATAACCAGACTTAAAAAATGTAATAAATTTTATGACTGATTAAAGTTAAAGTTAATACCCCAAAAAACTACCTCCAGTGGGTGGCCGAAAATGTCTGTTATAGAAAATATCATCTCGAAAGAATCCACCGTGGCCCAACAGCCCGTAGGCTATATCATAAACTCTTTTATTAACAGGTCAGTATTAAGTCTAAGAAAAAATGAATTGACGCAAACTAGAGTGGCTGTTTAATACTGTCAATAAAAAACATACCGTATACTTTGGGGGCTTATTAGACCAGTGGGTATGGAATTGGGTACCAACTACATGTCACGGATACGATTCTGGAGCGCACCATAAAATCGTGGTGCAATTTTCCGCCCCCAGGTCGGCTCTGCCTGTGGAAATGAGCTTCTATGCCCTGTGTAAAACTAGAGTAGTGGATTTATGGGAATATAGCAATGCTACATAAATAAAAGTCCCACAGACAAGCGACTCTCGTATCAGGTAACCAACAGTTGGCAACAAGCCAACAACTAGTGTTGACTTTGATTAACCAATAGCCGTCGGGGCAAAATCCTATTCTAGTTTTATTCGGCCTATAGGATAACACCTATAGGAGCGGTATACTGTTACCGCACCATGTTCGTTGTAAGCTGAACGGTTCACCTTACCCCGTCTCTCCTAGCCCAGTTCAGTGGTATGCAAAACACTCTTTCATTATTATGTCATAACCTTTACTTCAGAACTTAAAATATCTAAGTACGGTCGTGTACATACATAAATCCTTCTTCTTCTTCTTCTTCTTCTTCTTCTTCTTCTTCTTCTTCTTCTTCTTCTTCTTCTTCTTCTTCTTCTTCTTCTTCTTCTTCTCCTCCATGTCAAAGTTTAGGCTTACAGCCTGTTCCGCTTTCACTGAGGCCATCTCTTCCTTGGTCTACCTATATCTCTTCCGTTGAGAACCGTCCGGCTTTTCGGGAAGATTTTGAGTACCGTATGTTTTAATTTTCTTACCAACCTCTAGCCATTTAGATTAAAACTAACTCCCGGGCTGTTTGGCAGTGTCCAAAGTTTCCGAGAAAACCAGACGTTTCGGCAGCACCACTGGCTGCCATCTTCAGTGGAAGAAACGAGTCGACGCTAACGTGGATGTAGTACGTTAGGACCACAGAAGTCTGGTTTTATCGGAAGATGGGGGTGCTACCTTCATGTATCCTAACAGGCCTGCTTTCTGTTGCGGTTGTCTCCTCTAGCCGAATGTTCCAGTTTTAAGGCGCTGGAAACTCCCCTTTCAGGCTCTTCCGACAGTTATTACATAACGCACATCCATTGTACGCCATGCTTTCCAGGGGCCACGAGGCTTTCGCCTTCGAGGACGTGGAAGTAGGGTTTGCTGGCAGAGTTGACTTGATTTCTCAAGTTCCGACTTTTGTCGGGAACAGTGGGAATTAACCGAAATTTATCGGTCCATTCCTTTTCGGAAAAGAAACAGCCCTTCGGTATCCTTTACCAGCCTTTCATCCCCACATACATACATATATCCTATACAAAGTGTGTATTCCATGTATTAATTCGATACTAAGTCATCGAGGCGAAATCTGCTCGAAGACGCAGAGAGATGATGGATCTACCGAAACGTTGCGGAAAACAGCAAAATACAACGCGGAATTCAACTAGAAAAGAGGACACAACATACACACATGTATGAGAGTATAAATATGCGAGGACCGATACGGACGCTTTCAGAAAGCATTCTCAGTGGGAAACTAGTGAGGGGGAGGGAGGTGTGTGTGTGTGTGTGTGTGTGTGTGTGATAAGCATATTTCATAAAATTATAAATACTAAAGTTAGTTCAAGATATTGTAGCAGCACAGTAAAAATCTGCAGTTTATGTAGGCCTAACCGTGTGTAGATTGTGCAGTTTGACGGAGCGAAACTCGTCAGAACTTATTTGTCATGGTAAAACAGATGTCGGCAAGATAACAAGAAAGAAACCTGTAGCGGTTGCAGGGAGGGAGCATTAGATAAATTGAATCGTCTGGTGGCGAAGATGAGTTGAGAGAGCGAGAGAGAGAGAAGGACAAAGGTTGATCTCCGCCCACTGGTGCCTTGCTGTCTACCTCGGAATGCGTTCTCAGTTCCTGCCTGGCATTGATTTCTAACATTCCAGCAGCTTCGTCACGACACCACGCGAGTCTCCACACTCTTACCTAAGCTTCTTTATTATAAATATTCATACGAAGCGATCGCAGTGAAACGTCTCACTTACTGTTATCTCGAGTGCGCGACTCCGAGTAAGACAAAATCCGTTCCGATGACTTAATCGAAAAACTATCGGTTTGACTTAAATTAAACGTTTTCAGCACATAAATTCTGCATCCCCTATTTATTTTGTTTTTATTCTGACATGCTCTAATGCTGCAACAATTAATTATAGCTTATATCTGCTTTGATCACTTCATAAGGGTCGTAACTTCGCTATATTTTCTATCCTTTCTTTCCTTAAGCAAGAAATGTTTCGAAACTGTACTGCCAGCGTTTTAATGCATATTACCCCCCCCCCCCCAATACGAAAAAAATTTTAATGTTGGAACAAAAAATTAAAACTGTTTGTGTGTTTTTGGAAATTTAATTAATTTACTTCCAAGTTTTCTCAGTTTTAAAAAATTACTATTTAGATCAGTGACAAGTTTAAATAATCAACAATAATAGGCCTTATACTCAATAATAAATATAACAGATGTTGAAATAAATGGTGAAAAATGAAAAGAAGTCGACTTGAAAGAGAGTAGGAAGACACGATTTTCCGCTAGTTACAAGCAATTTGAAATATATGATTCATGTAACAACGTGCTTTACACTATGCTTGAGCCCTTGTGTAAAGTATTGATATTGTTACGACAATTACAGAACAGTCTACGTGTTTGTCGAATGTGCCAGAAGACTCTCACTCTAATGTGTGTGGCATACGTGACTGTCAACGCATCAGCGAGAGTTTCCTCGAAGCCGCCAGCCGCGCGGACTGTGTCAAGACCGTAGTTAATTACGTAGTTCACACGGGTGCTAAGACGCAATTGGGAACGTTCTGGTCTGTGAGCGTGTGCCGCGTTTTGGAAAACGCGGCGATCTTCCGATATCTATATTGTGCTTTATTAAAGAAATTACGTATTTGTCGACGCGAAAGAAGTTGTCCTTTAGTACGGTCAATTGGACTTTGTCATTGTGAATTACCCCTCCGCCGCTCGCCTCGCGCGCGCCCTATCGCTGTTACATACGGTTTTTTCAAGAGCCAGTTAGTTCAGTTCCAATACGACGCTCGGCGCTTCACATTCTGGTCCCCGGCTGGCAGAGTAGATTGAACAGTTTTCGTCTTCCAGCTTCTTCTATGAATACGTAGAAAGCTACGTGACCTCCGGTAAGTCCATTAAAATATGTATTTTAATTATATATAAAAACAAATTTGTTTTATTTAATATTAAAGTGGATGCGTTGAGATATACATTGCAGTGAATCCTTTAGCGCACGGCGAGTTTCAGGTTATAATTTGTTTCATGTATGCTTTATCTCAACCCTGGTTAAGTGATTGTAACATTAAGGATATAATTATGTTTTATATTAATCCAGTAATGCTTCTACTAAATTAACTAAACTAAGATGGGGCGTAAGTCAGTAATTTTCTGATATCTGTGTATGTCACGGACTTGTTAAAAGTTGCCAATTCCTGTAAGTGCGTCATGAAAACTTTTGCATAAAGGTTAATAAAAATTATCATTATTATGGAGTGACTATATTTAGACATATTCTATATTAACATATTCAATGGAGTTATTTTTTGAAGTGATTTACCACATTCAATGGGATTCTTGACTTAGGCAATTTTTCGAGTTTATAAACCGGACAGTCCATGCTATGTCAGTGGGTAAATGTGGTAGTGTGTGTTTCATGAACTTATGAGTAATACCAGATATAATTGTGCAGGGTTTCCGAGGTAGCCGGGAATCTGCCCCGCTCTGGAAGGATGGCCGAACAACTGCCTCCGACGATGTAACTTTAAAACCTTCGTCAGCTGTGTCAGCCGGAAGGATGGACTGGACACCCACTACTGAGCCCTCAACATGCACCCTTCAAACCAGGTGACATTTAACCATTTTTAACCTAAACCTTGTGGCCGAAGTACTCGGTGAGACTTTCATGAAACGTTCCAGTGTGGACAGTTATTTACGGACAATGGGTGGAATATTTTAATTGTATTTTGTAAGGCTTACGCCTCCTCAATTACTATCATGTATATCTCGTTCTGAGAGTGAAAACTCGGCCGGGGTCACGCACCGCCCGGGTCGAGGGGAGTTCGGTAGATAGAGTTGTATCTCATTCTATTTCTGTTGCAAGCATGTTGGGATGGTTATGTTAACGATGTTGCTCCATGTGGACACGTATTTTATTATTCATTCATGATCTGGGGGTGGTTTTAAACCGTGGTCGACTCCCGTTGGAGACGTCCACTGCAAGCCTGTCTATGTCAGATCTTGCTAGATCCCGTCCAATGCCTGACCCTGCCGGTAGTCAAGTTTTGTAACACTGTGAGCTGACTTAATACTCTTATGACTTATATTCTGTATTACAAATTCTGTTCTACTGTTTAGATAATTTGCACACTTTAAAATTTACCATTGTCACAGATGGTATTTTACCATAGCAAATTTTGTAACCATAATTGTAATTGCTCCCTATAACAATTAGTTAACCATAAGACTACACAAGATTGATCAATGTCAGTTATGAATACTCATGGTGGTCAAATTCCACTATTTTTCTATATTTTGTTTTGAAGGTAAAAAAGAAACATAAAATGCAGTTAGGCAACCGGACATCCATGTTGACCTTGTGATGCTACTTTTCATTATAGTAATTGATGGGATTTAATTGATTATTAAATATCGGCATGGGATTTGTGCACGGGCCGCATGGCTTACAGAGAACATTCAGTTAACACTTATCTTGTTAAAACTTGGGGGCATGTCTGCTCCACTCCTGGGATATTTTAATTGAAGTTTTGGGAAGGGGGTTTTAGTCACCTATTAATTAAACAGTAAGGGGGTTATGGGTGTTGAACAAGATTATTATATGCGCTGATGACCAGGGTGAACATGTGATGGGTTATTTAAATATAAACGTTGTTGATGTTAATTATATGTGTGTGTTGTTTTGTATAATTGTTACTTGTCATGTTGATTATGCCTGTGTATATTTCTGTATATTTATGTCTTGTTATAAAAAGTGATTACTTGCAGGTCGAAACTATGTGCCAATTTTTTAATTGTATTATTCTATAACTACAATTTGTTATTTATGTAACATCCCATGATTTTGTTAGTCAATGATGGTTCAACTATTAATAATTATTCAATACTTAGTGCTGTTAATAGTTATTATTCCTTGTTCAACTTTTGGGCAAGGCACATATTAATGAAATTATATTTAACGATCAAAAGACTTATTTATCTGGCCTTTAGAAGCTCATAGGTTGTACTGGCCAAGAACAATAAATTGTTGTTATCTTAAGTTCAGTGTTTCATTTGCAAGTCCCATCATACTGGACCCAGCCCAATTTTAGCTTTTCTAGGCTCTCGCCTAGTTCTAAATAACTTGTAACCTCTCTTTCAAAAAAAAAAAAAAAAAAGGAAACAAAATCAATACTAAAAGCATAGAGAGGTTACAAATGGTAGCCGGAGCGTGGTTCATTCTAGGCCTGAACCCTTGGGTCCGTTGGTGTGATGGGGCTTGCAAACTTAAGACTTATTTATCTGGCCTTTAGAAGCTCATAGGTTGTACTGGCCAAGAACAATAAATTGTTGTTATCTTAAGTTCAGTGTTTCATTTGCAAGTCCCATCATACTGGACCCAGCCCAATTTTAGCTTTTCTAGGCTCTCGCCTAGTTCTAAATAACTTGTAACCTCTCTTTCAAAAAAAAAAAAAAAAAAAAAAAAAAAAAGTATACAAAATCAATACTAAAAGCATAGAGAGGTTACAAGCGGAGGTATAAATACGGCGGCAGCGGCCTTAGTTTTCAGTAGAGTGGCAATATATTTACAGTGCGGTTCGAGTTATTATCGGGTACGTTCAAGTGGTTATTAGTGAAGTGTTACGTTTTATAATCGGGCGGGATAATTGTAATACAATTGTGTTTAATATTAGTGACATTTTATTGCGTGTGAACAATTGTTATTTGATTTGTTGTAGGAGTCTGTGTTGTTAATTACGAACTGTTTAACTGTAAAAATTAAAGCTGGTGATAGTGACTTAATTGGTGTCTTGTACTTATTTTGTTTTCCACTGTACCTATGACAAGCACGTAGACCGTCGTAACAGTGGTGTCAGAAGTGGGATGTAATCGTTAACAGTAGAAACAGTGGAGACTTTGTACAAGACGAGTGTAGTTCGTAATTAATTAGTAAAATGCATACCAGTCAGATGGAAGCATTCCGAGCAATGCTACAGCAAAGTCAGGAACAAGAAAAAGAAGAACGAAGACAGGAAAGAGAAGAGGCAGAAAAACGACAAGACGAAAAACGTAAGCGTGAAAATGAAATACCAGAGGGACGAAAAAAGAAGAATTTAGCCGTCAAGCAGACGACGTTAAGACGATCGTACAAGAAGATATCACTTCAAAATTCGTCCTGTTACGAGGTGAGCTGAACAAACAAGTTGACAGAATATCTGAAGTTCAAAAATCTGTATCAACCATGAAAACAACTATGTCAAGTTTAGAAGATTCTATTAAAAATTCAATAGAATAAATTAAAAAGGAAGTAAAAGTAAAAGAAATAGTTGGTAATGAAAGACCATTAATAAATGGTGAAGAAGATTCAAAATGTCAGAGAAATCTAACTGTGGTAGGGCCAGTTTACGCAAAGGCCCCAACATTTGATGGAAGCACTCATTGGGCAACTTATATTCCCCAATTTGAAGCTGCCGCTCACTTATATAAATGAACGGAAGAAGAGAAAGGACTTTCACTAATTCTTGCTTTAAAAGGGCCTGCCGCAGAACTAATACAGAAAGTGCCACCTGAAAATCAGAACATCTATGCCGAATTAAGAAAAGCTCTAATAAGTAAAGTTACAAAAGCCACCCTATACAAGACTATACAAGACCTTGATCAGACTAGTCCTGATGTATGGCTCGGAATGCTGGGTGCTAAAAAAACTAGATGAGCAGAAACTATCCGTGTTTGAGAGGAGGGTACTGAGGAGAATATATGGCCCTGTGAAGGAAAATGACATTTGGAGGCGACTGCATAATCGAGAGTTGTACGAAAGGTTTAAAGATCTTCCGATCGTGCTACTCATACAAATTAACAGATTGCGTTGGGCTGGTCATGTGCAGAGAATGGCGGAGGATAGAATCCTAAAAAGAGTTATGAATTATTTGCCGATGGGAAGGAGAAGGTAAGGAAGACCGCGTACAAGATGGCTGGACCAGGTTGGTAAGGAGGCAGTGAGGCTGGGTGCAGCAAACTTTTGGACATTGGCCGGGAGTAGAGACCAGTGGGGAAGATTTCTTTTGGAGGCCAGGGCCCGGACTGGGCTGTAGCGCCGAGGATGTATGTATGTATTAACAAAAGCTCTGGAATTACTGTATGGTGACAAGCATTTGTGCGAAGTGTACCGTGAACAACTTAAAGCGAGGCGACAGCGTTCCGGGGAATCCCTCTAGGAGTTTGAATCAAATGTTGACCGACTGACGAGATTGGCTTATCCTGAAGAATCGGAGGACTTCCGGAAGTGGATTTCTCTCATTGTGTTTATTGACGGTATCAGGGATAGTACATTACAACAAGTGTTAATAATGGCACGGCATCAGAATAGCTCAGACGCTCTTGTTCATGCTCTCCGTTTTGAAGCTGCCAAGTCGGCGACCTACATTAATCAAAGTATGCCATCACGTTGTAGCCAAACGGATCCAATACCACAGTATCGTCATAGACGATGGAATAAAGAGACGATTCAAGATCAACAGTTTAAGAAGTCAGCAGCGCCACAACGATCTTCCGAACCAAAGGATAAAAACAGAAGACCGAAGTGTTACAACTGTGGGAAACGTGGTCATCTACAGGTAGACTGCTGGAAGAATAAAATACCGAGAGAAGGGAGCGATCGCACCAATTGGAGAAGTAAAGCCCCAGAACAGCGCACAGTTTCCACGATACATAAGACCAGTGGAAACTTGATTGTTAATGGATTTGCGGAAGGTAAACCAACATCATTTACAGTCGACACGGGCGCAACAGTGTCCATTGTGCGCCCTGACTTACTCAGCAACCGCCAGCCTCTAATTAGCTCTTGTACAATACAGACTGTGACTGGAAGCCCCGTCAATGTGTTAGGAAAGATAGACGTACGTGTACGCCTGGGTCTTCTCGAGTTTAGCCACCAAATGCTTGTTGCAGACATTGTTGATGAAGTGATTCGTGGCACGGACATTATGAGTGCCTACGGATTCGTTGTGGACTTAAGAGAGAATGTCCTGAAGGTTGGCCAAGAGAAGATAAGCTTTGCATAGCTAAAATGACAGGGTCTACCAATCATTCGATTAAGCGAGTGGCATTAGTTGAAGGAAAAGTTAACAGGTCTGGTCAAGAGGAACCCTCCCTATTGCAAGCGGAAACAGAGGAAGAACTAGCAGACGAAATACAAATAAGTGTAACGACAAAAGAAGTGATTGGAAAGCCAACTATGGGTGTCGAGACAAAACTCTTGCTTGTTCCTGAGCTAACAGAAGCGCCCGATGGCAAAGTGGCTGAATATGAGGTTACGCAAGAGGTTGTTGACGAGAACCAAACAAACTTGGATCAGCCAGTGGTGTTTAGGTCATCAGTGCATGACGCAACGGGAGTGATTCCACAAAACTAGTGGTTGAGCGGAAGACTCGTATTCCTGGGAACGTGATGTTCGGATCACACGAGACTCAATTCGAAGAACAGGAGAATTATCTTTCGCAAGGACGTCCACCTAGACCGCCTGGTCGAGTATTACTTCAGAGACGGTTTGCCACTTCGGGACGAACAGGCTTAAGGAGGAGGCAGTGTTACGACATTACAGAACAGTCTACGTGTTTGTCGAATGTGCCAGAAGAATCTCGCTCTAATGCTATTAGAAAACGATATGTGGTTAAAAAAATGAAAAAATCCCCCCCCCCCCCCGAAATGAAATCCTAGGCTATACCCTGCTTTAGTGTGCACAATATTTGTGCTGTATATTCACAGTTACAAAGAAGATTTCTTACATAATTCAAGAAACGTTCTACATAATATTTATGTCATACGTACCCGAGTGAGTGTGTTTTAGAACACATTATTATATATTTATTTTTAAAAATAGTGTAAGTAATATAACTTTAATAATAATATAATCTAGCTGTAGTTATGTATGTCGCGGTGTATAGGCCTAAGTGAATAGCCTGTGGTTTAAGGCTGTCATATTATAGCGTTATTGTATTCACATTGAGTATTTACAAACTTTCTGGCCCTTTTCAATGTAATAATAAACCAAGGAGCCTTGTACTGCCTTGTGTCACCTATTTTGAAGCGATGTTGGATTACAAGTTCATGCAGCTCGAAGCAGAAATCTCACAGAAGGATGATTAGGATTTTGCTACATGACTGCAGTTGCACGGGTAGAATGTGGCATTACTAAATCAAAATAATAATGTAATGATAATGCGATAATGTAATGATGTAAGGGTGTACACACGATTGCCACTAATAACGATTAGTATCACTGTAACGTCTATACAAATGCTACTAACTACAGAAACTTTTCAATTAATAATGTTGTTTTAGTCGTTATGACAATTCCCGAAGTCGCGAAGGCAATTCCCGATAAGCGCTTTCAAGCTTATTATTATTTTATTATTATTTCAAGTTTATTATTATGGTATATTTTCGATCTGATGATGAGCTACTAATCGTGAAGACGCCAATTTCTTCTATAGTGGTGTGCATCAGAGGTATTTCTATTTTAGAAACTTTTTAGTTGGTTTCATTTTCAGAGAGAGTCATTTGTTCCTTATCATTCAAAACATTTTCACATCCATAGAAAAAATAAATAAAACGTTTTAAACATGAAAGGATAAAGGAAGTACAAATAAGAAACTGGAGAGGAATGTTATGACGTTGAAATAAAAAATAAATCTACATATAGACAGGATACTAAAATCTGTGAGAATTTAGTAAAGTTCATGCTGTTTGCTAAGAATAGAAACGTGGAGGTTAGTAAGAGTTTAGTAATCTTTGACGTTAAAGAAAGAACGGGTTAATTTAGCAGATAACAAAAAAATTGAAAACATTCCAGTATAGGCCTATAGATCGCCAAGTACTGGACACTACACATGTTTCTTGATAAAAGAACCTAGGGCAGTAACCAGGAAACAGTGGCGTATCTAGAATTTGTCCTTGGGAGGAGGGAACCGTCCGGTGGAGTCAACTTCATACAAAAAAAAAAGTTAAGACTAATCAACATTACTGTCTTTAAAATGGTTGAAAAACGTGTGGTAACATCCTGAAATCAGTCCCATTAATGTAAAGGTAATACACAAAAATAGGCTACGCGTTATTGAAACATTGTTTAGAAAATAATTATTTACTGAACTGATTTTCCTATATTTCATATTCCAAACGTTTATGCAAATATTGTCTAATAAACCTGTTTGTATATTTAAAAAAGAGTTACTACTACATTAGCGTTCTCAGCTGAAAGCCTAAAATTAAGAGATTAACAAAAATTTGTGAACTTTATCGACCTTTGGGAGGAGGGTCCGGTTCCCTGCCAGGAAATTATGGATCCAACTATGAAAGAACTTAAGAAATAGAATAAAAAGAAACGGAAGTAGAATAGAAAAAATAAAGTAAGCATTACTGGAATAAGTGTTTACATATAAAAAACAATAGCTTCTTTGAGTAAAAGAAATATTTTCTTTTATAGAGTTTAATAAGTACTTAATTCAAATGAGTACGTCATTTGAGAGGCCAGCAATTAACACAGGAAGAAGGACTATAGCTAATCTTTATTCAAACAAAAACGGTAAAAATAACTATTACTACTCAAATCCAGCACAATTTTTAAGTTGGACAGTCGATTAAAATATGGGTAAAAATATTCGAGCGATTAATTTATTACGTTTCTTTAGCTCGCAAAGATCGAACGGTTGAAATATTTTATGATGAAGACTAACGCCATGCGTCAGGAACAACCTCAATAGGTATAGCATGAAGCTTTGCACTTACTAGTAGTTAATAAGTAAGTGGCTATGTAAGTGTCCGCAGGTATTGAGATACCAAAGTGTAACTGTGAGTCGCTTGTGCGTAGAATCTGGCATGCGTCCCACTTACACTTTCATACAAACAACAGCTGGAAGGCATTCAATTATCTTCAGGCAGTAAATCTGGTGGTAGGCTACACGTTTTAATTCCTGCAGGGTAATACCTGCATGCTAATAAATTAGACGAACGTAGTGTACGCGCGAGTGTGCGTGCGTGAATAAAAAGCAAATTGAAAACAAATATGACGACACAGCAGTGCCAAGAAATCACTTAAACAAAGCAACAGAACGCATACTCAGTGACAAATATTGTGTTCAATTAACCATCGCGTGCACGCAGAATAGCAATGAGCTAACACAGCTAGTCATGAGGAAGGAATCTTAGCACTGTTCGATGAAGGGAAACAGAATCCGGTGATAAGGTAGGGCTACATGGTCCGAATTATAAAATAAAGGAGAACCTTAGCACTGGTTCGATGAAGGAAAACGGAATCCAGCGATAAGGTACATGGCCCGAATTAGAAACTGAAAGAGAATCTTAGCACTATTCGATGAATGGAAACAGAATCCGGCGATAAGGTATGTAGTTCGAATTAGAAAATAAAGGAGGATCTTAGCAGTGTTCGGTGAATGGACACAGTCCGGCGATAAGGTACATGGTGCGAATTATAAAATGAAGGATGAATATTCTTCTTCTTCTTCTTCTTCTTCTTCTTCTTCTTCTTCTTCTTCTTCTTCTTCTTCTTCTTCTTCTGCTCCTCCTCCTCCTCCTTCTTTAGCAATACAACCAACATGAGGCCTGGCTACCAACACCAATCTTCTTCAATGTCTCCTATTCATTGCTATCTCAGTGCAACCCCTCATATCCATTCTTTTGAGATCTTCTAGCACATCATCCAACCATCTTATCCTAGGTCGGCCCCTTTCTCTGTTTTTATAGACTTGCGCCCTCAGGACTTTCTTTGGTATACGCTGATCATCAGTCCGCTCTAGGTGACCTAACCACTGAATTCGTTAGCCTTCATGAATCTTACATGTACTCACGCTTCAATAGCTCATCTACGTCCTAGTTATTTCTTATTCTCCTTTCGTTATCACCTTTAACTAGGCTATAAACACGTCTTACGATCTGCCTTTCAAACCTTCTTAGTGTCACTTGTTCCTTTTTTCTTAGGTTACATATAAATCGCTGATAGTATTAAAGATTAAAACGTTATACTACAGAATTGTAGACTATAGATGAAACATGTATACAGAATTATCATGTCGTGTATGTATCGTGTACAGGGAATGTATGTATTATGTAGTATAGGTTGTTCCGTCATGCGACTTTTCACCGAATGTCTTTGCATTTTCTTTCCCTTTTCTTTTTATCCTTTTAGTATTAGGCACGTTCGCCTGATCCGGCTTCACCAACTTATCCTTAGTCGCTCGGCAGTTCTTCAACCCATGGCCTGTAGGATACAGTAAAATATTGCGCAGTATTCTTTCAAAAAACACTCAGTATTCCTCCCATCTTTCCTTGTATTGTGTTGCATTCTTTGTAACCGGTGTACTTCTTCCTCGTCTCCTCTTCAAGGATTACGTTATATAAACCTGTTCCGGCACCCATCTCATACTCGGACGACCCACGTATCTTCTACCAATGGCTTTATAGTTTAGTGGCGTTTTCGGTAATTGATCCTCTGTCATCCTTTGTAGATAATCCCACCACTGTCTTCTGTAAATTGAAATAATTTCATTTATGTCCTTTACATCCAGTTCTGCTCTGATATCTTCATTCCTTATTCTATCTTGCAATGTATAATTTAAAGTATTTCGAAGAAACTACATTTCAGCACTCTGAATCTTGCCGCTTTCCTATTTTGTTATGACTCACGCCTCACCCGCATAAATCAACGTGAGTCTGGGTCTTATAGTCAGCAATTGTCTTATAAAATTTAATCCTTGTGCTGTTTCTTGTTTTATTTCTAAGATTTCTATGAATCGTACCACAAATATTCCTAAATTTATTTATCTTCTCACTTATATCATGTTGAGATTCACAGCCGAGATATTTGAAACGGTTCACTTGTTCTAAAGTGTTGTTGTGTATCTTAGTCTTCACTGGATATTTACCTTTAAAGGCCATGGTTTTGGTCTATCTTACTGAAATTGTCAGTGAGTACTCTCTTGCCGCTTCTTTCATCAGAGGTCCACATTTTGTGGATACGGGTTTGGCAATCCCGATGTGCCCTAGCTAGATTCTCACTTTGCTTCAACTTGTCTTGGGTGAGATCCTTTCCTTCAGTCTTTTCTGTCTAGTCTCTCTTGACTGCCTCTTGTTCTTTTCTGACCCCGACGCTATTAGGGTAGTAGAGAGCTAGGGTGGCTTCCTTTTTCAATTCTAATTTCTTAATTTTGGGTGGCTTAGGGTCTTAGAGTCCTCGCTAATGCCGATAGGTGAGCACTGGAAATACTAAGAAACGTTCAGTATCAGAATAACTGATACAAATCCACCAAATCCCACCTCAGAAAGAGAAGGGTGAGGGCGAATCTCCTGCGCCCCAAAATAGGGGCCTTTCGGCTAAGGTATGGTAATCCTGACAGAAAAGTCTCTGGTCCTCCTGGTAAGGGGGTTGTGCAACTGGCCAGTGACCTGTTCATGTAAAACTTTTAAATATTCTACTTGTAGTATCCAAAGCAGCCTCAGAATAAGGTATGTAACTGGTATACTTCTGTATTTTTAATGGGTGGAGTGAATAAAGGTGAGTTACTACTTTGAGAATTTACTCTGTACTAGGTACTCGGTTGTACTGGGTAGATTGAGGAATTTCACAAATCGGAGTAAATAAAAATATTCTCAAGGCGTTAAGGAAGTCCACAGTACATCAGAGTACAATCCGGAAAATCTTGAGTATTTTATCAGCAAGTCGTTACTCGTTTGCAAAATGTTGAGAATTTACTCATATTCCTGTTGAAACATGCCAATCTTCTTAATTTCGACGTGTGTACAATCCAGTGCACCGCTTACTGTTGGCAACTGAAAACGCGTCTGCCACAAAATCTTTGCCTCGTTCACTTCTCTTACAGTGCTTGGAAAATGAATCCATTTAGGAGCTTTTCCTATTATTTTATCCATCACTATATTAACTGTTTTCCAAACAGTTGTACGGTGAACTCCAACACCATTAGCAACTCCACTCTGGAACCCTGGATCACCAATAAATCTTAAAAATATTGCAATCTTTTTTTCGCGGGGAAAGAGCGCCACCATGAGTTTTATAATTTTCTAGCAGGAACCCATTTGTTAAAAAATTTACACTGTCATCAGAAAAACATAAAATTATTTGTGGTTGTCCATTTCCTTTCTTACAGAGTAAACATTCACGCTACTAACGTGTGTACTAATGCATGTACATCACCATAGTGCAGACTAACTAAAAGTGAGCATGGTTTGTACCAAACTCAAACAATTCTAATTTGTTACTCAAGCTTGTACTTGTTACTCGTCTTTATTCACATTGAAAGTGATAATAAAATCAGTCTGCCGGGAAAACTGAGATTATTCTCGCCTGAGTTGATACTTACCATATTATTCACTTAAAAACGAAAATTTACTTAAAAATTACTTTAAACGAGCATTTTCTCAGTTTTGTTTACTTCACCCAATGTGTCAATATTTCATACGTGATCTAAACTTTTACAGCCTTTCACCGTTTTTTCGTCTCTTATTGTTCCCTACCTTTCTCCTTCTGTGGTCGTCACTCTTGAGACTGGTTTCTTACCACTCTACATAACCCAGCAGCGTAATGTGTTTACTCTATCTCTGAAAGATAAACGAAGGTACAGTTTAACGCCGGCTAAAGGGCTACATAGAGACCTATTACTAGACAAGTAATCCTCTCGCTGGGTTGCCATCGCCTTATGAAAGAAGAGTGACAGTTGAACGGCAAGAGACCCGGAGATTTGGAAAATTCATAGTGTGGCATCAGACTGGTGGGGAAGCTCACACTATACTCTCCCAGAAAGACTTGGGGGGTGTATTAATCTACCATCAGCATGTGAAGCCAGCAGCCCCCCAAAACCATTCCTCAACACCTGAACACCGGGGGGACAGGACCACCGGCCGGGCTGGTTCACGATCCCGTGGTACTATTTTCGAATACGTCGCTAATCAATACGACGACCCCCGATGCCCAGAATGGTCGCGGGCCCGACCATCGAGTTTGATCCCGAGAGATCTCCCCCGGAGGTCTCTACGACTTTTCCTTCATCTTCCGGCGCGATAGGAGAACACTATCCCTCCGGGCCGAGTGGAAGCAGGATGCCCTCTCGCTCAAACCAATGCAGTACTCCACCGACTCAACGAACGCCAGTCCATTGTGAGGGGAGAACGACTGGTCCGAGTCCTCGAAGCTACTAGGGTTCCTCTGTGCTTGAAAAGGGCATCACGGACTGGCGTGAGCGGTCCAACACTGGTACTAACCAGGAACAAAGAGGAGTGACAGTATAAACCCAGTAGATTATCCGCTGTGGGATTCGAACCCAAGCTGAGTGGTGTAGGAGTGTTAACACACCACAGCGACTAAACCGTGGCAATTCTCATTTGTCTTTCTATAATTTAGCTATAAACAATCGATGTAAGAAATCTGCCCTTGTTAAGCCGAGGATAGATTGCCTTATTTTATTCTCAGAAACATTGTTGTGCTGCATGTAGACCCCACTAATGTGTGCGAATGGAATTAATAGCTTCGTGACTAGCTGATGTTTAGTTAACATAAAAACAATTAGCCTATTATAATTAATATGACATTGAAACAAAGTCAGCCACCAAGAATATTAAACGAGTATAAAAATGATATTGAATTAACTGTTTCAGATACATAGTGAAGTTATTTCAAATGAGAAAACTATTCATTACTTATTTAGTTAAAGTAAATACAACTCACATTCATAAATGTACATTTGTGGTCAACCTATGTTGAGCTGTACTGTTATTTTCGGAATAACCCGTATTTAATATTAAGTTAGTACACATAAATATTTTGTGAAAAAATTACCTTCAACATACAAGTTTTTAACGTCAATAGAGAACTCTGTTTTAATTTTTTTAACTTCCAAATTTATATTTTATGTTATCAAAAATTATGAAAAGTCAAATTAACAACTAGGCCTATATAAATATATAATTTAATTTTTTAGAAAGTTTCAAGCAAGTATTTGTTTTATTTCTTTCCTTACTTATGGGCCTTTCGTTGAAATAATTTTGTACAACATCGTATGAATTTTTGTTTAAATGTGTTTGTTTACGTAGTTATTATTTATATAGGTAAGTACAAAATAAAAAAAGAAGTAAATTGTAAGACGACATTGAGCAAAACTGGTTCAACAAAATGGACATAAGTAAGCAAAATACAAAACAAACACTAGCAATGAAATTTTGTACAAAATGAAACACACACACACACACACACGCGCGCACACACACACACACACACACACACACACATTGCAAGAAATAGTCCTGTAATTGATCAACAAGTAAATATACAGTATGGTACCAAAAGATGATGCCAGGCTTCCAAAAATGATTCCACTCGTTAAACTGAAGGAAAATTGTCCAATAAACATATGCCGAAAACGTTTCGTTTTCCGTCTGTGTGTCTATTTCTGTTTTCTTTTTTAGTTACTTGTAACTAAACAGAATGAGATGTGGTGTTGAAATTTTAAGTGCACTATGTACAAAACAAACCAAAATGTAAGTTATCTTAAACAAATTTTCAAAGACGGCTGATAGAAAATATTAATTTTAGATTCTACAAAATAAAGTCAGTACTTATAACAAAATAATCATATGACATGAAAATTGATCTTTTTATTATTAATCTAAGAGTTATTGCCTATGTAATTTGGGGGAAAATTATTCATTCTCATTACACTCCTTTCCTAACAAATCATCTATCGTTTTTTCCTTACAAGAACTGTGTATTTTTTTTCGTTACAAACAAACTTTTAAAACAGACTACATAAAAAATATATTTAACAACTTCATAGTGTAATATTTAATAAAATATATTTCACTTTATTTAAATTAAAAATTAAATTAGTATATTGTTAGAAATGTAAAGAAACTGTATCGGCCATCTGAGGACCACATGCCAATTTCAATTCTTTATTCCTTGTTCTTTTTCTCCAATATTCTTTCATCTTTTCACTATGTCTCCTCTTCAGTCCACTTTGAACCTGCGTTTTTCTCTCTCCCACCCTAGACTCCTTCCACTTTTAACACTTTTGCACGGAAAATTCTCTTTCAATTGCTTCTTCTGCGTTTATATTATTTTTTTCTAAATCCTCTTTGACTTCTTTAATCCAACTTGATATTGACTTCTTTCACCACATATATTTGAAGATCTGTTTTGTTACCTATTGTCATCCATTCTATATAAATGTCCAAAAAATACATATTTGAGAAAAAAATAATCTTCTTTTTCTCTCTGTTTCTGTTATATTTTCTATACTTTGATATATTTCATCATTACTTCTTAATTTCCAACTTTCTGAAGTTATTCGTGGGCCTAATATTTTCCTAGTAATTCGTCTTTCCAATATTTCTAGTTTGTCTAAATTATAATTCAGTGCTAGACATTCACTAGCATACAGCCATTCTGTCCTCACTGCTGTAATGCCTTATTTTCGAATTTTTATATACCTATGCACTTTTTATTGTAAATATCTTTAGTTATGCCATATGCTCTTTCCACTTTATGAATCCTTTCTTCTATAGCAGATTTTTCTAAACCATTCTCTTGAATTATTTCCCCTAGATACTTTAATTTTCTAACCCTCTCTATTCTGCCAATATTCGTTAGCAGAAATTTTGGCGCATTTTTAATGTTCGTGAGAAATTTGTTTTTTTTTTTTGCAGAAATTCTTAAGCCTGTTCTACTGGCTATGTCCTCTAAAATATTAACTTGTGTTACGGCAGATGTCAGATGTTCAGAAAGTATAGCAAAGTCATATCTGGGAATTCCAAACAGTTTATTTCAATATGCTTATTCCTTTTTCCCAACATGATTGGTGATATTTTGCATTCCTTTAATTTTTCATTCCAAATTCTCACTACTTTCTCCAGGACACAGTTGAAAAGAATTGGGGATAAACCATCACCCTATAAAGAAACTGTATTAATTTTTCCGTTTCCCAAATATAAAATAAATAAATTGAAATAAATGTTTATTTATTTACTTCTCTTTTCTAAAATACTGATTACGCTGTACATATTTATGCTCTACTACTAAATATGAGTGAGACTTGAGTTGCCGTGGGCTACGTACAGTATTATCCAATAGAACTAAAAATTGTTAACTCATGGTAAACAACTTCAAACAACTATTCATTCAATTAATCATGATAAAATAACGTAAATAGAAATACGCGTTTCTTAAGAGGCTAAATGTTTTTTATAAAAAAATGTAACGTCTCCGCTATTTTTTATCCGAATTCTATAAACGTGACAACATTGAATTCAGGGGCGGATTTATACATAGGCAAAGTAGGCAGTTTCCTACGGGCGGCAAATTTTTGAAAGATGAAATTTGACGGCCGTTAGGTTGTTTTTATACCTAAGATATGTTTAAAATGCCGCTCTATTTCGTCCCAATGTGATAATAAATTTAGAAATATATATTATGTAGTAAATAGGCCTATTACATAAAGAAAATAGTTCGTCATTTACTTCTGATATGTAGGCCTATATTAAGTACATCGTTTTACATTATGCAAATTGTTTTATAGAGATGTGTTAAAAAAAATTGGGAAGAAAATATTATATAAAGAACAAATTTTAGAATAATTTAAAATACGAAGGATTGAATTAAAATCGTAACCCCCCCCCCGCAACAGAGATTTGTGGGAGCGCGGCAAATTTATACTGCCTATGGGCGCCAAAATGGTAAATCCGCCCCTGATTGATTTACGAATAAAATACCTAACGTATTATGTAATTAGACATTTTTTTATATAAGTACTGATTTTTTTGAAATTTAGAACAAAAAATTTGAATAAGCCGCCATTTTGAAAATTTTCAAGATAATAATTTGGTTTGTTCTGTGTTTATGAGAAATTTTAAACGTACTGAGTATTCCAAATGTGAATTCCACATTTCATTTCGGTCGGCAGTAAATTAATTTGTTGTTGTTGTTGTAAAAACACAAAAAGACAAACGGAATAAGAAGCATTTTTCGGCTATGTTTCGACGGAATAAGACCATTTTTTATGTTTATTGGGCATTTGTTTATACAGTTTAATGAGTAGTCTCATTTTCCGTAGTTTGGCACCATCATTTTGAAACACTTTTATTTAACCTATATAAAATTTACATAATATAATAAATAATATTTGTATAATGTATAGAACATTATCTAAATATGCTGCTCTTTGCAGATGACGTGGCTCTAATCCAGGCTAATGGGAATTCACTGCAGAAAAGTTTATGTGGTCTCTAACAGATAAGTAAGGAATATAATTTGAAAATTTCAACTGCAAAAACAAAGGTTATGGCTTTTTGTGGAAAATACCCCATTCGATCTAAAATTATGTTAAATGACCAGCTCATACAACAGGTCTCTACATTCAATTACCTTCGTTGTAGTCTTCCTTATAGAGGTAGTGATGATTTCAGCAATACACTAGGCAGGTGGTTCCAAACTATATGTGGAATACTGAGAAGGACATTTGCAAAGGAAACCTGGACAAGAGACGTGTATCAAATAAGACAATGGCAGTATCACCACTGCTGTATATATGCAAGACCTGGACTATAAGAAAGGAGTATACAGGCTACAGAAATGAGCTATTTGAGATCGGTAAAGGGATACACGCTACTCGATCATATAAGAAACGAGTATATTAGACGAGAACTTGATATTGTTTCCCTAAATGAACTCATTCAGAATATAGAAATTGCAGGAAACAAGATCTAGAAAGAATGGACAATACCCGTTTTCCGAAGTTGGCTTATGAGTATGAGCCGATTGGAAGAAGATCTGTAGGCAGGCCAGTCACAAGATGGCGGGAGTCATGAGGCCGGAACAGGAGGACTCCTATCCATGAAGGTGATGATGATGACAGAACATTATATTTATAATAACCGATTGGAATGACCAATAAGAGATAATGGGACAACATTCGCAGATCTGTAGAAAACTTTAGATTAAACGACACATAGAGGAATGAAGTTATTTTATTATTATATTATCATTGTTGTTGTTACTATTACTATTATTTATTTGTATTGTTTCATTTTATTATTTTAAAAGGTAATTTCAATTTCATTATTAGACAATTTCCGTGTTTCCAAACCCAGATGTACCTGATGTTCTTGAAATGATAGTCACAGAAAAATATAAATGTTAAAACGAAATTAAGACATGAAAAGGGAAATGTTAAGCTTTAAAACACATCATTTATTTTTTAGCTTACGAAATGGTCGAGAGTAATAGTGACCAATACAAATATACAGAAGGAACAAACGTTTGCAATAGGCTAGATTTTATAAAAATTTAACAACTTCAAATTGTAATACTTAACAAAATATGTTTTACTTTATTCAAAATAAAAATTAAATAGTATAGTGTTAAGAAAGTATAAAGAAAAAAGTTGAACGTACGGTTTTTTTTACCACTGTGTCTATGTTGTGTCGGCCTGTCTTACTTTTTCTCTGTTATGAAAAGAAAAGAAGTGTTACCTGGTGATACAGAAGGCAGGGGGAGTGAGAGGGCCATTAGCCAGCAGATGCCGCCTTGATATCGTTAATGGCACTCCCGCTGCCAAATCCAACACCTGTATCAATACATCAAAGACCATGGTTTACTAAACATCTTATAATTTTTATATATGAGAATAACACAACGATGAAAAAAAATATTTGTTGTTGTTGCTTACTATTAAAACTGAAATACTAGTACAATATTTCTTTACTGAGACAAAATTTAATTTCCGGTTTTTACGGAAAATAGAAAACGCATCGCCTTTGTTGTTAAACACAATAGTAGTAGGCCTATATGTAATTTCATTTAAATAATTCGGGAAAAAACTGCTACTAATCATTTTTGTATGTCATAAGATATTATAGTTCTTTAGTTATGTTACCATACTAGGAAGACAAAATGTAGTGTATTTGCTAATTAAAAGCTATTTGTTGGTCTGAAATTTATAAATATTTTGTCATTACAGAATGATATTGCGCTACACTTTCATTTAAAGTTATTATTTAATAAATAGGCTATTCCTTTCCACCATCGTATATACGAGTAATTGTATCATTATCGTCACTATTACCAGCATTTGCTTCCCGCTCAGTCTTTATGATTACAGGTTTTAAAGGCACAAGACGCGGCGCGTGTGTATATATATATATATATATATGCCTACCTTATAATATTATACTTTATACAGTATAATACATAATATTGTATTACGATAGCTTATTGTACGTACCGTAAATGTATAACACTGTAAAGAAAATTTAATATAATAGCTTAATATCAAGCCTGTAAATACTTTTACCAATAATATGTAAATATAGTATACATTTATGTATGTATGTATGTAGGCTATTAAGAAAGCTTTCGTATTTAAAAGATTCATGCAAAAAAAAACAATATTAAGAACACCGACCTATCCAACTTTCGATATAAATGGCATCATAACATAAAGAAAAACATTCAAAACACAGATATAAAATTTTCCTTAAAATACATGATGATAAGCACAAAAATAAAACCCAGTTAGAAATACAGTAATTCTACCCATTTATTGTTTGCGGCTAGTGATGTTTTTTCACTTATCTGCTCAGTTTTTGTCAGGGTCGTATTTACGGGAGGGGGGACGAATGGGAAACTGGACCGGGCCTCCTCACAAGAGGGTTGAAAAAGTTGACGAAATTTGTTAATCTCTTAATTTTTAGTCTGTTTTATTATTTTTTCAGCTGTGTACGCTATAATAGTAGTAGGGCCTAACTCTTATTTTATACAAACAGGTTTATTACACAACATTAACATGTACGTTTGAAGTATGAAATACAGTAAAATCAGTTCAGTCAATAAGTGACTTGTGAAGAATATTTCAACAACGGGTATTTTTATCGTGTTATTACCGTTTGCTTTAATGGGACTCATTTTAGCCACTTTAAACACTTTAAAGATAGTAATGTTGATTAGTCTTAACTTGTTTTTTCTTTTGTATGAAGCCGATCCGACGCCGGACCACCCCCCAAGACCAAATTCTAGATACGTAACTGGTTTTTGTATCCCATTATTGACAGTAAAGCCAAGTCCACACGTCATGTGTTATGGTTCTCGGGACAACTATTTCATAACCAAATGACAGTCATTAATTACTATAGTTTATGTTACTGTATCTTTTCATTTTTATTATACTATACTTCACTGTGTTTAGTCATTATATTTGTCACGCGTTCTCTTTTTTCAAAGACATGAAACGGTATGTAAGGTAGATTTAATTTGGGGCCACGGCAGGATGATAAGCTGAAGATTACGTGAGGGTGACTGAAGAAGACAAAGGACCTTCTGTTTATCCGGAATGCTATTCCTAAGCGATAATCTACGGGGAAATTTTTAAGATAAGTGAAATCTTTGCTTAATCTATTCTTGACAAAAAACTTCATGGTTGGTTAATTTTGGGTAGTTTACTCTTATAAATATATGCATAAATGCTCAAATTTTGCTTGTTATATATTTTATATTATTATTAATAATAAAACGTTTTACAAGAATATATTTATTTTGTAAATTACAGTGTTTCAATAGCATACAGCTTTCATCATCATCATCAGATATTGGTTAATTGTTAAGTATAGCCTATATAGTATAAATCATATGTGATAATGAAAGCTGTATGCTGTTGAAACAATGTAATTTACAAAATAAAATATATTGTTGTAACAAAGTTTTATTATTAATAATATCTTATAAACATATAAGAATATTGTACTTCAATAAAAATATCAATATATAAATAACTTATAAAAATATAACTTATTGGATTATTTCATTTTCCATTTGTTTAGCATTTATTCTAAAAAAAAACCGTACGCCATATGTTGAGAATGTACTAGAAAACTCTGCATTCAATTTTAAGTAAGTATACCTGTTATTGTAGAGTGAAAGTTTGTATTGTGCGGTGGGAGGTCTAGCTACCTGGGCGGGGCCTCAGCCCACACACATGCTTGTTTACTGTGAGAAGTCTACAAAAGTAATGTTCTGGAAGTTTAAATAAAAGGAAAAATCTGGAAGCTTTTTCTATATAAACAGAGATGCACTCGACCAGTTAGTTCAGTTTTAAATCTGCTTTTGTAATGTGTATTTCGTGTGTCCGTTGTATGTATACTTGCTACTAAACTGTCTTCAATAAAGCGTGTGTTTCCTCCTGTACTTAAATTATTAATTATTTTTACCCATACCTCAACAGGTTATGGGCCCAGTGGCATTTTAAAATCGGAGTGCAGTGTGTAATTGGAGTGCAAGTATAAAATATTTGTGCAAAAATGGAACCGAATATAAAAATTGAAAAACTTCGAGACAAAGATAATTGGCATCAATGGCGCTTCGTAGTACGCACATTGATGGAAGAGGATGATGATGTGCTGGATGTTTGCGAAGGAAGATTAGCCGAGCCAGCTGCAGGTGCAGAAGATCGTGACGCGTTGTTGGAAAAGTTTAAGAAGGCGGACAAAATTGCCAGAAAGTTAATTGTTACAACAGTGGAGAGAAAGCCTCTCGAACTTATAATGGGTTGTTCTACTGCCAAGGAGATGTGGGACAAATTGAATACAGCATATGATCTAAAATCTGATGAAAATCTGTCGATAATTCAAAAACAATTTTTTGAGTTTAAGTGGACAGAGAGTGAAAGTGTTACGTATAATATTTCAAAAATAGAACAGTTGGCTAGAAAAATGAAAAATCTCGGGGGAAAAATTGAAAAGACTATGGTGATGACTCGTGTTTTAACATCTTTGCCACAAACGTTTAATCATTTTCACAGTGCTTGGGATTCGGTATCTGACGATAAGAAGAATCTCGAAAATTTGACTGAGCGCTTGATGGCAGAAGAATTTAGATTACAAGAGCAAAAGGAAGTACACGAAGAGACGACAGCGTTGCTAGCTAATCTGAAAATCGGTCATAAAGAACAGAAGAATGACTCTTATAAATATGAGAAGAATAATTTGAAACAAGAGCAGTGTTATAATTGTGGAAGACAAGGTCATTTAAAAAGGGACTGCTTCAGGTGTTATACATGCAAAAGAAAAGGTCATAAAAGTAACAATTGCTTCGTGAATAAGAATAATGGACAGCGAAGATGGTCGAATAATCAAGAAAGAAGTAACTCGTCTTCTGGACAGAAGAAATCAACATCGAGGATAGCACTAATAGGTGACAAAGGCAGCTGTGGCAATCGGGATGATCTCTGGATTGTGGATTCGGGTGCGACGGATCATATGTCGAAGCATCGAGAATGGTTTTCAACGTTCGAAGAATATACAACACCAGTCAGTGTAAGAATGGGCAACGGTATGACAATGTCTGCATATGGTAAAGTTAATATTGACTTTGAAACTTATAAAAATTGTGAACGAGTAGAAGGTACTATCTATAATGTATTATATGTTCCTGATTCAATGTATAATCTGTTTTCTGTTAAATATGCGGGTAAAAGGGGTATAGATTATGAAATAACACATAATGCTACGAGATGTACTTTAAAGCATGGTAATGAAATTCTTGTAACTGGTTCCGAATATGAGCCTGGTAGTTTGCTAAAATTAGACATTCAAACTTTAATTCCAAAAGAATGTAACGTGGTAGAACAAAAGAGTAGATCGAGCATTTCCAACGGTAAGGTTTTACAATTATGGCACGAAAGACTTTGCCATCAAAATGTAAAACATGTGAAGAATTTTTTGAAAAATCTAAATATAAAATTTACGGATGAAAATTTCTTTTGTGAAGGTTGCGCTTATGGCAAAAATCATAGATTGCCTTTTCACAAAAAGATCGATCGTGCCACTAAAACTCGCGAAATAATTTATACTGACGTTTGTGGTCCTATGGAAGTAGAGTCTCTCGGTAGAAAGTTATATTTTGTTTCTTTTAAAGACGATTTTTCAAGTTATAGAGAAATTCATTTTATTCGAGAAAAATCTGAAGTAATAGAAAAACTAAAATCATTTTGTATCGGGGTTGAGAATCAATTTGCAACAAATATTAAAGAAATTCATTTTGATGGTGGTAAAGAATACGATAATAAAGCTGTGATCTCTTTTTTAAATAGTAAAGGTATAAAATATTCGATTAATGTTCCATATACGCCCGAACAAAATTCAATTGCAGAGCGCGATAACCGAATCATTGTAGAGGCTGCTCGATCAATGTTATATTCAAATTCAAACTTACCTCTATTCTTATGGGCAGAAGCAATGAATACTGCTGTACATGTAATTAATAGAACAGGCCCAACAAAACAAAATAATAAAACTCCTTATGAGTTATGGAATGGAAAAACAGCTACTGTTGATAGATTTAAAATATTTGGAACCATGTGTTATGTACATATATAAAAAAAAAGCGTAAGAAACTTGATAAAAAATCGATGAGAGGTTATCTGGTCGGATATCATGAGGATTGTAAAGGTTATCGTGTATATGTTCCGGATGTGCGAGATGTCATTATAAGTAGAGATGTACTTTTTAAACCTGAAAGAGTATTAGCTGATTCAATTATTTTGAATTCTTTGAACAATAATAATAAAGAAACTGAAGAAAATGAAATTATAACTCCTAAAAATAATGAACTCTTACTTAAAAATTAATCAAATGAGTTTGAAGAAAGAGAACCTTTACAATCTTCAAATAGCGATAACAATCAAACTGGACGACAATTGCGCGATAGAACAAAATTAAAACCTACAGAATATTATGGATGTCCGATCACGTTTATTCCTGAAAAGTTACCATCTAATTATAACGAAGCAATTACAAGTAAAGAAAAAGATAGTTGGTAAGCTGCAATGCAGGACGAAATGAACTCTTTGTATGAAAATAAGACATGGGTATTAGTGGAAAAGCCAAAAGATAAAAAGGTGATTAACAATCGTTGGGTTTTTGTGAAGAAGCTCAATCCAGATGGTACAGAACGTTATAAAGCGCGGTTGGTTATTAAAGGTTATTCGCAACAGAAAGATATAGATTATAAAGAAACTTTTAGTCCGGTTGTTCGCTTTGATACAATAAGATTGATACTTAGTATTTCTGCTCGTGAAAATTTATATATCGGTAAATTTGATATAAAAACGGCTTTTTTATACGGTGACTTAAAAGAAGATATATATATGAAACAACCTGAAGGTTTTGATGATGGAAGCTCACGCGTATGTAAATTAATGAAAAGTTTATACGGCTTAAAACAAGCACCAAGATGCTGGACTGAGCACTTCACTAATTTTCTTGTAAATTTAGATTTTTGTCAAAGTACGGGTGACCCATGTTTATACATATATAACAATAATAATAATAAGATCTTGTTAGCAATTTATGTTGATTATGGACTTATTGCAGCTTCAAATGAAAGTTTGATTGATAAATTGTTGAATGATTTGAGTAAAAAAATTAAAATTACTAGTACTAAAGAAGTTACTAATTATCTTGGAATGGAAATTTGTAGATTGAATGATGGGTCTGTTTTCATTCATCAAAGTACTTATATTAACAAAATCTTAGAAAAGT
The DNA here is from genome assembly GCA_034769895.1 of Magicicada septendecula. NCBI lineage: Eukaryota > Metazoa > Arthropoda > Insecta > Hemiptera > Cicadidae > Magicicada > Magicicada septendecula. The sequence goes on along the minus strand of CM068369.1, from coordinate 63,481,942 downwards.
TTAATATGTCAGAAGCTAATATTGTATCCACGCCAATTGATTGTAATCATGATGAATATTTATCAAAAACTATTGTAAGTAATGTACCTTATCGTGAAGCTGTCGGCAATTTGATGTTTTTGCAAATTGTAAGTCGTCCGGACATAAGTTTTGCTGTAAATGTTGTATCTAGAGTTTTAGACAAACCAAGTGTAGCTCATTGGTCAATTGTTAAACGAATTTTACGTTATCTAAAAGGTACGATTGATTTTTGATTACTATATTGTAAGGATGGCAACTTTAAAGCTTATAGTGATGCTGATTATGCTAGCGATACAGTTACACGTAAATCAACTTCTGGCGTAGCTTGTATGTATGCAAATGCTGCAATTATTTGGCGAAGTAAGAAGCAACAATCTGTATCATTATCAACAACCGAGTCAGAATTTGTAAGTGCAGCATTAGCAACAACTGAAATAATTTGGTTAAAGAAGTTATTTAATGAATGCGATTGTAAAACTGATAAATATGATTTATATATAGATAATATGAGTGCATTAAAACTTATAAGTAATCCTGAATTCCATCAAAGGACAAAACATATTGATGTGAAATATAATTATGTACGTGATTGTTTTCAAAATGGAGAAATTGATGTACATTATGTTAAAAGTGATGAACAAGTCGCTGATATACTTACGAAAGCTTTGTAAAAACCAAGATTTGTTTATTTAAGATCTAAACTTGGACTTAAGAATAAAAATGAATTTTTTAAAAATTAATGTGATTGTGAGAATGTAGAGTTTTAGGGAGGGTGTTGAGAATATACTAGAAAACTCTGCATTCAATTTTAAGTAAGTATACCTGTTATTGTAGAGTGAAAGTTTGTATTGTGCGGTGGGAGGTCTAGCTACCTGGGCGGGGCCTCAGCCCACACACATGCTTGTTTACTGTGAGAAGTCTACAAAAGTAATGTTCTGGAAGTTTTAAATGAAAGGAAAAATCTGGAAGCTTTTTTCTATATAAACAGAGATGTACTCGACCAGTTAGTTCAGTTTTAAATCTGCTTTTGTAATGTGTATTTCGTGTGTCCGTTGTATGTATACTTGCTACTAAACTGTTCTTCAATAAAGCGTGTGTTTGCTCCTGTACTTAAATTATTAATTATTTTTACCCATACCTCAACACATATTGTGTACATATCTACCAGTTCAGCCTCAATGATACGTTTTTTAAAAGTTTTTACTACAGCCTCATAAATGTTTAACAACATTTCATGTTTTCAATATGTGTTTCGAAATGTTTTCCCTTTATCAATTTTCCCAACAGTTTTCGTTTCTGAATTTGGCAAACAAATAAAAAAATTGGAAAGTTCAGGTAAGCCACATTGGGTTCGGATAGCTTACAGCAAAATTGTGTTACACAATTGCTCAGACAGCGCTGAAATTCTATGTACGCCACTTTAAGAAACGACTAACAGATCGCTGAAAACACTACGGAATCTTACTTGATGTTTATAAATCCACGTTTAATAAAACATAAGTAAATAATGGAAAGGTTTAAATATAAATGACTTAACGTGTATTAAATAAACTTAATATCTATCAGTCAGGTCAAATAGTTAAATTAATATAACGTTTATAGCATATTCATGAATAGCCTGTAAGCGACAGCAAAGAATCATTATTCTCAGATATCAAAAATATTAAATAATTTTCAAATTCTACCGAAGGGCATAAGGTGAATATCCTATATAGAAATTAACGTAAGTGCGCGCGCGCGCGCGCGTGGCACGGCAAAAGCGCTAAGCGTGATAACAACATGTAATATATAACAATTACACTCATACATGAATTTATTAAATGCAAGTTACTAACAAGGAAAGAAACAAAATTAATCTACAGCAGCGCAATTAAATTCATAACACAACTTTTAAGTATCTCTGAGAAATGCTCATACTCGCGAAACCTGTTACGCTGTAATTAAATACTTTTGTCTGAAAAATCACAAGTATACAGCCTATGCAGATGTTTGGTTTTCTGTGTGTAAAATGAGTCTAAATATATCTTTACAAAATTCTCTCTTTTCGTTTATAATAAAGTGTCACGTTTCATACATAGCCTACATGATTGTATGATTATGAAAAACTTAAAATTGAATCATTATATTTGGTCTCCAGTCGCAGTGAAATTGAAATTAATAAATACCTTTTTCTTTATCCGTGCTGCGACTACGTCTTTGATGTCTTAAGACATGTTTCGGGAACACGTTCCCATCATCAGGTAAAATCGTTTTTTCTTCTAGTTCATAACGAACGTGTCAAGAGTATAATAATTAAAACACATCAATACACAAACACATAACACAATGAGTACGATAGAACTCAGTCCACGGAGTGCGCACTGTTACGTGGACTGAGTTCTATCGTACTCATTGTGTTATGTGTTTGTGTATTGATGTGTTTTAATTATTATACTCTTGACACGTTCGTTATGAACTAGAAGAAAAAACGATTTTACCTGATGATGGGAACGTGTTCCCGAAACATGTTATAAGACATCAAAGACGTAGTCGCAGCACGGATAAAGAAAAAGGTATTTATTAATTAAAATTGAATAGCTGGTTACATTAATACTTTTAACGCATTACGGTTAACAGAGTCGTTTCATCGTTCCATCGTTAAGTAGACGAACTAAAGTAACGTTAACTCCAATATTTGGACAGCACTAAGATCACTCAGTAGATTGTACCAGAATTTTTATTTTGCTGACGCGTTCAAGTACGTCAACATCTGGAATTATTTTATGTGGTTTTAGTGCCCAGGAGATTAGACATATTTGTTAATGATCGGCATCCATATTTGATCAAAATTAATATACTATAGCGCTTAATTAATTTACTTAGCATAACCTATACTAGTGAAATGGCATAATTACATTTGTGAGATAACCTAAAGTAAGGGAACGTTTTGTATCTTGAGCCAACATTTTTAGAATATTTTGTTTTGTAAGATACCAATTGCTATCCTGCAAATTTTATCCGGAGAAATGCAAAATACATTGCCTTTGTTATGATCATAAATTTCAATATAAATTTTGTTTTATTTTAACCTCACAATAACCAATTAAAAAGGAGGCTACAGTGCCATCATAGAGAGTACTCTGGGCCTCTGTGTGCTGCACCTTCAGGTACAGTTGATAATTTAGAAAACAAAACATGTTTTGTGTTACCATGAACAAACATTTATTACAAACAGTAGAAGCTTAGGAAAAAGGCACTTTACATCACACCCTGATTTGAAGCCTAGGAAGAATACAGGTTTATGTATTTTCATGTAACTGCGCTAAAAGTAAATAAACAAATTGCTTTAATAAAAACTTAGCTAACAAGCTGATTCTGTCTGATGTCATGGTCCAAGGCACGACTATTCCGGTTCAAGGTAGGCTACAACACCTTTCAAGGGATTTTAATAAATTTAAAAATTACAACACGTTTAAAAGTACCTTTGAATTTGAAGATACAACACCTTTCATAAGCCTAAGTTTAATAATTGTAACTTACAGTCTACGCTCATTTAACATAGGCCTAAGACAGTCGAAAGGGGTAGACAAATTATTATTACATGTATTTGTATTTTTAGTTTCTGTATTTCGATTGTTAAAATCTTAACTCTGCTTGGAATATTGGGATAAATTTCCCAAAAACTAGCACTTTAAAAAATTACTTTTGCGTGTAGCCTACTTGTTCTTAATGTGAAAGCCTGTCCTGAACAGCACACTCGTTGAACAGTTGAACAAAGAACAAAATGGCTGAGGTGTCTGTGTATAAATGCAGAATTACAAAATTAGCTTCTCTATTTCCCGCTACATGGCAGACGGACGCCCAATTTCACAAAACAGAAGTGGCCCAAGATAGAACGGCTGAAGGTAAATTGCCACACTGTTTTAGTAGCTAGAAAAATATCTGTATTGCCACACCGTAAAGCAGGTATTAAAAGCGTCAGATCGCAAGGGATGAACGTAAGTAAATTGCCAGACCACGACCGCGCAAGACTGCTGGTATGTGTAGACTATTAATACAGTAAACATCCTTTTCGTATGATCTGTTTCATTTGATTTACCACCGTAGACTTTCTGAATTTCTGAAGATACATGTTTGATAAGTAATGATGGACATTTACTGCAATTTGGTCAAAACAATACTGGTGCAGTAAAAATTTCATTCGTAATCATATCTGCAAAAAAACGTTCAATGTTGCAAACAAATTAAATTATAAATTTTGACAATCTGTTTTAGTTTTTGTTAAATTAGGTTTAACGTTTTTAAAAGTTTGAATATTTTATAAAATAATAATCAACTTTTCAGACTTTTGGACACGAGAAATAATACTTCATGTGTATAGAGAAATTATTCATAATCGAATATTTATAAAATTATATGATAAGAATCCTGGATTTCTCATTTTCCGTGAGGAAAATGAGGGGATCTAACCTTGAAGCTAGTCTTCCCCTCCCCCTCTAAGAACAGATCCTAGTTAGGCTTCTGTGTTTAATATCCATTACTATTTTTTTACGATTCCTATGATTTTGTGTTTGTTTAAGTTATTGTAAAATATTTTCAATAATGTTTATAGTTTAATTAAACACGCTTACAATCTTAAACGTAATGTAAATCTTACTATACAAACTGCAATGACGTTTTCAAATATTTCGCAGATTAAAATGATATTTTTTGAGGTTTTTCGCATAGAATACGATGTCACTGTAGCTTTTGAAGCTTACTTTCTGAAAATGTGTGTGAGGCATTAAACGGAGAGGAAAGTTCCAGCAGGATAGCAGTTATTTTAATATCTCTAAAACTAAATCAGGTGACGACTGTTTTGAACGGCACGTAACGGTAGTATAACGCAAACAATACATAACAGCAGCAGTCCTGTGCGGTTGTCGTGTGGCAAATTACTTACGTTTATCCTTTCCGATCTGATTCTTTTCCTATCTGCTTTACGGCGTGGGATTTCGGATATTTTTCTAGACACTAAAACTATGTGGCAATTTACCTCCACGCGATACAACAACTTCCCATACAACATGTTACGCAATAAAACTACCATAACATTTGTCTGTTATCGATATCTGGTTACAAGCTTGAAGTTTCGATGTGAAAGAGTAGCCGCGGAGCCGTTGTCTCTAACGTACACTGACTTCACCGTCTGCCCATAACGTCGGTGCATTCGTGAACCGGGTAACTGTCCCCGCGAACGACGCAACAGGTTCTGGCTGTCGACGGGCTTAAATCTGAACTCCGCAACCCAGTGAACTGTCTGTGTGTGTGCATACATACTCGGTTCCCGTTCGCAGATGCGGTTCTTCCCACAAGAGAGTTTTATCAGTAGATGGTTCAACACTCAAGGTGAATCATGACGTACGAAAAACTGTCTCTGGATTTATGTAACATCCATAGGCGTGCGCACGGGAGACACCAGAGGGACCTTGGCCCCCCATTAATTTACAAAAAAAGCCAAATTCAAAAAAAATTAAAAAATAAGAAAGTTAAAAAGATTCTCCAAGTTAAACGAATTAAAAACAAAACTAAGATCGACTATGAAGCAAGAACGACTAGAAAACTTATTTTTACAATTTATACAACAGAAACTTACATTAGATGTTAGGTCAGAAGAAATTATTGACGAATTCAAAAAGATGGTCCCTTTCTAGAGAAGGATGTCAATGTAAGCTTTGTATCACATCTGGTTTTACTTAGATTTTAATTTTGTAATACCTACAAACTTTCAATGTAGGCCTACACATTTTTCAATAAATATAGTCAAAAAATATTATTTAATTCTTTTGTTTATTACATTCCTCCTACTTATTGTTGTTGTTTATGTCACAAAATAAGATGATGATATGCTTTTAATTAAACCAGTTTCTTTTTTTAATGTTAATTTTGTAGACCGTTTTACTAAGGGTATTCCAAATTCCCCGGTATAGTGCCCTCCCCCCATTGTAATCGCTCTGCGCGTGCCTATGGTACCGTCCTTTGTGAATAGTTACATTTCAGATTATCGTATCATCTGAATCGTTATTTCAAGTGATAGACTAATATGGTGCACGTGTTTACCGAAACGTTTTACATTTGGTAAACGTATAACTAGCCGAAGAAAGATTTGTCGTCAATAATTTGCTTGGAAGATTTCTTTCAGCTTCACTGTGTGTAGACTTCACTTTTCTGATTTTTTTTTAGAAGTAATAAACACTGTTGTGACCCAAAAGAAAGCCCAGTCGTATAAGGAACACTGAAACTCTTCTTTGCAAAAACTAACAAGTCTATCGTTTGCGAAATACTATGAATATAAATTAAAAATTGATAATCTTGAAATTGAATTGGGTTTTTACGGAGTACCCATTTATACATGATGAGTATAGTTATTGTTATTGGTGAATGGTTAGAGGAATGACGATACTCATTTACAATATTCCGTAATTAGTTGATCACTTATGTTAACACGACGCTAAAGCGAGTTCCGATATCTTATCTGATACTGTACATAGGCTATAGATTGTTCACGATTGTTAATCCACTTTAATGTCAGCTCATTATAGGATTTAGGAAGCACAAGCATGGTTTCGCTTAGTATGGTTACGTGTGCGCAGATAACAGACCATAGCCTACATCTTAACTACCTTTGAATCATTTTATACATAGAGGAGACATGAAATCATGATCATAGATACGAATGAGGTAACCTACAACTACAACAAGAATTTCATTCACTATTATTGTAAAAATTTGAGTTTATTCGTTTGATTTAATAATATTAAGATAAATAATTAGGCATGTGGAGTAATAATAAAAACTATTTTGTTTCGGAAAGGGCAAAAGATTGGACACTTTCGATGAATCGTCAGCGGTCAATCTTGTTATTTGAATTAGCAGTCTCTGTAATTCCAACTTTGTCGTGTTTACGTGCTAAACTGCTACTCGTGATGTTCCGGAAGAGGTCTTTCAGTGTTTCCGCCATTTTCAAGTCCTAAACCACGACCTTGAAAATGGTGGAAACACTGAAAGGCTCGTCCGGAACATGACAAGTAGCAGTTTCGTAAGTAAACACGACACAGTTGAGCCCAATAAACGTTCATCAACGAAAATTTATTTCCCAGGCTTTCGCGACCGCCTTTTCGTCTCCCGTAGTTTACGACGTTTCATCCATACAGCAAAGGGGTTCTTCACATCGACGTGTAGCACAATTAGAGAACGCGTGATCCAATTAACGTTTAGATTCATCATCTAGGTTTACCGAAGAGACTCACATGGGAGGAGTCATATCGTCGCTATGTTATCAACTATAGAACGTATTGAGAATACAAACTCCATTAACAGGACAGCAGAAATTGCAGAACTGAGAACATATTTACCTCTTCGTAATTACGTGTACATATTATATTGTTTAACTATAAAAGATGTTGACAGTCCTTTCTACCAGCGACTGAATAAATAAATATTAAACTGGTCTGATGTGTTCATTTATGAAATGCTGCCAACTGCACGGTTTGCTTGGTTGTGTTGCGAATAGATATAAACGCAGATTACTATGCGTTCTCGCTGGCTCCGCGTTTTGCTCTTTAATAAAAAATCGTTCGACTTAAAGCTTCTTGCAGATAAGTCATTACTGCAAATGGTCATTACTTAGTGGAAAAAATCATTCGTCCTCTCTTTCTGTATGATTAAAAAATCAACTGTTGCATTCCTCTAAATTATACAGATAAGAATGATACAAAGAATAAATATTAAGTTGACCACACAAATTTGTGTACGCAGAAAATAATTTTCAGCAAAAGTTCTAAAACACATCTGACATAGAATTTTGTCAAAATTCGTTCAGCTTTCGTTACGAATTCAGGCCTACATGGACACATAAATTAAAAGAACAGTGACACAAGAGTTTCACATACAATGTCGTCAGTGGCGTATCTAGAATTGGGCCTTGGGGGGGGGTCCGGGGTCACGTTGGCTTTTGGCTTCATACAAAAGAAAAATAAGTTAAGACTAGTCAACATTACTAATTTTAAGTGACTGAAATCAGTCTCATTGAAGTAAAAGAAACAACACAATAAAAATACGCGTTATTGAAACATTGTTTACAAGATACTTATTGACTGAATTCATTTTTTTCCTGTAGGCTATTTCATATTTCAAATGTATACGCTAATGCTATGTAAATAACCGTGTATTAAAATCTGAAAATCGAGTTACTACTATATTAGCGTACACAGCTGAAACAATAACCAAACAGCCTATAAATTAAGAGACCAACAAAATTCGTCAACTTTTTGACCCTCTGGGGGGGGGGTCCGGTTCTGTTCGTCCCTCCCGTAAATACGCCCCTGTATCACCTTCGTTATAGTTCCTTATCCATGACAGCAAAAGTCCGTGATACGTAACTACTTATGGTACGTGTACTAATGCTTTTAACACTGGAAGTTTATGTTAGTTTGTAGACTGTAACTGAGACCTAACTGTGCGAAACATTTTCGATTACCAGCTGCTATTCTCAATTTTGTTTCCTTTACTACGCTTTTGTCTCACTCTCTACGTTAATATAGTAGTAACTCTTTTTTGCATATACAAACACGTATACTAAACAGCATTTACATATAACCTACGTTTGAAACATGAAATATAGGAAAAGCATTTCAGTCAATAAGTATCTTCTAACGTCAATAATGCGTATTTTTTTGTGTTGTTATCGTTTACTTTAATAGGAGTAATTTCATGATGTTATCACTCGTTTTTCAACCACTTTAAAGATAGTAATATTGATTAGTCTTGACTTACTTTTTCTTTTGTATGAAGCCGACTCGATCGGACCCCCCCCCCCAAGACCAAATTTTAGATACACCAATGAGGTACGAATTTAAAGGACGATAAGCAAATAAAGAATCCTTTTTTAACGAGCCAGATGTGGAAATGAAAATTAAAAGCAATGGACTGTGACATGGCAGGCTCTAGTAGAAGGCCGGAACATTAAACGTGGCAACGTTGCGTCTTAGGCCTGTAAGCATAGTGTAATAAAATAGCTAAAGTGAACAGTTATATTCTGTTTTAATTTTATAGCATTACTAAAATCATGGGTAGGCATATTTATAGCTAAATCTAAATTATAGGTCTGTGCGTACTTAGTACCGTACTATAAGTTTAAGTTGAAGAAATTAGTGAATTAGTGTTAGGCCTAATGAATTAATCTTGTTCGAATTATTGAATTCGTATCATATGAATGAGTTAATTATTATATTTCTTAAATAATATAACAGTATTTTACATAAGCAACTTTAAATTTGCAAAAAATGAAGAAATATAAAACTGCTGTTAAAAATGACGCGATTTGATTATTGAAATACATAAAGTAAGAGATCGTCTAGTCGCCCTCAAATATCAGCTGGTTCCAGTGTTGCCACGTGTAATATTCCGGCCTTCTACTAGAGCCGGCAATGGTTGAGATCGTCGTAACGGGAGAAAAGAACGTCCAGAAATAAAACTTTAAAGAAAGTTTAAAAAGGGAACTAATTGCATGAAAACTGATTAAAAGGAGATGAGGATAAGGATGATTCTTTAGAAGATGTTAGGAAAATGTGAGTTGGAAGTTAAAGATAAGGGAGAGGAAAAGAATAGAATGGGCTGGAATTAAATGAGATGCGAAGATCCTACGTTGGCTCTACGACAAAGTGTAAATAAATATAGTTCTGTTTTAAAATGTCACGAGTAGCTTATATAAGCCATAGTAAAATTTTCTTTTCATTTATAATCATTCAACTCGATTCGATATTGCGCCAAACATTTGGACGGTGTAGCTCGGTATGCTGGGTTTGACTGACAGATCCCGGTATAAACCGATTTGCAATGGTACCGGTATTAGTAAGTATAACAAATCAGCCAGTCAGCCAGAGGGAGCGATGACGCAGGTAACTTGGATACCATGAAATCCTCAAGTAATGGTCTCTACGCACGATGCAGTGTACGCGTGCTGACCTGTAGGCTTATGCACTCACTCGACACGCTTCGACGGCGCTGTGGCGCGCACCTCGCATCAGTGACCATCCTCAGCTCGCCACTGGTAGTAATGAGACTTCAGTATTGAATTCGTCACACAATTTAATGTTAAACGTTACTTTATATTTTTTTAAGCACCTTGTAAAAACTTTCTGTGCGAATTAAGCTGTGTGATTTTCCATACGTTCTGAAAATACAATCTTCAGCTGTAAATGCATCAGACTTCACCTTAAAATTGTAACGTCTTAAAAACGTGGATACATAGGCCTAAATATATCATACTATTCTAATCAGAAAACAGTGAAGTACACGTCGATGAATTCGAAAGCAGACAGGCAGAAAAGCATACAGTATATTTGAACTACTGATTTTATTTTAACTAGAACACAATTTTTCTGGAATGGCCTCAGCAGTAAATTCCGTCTATCCTCAATAGACACGTATGTCATAAATTGGTCCTACTGAAATTTTTATAAAACTACAAAATATTCTTTGAATAAGCTCGACGGACGTGAGAAATGTCTAACAATGATTCATCAAGGCAAACTGTTTCCAGTTTTAATTTTTCCGTTTAACTGACAATTCTGATTTTATATACTCAGAATAAAAAACCGATGTAATGTGCACGATAAAATATATAAAAAAGAAATTAATTTGAAACTGATCAAAGGCAGATTATGCTCTAATTTATACTGACGGATGGAAAAGTTACACAAACGTTGGAAGAGACGGAAATATTCCGGACCGGATGTGTGTGTATATATATATATTTGAATAGTAGTGAATATGTCCCCAGGATATGTTACTAGCATATCGCATGGTAAGACGTATGATGAGGCTGCCACCTTCAGGCTTAACGTTCAGCCCGATTTTCTGTCTGGGTGTTCTCCCATAAACTGGCTGTCTTACCAGACTAAAGAGACCAGTTTTCCCTGTTGAGATATCCATAAGGATATGTTCAGTCAATATACAATATATAATAAAGTCAATCTTGTGTTCAGTTAAATATATCAGTTGAATGCCAGTAAAATATAAATATTTAAATATCAGTTGAATATTTAAATATTTAAACTACCAAAAGCCAACTGGAAACCAACAACCAATCTGAACACAAACATTCAACAAGATCCAAAATTAAGATGGTTGAGGATGGGAAAAATATAGTTTCCAAACATGTTCCAAATAAGGAAATAATATATCTTGAGGTAAAATAGTTGTAAATAATAAATAAATAATACATGTATCAAGAAACTGACTGTAGCAAAAGGGTTTTACACACGCGCGCGCGCGCGCGCACATACACACACACACTTTATAATCATCACTTCGTATGAATAATAAGATAATGATAGTACAAGGCCTAAGTAATGCAAATGCAAGTTATGCGAAAAATGCAAATTTAAACGATTTTGGTGTGTTTGTTTAATTTGCAACTTGTACGTCAGTCGAATAGATCTAACATATAAATTAATTTAAAATTATTTTTATCCTTAAATTCGTAGTGACCGTAAATCAGTGAATTTTCCAGTGAAGGGTTTGTGAGGATCGGTCAAAAATAACATAAATTTTAACCTAGTTGTGTCGCTGTTTCGACATTGTTTATTGTCATCATCAGGACCTGTGTATGAATACAAAAGAAATGTCAAACACAACAGAACAATTATTTGGGTGAACGTGTTCGTGTGTGTGCGTGTGTGTGCGCACACGCGTGTGCGTGCATATGTATGTATCATTGTATATGTGAAGGAGTTAACTATAATAACTAACCTAAAGTTGGTATAATTAAAGTTATTATAACTTTTAGTTATAATATATTTTATTATGCTATATGTTGACTGCTATATGTATAAACGTTTTCTGTACCAATCTAAAATCTAATTGTTGATTATTGCTTTTATAATTAATTAAAAATATCATTACATATAGCAATTTAAATTGTAATAGTGTATAAATTAAGTTCAGTGATATTATAATTTTCTCGTTTTCTTAAAGAAAACATTTGAAGATATAAACAAATTATCTCAACTCCTTCATATAAACAATGATGCGTACATACGCAATCACACGCATGTGCGCACACACATACACGAACCAAATAATTGTTCTGTTGTGTTTGTCATTTATTTTGTATTCATACACAGGTCCTGATGATGACAATAAACATTGTCGAAACGTCGACACAAATAAGTTAAAATTTGTGTTATTTGTGACCGACCCTCACAAACCTTTCACTGAAAAAAATTATTTTTATCATTAACCGTTCAATTTTGAAGTGCAATAAGACTTTTTTAGCCCATCTGTTTCAGTTATTTCAGCAGAAGCCGCTTAATTACAGGCTCAGTTAACATTTGTACACCAGACAGTCGAACATTCTGATTTAAAGATCATCTTATTTGCTGTAACAATGTATCAGAATAAATAAGCGACACGATCTGCCTTAGCCGTAAGCGCTTATTCTCTTAAAATAACTTAATTGTCAGTCCACTGAGGCTCGTTTATAACAAAAGATTTTTAGAATAAAAAACGAAATAAAATAATGATCTTATGTTTGTAAACGGAGTTATTTTGTACAGAACCTAGTAATGAAAAAGTATGGAAACAACCTCAATAAATCAAAGCATTAATTTCACGTATTTAAAAATTTGTATGTAGCAATTTAGTCTTGTCGTGTTACATAAATTCTGTATTCTTATGCTCCACAGAATGTTACAAGAAACGGGGCTTAGCGGGCGCGAAACGGAACATTTCATGAATGAGTTGTTAAATCCTTAATTTCTAATGAGATGAGATGAGATGTGGCCAGCGTAGGCGGCCGAACTGTGGTCATGGCTCTGGCTCTGGCAAATGTCAGTGTCGGCGGCGCCTTTGTGTTGTCAGTCTCAAACCCGCGCAAATGTTATTGTTTGTGTTCTCGCCTTCACTTACAAATAACTGAGTCAGCATTACTTACTTCCTCTACACACCACAATATAATACGTTTCTGATTTACCTTTGTCCTCATAGCATCTTTCCGACAGCTAAAATAGTTCTCTATTACCTCGCATACAACTATCGCCTTCCCTCGTCCTTCTTCTTCTTTTTGTAGTTCCTGTTCTTCTTCTTCTTTTTCTCGTTTTTAATTACAGTTCAACTTTTATGAAATTCATCATCGCGTGTTATTGTTTGTATTCTAATGCAGTCGTGTAACACTCACTAACACAATAGGCCTACATTATGATTCAGCATAGAGTTGAACATTTGTTAACTGAGATTGATACCCATTCGAAGTACAGTTTGACGGACAGCATCCTTATGTGAGTCCTCTAATCAATAAAGTGCTCGTATTACTTTGTTCCCTATCTTAATTTTTGTGTACGAGTTTTCACATAGTCTGAAATGTTTTTCTTAGTTCTACGTGGGTTTTCCTTTTTATAAACGCTTTACAGAATTTCAATATAGGCACTCTAATAAAGCAGCACCGTATCTAGTGTTTGGGTTGGGGGGGGGGGGTTTCATATGAAAGAAAAAACAAGTTAAGACTAAACAACATTATTATCTTAAAAGAGGGTGAAATCGGTCCCATTAAATTAAATGTTAATAACACAAAAAAATATAAGCTTTATTGAAACACTGTTTACATGATACTTTTTGAACGAATTTATTTTTCTGTAGGCCTATTTCTTATTTCAAAAGTATACGTTAATGCTGTGTAATAAACCTGTTTCCATATGTAAAAACAGATTTACTACTATTATAATGTACGCAGATGAAAAAATAACAAAACACCCAAAAAATTAAGAGATTAACCAAATTCGTCAACGTTTTCGACCCTCTTGGAGGGAGGGGTCTGGTCTCGTTCGTCCCCCCGTAAAATACCCCCTGAATAAAGGCCCTCTTTAGATCAAAGAATGTTAATGGAGTCTTTGGCTAAACCCTGAATTGTTTTCTATAATTTTGAGTAACTTGAAATACGTGATCAGTTGGATTTTACTTGTAGGAAATCCAATTTCTTTTTTACGAACCATTTCTTTATGTTTGATTCATTTTCTTCTCTTACTTCTCATTTTTATTTTCCGAGATAGTTACCACTATTTGTCGGAAGTTCTTATATTTTCTATTTCTTTTTAGTATTACGTTTCATTTATTTGTACCTTACGTCCATGGCACAAATTTTATAAATATTTTAAAATTGTATAAGCTTTTATAAATATTTGTACAATTTATCCCTAAAAGACCAGGCCTTAGAATATATATTAGATAAATGGAAAACAAATATGGAAACATTGATTTTCGTGTGACTGTTCTAATTCTATGCACACTTTATGGAGATATTGATATTCGTGTGACTGTTCTAATTCTAAGCTCACTTTATGGAGACATTGATATTCGTGTGACTGTTCTAATTCTATGCACACTTTATGGAGACATTGACTTTCGTGTGACTGTTCTAATTCTATGCACACTTTATGGAGACATTGACTTTCGTGTGACTGTTCTAATTCTATGCACACTTTATGGAGACATTGACTTTCGTGTGACTGTTCTAATTCTATGCACACTTTATGGAGACATTGATATTCGTGTGACTGTTCTATAGTGTAGTGTAGAATAGTGACACTAGTGTTATAGTGTAGAATATAACAAAAACAGCAGAAGAGGATAACTCAACTACTGTACGATAAAACGTTTTTAGTACAATTATTGTAAAAAATAAAACTACAGATAGCTCAGAAATATGAGAGAAATCAAAGTGGAACCTGAGACATTGTTGAGAAACAAGTGTCTAGTTATCAGCAGCAGGCAGACCAAGCACAAAAAGAATAACAGATTACAGGATATCCATATATGTAACCCGTGGTGTGGGAATATATCAACATTGTACCATACAGCTTTAGTTACTTGCCATGAATTGGATTTTGTCGAAACCTTACTAAAACTATACTAAGTGTAATTTCAATTTTGTAGTATTAAAAAAAAAAAGTTCTTAATCTTTGTAGATGTACAAATGTTATCATCTAGACTTAATAGACTGAAAACTAAAATTGAATTTAAATTTGTTTTAAACCTTCTTCGTAGCAATAACAGAAACAGTCCTACTTATAAGCATAATTTGGAATCTACTCAACTGTCACATTATTGGACCTATTGTTAGAGACGGAAAATCGAATTTAATTCTTTTTTTTTTTAATATCTTTATTCCCATTATTGAAGTGTACAATGTTCGTTATATTCACAGCACTAGGAATTACCTGCTCACCACATACTATGAGCAGTGATAAGTTATGATTTATTAATGTCCTTTCTATATAGGCCTACTTAATTCAACAAAAACAATCTTTCATAGGTCCAATTGGCTCTTATCGCCAACAATTTTGTCACATATTTATTGTGCCGTCATTGAAATCCTATACATACTATACTAAATTTTAACATATATTATAAAAAATAACATTTTAAAAGTAACCCCAACTGAAATAACTCTTTTTAACCTTAATTCATATCAATGGGTAATATACAACTAAGGTATAGGCGATCGGTGATTACAACCAACGCGAAGACGATTGTTGTTGCTGGTGTCCAATTATTTCTAATAATATAAAACAATTAACTTAATATTTAGAAGTTATGGCAATATTTAACATGAAATCAACACTTTCACATTCAACTAAATCTGATATAATCTTTGCAAATTAAATGAAATTATTATGATAATTATTAACAATTTTTAGTAATAAACAAATCATGAATACTTTTACATCACAACTAAATCTAACTACATTCTTTACAAATAAAATACAAACATAAGTTAAATTTCTTCTGTTAATGATAGCATCTCGGGTGGTTAAAATTATTATTAATGACATGCAGGATGATAAAGCTACTGACCTTGTATTCATTAGCCAAGATTTCAAATGTTTGAGAAAAATTGTTTTTCATTTAATTTTATATGTCGGCGGGTAAACAGTTGTAGAATCTAGGATACAAAACGTGAATACACTTGTTATATATTTCCTTTTTAGCAGTTCTGTTGTTCCTTTCCGTTTCATCCGAACTGCTGAGCTTTTATCCAGCCACACCTGTAGAAATGTGGACACAACGATGAGTGTTATTTTACAGTTGGGGCAATCGTGTACAGTTAATGGTTGTAATATGTATTATCTCATAACAAGTCTACTGCAGTGGAGTGGCGTGGGTACATAACACCTGTTGCCGGTTGTGATAGGCCTAAAACTTAACCTAAAAATTAATTCGAATTTTTCTTGAGCCAAGTGTCTTTTTAGAAAATTTTCTAACTGACTCTCATTATACTTACACAGAATAAATCAGAACACAAATAATCTAATTAAAAATAATAAAGACAAACACAGAAACACGTGACTAAACGAACAAAACACAAATAGGTACGTAGTATCTGCTGCACGTCAGTTCCGAAAACGAACAAAGCTGCTAACTGAGCGTTTTGCTGGTTTATATAGCGGCAACATATTGCCCCCCCCCTCCACAGTTTGTACAGTGACAATTAGTATGAGGTCAATGACCGTACGCAGTCAAACATTGCCGATATCTGAGTCGGCAACACAAGACGGTGCAAGTGCCCAGCAGTTCGAAAGCAATGCTACGCTTTTCTTCAAGTTTCCCTACTAATATAGTTTAGATTTCCAATTATTCAATAACTAAACTATTTATTCTTTGATATAATTAATATTACTTTCTCTCATTACCAGTACTGTTGCCGCCGGCAACAGCGGTTACACGGACGCCACGCTACTGATAATCTGGTAACTATTATCTAGCTATTTTCCATGTTTACCAGACATGTTGTCAATTGTAAGTTAAAAAATAAATAGCCCTGTTAACAGTGATCATACGTACAACGGTACGGGTACGTTACAAGTGGTAAGGGTCACTTGAGATACGGAGCTTGAACTGCAGTCAATTTACATCATCAACTTCGACATAAATCAAATAGTGTCGCGTTCATTTGACATTGCCTACAGAATAGGCTACAGGCCTACTATAAGTGCATGTGACTGAATATCCACACCACTTAAATTATTTACACTTCTTGATTTTTAATTAAATATGAGAACCCTATAAAATTAGGCTAGACAATTACCATATAGTTAATTATTAAATTACCTTTTTCTGTTACTTATGGATAACTTTCATGTAATCAAAATGTCGACAAAATCGTGGGGAGTTGTAAGGTTTCATATATCTTCAAATATTTTTAAATTTAACGATAGCTGTTACTCATACGAAGCGTTCATTATCAATTTCAATGTAGGCCTACTTTATTTCAATGAATTTGTCATGAAGTAAACCTACCATGTTAAACCAAGACAGAAATAATGAACGTTATAACATTATAATTGAAAATAAAACTTGTATTAAATCTATATAATCGAGCTGGGTCCTCCAGTCTTTCGACTGGTTTGTACCCTCCCCGCGTATACCCGTGGTGCGTGTGTTACTGAATCTCTCACAGGTACATGAGACCTCCAGTTTAACGTCGGATCCAAACGGCATAGTTGGGGAGGGTTTATACTAGGCAGGATACCTCTCGCTGGTTTGCCTTTGTCTTGCGAGGGGGAACGGTCGTATCTAAATCAGATGGCTCCGGCGGGAATCTAACCCGGGCCGACAGCGTAGCAGCGCCACACGCTAGCCACTATGCCACGACCGCTCCGCCTATACATATGTAAACTGTGGAAAAAATACATTAATGCAATAGTAATAGGGTTATCATCAAATATTTAATTCATGAATTTACCTTGCTTTTAATTCGCTCGAATATCTCCGATGGCCAAACTCTGACCGTACAAAATACAGTATATTAAATAGCCTGTTTTTAGTTACTTTGAAATAAGGAAGGCATAGGCTCATCGTTATTATATTTTTTGTTCTTTTTGTTCTTCTTCTTCTCATGATTGTTATTATTAATTTTTGTTACATTATCAGTATTGTTATAGTTTATTTTTATAACATTTTATTTATTGTATCGTTAGCTGTTACCCGCGGCTTCGCACGCGAATACTTTATTTTTAATGTGTACTTTTAATCTATTGTAAGTCACATTTAATATACTTTAATATGTCTCTCAGCTGCTCGCAACAACCTTGCTCGCTTAGCATTTGGATGGACCCAATGCTTTGTAATTTTTTTGGAGGCATTCCGCAAAGTAAGGTGATAAAGTGCTTCTACTTCAAAGGAGGGTTGGTTTAAAAGGACGTGAATAATGAGGAAAACAAACGGGATTATAAAGTTATTCGAAGGTGAAGTTTAAAAGGAGTGTAGTTAATGAAAACGAATAACGGAATGGAGAATAATTCGACCGAATAAGTGTGACAAATACGACGATGAATGAACAACTCAGTAGAGAAACAGAAATTGTAAAAACTGTGTGAAGGTATAACTCTCTTGTACTGTTAAAATATGCTGCTAAATAACATTTGTTTATTTACTTGTTACTATGGTAATTAATCCAGGTCTCCACGGTGTTGTTAACATCTTTATACACGTCAACAAAAGGGCATAATTAAAAGGGCCTCCTAAATGGTGCAACCGAGGCAGAGTATAAAATTCCAAGTTAAACAGTGTTTTTCGCCTTGTGTCAAAGGTTACCTGTGCAAAATTTGGTGGCAATTGGTGTAACGGTGTAGATTTGTATTCAATACAAAGAAATCCTCAGACTTTGAGTTTTATATATATAGATGTTGATGACAATGAGTTTCACAATTACACAGGAGTAGTCACACAGGCATTAATCCTTCATGTAGGCCTACTCTCTTTGGTGAAGAGAAGGAGACAAGCACTATATAATGCTGATCATCAGAAATTTTCATTAGAAGCAAATAAATTAACAAAAAACGTTTTTCTTCTTGTGTCGTTACTGCAAAGTGTTTTTTGGGTCGTGAATAGGGTTCGTCCAGAGGTTAATGGTTAGCCGATCTTGTCGGTTCTTTATTTCAGAAACAAGAACTCTGGAAAAGCAAGTGTCTCCACAGAATATGTGTTAGCTGAATTAATAAACGGATAAGCTGGCGGATGCTGAAATCTACGCACCATTACTGCTATACTGTAAGACAACACGCCCGTACTGCCTCACAAGCTTCAGTATCCTGCCTTACAAATATAAATGCAGACGTTGTAATGTCTATGTGAAACAATTCTGTCCGGTTCAGTGAATACGAGAAGGCATTACTGTTGAGTCAAGAAAACATTCCAGACCAGGACGTGGTAGTTTACGCTCCTCCACTGGATCTTGTAACTTTATTGGAACGGTCAACTTCTCTATTATTTATTTATTTTTACTAAAATTTCAACCGAAGTAGGCAACACACTATATTAAAAAACAGAAAAGTAGAAAAAATATGTAAAAGCGTTAATTTCAAACAGACTTTACTTTTGTCGTAAGTATTTGTCGCTTTATACGTAACAGCGTTTTTTTATTTATAGAGGAATCGAGTGTGTGTTGTAAGACAGATATTAAGGAATTACGAATGTAGTACTTGCTATGTACACATTGTTAAAATTATAATCTACTGGACCGAAACAAGTTTTCAAATTAACGTACGACCAATATATTACTCACAGACATTATTTGTTATGCATCATAATTACACGGTGACTTCTAAGCAATGTTAAATCATGTCTACAAATGGAGAGAAAGAAAACAAATTAATTACATTTGTCTGCACGCTCATTCCCTCTGTCGTATCACTAAGTAATCCTCCACCATTCTACAGAATATTATACACCAACGCTAACCAGTGGGTTAACTAGGAGCTGCTCCTGTGGGGGGGGGGGTAGAGAGACTGAGGAGAGGGATAAGACTAGTTTCAGGCGGGGGATGAGATTAACTTTAAGGTTGGACTTCCCGTTTTTATCAGAACAAACGAGATATTCAAAATTCGTCTCACATAATTAATTAGGCCTATACAATTATTTATAACCTAGCCTTATTTTAACACACACATACCTGACTTATAAATACGCCTACGTTAGGTGACTATGGAATTTCACTGAAATGTTTAATAGCTCTGGGGGGGGGGTTGATTCCTCTGATCCCCCCCCCTGTAGTTAAGCTACTGAACAATAACCTAACTAATACGAGGACCATTGTTAAGTATCGAATTAAAATATTATTTCACCTAAGACATTAGATTTCGAAGTTTAACAACATGCCATTTCAGTGTACAAATAGGCCTATATTTAGATCAATGATAGTCGAAGATTGGGTGTAAAGTTTGTGGAGTTTTTGTTTATTTGAAAAATTGTGCCTTGACATTGCTCCATTTATACTGTTCCTTCAAAGTTGTCTGAGTTGCACATAAGAAGATTATTTCAACGTTTTTCTCAAAGCATTTTTCAAATGCACTTTTTGGTATAGCGTTGAGATCGCTCAGCGATTTTTTTTTAGTCTTCAACAGCCGCGAAATGCCCTATCGTGGTAGGCCTATATACTTTTAATTATTTACAACGCACGTACGAAAGATCGCATTGGGAAATATCTGGCGAATACAGCGATTGAATTCTTGAACAAGCAATGGTGTAAGTTCTTGTGCGTTATTTGTATGCAATTTCCATAAATCGTATTTTCGTAAATTTGACCGTTTTCTACAAACAGCTTCACACAAGTGGCGTAAAATTTCGGAAAGTAGTCTTTATGTACGGTTGCACCTAATTATGAGAGTTCATGGGAAAGAAACCCACAATCTTCATCTAATTATCACGATCTTCACCTCACTCTCGGTACCAATTCTATAGCGCCAGTTCATGAACACCAGGGTCGTCAGAAGCCTTGTGCAACACTTTCATTACGATAGAGCAGTTTCTTGCTTACACGCTAGGGATTACATAAAATTTAATCCATGTCCTTTGATGACGCAGTGTAGAATCTAAAATAAAAATCAACGAATACGCCGAACATGTTAAACATCAAGTTATAGTTCATTCAGAATTGTATTATCTTCATCAACCTTAGGAACGTACTTAATTACGAGAAACGATAAAAACATAATATGGCAATAAGAGTTCAAAGCAGGTCAATGTATCAACCTGATTTTGATTTTGATTGTCTAATTTTTAATTTTTATTTAGTGTCTGTTTTTTTCTTCTACAGTGTCTTCGCATAGTAGCCTACTTGCAGATGCTTGACGTAGCGCGTTTGGGAATAGCTGATCTTAAAATTAGCTGCTTTTAGACAACATTTAAGAATAGGCCTATTAGTTTTTATATAATGTTAAAGCTTCAGAAAAGATCGCGGTGAAGAGGATGCGTAAAAGGAGAGAATGTAAAATAATTTGGTAAAAAGTTGCTAAAGATAAAGCAGTGCCAATAAAATGTTATCAATAAAATACTGATAAATTTTAATTTGACTGACATTTTATATAATAACTTTCCTTTATAAATGTTGTACTGACGTAAGAGTGTTTTCTGGAGTAGGTTAACACATTTTTAACTAAAACAGTTTGTAGCTTTCTCTACTATAAGTTGTGTCACATATAGGCAATATATTGACTTTCAAAGCAAAGTTCGACAAAAACCTCTGAATTAAGATTTACAAAAATAGAAAACAACAGAAGACGTTAAAAATATTATGCCAATGAGTAGAACATTAGCAACAGTAGAATTTATGGGGACTGAGGAACGTTTACAACAAAGAGAATACATACGAGTTCCAAACTCTTCTGACATAGTCTTTTGCAACGATAGTCTAGTACTGTTATTGCCACTTAGAAATCATTTAGAAGTCATTCAACATTTAAGGACTACTTGTTAACAAGTGTTTAAGATTCAACATTTAACAAGTACGCTACTTGTTAAAAAAAGAATAAAAAAAAATAGACAATTTTAACCTAGGCCTATGTGCGATGTTTTCCTAGACAAAATGTTCTGTGGATAGTATTGACTGTAGCAGAGGATGTGACAGAAGGGATTTACATTACTCAGGGAATGCGCGAAGGCTGTAACATGTCTCCAACACTATTTAATATGTATATTGATGACACAGTCAGAGAGTGGAAATTACGAGCGGCTCCGGGAATAAAAGTAAATAATAGAACGTACATGAATCAAGTATATCCGCTGTTTGTGGATGATCAAGTAATCATCCAAAACAACGATGTGAGCCCTCTAGAGATCGATGTTCAAGTTACAGCAAGTCTGGTTAAATTACAACATGAAACTTTCTGTGCAAACGACAAAAACTATGCTATTTGTGGGCAAATATCTCTTACGGACTAAGACTGTATTGGATAATAAGAATGTAGAGCAGGTGTCACATTTCCGCTAACTTGGTTGCAACATCACTTACTGTATGATGTGGGTTACGGTGTTGATCACGAGTCGGCTGAGTTTCAGTCAATATGTGACACAATTCGTCGAGCGCTTTCAACAATAACAACGAAAGAGACTCGACTAAAATTTTGTAGGTAATGCCTGTACCATTGTTACTGTATAGTTCTGAAACTTGAGTTCCGGCAACAAAACATCTGTGTAGGATACAGCCTTCGGAGACGAGATTCTTGCGATCTGTTAAAGGCTGCACACGAAGGGACGGACTCTACACTGAACACATTTGTAAAAAGATTAATATTTTTAATATTCAAGATCGTATTGCAGAGAACAAAGAGAGATGGATTGTTCATCTGGATAGGATGTCAGATGGCAGATTTCCTACGGACGTTTGGCAATACAAGCCTGTTGGACAGCGGAATGTAGGAAGACCTAGGAACCGCTGGTGAAGTGTATATATGACCGGAACAGATGATTCCCCTAGTCCCTGGTAGAAGAAGAAGAAGTGTTCTGTACTAATGCAAGTTTTTGAAGTTGAATATGATAGGTAAATATTTACTGCGAATTCCGAATAAATTCGTATCTGTAACAAGAAGACCATAAACATTTAACAGATGATTTCAGTATTATCCATAACACAACGTCCAAAGAAAAAAAATAATTGTATCTTACTTATCCTTATGTTAATATTGTAGTATTAGTATGTATGTATGTATGATCTAGTTACTAGTCAAAGACATTGGGATGTAGAAGGCAACGAGAAACCACTACATTAAAGATCGTTTAGATATCTTTTAGTAGGTTATATCATCGTGGCTATGTTCAAGGCAAACTTCAGTATCTGGGACATCTCATGAGAAATGAACAGAGATTTTACTTATTGCAGTCCATACTACAGGGAAAAGTGCTTGGAAAGAGAGGAGTTGGGCGACCGAGAATATCATGGCTGAGAAATTTAAGGACCTGTTTTGGCATGAATACAACTGACTTATTACGTACAGCAATGCAAAAAGTTAAAACAGTCTGTATGATATCCAACATCCGAAACGGATAGGAACTATCAGAAGAAGAGTATGTATGGTAATAGTTGGAATAGGCCTAATTGAAAAATATGATACTCAACTTTTATTCCACCAAACAATATCACTAACTCTCCAAGGAGTTTATTCTCCATAGAGATAAAAGAGACTGCTGCTTCTTTCCCTTGGGTTCGAGCTTAGGGAGGATCTACTCAAAATATGTATTTTTAACCATTATAAAAATGTGACAGCAACAGATATACAACAGGCATGTTTACGGTAAGGAAATTATTGTTCACTTGGAACAACGTAGGCCTATCAGTGATGTTGTGTGACTGAGTGTGCTTCACGATTATACAAAGAAAAATCGTACGATCGCTGGTCGAAACGTTCCAGCCGGTGTTTGACCCCGTTTGTCCACGACCGGCTTCGACGTCGCTGTTGGTAAAACGTTATCAGTAATAATTATGATAAAAAGAAAAGAAAACAAAATATTTGCACGGACAAACAAACGTTGGTCGAAACAAAACAGTATTATTAGTTATGTGTTGGGTTTTAATGAAGACTTAAAAGCGAAGTGGCGGCCACATAAAAGGCAAACTGCCATGCTTAATTATCTGACAAGGTGTCCGCTACGCGGCGCTGATGTCTCAATTCAGGTCCGGTTTTGAACGCGATCGCATCGAGGATAATCCTTTTTACATATTGTGTGCGCGCGCGTCGGCCCGCTCGCTCGCGTCCGCGCGTAGTGAATCAAAAACTAGCATGTATGTTAAATTACCTAACTACCGCCTTCAAACGGACAGAAAATAAACTACATAAGCTGGACTTAATGCAAAACATGTACCCATAAAAAACGGAATCAGCGTCAGAAGTGATTGGTTTTTATGTTCGCGGATTAAGCTAATTACTGCACTTCTTAGTGAAAACACACACAGGGACGGCAGAAACGGGCGCGCGGTTTGTATCACTGAATCTTTACCCCAGTAGTAAGAGATAGATGCACAGATAGCTTGATAGAGAGAACAAGAGAGATAGATAGCGAGCGAGACAGAGAGAGGCCGAGAGAGAGGAGAAACATGGGGAACAATTAGAAGAAGAGAAAAAGAGAACGAGAACTGATTAGTTTGATTGATTGCTTAATGGGAGTAGACTGAACAAACGGGTAACCGCCGACTGCCAGTTGCGCCGCCCGCGCGCGCGCGGAATGGAAACGTACGGTGTAATAAATTTCTTTAAAAAAATAACTAGCCTGCAGCACACTTGAAATTATAAAATAAACAAAGTCTGCAAATATTACAACTTACCTCACAGTAGCGGAAAAAGGAGAATAACTGATGACCCCAAGTGCCTTTATTAACAAAAAGATGTAATTACAAGTACTTTGTCTTATCTTATAATAGTTTTCCTAAACGTAGGTTTTTCAACGTGAGTAATATTGTAGGCTCTTAAAAATCGAAACAGAATACGCTTATAAGGGACGAATGACATCAATAAGGAAAGCACTCAGTAGCCGTATAAGACTTGGCTTAACCTAGGAGCGGTATAGGACTTGACTTGCTGTGACTTGCTGTATGGGAACGTTATTCGTTAATAGGAAACACACTGATGAAGTTTATTACGAAGCGGTTCTCTTGGATCCTTCTGTGCGAAAATTGCTCTTCAAACGATAGGAAAACAAGAAAATGTTAAATTCTGGGAAGTGAATTTATACTACATATGCACGCCTACACAATTGTACATGCATATGCACTACACAACTACATGTTCAGTGTACACTAAAAACTCGTTTATCCGATTCGCGTTTATCCGAAAATCCGGTTTATCCGAAACAATTTTTACTAAATTTTCCTGTCGCTATAATCTGTATTTAATACCGTAGACAAGCGATTCCACGTGATATAAAGTAGAAAGTCAATAAACAGAACTAATTGGAATAAGGGGTACTCCGAACAAGGAGTATTGTTCAACTGAACAACTCCGTACAGTACTGTACGAACAAGCAATAGGACTGTTTCAGTACTGTAGAAACTAACCTATAATTTACAGTGTGGTGCCGTTTTATAGTTTATTGTGTCATATTCACTATAAGTAACTTTTAAATTACTATTGTATTAAAGAAAGTTACTGTACTTACATTATGTACTATTATTTAAATAGAAGTGTCGGTTTATCCGAAACGGTCGCGGTCCCATCAAATTCCGATAAACGAGTTTTTAGTGTATTTAATTAAGCGGAACTTTAGAACTACTTCCGCTAGACATTCCTACGTTGTCTACGACAACTAACATATGATACTAGCTGTTACCCGCGGCTTCGCACGCGAATATTTGACTTTTAATAAGTATTTTAATATAATTTTTATTGTATACGTCTATTTGGCGTTCTGTCAGCTCGTATAACAATTTTGTACTCATTAGTCAAATTCTCTCCAAAGCTGTTTTCAACATTTGTACTATTTTAACTTGTACTAAATTAATATGTTGGTGCAACAGCCTTTGGAGATTTAAAAGTACCCGTTTATAAACCCTTCGGAGATATTTATAAAATATCCGTTAAATCAAAAACGTTAAATTTTTTATTTTAAGTGTTACTGTGTTAGAAGCACATTAACACTTGTATAACACATTAAACGTTATGTTTTCCTCAACCATGGCTTTTATTTATTTCAGCAGTAAACTAAAAACCAAAAACCGTTGTCACCTAACCTCACCAATGAAAACAACACGTATTTTCGCTTTGCATTAAGTATACGACAATTTACAATTAGTATACTTCTTCTTTTCCACATCATAATATATCGATACAATCTCATATTATATAAAACATCGAAAATGTACTGCAGGAATGGATAAATGTACAGTTCCGATGCCGCTAAATAGCTTTTGTTTATTTACTTGTTACTATGATAATTAATTCTGGTCTCCATGGTGTTTTTGACATCTTTAGTAGTATTTAATATATTTCATTACTTATTCATTGCGTCATCAGAAATACGTATAAACATAAATTTTATAATCGTTTAAGAGAATTACAAAATATATAGACGTAACTGTATACAAAATTACAAAACGTATTAATACAATCGCATAGTAAAAACATTAAAAACTATAGGAACGGATAAAGGTATACATTTTATGCCAGTAAATATCATTTGTTTATTTACTTGTTACTATGGTAATGAATTCTTGTCTCCTATACCGATGACTGACCTACCGCGTTATATTATAGATTCTCTTGCTTTGCAGAGAAAAAATTCAATAATTTATTTTCTCTCCTGAAGTTTTATGAAGTTGTCTCATTAAATAAGCTTACTGAATTACGACAATTGTTGAGCAATTTTCAAAATGAAATAACATTATTCATCAACATACATCAGGTAAACTGCAGGTGAATAACCAGAATTTTCTTTCGGGGACAATCAAAGGCGTCAAAGACCCCCGCCCCGGCCGGGGTCAAGTCACGAAAGAAGTGATTCATTATCATTATTTATATGATGGTTTTCTCACCAATGTTTTTGCAGAATCTACGATTGACTTAAAACCTACTAATTTCACTATTCCATCAAGTGAAGTTACAGAGTTTTAAAACCGTGTTAACATAAATAAAAATTATTGGAGATCTTATGACTGATTTCATTGTGACAAACGACATTTAACTATAGTATTAGGTAATATTGTTTGAGTAAATTTAGCGTTTGCGATACGGTACTGTTTTCGCTTCCACAGATTTTAAAACCAACAATTGATTTATTCCTACACAGAATTAAAAACAAAATTTCATAAAGATTATTGGAATGGAATATGGTGCTTACAAGTAGCTGAAAAGGCGTACTGCCACATGCGAACCTTAACTTTATAGGTAATGTTTAGTAAGTAGAGGGGTTAGACAAGGATGTAGCTTAACACGTATGGTTTTTAATATATATTTAGACAGTGCTGTAAGAGAGTGGAAACAGATGTTGGAAATGCTGAATTTTAGCAGCAATTTCAATGATAATAATTTTGTTAAAACCCTTCTGCTTGCCGATGATCAGCTCATCAAACCAGACAATGAAGACAGTCTGTAGAGAGCTCTCTGTGAACTGCAGTAGGCCTATGGTTTGGAAATATCTGTTATCAAGACCAGGTCTATGGCTTTTCGAGCTTGCTTTCTTTTCAGACGTAATTTGGTTGTGAAAGATTGATTTATTGAGCAAATGCATATATTTAGATCCTTCATATGTGACTTGTCTTAGGCCTTCTTGGGACAATTAGAGGTCGATTAAAAAAATAGAGAAGTTTAACCATATTTGTGGGACTATCAGAACAACGTTAAAGGGGAAGCTCAGACGAGACACTCTGTTAAAATTTTATAAAGTGATGGCAGTAACAGCAGCGTTAATGGTGGTGAGACGTGGACACTGTAGGCTCACAAGGACCCGCAGCCGAGTACATGCTGGTGAAATAAGAGGTTTTTAAGATCTGTACTTGGAATATCCCGAAGATACCGGCTAAGGAATGATAACATAAGGAAAGCCCCTCAGAATTTACAACCTGAATGACAGGATCAAGTAGAACAGACCGGGATGGACGGACCATGTGAAAAGGATGCATCAGGACAGGCTACCCGAGCAACTGACGTTTTATTCCCGGGGGAAACCTCAACATCGGAAGACTAAAGAAAAGGTGGCCAGATCAATGAGTGTGCAACGGACTGTAATGTCTGAGGCCTGACGAAAAAGAAGAAGAAGAAGAAAAAGAAGAAGAAGAAGAAGATGATGATGATGAAGGTGATGTTTATTCCTCTTATCAGCACGGCATATTCTACCTCTGAACCCAGAACATTTACAATCCCGGAATGTACTACAAGTAATTGCAATCTATTATTAGATGGCTTCTGTTTACGTACAATCAACGATAAATTACAACAACCATCCACGTGACGAATTTTTCTTCATGTCAAAGTGATGATTTAGGTACAGAGGATTTATAGCATTAAAACGTAGTTGGAAGGAAACTGTATGTCATAGAAATTAACACGAATAAAGAAAGTTAAATTAGTTACCTATATAAATAAATAGGCCTAATCTGATGTATTTCATTGGGGGAAAGAAACAAACAAAAAAGTCAGTGGCGGATTTGCAAACAGAAGATAAATGAACCTACGAAGTAACACCTACTTCGTACCTATTACTGAAGTAATAGGCCTACGTTTTAATACAAACAGTTTTTTAAACTGAGGAACACTAAAAGAACCCACGACAACTACAGATGAAATAACAAGACATGGACGGTTCGCGCAGATCGTAGTGGTGACAAGGAAAGCAGTGCAGGAAATGGGGTGTGGGATGACCAACCGTGACACACCAACCTTGTGGCACACCATCCACATCGCTGTTCTGAACACAAGATAATTGCCCCGAAAACAACGTCAAGCTACGCAGCGCGGTGAGATCTTTTGACACAACGCAACAGACGGCCGTTTCATGTCTAATTATTATTTTTAGGGCACATAAAGAAAAGAGTCAAAGTACCATAACAAGACAGAATTTACCCAAGCATGATATATCATGTCAAGGAAAATAATCGGGTCCAGTTATAAATGCCTCACTTTAACCGTTAACGTGGTTAATCATGGTCGGCTGTTGTAGAAGGTCGGAATATTAAACGTGGCAACGTTGAGTCTGAGGCCTATAAGCATAGTGTAATAAAATACCTAAAGTAAACATGTTATATTTGATTTAATTTTATAGCATTACTAAAATCATGAGTAGGCCTATTTATAGCTAAATCTAAATTATAGGTCTGTGCGCACTTAGTACTATACGTTTAAGTTGAAGAAATTAGTGAATTAGTGTTAGGCCTAATGAATTAATTTTATCGAGTTATTGAATTCGTATCATATGAATGAGTTAATTTGTATATTTCTTAAATACTAAGTTATAACAGTATTACACATAATAAGCTTATCATTTGCAAAAAATGAAGAATTATAAAACTGCTGTTAACTGGGAATTAAAAATTACGCGATTTGATTATTGAAATACATAAATTAAGAGATCGTCTAATCGGGCTCAAGTATCAGCTGGTTTCAGTGTTGCCACGTTTAAATTCCAGCCTTTTACTAGAGCCGGCCATGGCTTAATGCAATAGACCAATATGGCGGCTAACCGAGTGTGAATCATTTTAATGCTGCGCGTTGGCAATAAATAATTTTATTAATTCTTATTTGATTAATTCAAAATAATTTTCGATTTTCATCTTCTTAAGAAATACGGTGTTGAAATAAGCGATAGTACAGTACAGTGGTGATACAGTCAGCAATTTTTTAAACAGTCCTCTTAATGATAATTCTTTAATATGTGATAAGGATTTTCACGGTTAGGTCTAACTGTAAAATTCTTATTACACCAATAGTAATTGGCACAGGGCAATTATTTTAGGGGGAATTCTACTGCCCACTTTTGCCTCCCCCCTCTCATTGCGGTAGAACTAGCGACCGTACAGAAAAATCTTCAAGTAAAAACTTACGTTCAGGCATTTTTCTACAACTTTCCTCCTGACGAGATATCGCAGACCTCAAAACAAAATATCCGTAGGCCTATGGAGAACCACACATTACTTCCATGTTCTAAGATTTATATTTAAAATCATTTACTTGAATTCGGTTCGATAATTTCTAAAATAATATCGTCCACCCTAAAACAATTTTCACTATTTATAGATATTTTTTATTATGGGGTAGTCGTTTAATATAATGTTATTTTCGAGTCACTTTATCTATAAAAATTAGATATTTTATTCTTATGAAGAAACTGAACTACGCAGAAATCATCCCACCTCCTCAATAGATCCCCATCATTAATGATATTTACACTTTCATAGAGTAATAGTTTTATCATATGAAATTTCTAAGGTATCTTATCCTTCAAAATTAAATATTCATACTTTACTTTATTTCAGCACAGCAATTTCCAAAAAATCACCCCCTCCCCCTTCAACTGTCCACTCCATTTATAATTATCTCATTTACCATTTTACAGTGGATTCATATGATTTCATTTTCGGGGCACTTATTTATTAAAATTAAATACTTTGCTCTTGTTAAAACACAAAAAAACGCAGGTAAACTACTCCTCCCTCCTAACCGACAACCTGGTTGCCTGGACATAAAATAATTTGATTTTTAACCATTACCATTGTTTAAAAAAGTTTCAACGAATTTTTAAGTACTTTACTCTTGTTAAAACGTAAAACATTGCAGGTAAACTGCCCCTCCCCCTTAACCGAGCTTCACCAAAATCAACAGGCCTTGAGTCCTCTACAATTCAGGGATGCATGCAAAACATTATTTGTTTCTGTTTGAATGTGCGGTAGTTATCGTTCGTCATAGAAACAATTACTCTTGTTAAAACATTAAAAGTAGCAGGTAAACTACCCCTTGTGGTAAACTATTACAGTGGACAGTGGATTCGAAGCGCATGCATTTGAACGGTTCACGTTTTTATCGCTAATTTTTTAGTTCTATGACCGACCAATATGGCTGATCCGGCTTTTCGTTCCATGCGTGCAGTTAAACGGAAATGTCCTCTGTATGTTATTCTGTGCTCACTGGACTTATGTCTTTATCCTCGGGGCTGTAAAACAGTCTCGTAAAACAAGACAACCGGTTGTCGCCTAATTATTAATTTCTGACAGAAACAATTTTTTAAAATAAATTTTAAATACATTTTTTTATTATTTTTAATAAACTTTTTTAAGAAACAATGTTTTAAATAAATTTTTATACACGTCAGTCGGATAAGTAGGCCTATAGACTTAAGCTTTGTGTTTAGTTCTATATAAATTTCAATATGGGTTACTCGTGTGTATGAATACACGTACGAGTTGTAAAATGTATTCAGATAAATTAAAAATTGTAAAGAAATTTCAATACGCATGGTGCCTATAAAAATGAACAAACTGTTCTGAATCAAAGAAGTCCTTGTTCCATACAATACATAGGCTTTTACGAGACATACGAAATACGAGATATCAGTTGTTACAAACTGAGAAAAGCTGAAAAGTAAAGTAGGGAGTCTATAGTATTTCTAGACAATGTAGGTATAAACCAAGTTACGGCAGTCTTAATCACTGACCTGTGACAAAAAAAAAAGGAAACCGATTAAATAGAAGATGATATGTCATTAAATATAATGATGATTAAATAAATACATTGTTGAAGAAACGATAGAAGCTGCTAAACCTTGCGCGCCGGAGGGTAAACATTGAGGAAGCGGGATGCGAGCGATCGCGCGCGCGCGGACGTGTGTGTCGGCACAGAATAAATAAAGGGGAAGGTAACAGCTCTGTTCCGCCCATACAGTCGCTACCTCTAATCAGAAAGCAGCCAACACTGTACGGTATATGTCACTGCTACGGTAGGCCTATTGTGTGTCAAACCCTTTCCCGAGAAGGAAACGTGGTCTACTATTTACACGCGGGATCATCATAAGACGCTGCGAGCGGCGTTTTTTGATTATTTATTGATCAAAGGAAAGGAAATCTTTTATATAAGAAAGTCAAACGTTACCGCCTACCTCTTGTGTCGCACAACCTTGGGCTGCTCTCACAAACTATAGTATTCCTGATACCTACGGTACAGTGCTAATGCGTGTAAATAGTAACTGAATACAGTACACAGAACACTGTACTCAGTGGAAATGTATAAAGAATGAGAGCATGAGATGCCGTTAATAGCAAGGCATATGATAAATTTTTACTTCCATGATCCGTAAGGAAATGAAAGTATGGTGATCGCGAAAAAATCGTATTCGGTATAAGGAGTGATTCCGATTGTACTACCCTCAAAAGATGAAGAAAAGTCATTTTCCGAAAAGTATGCGCGCGCGCGCGTGTGTAGAATTTTTTCTGTAGCGAACGATAACTGCCGCAAATTCAAACAGAATCAAATATTTTTTTTCATAGTGCCCGAGTTATAGAGACTCAAGGCCTATTGATTTTGGTGAAGATCGGTTAAGGGGAAGGGGTAGTTTACCTGCAACGTTTTACGTTTTAACAAGAGTAAAGTACTTAGTTTTGATAAATAAAGTAACCTGAAAAGAAGGTCATACTAATCCACTGTAGAAAGGTAGATGAAATATCTATAAATGAAAAGGATAGTTGAAGAGGGAGGGGGGATAATTTTTTGTATTGATGTTATAAATTTATTCGACCGGAAACTTAAAAATTTCAATAAAATATTAACAATTAATATCGTTCCATGCTATGCCACCACGGACACGTAAACAAAATTATTTTTCGTTTTCAGAAATCCACAGATAACAAACGCTGGGCGGTATTCGCTTTCTATCGCGTTGTTTAAATAAAAGATAATTTATTCAAATTAATTCTTTATTTTTAAAACATTAACAACTAGGTACAATTCGTAGTTTGATTATCTTTATCAGCGTTTTTACCAGAATCATATTGATATATTTGGTTTCGTTCTGAGTGTAGACCTACATAGTAAAAATAATTTTACAATTATAATTAGAACTTGGAAGTCATGTATGGTTCTCCATACCGATTTTTACATTTCCCATACACTAACCGCTGAAGGCTTTTAGTCGAATTAAAGCGCCATTATCCATTCGAATTAGTCGAATTATCCATTACCTTTTACGTTTATATAATTAACATTGGCATAGAGTTGCTAAAAACCTTAGAGAGGGGGCCAAAAGCAAAACATTCGACTAACATACACACACAACAAATATATCGAGGGGTCTCTTTTTTTATTTTTTAAAAGCTACGTGATAAAAATACTTTTAATAATAAAAATTCACTTCGAAAATCAGTTTTATGATTTGTCATCACACTTGAAAACCTTTAATTTCAGTTTCCGTAAACTCACGTGAATGTACTTGGGTAGATTTACCGACAACCCCACGATATATCGTTAGGCTTGGATGGTGAAATTAGTTTAAAAACACTCTTGTAGCCAATCGCAATTTTGTTTTTGAAGAGTTGATAATCTTACGATTTGCACAATGTATCATATTTCACAAAAATTTTGCACCTATAATTAATTATTATTAAATGATTAACTTCCATACAAGTCCGTAAATCAAATTCTATAGGCCTATTGGCAAAAAAAATATTATAGTGAAATTATGAATAACAAGAATGTAAAAATAGTGTAATATGAAGAAAAAGCTGACCTACGAATTTCATTACAGGAAATTAATATGTTATCAAATAAGTGTCTGCTCGAACTTCCGTACTAAATTCCCTTGTATTTACTAAAATTCCTTAGATATGAAGAGGTAATTTACCAGGTAATTATCACATGAATGTGGAATGTCAGGCCTACACTCGTTCTGGGGCCTATCATAAATACATCACATACGTGCACAT
This sequence comes from Magicicada septendecula, assembly GCA_034769895.1. Taxonomy (NCBI): domain Eukaryota; kingdom Metazoa; phylum Arthropoda; class Insecta; order Hemiptera; family Cicadidae; genus Magicicada; species Magicicada septendecula. The sequence continues at coordinate 63,448,239 of CM068369.1, read as the reverse complement.
GCCCATATCTACGTGCGTGTGAGCGGCGCGTATATACGTATGTATGATTTAAAATAAGACTGGCACATTATTTCAAGTTACTAAAAATTAGAGGATTAATTATTTTTGTACGCGACTATTGAAAACTATTGTGCCAGATGTATTTTTCGCCAATACCCTACATACAGAAGCCTGTTTAATGTATCATATATATGTATATAACTTAATATTTTAAAATGTGTAATATATAGCCAGCATTATAGATATTTGACGTATGATATAGGCTACTATAGGTCTATAGGCCTATAACGTATAAACGTGTAGGAGATGATTCAGTGAGATCTGTGCTGGGCACTGCAATTTATAAATTATTTTTGAGAACGTATAAAATGAATGTATTTGTATGCCTATGTGGATATAAATGTAGCCTTAATATGGGAGCATACACTCATCACGTATGTTTATTATGAATGTGTGTGCGTGCACGCCTGTACGTATGTATGTTTTAAAATATAACTCCCTAATTATTTCAAGTTATTGAAATTACAGAAATAATTATTTTTGTATGCGACTGTTGAAAACTATTGTGCCAGATGTAGGTTTCGCCTAATAAATTACACAAGCCTACAACATATATATATAGTAAATTAAAATAAGAATACAAAACATGACACAATATTCAAAGCACTCAACATCGAAAATACACAAAAAACTAACACATACACCACAATCACACACAATAAAACCAATTTGAAGTACCAGAAGCCAACAGGAAGCCACAATAATAATAGTCAAACAAGTCAAACAACACACATGTACTTCACCAGACACAAAAACCGGAAGGCTGAGGATGGGTACAAGATGGTACCCGAAACATGTTCCTAATAAGGAAAAAAATATCTTGAGGTAAATTCATTATAAATATTAAATGTATTATATACATCAAGAAACGGACTGTAGCAGAAAGTGATTGAATATATATATATGTTTAATTTATCGTTTATATGTACATAACTTAATATTTAAAAATGTGTAATATAGGCCTATAACATGTATGTGTAGATATTTGATGTACGATATACGATTTAGGCCTGTAATGTAGGCCTATAATCGTGTAGAAAATGATTCAGTGGTATCTGTGTTAGGCACTGAAATTTATAATTGCACATGAAAAAATTATGTTTCATGTACGTACGTATAAATGAATGTATATGTATGACTATATGGATATAGGTATATAATATGGGAGCATACACTTATCACATCTGAGTAAACGTGTGTTTATTATGAATGTGTGTGTGTGTGTGTGTGCGTGCGCGCGCGCGCAACGGAAATATGATTATTAAAAAAATATGACATTACCTTTCACAAAAAGCATTTTATCTGATGATGATGTGGACTAAACAGTTTGTGTACCAGTGCTGTCTAAATAACGCTGTAATTCTTTCACTGTGGAGATAGGCGTCACCGGTTGTCCCTGAGATTCGATTCCTTAACCCCACCCGTCATCTGTTTACTTCATAAGGACTATGATACCTCTCGACGATCGATCATTCAATAAGAAGAAGAATAAGAGTAAAGCATGGTTTATAACTCATTAGATGGCAAGCCGGCCTGTTTTGTTTTTTATTAGATTTTTATCTGCCGCTTTTCTTGAGGCTTGTCGCTGTCTTAACAATTTCTATTTCGCTTGAACAACCTCGGTTACAAGAAGCTTGGTGTATCAGTGTCATCTGCAAGACCCCAGAGATATTATCTTCTCCTCTCTTTGTGAAAACTAAAAGCTTATTTAGAAACTATTGCTCACTAAACTTAGCGTTTATCATTATCTTGATATTAACCCTTCAGAATTGAGTTCCTAATGGATATCACTAATGTGCATTAAATACGGACGCGTCTTTAAAAGCACAGTTCCTTAATCTAGTCTCAGAAATTAATTGATTGTTTTAAATGTAAAGCGACAATTTGTCTTACTTGCGTTAAAGGTCTGACGTTTTTGTAAGTATGTTTTAATTTCTGTACAAGGTAACGGTGATTTATTAATAATTTTATGGCATAGTTAGGTCAGTAAATGATAATTTTTTAAATAATTTTGTGTATAATGCGCATAGTGTAATGTGATGTTATTACAATTTCTAATCGTATATCATTTTCTTAAAGAGTACCGGCATTTTAATTTTAACGACTATAAAAACAATTAAAATAGTAGTCCTATACTGTGCACATGCATACAGCAAACAGTACTACAGAAGTGCTAACAGGTTATATGCCTGTAAAACAGGGGTGTCCACGGGGGGGGGGGGTCGTGACGCAGACTGCGTCATTGAAACTTTGGGAAAGTATGAAAAATTATAACTACGTTGTAATAAAAAATTGAATGTTTATAAAAGGTTATGGTATGTTACTTGTTAGTGAAGAATGGAAGCAACCATAGTATTTCAATGTAATAATTATTTTTAGGAATTCAAACATTCAGATGACGAATCAGGGTCGCCGACACCCATGACAGGGACAGTGGCCCATTACCACCATTATTTTTTTTTTCATTTTTTCTTCTTTACCATGCGCTTTGTTGATATTTTGTTCCTTTGCTATGAAATATTGTACACACGTATTTCATTAGATTTTTTATTTATTTATTTCTGTAATTTCGAATGAGAACTATTTGCAAACTGTACTATTTTCAGCTTTAGCTTATTTGTAATAAAACGCTTATTACAATGACAATTTCTTTTAATTTTAAATGCCTTTCCTTGGGGGGTATTCATCAAGTTTTGGGGGGTGAGTCATTAAGGGGGGGGGAGGGCACCCCTGTGTAAAATGTTGAAACAGGCTCATATTAGTAGTAGACTCCTATTGTATCACTGTTTATATACATTATGTATTAAATTAATATGAACTAAAATAAATATTGCTTGGTAGTGGAGGTCGGTCAATCGTCTGCCTGATTCTTAACATCACCGTCTGGGCAAGCAACATGACTCTGAGCATTGGTAGGGCCGTACTTGTAACAAGCCTACAAAGTAGAGATGCAATATGCACGTTTTACAGTTAGTGAATTATTCCTGCTACAGAACCGTTTTATTAAACCTTAATTTAGCGGGAGGGGGGAATAGTGGTATTTGCAGCGAAGTATTGGTGTAAATCTTCAAAGCAGATGAAAAAGGAAAATAAGAAACAGCTTATGAAGTATATTAATGGATCAGTGACCAAAAATTGGTCCGACGTTCCACAGTGCATCGGTGTCATTGGGATCGCAGTCCTATTGACCATACGCTGGAAGAAGAGATCATACAGAAGACGCATATTTAAAATCGAACTTCTCGCCTCCTTCAAGTACTGTGTAGCCTACTCTCGGTATTCTATTACTTTACCTTTTGTTCACTGAATATAATAAGCATAAGACTTAAGTATAAGCATAAGAGTTAAAAAGTAGGAGCCATAATGTTCATTTAATAATAATTATTAAATCTGTTTGAAACATTTCGAGGTAAGGAGCCAATAAGAACAAAAATAATGATTATTGAGGGAATTTTAGAACAGATGAACCACTTTAATTATTTGGGAAATGGTATTGGCCAATACCATACCAATACCAACACGTTTGTTCAATGTTGTATGGTGTTCCGGAACATTGGCCAATACCATACCAATACCAACACGTTTGTTCAATGTTGTATGGTGTTCCGGAACATTGGCCAATACCATACCAATACCAACACGTTTGTTCAATGTTGTATGGTGTTCCGGAACATTGGCCAATACCATACCAATACCAACACGTTTGTTCAATGTTGTATGGTGTTCCGGAACATTGGCCAATACCATACCAACACCAACACGTTTGTTCAATGTTGTATGGTGTTCCGGAACATTGGCCAATACCATACCAACACCAACACGTTTGTTCAATGTTGTATGGTGTTCCGGAACATTGGCCAATACCATACCAATACCAACACGTTTGTTCAATGTTGTATGGTGTTCCGGAACATTGGCCAATACCATACCAATACCAACACGTTTGTTCAATGTTGTATGGTGTTCCGGAACATTGGCCAATACCATACCAATACCAACACGTTTGTTCAATGTTGTATGGTGTTCCGGAACATTGGCCAATACCATACCAATACCAACACGTTTGTTCAATGTTGTATGGTGTTCCGGAACATTGGCCAATACCATACCAATACCAACACGTTTGTTCAATGTTGTATGGTGTTCCGGAACATTGGCCAATACCATACCAATACCAACACGTTTGTTCAATGTTGTATGGTGTTCCGGAACATTGGCCAATACCATACCAATACCAACACGTTTGTTCAATGTTGTATGGTGTTCCGGAACATTGGCCAATACCATACCAATACCAACACGTTTGTTCAATGTTGTATGGTGTTCCGGAACATTGGCCAATACCATACCAATACCAACACGTTTGTTCAATGTTGTATGGTGTTCCCGAACATTGGCCAATACCATTTCCCAGATAATTAAAGTGGTTCATCTGTTCTAAAATTCCCTCAATAATCATGATTTTTGTTCTTATAGAAATTATGATATTGATTTTAAGTTAGGCAAGTACCAGACGATCTGTGGGACAATCAGCCGTACTTTTATAAACAAGGTTACGTCGAGATACAAAATTAAAGTTCTACAAAGTTATGGCGGTCCCTGTACTGTCCTATGGGTGTGAATTATGGCAACATCCAAGAAACAAGACAGTAAAATACAAGCCTCGGAAATGGCATTCTTAAGAGGAGTTAAAAGGTGTTCTAAACTCGACCGTATAATATTTAAAAGGAATAAATCCAATGTGAGTGCGCGGTCAGTCGCCGTACGGTGTACACCGTTTAACCGTCACGCTCGACTTTGTAAATTTAAGTATTGTGGTTCTGTTTAATGTGGATTTTAATGTTTTAATTATTCGACAACTATATCATCGTTTGATGATATACGAACACACTTTTAAGTTCTGAGGATGGGACAAGTGTCCCGAAACATGTAAACTTTAGAGTGAAGACATTGTTGCAGAAAGTCACAGACGGTAAGTTACAATATATTTGATTATTCGACCGTATAAGAAATGAGAGATTCCAGACTGGCCCAAGAAGTCTGGAAATACAAACGTATAGGATACAGGTGTGTGGGTAGAGACGGCTGGAGGATTCTTTGAAGGCGGAACAGGCAGAACCTTGCCTATGCCGTGTTGTGAAAATGATGATGATCATGATGATGATAGGAACATGAATTTCTTACCGTCTTAAAATGCGCTATTTCTGACTAGAAATTTAAAGAGTAGCCTATTGACATCTTTCTACATTAGTGGAAAAACAAAATATTGAGACATTTATTTATTAATCCACTCTTTAATTTTTTAATTTTTCTTTATTAGGGTTATTGAATTTTTATTCACAGGTATTTGGTCTGATAGTTGTTAATTGAGGATTAAGTCAAAATTAAAATGTATAGACCTCAAATTATGCATAATACTGTAGCTACAATTGACACAACATTTAAAAATTTGATGTTCCTTAAGATATACATAGAGTTAATAAAGTGTTTCAAATGAATGCCGAAAACAAGTGACTAGTTCCCTACAGTACAAATACAAAGCTCAGCGCTACCCCTTCCTGCTACAGTGCAAGTATGCGTTAACTTAAGTATTGTGTGTTAATAATTTATAATCAGTATATTAAACAAGAAGTAATTAAAAATATATGTACAACTGAAACTTGAAATAAATAAATAAATAAATAATCAAGAAATAATTGTAACTAAAAACGTTGTACACATTATATAAACATTGCTTACACAGCATTTACGTTGGCCCCATAAATCTACATTACGCGTATACCATAACGTTTTTGCTAAAGGAGTACATTGGCTAAGAAAGAGCTACAGAAAATCAGTAGTCAATAATTGTGAACACTTATTTTCATTCTCAAAGGAATTTCATGAATTGAAAACTTTATAAAATGAATAATTTGAGAAACAAGCAAAGTGAGAATTGTCCTGAATTTGCCTAAATGTATATTTTGTTTCTGTAATTTTTGTGTCTTATAAACAGATATCGATGAACAATCGTTTATCAGCAATATCTAGATAGCATTATTTAAAACAATTGAATGAGAATTCTTCTTTCCTGAAATAATTTTTTAATGTTATAAACAGGAAAAATAATCAGTTTTAATCTGTTGTACTTTTTATGTTCTAAAAATAGAACACGTTTGTTCAATGTTGTATGGTGTTCCGGAACATTCCCTGATAAATGGAGGGAAGCGATAGTTATCCCACTCCCTAAGCCAAATAAAGATCATTGTAAACCTGAAAACTATCATCCAATTGCTCTTACCTGTACTTTATGTAAGTTAATGGAAAAAATTATTAACAGAAGATTTACAATGGTACTTGGAGAGTATTAAGTTCTTATCAGCGCATCAGAGCGGTTTTCGAAAAGCTCGATCTAGTTTTATATCACTTAATAAATATTGAAGCAAATGTCTGCGAGGCCTTTATAAATAACGAACATCTTGTTGCCGTCTGCTTACATATGGAAAAAGCTTATGAACTGGTATGGAAGGGCCGAATTGTATACATTATGAAAAATGTTGGAGTTACGGGATATTTACTTAACTTTGTAATAAACTTCTTACAGCACAGAGAGATCCGGGTAAGAGTGAATGGCATATTATCAGATAAATATAAAATCTCAAACGGAGTGCCATAGGGTTCTCCACTTAGTGCCACTCTCTATTTAATTGCCATTAACGAAATTTCTTCTGTAATATCAAAGCCCAAAAATGTCTTTTCGCCGACGATTTAACGCTTTTGTGCAAAGGAATCAACATCCAGTCCACTACGGACTGCATTCAGGAAACACTCAATAAATTAACTAACTGGCGTAAAACACGGGTTTTAAATTTTCAGAATCAAAATCTGAATATATAATTTTTTCTCGCATCAGAAGACCACATTCAAGAAATATAAAGTTGTCACTTGGAACCAAAGAAATTAGACGATCAAATCAAATCAGAATATTAGGTCTCACGTTCGACCAGCGACTCACATGGGGTACTCACATAAGGACATTAAAAGGTGAATGTTTAAGGAGAATGAACCTTATTAAATCAATCGCATCATGCAACTGGGGTGCCAGCAAAGACGTACTCATGAACACGTACAAAGCCTTTATAGGGTCAAAAATGGATTACGGAGCAATAATATATGACTCAGCTAAACAAACCATTTTAAAATCTTTTGAGACTATACATTATATTCACCCTACGCCTGGCCCTAGGAGCGTTTAGAACTAGCCCGATTAACAGCATTCTAGCCGAGTCTCATGAATATCCGCTTAGAATAAGAAGAATAAAACTCTGTCTGTCATTTGCCACAAGAGCAGCTTCAAATCCTGATAACCCTGTAAGTCTTAATGTGTTCTCAAATAGGAACAGCGACAAATTTGCTAAACGCCCAACCCTACCCAAACCATTTTATGAACGTATTAATATCTATTAATCATCGCAAATATTAATATCGCAAATTAAACACTCATTTTCCTTCTGTTTTCACCCAGCAACATCCACCAGAGCCTCCTTGGTGTCGTAAACGTCTCAAATATGATAACATAATCTCAGAATCCCCAAAAGCTACTACAACTCCGTACATATTCTTGTCTAAGTTCTACGAAAAACTTGATAAATACACAGAGTACACTCATGTGTTCACGGATGGTTCTCGCACAGACGAAAACAATGGATGTACAGTAATATTATCTGGACATGAATACTTATTCAGGTTGGACTGGGTCTGCTCGGTTTTTTCTGCGAAGCATATGCAATTCGTTCAGCACTGGAAATAATAAAGAGATTCCATGGGCTCCAAGTATATTATCTTCTCAGATTCTCGAAGTGTTTTAGATAGTCTGCAGCAGGAGGACAGCAAAGAACCCATTATTCTAGACATAAGTAACATAACCCTTGATATCTCAACTAGACAGTGCAAGGAAATTATTTTCAGTTGGATACCATCGCACATCGGAATTAAGGGCAACGAGATGGCTGATAGGGCTGCGAAAACTGCTTCGAGTCAATATCATCCTCACAAACTGTCCCACAATGACCTTAAGAAATATCTGCATTTAAAACTTCTGGAGCACTGGAATGATGAATGGCTTAAGTTACCACCCGCCAAGCTATTCCGAGTGAGGAAAAATATTTACGAGCAGCACTCACTTGCTACAGACTCCAGGAGAAATCAAGTGGTTATAACAAGACTCCGCATCGGCCACACGCTACTGACTCACAAGTACATTTTCACAAAAGAGCCTCCTGCGGGATGTAATCGCTGTGGCACGGTTTTGTCAGCTTTCCATCTCGTTTCAGAGTGCCCTGCTCTTCAACATCTACGAAGCAAATTTAATATCCCTGCACCTGTGCGAAAAAGTTTAAATGACAAGACTGCAGCCGCCAACATACTTCTCCTGTTAAAGGAGATTCATTTGTTAACAGCAATATAGGTACGAACTAAGAAAATTATAAGAACATTACAAATTGCGTAATTAAATTAATGGATTTATATGTTATTATGACTTATTGTTATATAGTTGTTATATTTTGTTACTTATTGTTATATTTAATATATGTTTTATTAACGTGCATGATGTGTATTTATATTGTTTGCGTTGTGGGCGGTTAATTTTTCTCATTTTATTTTGCATCAATTAAACTAATACTGTTATTTGTTAAATATTTTTATCTATATCATTTGTTTACACTATTTGGTATTTAAACAAATATTTACTATATGTTAATACATCTGTTTAAGAATCTGTACAAATTCATTTTTGTGGTCGCTAATGACCGTTGCTGTTGCAGCGACCTTATAAATAAATAGAAAAAAATAAAAAAAATAAAAAATAGAACACATCATAGCCTATGCCATTTGCAATTTCCATGATTTGGAGTGAATTAAATGTTTGGGGTGGGGAAGAGAGAAGAGAGACAAATATTCAAATTAAAAAATTGAGCATTACATAATTATAGAAAAAGTAAATGAGTGACAAGGTGAAATGAGAACAGGTAATAGTATATATAATGTAGTATGAGTATGCTTACAAAAAAGTGAACAAATGGTTAAATGGTGGTTTCCAAGAGAATTTATATGAATAGTCAAAAGTCAATTATTATTAGGCTTCTACGGTTACATATAATCATTCGTAAATTTAGTAGTTCTTAGATGGAGATATTTTTAAACCGATTCTCGAGATTATTTAGGCACTGGCTTAACGAATAAAATTCATAGAAACTAAAACAGTTAAGAACGATAATGTAAATAAATATTTATGAACGTACTCTTCTAAGTCTGATCTTCCTAAGGCAGCCACTCTACCTGTTTGTAAAAAAAAGAAAACGTTCTTTTGAACACAAAAAAATTCTTCTCGGAGGTGGATTAAAGATATTTTGATAGCAGAAGGGTTTTGTTGTGAACACACGGAGCTGTCATGTAGGGCTCAATTGACAAAACACTGGCGGCACGCAGTTAAGTAAAGGGCTGTCAATATCAACCCGGCACGGTTTGCGCAAGGATTAAAGCTTTTAAACATCTTCTTATTAAAGAGAAAAAAAACTTAAATTTGTTCAACCACCGTGTTAAAGAGACCAAATTAACCGTGGAAGGAAAGCGACCCCGTGAGAGCTGCAGTACCTCTTCGGCAGGTAGCGGTCTTGTTTGTGGTTCATGTTTCGCAGGCGCGCGCTCTACCGGTAAATTAACAGACCTATTGATTACTACTTTATCCAATACTTCTCGTAAAACGTAAATGATATTTTCAGTTTAACTGTCCTGGCGACAAGAATGTAGTTATACTGAATTTCTACACTTATCGCGGTGGGGCAGGATAACGTGTTACGACGAGCATGTTATCCGTATTTACAGGGGCGTATTTAAGGGGGCCGGAATTCCCCACAGAGAGTCGAGAAAGTCTCTTAATTTTTATTCTATTTTATTATTTTTTTAGCTGTGTACGCGAGTATAGTAGTAGACTAACTCTCTTTTTAAATATGCAAATAGGTTTATTACACAGCATTTGCGTATATAGGCCTATTTTAAATATTGGGAAATCAACTTTTGGAATGACTTACTGTAACAGTAAGTGAGCCCTACTTAATATTGGAGACAGAGATTAGATACAGAAACGTTGGACCAATTGAATCACCTACACAGTTCAAAGAGAAAGTAGGTCTTGTATCATGGACAGGGGCGTATTTATGGGGGAGACGAACGGGACCGGACCCCCCCCCCCAAATAGTCGAAAAAGTCGACGAATTTTGTTAATCTTTTAATTTTTAGGCTATTTTATTTTTTTTTTAGCTGTGTACACTAATATAGTACTAGACTAACTCTTTTTAAGTATGCAAACAGGTTTATTACACAGCATTTGCGTATATATTTGAAATATTGGAAAACCAATTTATTCAAGTATTTTCTAAACAATATTACAATAACGCGTAGTTTATTGCGCTATTACCGTTTACTTTAATAGGATTGATTTCAGGATCTTATCACACGTTTTTCAACCACTTTAAAGATAGTAATGTTGATTAGGTTAACTTGTTTTTTCTTTTGTATGAAACCGACTCTACCGGACCCCCCCAAGACCAATTTTTGGATACGCCACTGCTTATTTGTGTTTCGATTGCAGTAAAAGAACGGAATACAAAATTTTAATATTTTCAGTAATGATTTGCAATAAGATACGACTACAAAAAATTAGAATTTTTAAATTTCTAAGTAATCATAAAAAGAAACAATGTAATAGGTCTATCGTCTCATCGATGTTTCAGTTCTGTTATAGAACAAAATAGAACTATATATTGTGCGCTTACTAGAAATTAATAAAATCGCATTAATTAGAGAGATGGTTGCAATATTATAAATATAGGCTAGTATTCAGCGACATTGTCCCTTTAACACCTATAACGTCTTTAACAATGAGTATTGCCCCACTACACCTGTCATGTTTGCATGTTATTGGGCAATATTAGCAGTGATAAATAGCCACACAATTCCGTAAGCTTTCACGGCTCGAGTCAACCGAGTTATTTACTAGAACTCTGGAGCTTGTCGGCTGTGGTCGGTTGCTAAACCAGTCACTGCGTTACGTCAGCAGCCTTCGGGATACCGTATCATCATTTTTCTGTCGCCGTTCGAGCCGTCGTACTTAACGTTAGTACTTTATTTCCAGTCAAGTTAGTTTTACTAAGAGACTATTTTTCACAACCGATCAAAGGGAGACAAGACCGAGAGTTTTAGTAAATGACAAGAATAATATAGCACCGACAAAATGATGTTTCAATTGATCTTTCTCAGAGCATCGAATCTACTTAATATTGCAGACAGAGATGAGATACAGAAAACGGTGGACCAATTGAATCACCTGCACAGTTCAAAGAGCAAGTGATCTTGCTCAAGAGCTGTTTGATCTTGTATCAAAGACAGGGATGCACGGGACCTAAACACGGGACCCCCCCCCCAGATTGTCGAGAAAATCGACGAATTTTGTTAATTTCTTAATTTTAGACTGTTTTATTATTTTTTTCCAGCTGTGTACGCTAATGTATTAGTAGCTCTTTTTTAAATATAGGCCTACAAACAGGTTTCTACACAGCATTAGGGTATACGTTTGAAATATGAAATACAGGAAAATCAATTCAGTTATTAGGCATCTTATAAACAATGTTTCAGTAACGCGTATTTTTATTGTGTTATTCCCGTTTACTTTAATGGGGCTGATTTTAAGGATGTTATCACGCATTTTCTAGCCACTTTAAAGATAGTAATGTTGATTAGTCTTAACTTGTGTTTTCTTTTGTATGAAGCCGGCCCCCCCGGACCCCCCAAAAGAAAAATTCTAGATACTCCACTGATCATGAAAGATAACAAATACTCTTATGACAAATGTGTAGGGAACAACAGGTTACACATGATAACCAGGCTCTGAATATAATAGCAGGCCTATGCCACAATCGACTAACAAGTAATCAATCATACGGATGTACAAATTAGGAAGGAAGAATTTTGGAAAAATCTTACTTCGTCATATCATGCTTTGTGGAAATAAAGGTTGGAGCTTGGCGAGGGAGTTTGGCAGACTGAAGGCAACAGGAATGTGGATGCTTAAGGATCATAAAAACTGGTTAGACAGAAAGTAAAGTTAATCTTGAAGGTTTAGAAAGGCTAAAGGAGGAAAACATTTATGAAAGTAATAAAAGAGTAAGAACAATTGTTAGTATTTTTTAAACAGAAATAATAATGAATATTTATTACTGTAAATATTTCTGAATGAATATATCTGGGAAGATGGATTAGGGCAGGTCGAGAAATAAACACTTAGATAACATGCAGTAGAAGTTGGGAGTTGAGTGATATGATACGTACACTAAAAAGATCGGTGAAGTTAAGTAATTGTAAGGATAAGAAAATTCGGTTAGATGAAAAATCTGACCTCTTAGTTGAATTTCACGTTCCGCAAAGTTCTTCATTGGAAATTTGGAAGGCACCAGTTGATGTTAGAGCATCACTAGGGAATACTAGCATTCAGTAATTTTTATGTTTTGCCTCTGTGTATTAATTTTTTGTCTCTATTAATAACATTCCTTTCGGGGAATTTTAGAAATTTATTTTACGTTATCACAAATAATTTTTTTGCTAATTTCTTATGGCTTACTTAAATCGTTCTTCTTAGGTCACACAAGATAACTAGGCTTTTCAGTATAATAAAAGGCCCTAATTTACTAAAAAGTTGTCAAGTGGATTTCGAATCTAGAAAGGCTTTTGGCAAAATCTTTCTTTATAATAACATGCTTTATGAAAACTTGAGCCTTCCCGGGGGAAGATATTTGGCAGATGGAAGACAACAGAATTTTGAAGAATGATAAAATACGGTTGACCGAAAGTAAAGTAAACATTAAAGGTTTATAAAAAGTAAAGGAGGAATAATTTATAAAAGTACTATAAACAAGATGAAGAATTTTTACTTTATTCGAACAGAAACAATTATAAATATGTATCGTAAAGATTCCTAATGAGACTTATCTTAGTTCTATCTAATAAGTTCTCTTTTGAAAATATTTATTTACGTTGCATAAAGCGCGCTCGCTCGCACACACACAAAGCTCACAAGCAAGTACGTACGTATTTGTGCTTGCACAAGAAAATTGTGCACATTGTTTCTTGATGATTCATAAAAACTGATAATTTTATATTGAGAAGGAGCTTATTTTTGTGTAATTATTAGCATTTTTGATCATGTCTCCTGCACTTTTGTTATCACTTATAACGTGTTATGCATACGGGTCGTTATGTGAGTATTTTCCTACCAGTAATGAGACTGGGGTCTGACTGTTAGGGGGCGCAGGTCAATTTGTCCAACTGCCCACGCCATTTGCGTTGACATCAATACAATAGTACGAGTAAGTCAATTAATAATCAACCTTTGTCGTTGTAATTCAATCACGGTTATCTGCTTAACAAATCCTTAATGAATGTATATTGCTTAATGTAATTTGTTCTGTGCTGCCTACAGTGAAAACATATTTAAGGAAGATTTGGTTTTTCCAGGACACTAGAGCGTTCCTTCCTGTTTGTGGAGTGGACGTCCAGTGTCGTGACAGATATATTTTAATTTATCATCCCTGTTGTTACTTGAGGTCCTCACCTATGAGTCCTGATTCGGCCTCGTTCATCTAGCATGAACCGCAGTATATTATTCTCCGGTTTTGAGATATAGCATTTCTTCTTTAAAGATATTTATAAAGTTTATTTATTTACGATTTCACGTCATTTGCTGAGCTCGAATTTTAGCATAAAAATTTTATAATTCCGTATCATTATGTAACCAATTCAGTCCAACTATTTAGGATGTGTACATATTTCAAAAGCATGTAATTTCTTCTCTCTCTCTCTCTCTCTCTCTCTCTCTCTCTCTCTCTCTCTCTCTCTCTCTCTCTCTCTCTCTCTCTCTCTCACTCCTCCATCTCTCTCAACCCTACAATTCCTCTACACACACTCTCACGCGCGCGCATGCACCACATTCCAAATATTTACTTTAAAGCTTTAACAAATATTTATTGTTTTTATAATAGGTTTATTCACTTTCTAGTTTAAGGGAACGCAACCAGTTTTGATACAGTAGAATTATTTCAGAATATTGATAGTAGGAGGCACTATTCCTCTTTCTTGAACTAAAGGTACAGATCCATTTTGCTGTAGGCTAAATAATTAATAAAGAAATATATTTTAGTTTTATTGATATGGTCATACGAGATGCTCTAGCTTAAAAGTTTGAACAACTGCCGGCATAAAGCTTTTACTGCATCGTAAGTAAAAAATCTTTCTTGTGTGTACTCACATACGCACAATTATTCTCGACATTTTTCTATGGAACGAAGTTTGTTTTCATATTATCGTACTTATTTCAAAGGCTTACAACCTTTAACTCCTTAATATTTTGTACGATTTAAAATCTTCAACACTTTGTCTGATGAAAAATGATCTACGACTTCGAAAACAACCTTTATTAAAAATATATTATGCTATCTACATTGAAAATAATTGAACATGTTCCACTAAAAATTCTACATGGTAAAACTTGAGTTTACACGCGCGCGCGCACACACACACACACAGACGTAAGTGTTACAATAGAGAAAGAATATGATTGACTCCTTCTCATACATTCAAAAGAAAATAAGTAGAAGAAATTTGTTTTCTTTGTTGATAACATTTACTTTTTCTTAATTAGTAAACGCTAGAGAATAACATATTTCATATTTTAATAACGTTTTTCAGTAACGATAATGCTGCGTTTAAACGCGGTTTGACGTTCATTCTAATTAATTTCGTCCCTTCTAAAATACCGGTATACTGTTTGACAAACAGCTTCTAGACAGTGGGATGTACAGTAGGACAAAATATAATTGATTGTTGAATGTATCACGGAGATAATGTCATCCCCGGGCTATGACATTTAGAATGATATGTAAGTATATGGCGGCACCTGGTGGCGTCAAAGGGAACCAGATCAGCTTGGATTATTCCCACACAATGTCAGCACTAACTTGGCGGGTGACACACACACACACGCACACGCACAGAATACAGGTTCGCGTTGTCTTTATTTTTATTTATGTATAGATTTGTCTCGTCATAATACAGTATTTTCAATGCACGGCTGGCTTTGATTCGGAATTTCGGAGATCTGTCATTTTTCTGCTTTAGTATTACACCTTACAGCTTATCATTCTGTTAAAGAATCGAGTCTGTGTTTTCATTCGTCTAGTACGAGCCGCATTATACTCTAACTTAGAGACGATATAGTATGACAATTTAGATACTAAGAGTAATAGAGAAGGGCGACAGAAATACAAGAGGTGAAGAATAGTGGAAATCCAACGGAGTGTAGGCGGAGTTCCAAACCTCTCTTCTGGCTCCTCACAAGTCTGTGAGATCGCTTTATGTTTATAAGTGTAGAGCGGCAATATAAGTCGTGTACAAGCCATACGCATAAAGAGAGACATATAACTTTTTTTAGTATTACACGTAACTACTGATTAATCAAATAAATAGGCCTATAGAGAAAGAAATAGAAACAGAATGGAACAATTTTAAAACTTCAATCCCTAGCAGCGAATGAAGCTCTCGAGAAACGAAATGAAAAAAGGAACAAAAAAGGCTTAGAAATATGGAACAGAAGAAGATATTAAAAACATGCAAGTAGCATATAATAACTTTCTGGCTAATAGGATCCAGCAAACTGAAGTGTTCTGTAAAGAAAAGAGAAGCATAGTAGGCTAAGGCAGATAACGTGGCAAACAAGAAGGGAAGGCTGGGAAAAGTATGTTGCAGTTATTAAAAATGATATCCACGGAAGGCAGGTGAATGCGTACAAGGTTATTAAACATATGAACGTAGCTACAATAATTGTAGGCCTAATTGGTGTGAAACAGTGGAAGCAACATCACTTGTGTTCGCTGTTTAACCACGCTATAAATTATGGAGAGCCGTTAAAACAGACCAACCAAAACGAGGGCGATAGTGTAGTGGAGGGTGAGTAGTGTTATCTTGACGGACAGGGTGAGTAGAGATGCTTTAGGACATATCAGCCATTGGTACTGATGGAATAAATATGGAACTCATTAAATATGCTACTGTCGTTATTTAATTTTAATTTTTCAAAATGCTTTTGCTGCACTTGCTAAATATATGCTTTTCATATATTGGGCGTGGTCAACGGCTAAGGTTAGATCCCTTTTTATAAAAGGTGGACGAAGAGATGTGAATAATCACAGGTGGATAAGTCTTCATAATAATGGTTACAAGATATGTGCTAAGGCAATAGCAACCAGAATGCAAGCAGTTACTGAAGTGTTAATTCAAGAAGAACAGAATGGTATCCGCAAGGAAAGATCATGCAGCAGTTAGTTGAGAAAAGTCGGAAGCAAAAATTGGAAACACATATCCTATAGCTTTCACTAATTATACGTATAACAGCTTTTGATAGAGTGTTGTGATACTGAATATGGGAGATATTAGACAAGAGAGGTTTTTCCAGTCATATTATTCAAGTTGTGAAGAGACTGTACAGACACACCGCTATAGTTTTAAGTTCTAACATGGATGAAGTCACGGGACAGATAGGCCTGTATAGGCTATATTAATCAAGTAAGACGAAGTTGTATATTATCAGTGTTCTGTAATCTATATATAGTCGACGCGCTTAAGAGACGGAAGACAAAAGCGCCAAAAGGCACACAACTTCACAGACACCAAAGTCTTAATACTTATTCGCCGATGATCAGACTTTAATAGCTAGCTCAGAAGATGATCTGGAAAGAGCATTCACCATCTGAACATCTTAGTAAGAGAATACAATTGTAAAATTTTCACAACAAAAACAGATGTAATGACTTCTTTGGAGCTAAGAACATAATCCGGTCAAAGGTACACCTAGAAGCCATCACGCTGGATTAGGTCACATATTTTATACATCTTGAGTGTCATCTTGACATAACTTATGGACATAATAAAAAATTGACACCAAGCTAGCAAACTTTTCAAGAATCTGCGGTATAATAAAAAGTTTGCAGACAGTGCAGAAAAGAAATTTCAATGAAACTATGTGTAAAATAATGTCACTGTCGTAGAGCATGGGTGCTTAGCAAGAAAGATAAAATACAAGGTGCCCAGATGACGAAGTTTTTTGAGCCTGATAAAATATACGAGACTTCACATGATGAGGAATGCACTAATAATAAGCGAACTAAACATCTTTTTACCAAACGAAAAATTAAACAAACAGACTTCAATGGAAAGAGCATGTCGTCGTATGGAAGAGTGCGGATTACCGAGATTAGCCTCGAAAACGGGATATAGGACGCCCGAGCCAAAGATTGTCCGTGGAACCGGTACATGTTGCAGGTCTAATCCGAGACAGAGATGATGATATGTAACTACCTTCTTCTTCTGTTGCTAGTTCGGTGCCAGACATAAGCACTTTCT
This sequence comes from Magicicada septendecula, assembly GCA_034769895.1. Taxonomy (NCBI): domain Eukaryota; kingdom Metazoa; phylum Arthropoda; class Insecta; order Hemiptera; family Cicadidae; genus Magicicada; species Magicicada septendecula. The sequence goes on along the minus strand of CM068369.1, from coordinate 63,430,692 downwards.
TCTCTTTCAGTACCAGATGTAAGTATTTTGATATGGGCCTAGACTTCTCAGACGGGACAAGCCTGCTGCTTATACCGTATCTGTTATTCTGATATTTCCTGGCAGGAGGGTCGCGTATCGCAGATACCCACCTAACCTAAGTCGTAGATGTACGGACCTAAGTCTGAAGGGACGGCAGCCGCTTGACACAAGAGATATCACTATATGTTAAATTAACAATAATTAAGGACTGTTGTTACAGAAAAATGTATTTTTTGAGAAAAACTGTTTGTGTTTGTGTGCTAATACTGCGCTGAGTCAACTACAAGTGAAGGAAAAGTTAAATACAAGGAAAGAGAAACGGAGAAGCAGAGAGAGAAGAATAAATGTCTAATCACTTTGGATTTTCCGTAGGATGTAAGCCTGAATGCACGAATAAAATAAACAACGGAATTTTACACTAGGCCTATGAGAAGCAGAAAGATCAATGAATTTATCATAGTAAACAGTGTTAATTAACCAATCGAAAACGTAAACATATCAAATTAATACTATTTTTAGCACAAATCTCTCTCTCTCGCGCGCGTGTGTGTGTGTGTGAAACTATTGCTGCTGTCACTATACTACTACTACTACTACTACTACTACTACTACTACTACTACTACTACTACTACTACTACTACTACTCCTGGTGTCACTCAAAACCGGAGTCGGTTTTTGCCTAGCCAATCAGCCTCTTGTACTCTTGTGTCAAAGACACTGTCATCTTTGATTCCGTCTCCGCTGTATCATTCTTCACGTGATCATTTCACCTAAGCGTTGGTCTTCCTCTAGGTCTGGCTCCCCGTGTTTTGATCCTCTAAATTTCTTTTAATCTTTTTCCGGTACTTGCTCATATCAATCCCCCCCCAAACTCAGTCTCCTGCTCTTTGCTAACGCGTCAATATCTTAGTCTTTGTTTAATCCTCTTAACTCTGTCTTCCTTTCTCCTTCATACTTCTACCTTTTTCATCGGTGTAAAAATTTTTCTTGAGATGTGGTTCTCAAAACAGCCAATTTTCTTTCATTCTTTTTGGATTGGATCCACGCCTCGCTGTACATAAAACAGGTTGAATAACCTGTTTTTATATTCTTAATTTTGTGGCATATGATAGAAACTTGGAACTTACGAGCCTGCTACAGGGGCAGAGGACTTTGTTGCCACTTTTAAATCTCTGTGCAACTTCTAAGTTCTCATCATTTTTGTTGGTGACAGTAATACTTGAATTCGTTTATTACTCCGAATGGTTAGTGCTTCGTTAGAATTCTGTCATTCTCATTCCGGACCACTTATTGACCAAAATTTATTACTTTGGTCTTCTCTTCACTGACTTTTAGTCGTATATTACTGTTCTGAGGAATGTCTCTACTACTTCTTCTACGTCTTCCAGTTTCTCAGTCATCAACACCACGCTGTCAGCGAAAACAAGAATAGTCTATGTGTACATACCAACTAATGAGTAGCCTACATGTAAGCCTATTTGTCTATAACCCATACTTACCGGAAGGCTTTCTTCAAAGCATATTAAGTAGCAAGAGAAAAAGGTTATCTTCTGTCTACTACTGTATGTATGTATATATGTAACACTTTGGGATCACAATAATGATAGCCTTGTCCCATTCCACTTCTTAGAGAGGTAGGACATAGAGAACAACACGACCAAGAATAACATATTTGAACAAAATAATACATGTACAAACGTGTGAGTGTGTGTGGGTGGGTGTGTGAGGAGGAAGAATGTTCCGCATGCACGTGCTTACTACTTGTTCAGAAATAGTGAACAGGAGGAACAGGAGAATGATAGGAAAACTGCGGACTTCACAGAGAGAAGCACTGAATGGGTTGTAGCAGTAAAAAAAAAGAGAGAGATACGAGAAAACGGTGAAACGGACGTTCAATCGAATTAGACACAGAATATGGTTTGTGGAGTTAACGTAATAAATTGGAGACGAGCACACAAGAAATTTGGCTAGAGATAAAATGGCAGATAATCACGAAGCTTACTAGACTGGAGACAAAACTGTGTAAATAGACGACGGTGGCGCTTTGCAAACACGCAGGAACGACTGGAAAAGAAGTGCGATACACGAAACCGTGAGAATTTACTGAACAGTGTTAACTGGGCAGTCAAGTGCTGCTGATATGGTAGGCTATGTGCGCATATCCAAGCTACTGTACGCGCATGTCTCTGCATGTTGTGTTTTGAGTGCTGGCGGTTTTCCGAATGGTGACTCCTGCTGAGATAATAGGCTATGTGCGCATGTCTCTGCATGTTGTGTTTTGAGTGCTGGCGGTTGTCCGAATTGTGACTCCTGCTGAGATGATACGTGCGCATATCCAAGCTACTGTACGCGCATGTCTCTGCATGTTATGTTTTGAGTGCTGGCGGTTGTCCGAATTGTGACTCCTGCTGAGATGATACGTGCGCATATCCAAGCTACTGTACGCGCATGTCTCTGCATGTTGTGTTTTGAGTGCTGGCGGTTTTCCGAATGGTGACTCCTGCTGAGATAATAGGCTATGTGCGCATATCCAAGCTACTGTACGCGCATGTCTCTGCATGTTGTGTTTTGAGTGCTGGCGGTTGTCCGAATTGTGACTCCTGCTGAGATGATAGGCTATGTGCGCATATCCAAGCTACTGTACGCTCATGTCTCTGCATGTTGTGTTTTGAGTGCTGAATTGTCCGAATTGTGACTCCTGCTGAGATGATACGTGCGCATATCCAAGCTACTGTACGCGCATGTCTCTGCATGTTATGTTTTGAGTGCTGGCGGTTGCCCGAATTGTGACTCCTGCTGAGATGATACGTGCGAATATCCAAGCTACTGTACGCGTTTGTCTCTGCATGTTGTGTTTTGAGTGCTGGCGGTTGTCCGAATTGTGACTCCTGCTGAGATGATACGTGCGCATATCCAAGCTACTGTACGCGCATGTCTCTGCATGTTGTGTTTTGAGTGCTGGCGGTTGTCCGAATTGTGACTCCTGCTGAGATGATACGTGCGCATATCCAAGCTACTGTACGCGCATGTCTCTGCATGTTGTGTTTTGAGTGCTGGCGGTTGTCCGAATTGTGACTCCTGCTGAGATGATACGTGCGCATATCCAAGCTACTGTACGCGCATGTCTCTGCATGTTGTGTTTTGAGTGCTGGCGGTTGTCCGAATTGTGACTCCTGCTGAGATGATACGTGCGCATATCCAAGCTACTGTACGCGCATGTCTCTGCATGTTATGTTTTGAGTGCTGGCGGTTGTCCGAATTGTGACTCCTACTGAGATGATACGTGCGCATATCCAAGCTACTGTACGCGCATGTCTCTGCATGTTGTGTTTTGAGTGCTGGCGGTTGTCCGAATTGTGACTCCTGCTGAGATGATACGTGGGCATATCCAAGCTACTGTACGCGCATGTCTCTGCATGTTGTGTTTTGAGTGCTGGCGGTTGTCCGAATTGTGACTCCTGCTGAGATGATACGTGCGCATATCCAAGCTACTGTACGCGCATGTCTCTGCATGTTGCGTTTTGAGTGCTGGCGGTTGTCCGAATTGTGACTCCTGCTGAGATGATACGTGCGCATATCCAAGCTACTGTACGCGCATGTCTCTGCATGTTGTGTTTTGAGTGCTGGCGGTTGTCCGAATTGTGACTCCTGCTGAGATGATACGTGCGCATATCCAAGCTACTGTACGCGCATGTCTCTGCATGTTGTGTTTTGAGTGCTGGCGGTTGTCCGAATTGTGACTCCTGCTGAGATGATACGTGCGCATATCCAAGCTACTGTACGCGCATGTCTCTGCATGTTGTGTTTTGAGTGCTGGCGGTTGTCCGAATTGTGACTCCTGCTGAGATGATACGTGCGCATATCCAAGCTACTGTACGCTCATGTCTCTGCATGTTGTGTTTTGAGTGCTGGCGGTTGTCCGAATTGTGACTCCTGCTGAGATGATACGTGCGCATATCCAAGCTACTGTACGCGCATGTCTCTGCATGTTGTGTTTTGAGTGCTGGCGGTTGTCCGAATTGTGACTCCTGCTGAGATGATACGTGCGCATATCCAAGCTACTGTACGCGCATGTCTCTGCATGTTGTGTTTTGAGTGCTGGCGGTTGTCCGAATTGTGACTCCTGCTGAGATGATACGTGCGCATATCCAAGCTACTGTACGCTCATGTCTCTGCATGTTGTGTTTTGAGTGCTGGCGGTTGTCCGAATTGTGACTCCTGCTGAGATGATACGTGCGCATATCCAAGCTACTGTACGCGCATGTCTCTGCATGTTGTGTTTTGAGTGCTGGCGGTTGTCCGAATTGTGACTCCTGCTGAGATGATACGTGCGCATATCCAAGCTACTGTACGCGCATGTCTCTGCATGTTGTGTTTTGAGTGCTGGCGGTTGTCCGAATTGTGACTCCTGCTGAGATGATACGTGCGCATATCCAAGCTACTGTACGCGCATGTCTCTGCATGTTGTGTTTTGAGTGCTGGCGGTTGTCCGAATTGTGACTCCTGCTGAGATGATACGTGCGCATATCCAAGCTACTGTACGCGCATGTCTCTGCATGTTATGTTTTGAGTGCTGGCGGTTGTCCGAATTGTGACTCCTGCTGAGATGATACGTGCGCATATCCAAGCTACTGTACGCGCATGTCTCTGCATGTTGTGTTTTGAGTGCTGGCGGTTGTCCGAATTGTGACTCCTGCTGAGATGATACGTGCGCATATCCAAGCTACTGTACGCGCATGTCTCTGCATGTTGTGTTTTGAGTGCTGGCGGTTGTCCGAATTGTGACTCCTGCTGAGATGATACGTGCGCATATCCAAGCTACTGTACGCGCATGTCTCTGCATGTTATGTTTTGAGTGCTGGCGGTTGTCCGAATTGTGACTCCTGCTGAGATGATACGTGCGCATATCCAAGCTACTGTACGCGCATATCCAAGCTACTGTACGCGCATGTCTCTGCATGTTGCGTTTTGAGTGCTGGCGGTTGTCCGAATTGTGACTCCTGCTGAGATGATACGTGCGCATATCCAAGCTACTGTACGCGCATGTCTCTGCATGTTATGTTTTGAGTGCTGGCGGTTGTCCGAATTGTGACTCCTGCTGAGATGATACGTGCGCATATCCAAGCTACTGTACGCGCATGTCTCTGCATGTTATGTTTTGAGTGCTGGCGGTTGTCCGAATTGTGACTCCTGCTGAGATGATACGTGCGCATATCCAAGCTACTGTACGCGCATGTCTCTGCATGTTGTGTTTTGAGTGCTGGCGGTTGTCCGAATTGTGACTCCTGCTGAGATGATACGTGCGCATATCCAAGCTACTGTACGCGCATGTCTCTGCATGTTGTGTTTTGAGTGCTGGCGGTTGTCCGAATTGTGACTCCTGCTGAGATGATACGTGCGCATATCCAAGCTACTGTACGCGCATGTCTCTGCATGTTGTGTTTTGAGTGCTGGCGGTTGTCCGAATTGTGACTCCTGCTGAGATGATACGTGCGCATATCCAAGCTACTGTACGCGCATGTCTCTGCATGTTATGTTTTGAGTGCTGGCGGTTGTCCGAATTGTGACTCCTGCTGAGATGATACGTGCGCATATCCAAGCTACTGTACGCGCATGTCTCTGCATGTTATGTTTTGAGTGCTGGCGGTTTTCCGAATTGTGACTCCTGCTGAGATGATACGTGCGCATATCCAAGCTACTGTACGCGCATGTCTCTGCATGTTATGTTTTGAGTGCTGGCGGTTGTCCGAATTGTGACTCCTGCTGAGATGATACGTGCGCATATCCAAGCTACTGTACGCGCATGTCTCTGCATGTTATGTTTTGAGTGCTGGCGGTTGTCCGAATTGTGACTCCACTTTTCTTCTTCATGTTTTTATGTCTACGTTTCGACTTTACTCTTGTGCCTCCCATACGGAAGTGTGTCAATTTTGATGGTGGCGTGCGCGGAAGTCGATTAGAAGCGCGTGGTGCCCTATGCTGCCATCAGACTGGTCATATATATATTAAAATACATACCCTCTAAAATTGCATGGTGTTTCTTCAGCTACGTTGCAAAACAAATACTGATTGCTATGTTCCTCTAGTTTACTGATTATTCTGCAAGGCGAAAGTGTAGCACACGATCAGGAAGTTAGACGCCAAAACACCCTTTGTATGACGGAGGGATGATCTGGTAAAATACTGTGAACCCGACAAGGATAGAAACGGACTCAATGGAGAAGTAACTGGAAAAACGTTGGCTGAGCTGATGGCTAATGATGTGATGAAATTAATATAAAAGACGGCCAAAAGAAAGTTGTACTTTACAAAATAATAGCTTTGAGCCTATAGGCCTAATTGTTTTACCTTTACTTTAATTATTTTAGCTGTCCTTGTTTTGTAAAACAACTGCCGGAGTGTTAGTAGGGGCGGATTAGAAGCAAGTGGTGCCCTATGCTGTCATCAGAGTGTTCCCCCCCCCCCGATTAAAAATACAACCTTTCATCCATTATTTACACTGAAAAATGGCATACACAATTTCGATAGTTAACAATTATTTTATTAACGTCTCAAATTACAACAAATATTTACCTACATAGTGATTACAGTGAGCATAGTAGTACTTAAGCTTAGAGAATACTAATCGATCAATGTTTTCTTGATTTTGTCTTAACGAAGTCTTGTATAATTTCTTCTAAGTCGAGCGATTCGAGTATCCCGTTTTCATTTAGAAACCTTGATAACAAAGATAATCTCTCAACTCCCATCGTTGAACTCAACGTACCTTTAATGCGTTTTAATACAGAAAATAATCTTCAGATTCGCAGTTAGCTAATGTAATCATAAAAAACAGACGATAAGCAATGTATATATTTGGAAATACATCAATCATTTTACCATCAATAATCCAGATTAATACTTTGAGCGGACAAACTGTAGTATCATGGAATCTATCATCTTCGTTCAAACGATTTGAAAAAAACTTCTTTCTTGCAATGTTACTCGTGGCAAAAAGTGTTTCAATTCTAAGAAGATTGTTATTCAAATCGTTAGAGTAAACTTCAGTAAGAGCTTTATCTTGACTTTCCAACTTGACACTCTCTATTGTTAATAACAGCGTAAGAAAATCCAACAATTGCGTAATGTGATCATAAGCTTTGCTTCGCTTATTGGATGGTGCTCTCTCTGACAGCTTGGGCCCTGGTGTCCGGTGCTGCACATACGTCTTCACAAAGCACAGGGAAGCTGTTGGGCTACGTTCCTAATGAGATGACGAAGCTCTTGCCTCACCTGATTCTCTATAAAAATCTTAATCTACCCTCCGTGCCTATCTAAGAATCTGTTGTTATCTCTGTTTAACGACATAGGCCTACTCTAATCTGACCAGGATTCTTTACAGCCTAGGAAGTCCTCGTTTGTTCTGCTTAATTTTTTAATGTTAGGGTATATAACTAACCCTTTCTAATTACTTATTTATTCTGTGTAATTATTGTTTGGTTTTGGATCCCATTCGTTTGAATTTTGAAACGTTTTTTATAATTAAATTTTTTAAGTTTTATTTTAGGTTAGGTTGAGTCCTTAAATTCCTAGGTGGAACATAGGGCCTCGACGAAATTTCTCCAGCGTGTTCTGTCCATTGCCAGGGCACTTCACCTCCCTCCATGTCTTGTTGACACCAGCCAGCTCTCCTTCCACAGTCCTCCTCCAGGTGTTCCTCGGTCTTCCACGTCTGCGGCTACCTTGCGGATTCTAATTCAGTGCCTGTCTAGCGATATTTTCTAGTGGTCTTCTCAGGGTGTAACCGATCCACCTCCATTTTCGTCTCTTTATCTGTAGTTGGATGGGACTCTGTATTGTCGCCTTCCATAGATCTCTGTTCGAGATGTTCTTGGGTCACCAAATTCTCATTATGTACCTCAGGCAACGATTTATGAAAGTCTGTAACCTTGTGGTAATGTCATTTGTCACTTTCCAGGTCTCACATCCATACAGCAACACCGATTTGACGTTTGAGTCAAATATTCTGAGTTTTGTCTTCCTGCGTATATGGGGTGATCTCCATACGGGTCGTAACTGTGCAAATGAGTTTTATTTTAGTATGAATTATTTAATATTATAATTTATTATTTCGTGGAAATTTATTTTTATTTCTATAATTTACAGTATATATTTATGGAATGGTGACAAACGGTGACAGCAGTGATACAAAAGATGTTATCAATTATATGATATCAGCTTCCTAAAAGATACCAATGTTGGTCGGCGTAAAGAAATCGTACCTACATCGTAACTGTGATGTATTGTCTTGAAACCCTTTGACAGAGGTCTTGCAACATTCGTCACATTTTGTAACGTTTCATTGAAGTACGGCAGTAATTGTGTGTTTAGCTGGATTATTATTTCTTCCCAACAACTGTCTTCTTGTTAAGAAACTTTCTAATTGACCAGTGTAGAAATAAGATACGAAATGTTTTATGCCGGATGTGGTTGCCAAACAGTCGTGAGTCAGTCCTTCCGTACCTTGTCATGATAAACGTCTGACTCAAGTGGAGTGACGTAAAGAATAATAGATTGATTATTATTCACAGAAGTAGAACGCATCTCATGTTACTAGTCACTGAGAACACGATCACAACTAGAGAAGGAAGTGAGAGTGCAGACGTTAGGATTCTTGCAGTGTCACCATTGTTGACAACGCTTAAGTCAAACATTATGACTCAGTTTTGCAATAACTTTACAGTACTAATGAAAATGTAAACCCTATGAGATGAGTATCTAATCGTGTTTAATAACTGACAATTGCAGTGGGTGTAATTAAGTCAACATTCAGTTCATGTGGAGAGGTCAATACGGTTAACATGGCAGTCAATAATGAAAGTTTGTATATAAAAAACAATATTTCGTATTTTATTACGAGAATAACAAATTTTTTTCAAGAATAGACTTTTTATTATATTGTGAACTACAATGTTTGAATAGTATTCAACTATCATCAACAGAGGTACAAAATATATATTAGGCCTATTATGTATATCTGATGATGACAGTTGAATACTATTGAAACATTGTAATTCACAAAATAATAAAAAGTATATTCTTGTAAAAACGTTTGTTATTATTAATAATAATATAATAAATAGAAATACAAAAATACTGAGCATATATGAATTTATTACAAGAATATATTTTTTCAATAATTTGTATTTTACACTGTTCCGACATTCTTCTTTATTGTCATATTGAGAAATATATTTAATAGAAATAAAAAAATATATATTTCTGAAGATAAATATTAATGTTTCATTCGAAGCAGTTTAAAAACGAATTAATAAAAAATATAGGGTAGACCTATATTCTTGTAAAATAATACAAAATATTATTTATTGTGAATTTGTTTAATAACAAGAATAAGTGTGAGAATTATCTTATGTATACAATTTCTGATATCACAGTAAAGAAACCTGGCGAAACAGTGTTAAAACAAATTAATGAAAATAAACAAATATCTTCAAGTAAAAAATAAAAAAATATTTATTATTATTACCCATTATAACAAGGACAGCCCACAAAATATAACACACACACACACACACACACACACACACACACACACACACACAAGACAAAGCCAAACTTTGGGAAATGATTCTACTCATTAACCTGAAGAAAATGCCCAATAAACCAGTGATGGCCCCCCCTAAGCTTCATGACTCACTACCTAAAGTTGATGAAGACCCCCCAAGGAAAGGTATTTAAAATTAAAAGAAAATGTCATTGTAATAAGCATTTTATTATAAATAAACTGAAGCTAAAAATAATACAGTTTGCAAATAACTCCTCATTTAAAATTAAACAAATAAAAAATCTAATGAAATAATACATGTAAGACAATATTTCAAAGCAAAGAACAAAGTATCAAAAAAGCGTATTGTAAAGAAGAAGAAATGAAAAGAAAATCATTGTTTGATAAAGCCTTAGGCCTATGCTATGATTGCTTGCATTCTTCACTAACAAACCATGAACTTTTATAAACACTCAATATTTTATTGCAACGTTGTTATAATTTTTCATACTATTTTATTTTTTTATAACGGATCTTTACAGCTGTCGCCGTTTCTCCGTCCCCAACTTCCATTGTAACCTATCGTAGCATGTAAGTTCTTCTAAATTTCTTGCAACCATTGCTTCCGCTACGTCATCTCGCCAACTCCTCCGTGGACGTCCTCTTTTCCTCCTCACCGGTGGTATCCATTCCAATATTTTGCGGGGCCATCTGTCATCTTCCAATCTCTTCACATGCCCAAACCAAGTCAATTGTCTCATTTCTAACCCTGTCTAATTTTGATCTTCTACAACTCCTCCTGAAGAAGTCCATTTCCGCTGCCATCAGTTTTTTTCTTATTTACGTTTGAAACGTTCCAAACTTCTGCTCCATAAAGGATTACACTTCGCACCATGCTATTATATATATGTTTCTTTGTATTTCTGGTTATACTTCTTTCCCATAGAAGCGAATTCAGCGTTCTTATAACAGTTCGCCCCTTGTTAACACGTTCTTCAATTTCATGTTTGCTGCTTCCCTGTTTGTTGAAAATAACGCCTAAGTATTTACGTTTTTCAACACCTCTTATCCTGTCCACATCCAATTTTAAGTCCTTAACTTCTTCATTGCCCATTATCAGGTACTCACATTTTGCCATGTTCATCGTTAAACCAGCTGCGTCATATTCATTTTTCATACTTTCCCAATGTTTTTTGTTACCCCCCCCACAAACAGTTCAATGACGACCCCCCCGTGACACCCCTGAATAAACAAATACTAAAAAATGCTTCGTTTTTATTTATGTATGTATGTGTTTTTTTTTAATTTTTACTGCTGAATGAAATTAGATGTGGAGTTAACATTTGATATACAGAGTAAGTGTAGTGTACTATTTTTTATAAATATTAAACAAACCAAAGTGTTATCATGAAAAATGTTTTTAAATGGCGGTTGATTAAACTTTTAATTCTAAATTGCACAAAAATCAGTACTTATGACAAAACATATGTTGTTATATAAAAAATTAGCCACGTCATTCTTAATCTATTGACACCTTGTTATGTAATTTGCATAAAAATAACCAAGATATTACATATTTTGTAAAAACAAAAACAGGCCGAAAAGTAACTACAAGGAAATGTTTTCTGACTTGTTTCAGATTTACTGATCACTTTGCATAAGGGACAAGAATTCAGTACTCTTAGATGGTTGTAGAGGATCAGGGTCCAGTTGCTATAAATGGACCTCGTATCCACACGTTGTAGGCCTACAACTTTATTTGATGTAACTTGGCTGTGATTATTCTGTTAGTATTACCTCTTCTACCCGTCACATCCAAAACTTTATAAAAATCAACAGTCAGTAAATACAGAATAGGTTACTGAATTTACATAAAAATAATAATGTTATGTATAGAGAAATATATTAACGCATTGTCAATGTTATAAACATTCAGTCTGATAAGAATGAAATACAATTCGCTACTCGTTCGATATAATAATAACTTAATCTAATCCTGAAACCAAATAAGGATGTAAAAGAAGTGAAAATTATAAAGGCAGCATATATTCATAGTCAGTTAACAGTATACGTACATCCAATATAGTATACATCCAATGTAAATTCATGTAGAATATAGAGTAGACAAGAATAATCATGAATATTGTTACGATACCAAAAGCAGCCCAATACAAGGGAAGATATACCATAGAATATAAAGTAAAAAGCATGCGGCTAAAGATAGATAAAAGAAGAAGAATTAACAATTTTAAATAAATAGCACTAGAATGACTGTAACGTATACGAGACAAATGACTATGACCCAACCCAAATGATTGGCCAAATGACAAATTATATGAAATAAAGCCATGAAATAACAAACTAAGAAAAGTAAATATAATTAAATGTACCATTGAAAGTAGAAAGTACAAACCAAAAGAAAATGTTGTAATATTAGCTAAATAAGGATAGAATAATGATGAAATAAACAAATAATAAAATATCCAAACAATGATACATAAAATTATAATAACAAAAATGAAATATAATAGAAATAGACTAATAATCAAAATAGTCATAGACCAAAGTGAACCAAGAGTGCATGATATGGATAGGGAGTGAATTACAAATAAACATTAAGTAATAAACACTCTGTGATAAGGGTGATAACACCAATGTGATTAATATAAAGAAACAAAATAAAAATGTATAACACTATTGACACTAAGTTCAGTGAAACAGTACAAGTGCAGGTGTAACCCAAAATATAAAACAACAAATATGAGCAAGAACTCATATAAAAGTGAGAGTGCGGAAGGAAAGTGAATAATTAAAATTAAAACACAAAATCTGTATATAGACACCAAAATAAGTGATCAACACTAGAGTTTAGTGGTGAAAAAGGACCAAAAACAGTAGTAAATAAGATATTATTATTATTATTATTATATTACATTATAAGAATTAGTAGTAGCATTATATTATATTATTATTTAGGATAAGAATCCATTAATATTATCAAAGATATTCTTGTTAGCAGTTAGAATTAATAGTTAAAGGGCTAGACCAAACTTTAAACCAATAATATGGGATAAAAGAAAAGTAGGCCTAAAAAAGAAATGAATGTTACAATACTAAAATTATATAGTAAATGTTTGGAAGTATTAGTATGACGTCACAAAGAAACGCAGAGAAGATAATAGTAATATTATAGAAATGTGCAAATGTTATAATTGTTGAAATAGTCTTAAGAGTAAATTGTATTATGTTGAATGGTGATGAAGCCTAATAAACAGTTAATGTTAAAGTTATAAATTTAGTTATAAAAGGAATTAAAATGTCGGAGAAGCAGTAATATTCATATATTAAGGAATGTAAATCCGTAATCAGTGTAAACTAGCTAAAACAAAACAATAAGAAACTAGTAATAAGAGTAAACTTAAAGTTTAAACAATGTCAAAAGGATAGGCAAAGTTAGGCCTAAAACTATGTGAACAAAAATTGTAAAATATAAACAAATAACAGTACACAGTGAGGGAAAAGATAAGCAAACATAAAATAACAAACCAAGGAACAATACAAACCCAAAATAAGTGCAAAAAACAACATAATAAACAAAATAAGTAAAAAGAACAAAAATAGCCCAATGTTAAAACAACCCAGAGATAATAGAACATTATTATGTTTGATGTCAAATTAATCTACATCAGAAAAGCTATTCAATGATAATAATAAAAATCATATTGATAATAATACAAGGAAATTATCCTAATTAGAAAATATTTATTCATTATGGGCAAAAAACCCAAGCCATATATAACAATGAGTACAAAATTCTTTCAACCAATGGAAGTAGGAGACAGGCTAGCATGAAAACACAACATTATTAGAAAAAAGCGTTACAAACGAATTAAAAGTCCATTTTTAGCATCAGAAGAGGGCGGATGACAAAATAGTCGCTCCATAAAAATTAGAAAATAAACCAACCAGATGAATTAAAACTAATAATACTAAATGGAAAAGAGAAAACAAAATTAACAGAACCTATTAGCAAGATCCATCAAATTTAATTGAGAATGACAGAAAATAAAACCAATATAAATTAATGAAATAAGAAAAGGACGACCTGAACACCAGAACTTATGAAAATAATCCATCAAACATCGATGAAGTTGTAATGTATAACATTTAATTCATTTACTACACCCACAAGACTGAGCACAACACTTCAAAATAAATGCACAATATCCAAAACTTGGTTCAAAGACTAAAAACACTGAATAACTATTAAAATATGCAATAATCATTATTAAAAGATTATTCAAATTAATTATTAACACTTTGGGAAATAAGAAAACATTTGTTCACGAAATCTAACTTAACCTATAGTTGTAAATTGAACTCACTATTGTTCTAAATACTAAGAAAATTGTTGTAAAGAAGAATCATAATATTTAATTAACTTGATGTGAAGGATTGTACTTTAAAAAATCATTTTGTTATCTTTTTGCCGTAATCAAAAGAACTCTTAGACTGATCACACGTTTGTATAATATAAATTCGACATTACAGCGTTGTCAGCCATTGACCCAAACCAACATAGCCAACCGCTGAGTTGTAATTTCTTTAAAGCCGGAGCAGAAAGTTATGTATTTTTATAATTCCATGTCTTAGTAACTATTAAAAGCAGAACCGATAATTAATAAACCAATACTCAAAAGTAATACCTGTTCATTATTTCAATTAATAATATTTATGTGTTTATTTCATCGTGAAAATTTTCTACCAGAATTACAGGTTGGTAAGACTGTCGCGAGAGAGCGAATTTTGAATTTAGCTGACACCAAGCAACGAGAGATACGGTTACCTCAAGAGAAAGAAATACAATTTTTTTAATTGTTTTGAATTAAACAATTTGGCGCCTATAATCGGGAAAATAAAAACTACGTGGGAACAGGTAAACAGGTATTGGCGAGGTCACAAAAACGACGAGTATCGGGAAAGCTACGAGGTTACAGACATCGTAATAAATAACACGATCGGAGTCGAATAAACGAGAGTACGACTCGAGCTAGTTGTTATAATATGTTTCTTACAGAATTTGGATAGCCGTTTGACGTTACTTAAATTAAACCGCATTTGTTAGCCCTATAGGAATGACATGGAGGATCGCTTTAATTAGGTCAGATGCTGGGATGCATGTTCACACTATTTCGTTTTAATTTTGGTTTGGAACGGGTTAATATAGAAGTACCGTATTTTGAAACTAGAAATCTAGACCGCCATCTGAAGGAGACGTAATGAAGGAATTAATGGGATTCTGAATAAATGTGGTTCGTTTATCGCGACCAATGGATCAGAAAGAAAAGTGTACATTGTCCATATGTGTACCATACAGCTATACAGCTACATTGGACGCTAAACCTCTGGGAACTGAGAAAAGAGCTAACACTATTAATGTAATAAGTGTATAAATTTTAT
Source organism: Magicicada septendecula (assembly GCA_034769895.1). Classification (NCBI taxonomy): domain Eukaryota; kingdom Metazoa; phylum Arthropoda; class Insecta; order Hemiptera; family Cicadidae; genus Magicicada; species Magicicada septendecula. The sequence continues at coordinate 63,415,666 of CM068369.1, read as the reverse complement.
TTAAAATAAAAGTTTATGTTTATTAATTTATAATTTAATAAAAATATATTTAAACAAATTTTCAGAAGTATTCATAAATAATGACAAGAATATGTAGGCTTATACTTTTCCAAAGGAATTTGTTCTTCCTTTCACGTATTTTGCAACCAATTTATACCGTATAAATAAATACCTAGTACCGATCTGTCTGTCTGTCTGTCTGTCTGTCTGTCTGTCTCTCTCTCTCTCTCTCTCTCTCTCTCTCTCTCTCTCTCTCTCTCTCTCTCTCTCTCTCTCTCTCTCTCTCTCTATCTCTACCTATCTATCTGTTTATCTATCTATCTATCTATCTATCTTCTCTCCTTCTCTCTCTCTCTCTCTCTACCTATCTATCTGTTTATCTATCTATGTATCTTCTCTCCTTCTCTCCTTCTCTCTCTCTCTCTCTCTCTCTCTCTCTCTCTCTCTCTCTCTCTCTCTCTACCTTTCACCCACCTAAGCCCTATACTACAGCCATGAAGAAATCCGGAGATCTTGCTTTCTCACTCCTTGCCTATTGTCTCTTTTTCCTCTAGCCGGTCATCTTCAATTCCTTCCATACGTGTTCCCAGGCGTGTGAAACTTTTTATCACTTCAATTGCCCAAGCTCCGATTTTACAATTTTCCACAGTTTCTCTTGCGTCTTATGCACTGGTTTTCATAATAGAACTTTTTGTTAATTTCTTTTCAGCTTATTTGTAGGCTATCTCTGTCTCTCCATGGTTTGAGACTTCTCTACGAGAACCGTAATACTCGGGGCAATCATAAGGATATCATCCGCATTTGGTCGTGCCGATTTACGTCCACGAGAAGCCGGGACAGTAGTTAAAAATTCCTTTCCTCCAGGTCACATCTTGCAACCTTAGACTACTACAAAGGGCACTGGTAATAATTCAAGTGCTCTCTATGGAACTAGTGTATTAAAAGTAAGAAATCGACCCTCGTGTTAGTGGCGTAGTCTAAGCATACGGGATTGCACACACAGGGGGGACAAACGGGGCAGGACTCCCCCCCCCCCAGAGGGTCGAATAAAGGGTTGACGAATTTTGTTACTCTCTTAATTTTTTAGAATATTTTATTATTTTTTTACCTGTGTACGCTAATAAGTTATAGTAGTCATCATCATCTTCACGGATTAAACCAAAAATGGTTTGTTCCGGTCTCAAATAGGAAAATATTAGAGCTAGTCACTCCAGCGCTACCTCGGACGTCCCACACCTCTCCGTCCCCTCGGCTTATAGTTCCAGAGTTGTTTGGGGATGCGGCAGTCATCCATTCGGCAAAGATGTTCCCACTAATTCAGCTGATACTGGGCGATCCTGTCGAGTATACTCATAATATTCAGTTCCTGCCGTATATCCGTGTTTCTTCTATGATCATGGAGAGTATACCCTGCCACGTGTCTGAGAAATCTCATTTCAGACGCTTGGATGCGACTGGCCTGGCCTTTCGTTAAAGTCCAATTCTCAAACCCATAAAGAAGTGTAGGAAGAGCCATCACCTTGTAGAATTGCTAATATAGTAGTAACTCCCAAATATACAAACAGGTTTATTACTCAGCGTATACGCCTATGTTTGAAATGTAAAATACTATATAGGAAAATCAAGTCAGTATAGTAATGTTTTCAGAAAATCAAGCCTTCTAAACAATGTTTCATTAATGCTTATTTTTATTGTGCTATTGCCGTTCTCCTTAATTGGATTGATTTCAGGGTGTTATCACACTTTTTAAACCAATTCAAAGATAGTAATATTAATTAATCTTAACTTGTTTCTTTTTTTTTGTATTATGAAACCGACTCGATCGGATCGGAACCCCTCCCCAAGGCCGAATAATTCTAGATACCCCACTGTGTACACATACAATGTTATTAAGGTTTTTAAAATTACAGTAGACGGAAGGCTTTCTTTAACAGCGCAGTAATACACAAACCAGTAGGCCTATGCTACGATAAAGAGAGAACGTGTGTTCAGTTGGTGAGGGACGAAGGTCGTACCAGAAGCCGTCTCTCTGCACCTTAATTGATTTGCACACTTGTTCGTAAACAGATCAATCCAGAACGTGTGACAGTGAAGGTATAGGCCTGCCACTTGTACACTGCTGATTGTATATTGTAAACATTACACGTGTGTGATGGATGGGTAGCCGGATACAATGACGTGCCAATGAACAGAGAAGGCTATCTATCATAGAAACCTGCGTGCCATGTATTGTTGGCCGTCCGCGTCGCGCGAGAAATATGTAACCTGAAGAGAAACAAACCAAATCAATAGTTCTACTTCACTGGACTGGAATTCTTCAACTTTAAATAACAACAAACACGAAAATAAAATTATCTTTTCCACGTTTCGACTTTCACGTGTAGGCTTACTTAACGTGTCTGTTACATAATGGGATATACATTTTTATTATGGTGTGATCCGTATTTATTTGGAATAAGCTCTTATTCCACAGTAATTATTTAACCAAAGCGATTAGTTTCTTTATTGTAAAGATATCTGCTAAAATAAATTATTAATGTAAGATTAATGTAAATAAGAAGTTATATAAGGCTGTATGCCTACATTTATTTCTCATTGTTATGTAATAAATTTACTGTACCCGGATTTGTAACTGTAACTGTAATCTACTGTACTGCAGGTAGGCTGTGTCATAATAATCTACGTGTTTGTACGACAAACAACAGCGTCTATCCAAGTCTGGCATTCGTTTCGTCATGAGTAAGCACTTGCATTTTGACTCCAATCTTTATGTAAACTGAACGAATACTTTCTGTTTTAATAAAGCTGTTTGGATCTTACCGGCTCTCAATTTGTTATTCTTTCTTTAAAATGTAGCTCTAATACGACCATTAGAAAAACAATACGACTATTTTACGTTATTTGTTTTTAGCTTTGTCTGTGAACCCGCGACATCAGTTTTGCCTGCGAAAACTAATAAAAACCAGGGGCGTATTTACGGGGAGAACGAACGGGATCGGACCCCCCCCCCCAGAGGGTCGAAAGTTGACAAGAAATTTTCTTAATATCTTAATTTTTAAGCTGTTTTATTAATTTCTCAGCTGTGTACACTAATAAAATAGTAGCTTTTTTAAAAATATAGTTCTACAAATAAGTTTATTACACAGCATTTGCGTGTACGTTTGAAATATGAAATATAGGAAAATCAATTAAGTCAATAAGTATCTTATAAACAATATTTCAGTCGCCCTTATTTTTATTGTGTTATTAATAGAATGGGATTGATTTCAGAATGTTATTACACGTATTCAGTCACTTTAAAGATGGTAATATTGATTAGTCTTAGCTTGTTTTTTCTTTTGTACGGAACCGACTCGACCGAACCTCCCCACCCACAGACCAAATTTTATATTCGCTACTAATAAAAACACAATATGACAATTGTATAACATTTCTTATCATCTCGTGACAATATTTGTGAAAGTAGATAATATTTGTCAAGATCACGTTATATTGGCTTCAATATAAAAGAATAAATGTAATAAACAGAATATTGTAGAATAAATGTTAATGTAAGACAAATTATTTTGTGTTAGTGGAAAAGTCAGCTCTAAGCAAATTAGGCTAGCAAACCTTCAGAAGATACCTATGATGCCATACAACGAATAATCAGTTAATATTTACGAATTGTCTAAATAACACGTGACGAGACATCCAGCAAAGAGGCCTACGTTGGGGCAAAACGGAAACAAATGTTGATCTTCGTCGTCCAAGGATATACTGACACATAACGTATGGGGGTATGACTGGAATTGATTTGCGAACATTAAATTATGCTCCTATAATAAAAAATTTTTTTTTTGTCTTATAACTTTTTAGCAAGTACTAATAATAGGATAATTTAAAATACACAATACGTTTAGTACAAAGTAATTCAGTTAGTCTGCGTGAATGTAGATTTGATAAACCGAAGTCTCGGCAGATTTGATAAACACTAACGACAGAATTGTTTGCTTCCGCGACTTTGTAACTAATCACAGTAGGCAAGTGCCTTTGGGGGGGCACAAAGGAAAAAATTTTTGAAAATATTTTTAAAAAATTAAAAAAAATTAGCACACATGATAGAAATTATTTTTATTGTTTAATATATTGTGGGACATATTATCGATGGTGCACATTTAATTTTTGCGTTTGCCTAATGTTCGATTTATTATGTGTTTTTACTTCCATGTTCCTTAAGGAAATGGAAGTATGGTGATGGCAAAATTATTATTAATTCCTATAACAGATTATTGTTGTTTTCAAAGTTTCTTACATTAAAAATAAATACCCCCACAAGTTCATTAAGAGCTAATGACACTCCAAGGAACGAGAATGTTAAGCTGTTATCGTTCTTGTCTAAAACGGAGGAACGATCTCTAAACAAAATTTTTTGGAGGGAGTCGGCCACAAAAATTGTGCCTAGGGTTGGGACATTTAAAAAGCCGGCCCTGCTACCGTGTAAGTACAGTATTTCTGTGTTATATAACCGAGTAGTACAGAACATTTGAGCCGAACAGAAATGTACTCTCATGAGTAGAGTAGAAGTAGCTCTACTGAACTTCTTCGTCTTCTTCTCTTCAAGAATTAGGTTATATAAACCTGTTCCGTCACCCATCTCATCCTCGGGCAACCCACGTCTCTTCTACCAATGGCTTTATAATTCAGTGCCGCTTTAGGCAATCAATCCTCTGTCATCCTTTGCAGATGTTCCCACCATTGTCTTCTGTAAATTGAAATAATTTCATTTATGTCCTTTACTTCGAGCTCTGCTCTGATATCCTCATTCCTTATTCTATCTTGCAATGTATAATTTAAAGTATTTCGAAGAAACTGCATTTCAGCACTTTGAATCTTGCTGCATTCCTTTTTTGTCACGACTCACTCGCATAAATCAATGTGGGTATTGCAATTGTCTTATAAAATTTAATCCTCTTAGGTGAGCACTGGAAATACTAAGAAACGTTCAGTATCAGAATAACTGATACAAAGCCACCAAATCCTATCTCAGAAAGAGAAGGGTGAGGGCGAATCTCCTGCTCCCCAAAACAGGGGCCTTTCGGCTAAGGTATGGTAACCCTGATAGAAGGGTCGTCCTGGTAGGGGGTTGTGCAACAGGCCAGTAACCTATTCATGTAAAACTTTAAAATACTTGTAGCACCCAAAGCACCCTTACAGGTTCGGAGTAAGGTATCTCTCTGCTGAACCTGTACAGTATAATTTGGGATGATCTCAAGTGAAATGTTTACCTTCGATTATGCTATCGAATTATTAATCAGGTTAGTATGACTAACTGCAAATAACAAATATGAAAAATGCAATAACAAAAAACGCTATAGAAGGAAGTAATTAGTTTGCGAGGGCAAATAATAACATTGTGTGAATGGTTAAGGTAATAAAATCGCATAGAAAAAAGTCAGGTACTTTTATAAAATAATGTTCACTGAACGAGCGAGGCCAGTTCTCAGCTTTGACTCGATCGTCTGGCATTTGTCTGTCTGTCTATCTTTTGAAATATGTCTCATGATAACTTTCAAAGGCATCAACCTAGTTTCTTAAAACATGGTATAGTACATGTAGGTACTTTACCGCACACCATAAAAATAGGTGGCGAGAGGCAAAAATGTGGGGGTTTAAAGAGAGGCAAAAATCTTTTTAAAGATTTTTTTAAAATCGCAAAACTCTCTGTGAGCTATCCCACAGTTAAGAGAATTTTAACAAAATCTGAATGCAGTGGTCAATTTTAGAAATTTCAAAATTTTTAAACGTCAGGGCCCAAAAATTTTATGAAAGTTTTGGGGAACCTCAAAAATCCATCGGGGTATCAAATTAAAGAGAATTTTTTTTAAATAAAAAAATCGAAATCTAGTGTTCAGTTTTGAAATCTTAAAATTTTTAAACCAAAAAAGCGCCCAAAAATTGGAAGAAATTGTAAAATCTCTTGCCTGATATCAGACTAAAGGGGATTTTAACCGAAATCCGAATGCAGAGTGTTACTTTGAAAATTATTTTAATTTTAAACCCCAAAAAAATGGAAGTCATAATTTTACGAAAAATGAAAAGTCTACGTGCGGTATCAAGTTAAGAGCAATTTCATTCAAAATACAAACTCGTTATATTTAATAATTTGACAAAGTTAACATCTCCCAACACCCCTAGAAATATTGGCCGCTTTCAAAAGGTTTGTAAGCTACGTTTGCAGAAAACTTTACATATTGTTATTAGTTATGTATATTTATGAAAAAACTTAGTTGTCTATAGAATAAGGCTTATAGATATCTATAGAACCACGCCGCATCGCCATTTCTCCCTATCCTTCCAGTCATCATCTTCAATAGCTCGATCTCTCATGCTTTTCCTAATTCCTGTTCTCCATTGTGTTGTCAGTCTTCCTTTTCTTCTCCTGTTTTGTGGTGTGTAAGTCAAAGCTTTCTTTGGGCATCGCTTCTCCTCCATCCACCCATACCATAGCAAACTGTCTGGATTCTATTTTTTCTGCTGTTGTAAATACACTCCCTGTTTTCCTTCTTATATCTTCGTTTCTAACATGTTGCGTTCTAGAAATTACACGCTCTTCTTAAGAAGTCCATTTCCACAGTTTCTATCATCTTTTCTCTTTATCTGAAAGTTGCCAGTATTCGCACCAATAAGTTAAAATGGGCTCCACAATAATTGTATAGATTGTCAGTTTACTTTGACGTTTCATTTTGTTCGACCAAAGTAATGAGTTCAGCAAACGAATAGTTTTTAGCAAACAAATATTTTTCCCAGTTGTATCCTATTATTGATGTCATTTTTTATTGTTCTATCTATAGAAACATACATAAATTTGAAATCTAGGACTAAATTATTTGCCCTTTAGCTTTATGGTTAAAAATTTAACTAAAAACCAAGCAGCAGCCTTGCTTTGCAATTGTTATTTTACCAAAATGTTAACAGAGTATTTGGGTTTTTCATAATTTCTCTGATAATTGAAAAATTTTCTAATAATGTATTTATTTATGTATAAGGCGTAAGGCACAAAACATAAACGGTTCGCAAGTGTGCTCTGCTGTATAAGTCTAACTACTGAAGCGTTAGCGACTGCAATATTATTGTTTTCGCTTCTTTTTTATTTTATAACGAAACGGCAAGTGTGCTTATTTCAATTTGGCATGTAGATCTGACTATCTCTTCATCTAGGTTAGCAGCCCAGACGCTGGTTGGCAGCAGCTCGCCATTCTTCGCGCTTCTCTGCTTTTCTTTTCAACTCACAATATGATGTGCAGTTCGTATCGACCATAAGCTGTTTCATGTAGTCTAAAGGGAGTCGTCCTCTGTGATTCTTACCTTCAATTGTTCCTTCTATTACTCTCTTAACCAACTCATTATGTCGTAGTATATGCACTATAAACTTAGGTCTTCTGCTTTTAATTTCGTAGAAAGCTCTTCTCCTCCTGATCCCTTCTAAAGACTTCCTCATTCGTTATCTTCTCCCTCCACCTTATCGTGAGTATTCTTCTGTAGCACCAGGTCTCAAATGCTTGGGGTCTTTTTTGTCACTTTCTCCAATTGTCCAAGATTCACTCCCGTAAACGGCAACACTCCACACGTTTGTCTTTACCAGATTCTTCCTTATTTTTAGGCTGATAGTGTTTGAAGTGAAGAGGTTTTTCTGTTTGTTGAAAGCAATTTTAGCCTGGTTAATTCTGCTTATAGTTTCCTATATAAAAGTTGTGAATATAAAAGTCCTTTTATATAAAAGATCTGAATACAAAAGTTTTTAAAAAATATGTCGAGACAGTTACGTAACCATGTGTTTCAGTTGTGCTAATAAATATGTACGACAGCATTCGGAACACGTGTAAGGTAAATAACATAATGACTTTGTTATGTAAATTTGATTATATAACAGAGGACAAACATTTGTTTAGGAATATTACCGACTGAACTGAATCACCGAATTAGTCCCACAAACGGGATCGCGTAAACACCCCGTGTCTGGAAACTCGGCATGTCGTTCGCGTTACAGTACAGATTACAGATGCAACAGAATGATTCGACCAGAGTAACGCCCCCCCCCCGCCGCCTGTGGCGTACAACAGTTATATAGCATGATAACAATTATAGTTTATCATCTTGTTATTTGAATTGGCAGTCTCTGTAATTCCAACAACTTTGCCGTGTTTACTTGCTGAACTGCTACCTGCCATGTTCCGGACGACGCCTTTCAGTGTTTCCACCATTTTCAAGTACTAAACCACGACCTTTAACCTGGTCTACACTAGTTTTAAACCTGGTCGAAAATGGTGGTAACACTGAAAGGCCTCGTCCGGAACATGAGGAGTAGCAGTTCAGCAAGTAAACAACACAAAGTTGGAATTATAGTCTTAAGCAATAAAGCAGAAACATTTAGAAATTCAGGAAACACGAAACTTAGTGATATACTTCTGTTGGTACTTTTGATGGACCGCGGTCAGTTGCGACCCAATCGTATAAAACCCGGTCGGTTGCGACCGAGGTGGAAATTTGAAACCAGTTAACTGCGACCCGGCCAATTGTGATTGACAATATTATTCTGTAAGCTACAGACACAGACTGCATCTATGTGAAGAGAGGAAGCCTCGCGCCTGGAATGGTAAAGCGGTACGGCGGTTTCCATGTCCTGTATATTGTTACTACCAATCAACTGTCTCTGTACTATCATGGAGTGAAATGTATGCTGTCGTAAGATGGTGCCCGTCGTAACTAACATTTTCACGTAATATTAATAATAATAATACAGAAATTACCACTAAAATTATATTAATTAACAAAATACTAGAAGAAGGAGGTTACTCGCACAAATGAAAAGTCGCAGAATTGAAATGTAATCGAAATTCAGAGTAGCAACGTTCCTAAATGACAGATTCGGTCAGTGAGTGAAAGTGCAGGGCGTAATTGACCACGTAAGAACAGGTAAAAACGTTGTTTCGTCGCAAGTGACCGAGACCGCTTTTTTGATTGACTGCTACCCTGTTGCTCTATCACAATATGTATTACCAGATCGTCGCGTGTAATCCAATCGCCACGTGTCGGCGCTGCAGGGAAGGAAATGTAAACGTACGGTCTGATGAGGGACTGTATATACTACACAGAAAAAAAAGTTTAATGAAAATGCAAGTTATTGGAATCAGATTTAATCAGAAATTGATTCAAAAAAACACAAACCTTTTTAGCTTAACAGCTTATAGCTTAACAGTTTATAGATTTATATAAATCTATATTTACATCAGTACACTATATATAGCTACTATATCGACATATTTATACCACAATTACTATTTATAAACTGTGAAACTACCAGGCGTTTGTGTTTTCTAAATCTTTTTAAGTAATACATGTTTCACCAAGTGCCCAACGGTCTTCAGTCAATATCGTGAGAAACTTGCTCGTTTTCGCGGATGGCATACGTTTTAGGAAATGGCGTAAGTCTATATAAAATCTTTTTTCCATATAATTGACGACTGAATAATTATCCAGTGATTCAAGTAAGCAGCACTAAACCTAACCTAAAGACCTAATTGCTTTACTTCATGTCAGGGACGTATGTAGGAGGGGGGGGCAAACAGGACCCTCCCCCTCCCCCAGGCGGTCGAAAAACTTGATAAATTTTGTTAATCTCTTAAATTTTAGGCTGTTTTATTATTTTTTAACTGTGTACATTAATATAGTAGTAACTACTTTTTAAATATACAAACAGTTCTACTACACAGCATTAGCGTGTACGTTTGAGATATAAAATGTAGGAAAATCACTTCAATCAATAAGCATCTTGTAAACAATGTTTCAATACAGCGTGTATATATTGTGTTATTACCGTTTACTTTAATGGGATTTCAGCCACTTTAAAGATAGTTTGATTTGTCATAACTTGTTTTTCTTTTCTATGAAGCCGACTCGACCCCGGACACCTCCCCCAATGCCAAATTCTAGATACTACACGACTGCTTCATTTAGGCGTGTAGCGAGTTATACGCTACCGCTGAACCATTTACCATCTAAACGAAACATCTAACTATATGTTTAAATTGTTTAGAACTATAGAATATAATTCTTTAGGCGATATATCTTCAAGTGTGATAAAACGTAATAAATTAGGCTCATGATAAATATATAACTTTATTGAGGAACCAAGTATTATAAGAAATAATGGTGCAGACATATAGTTCTATATATCCCTTCATATGATGATCTCTACGTAGTTCTACACTAGGCCTACATGGTAAGATTTACACCTAAAACTGAATATATGGCTGTCACTCCCAAAGTCAGTGCTTGTCACTGATATTTACTGAAGATGAGATAAGAAAATGGTAGAACAGGCAATGAAAGTCGGCTATGTAGGGTTCTATGACAATGCTATAATAATCTATGGTTCGATAAGAAACAATTACGGTTCGAAATTACTCACAAGTTACAAAAGCAGACTTGATACCTGGATACATAAACGCTGTGATCTGGTAGGCTACAATCGATTTCTCAGTTTCTAAATAAAAATATAATGCACAAAAGTCAGTACTATACTGACAGAGGTACGTAGTTTTGTAAATACAAAACCAACAATACAACAGCTAGTCGACAAACACAAGTCACTGAAATAAGGCTAACGAGAATATCAAGCAAAACACGACATGACAGAGTACCGAACGTCAACATTCGAGACATATGAAAAGTAACAGACATAGAGGACTAGACAAAAGATAGACGTTGACATCAGGGTTGCTTTTAATTAAGAAACGTTGGATTGAACATATAATGTTGTGGTGACGAGATCGTATACCTGGTTAGAAGAAGGAGGAGGAGGAGTAAGAGGAGAAGGAGGAGGAGGATCAAAACATTATATAAAAACCAAATAAAATAAAAATAATATTGGCACGAGTCGGCACAGTGGTGACGTTCGCGACTCACATTCTCAAAGGCTTTGTTGAGGTCTCCACCCTATCGCTGGGGATAAATGATACAGCAGTCTTGTCTAGACAAGTAACCAAGGCACACACACAGCTCCCTCTCCAACACACGGCTCGGCATCACACATGGTTAGGACCGCAGTCAGTTTCGACCCAATCGTCCAAAACCCCGGTCAGTTGTGACCAATGTGAAAATTTGAACCCGGCCAATTGCGATCCTATCAGCTACAGACACAGACTGCGTCTATCAAAGATGTGTGAAGAGGTGAAGGCTCACACCTGTAATGGTAATGTGTGTGACTGTTTCCAATGTTTGTAGGCCTACACAGTTGCGACCAATCAAATTTCTCTGTGCATATTTTTTGCATATTTACGCTTTAAATACTGAACGAATATTTGCCTATCGATTTGTGTGTGTGTTGCTAAAAACACCACTTATGTGTCACAGAATCGAGCATTAGATCGCAACGCTTGGCTCTTAAACTAGCCGTTTCTAGCGTCTGCCCTTATGAGAATAAGGACATCAACCTACCCACCTAAACTAAGAGGAACTAATATAACCTAACCTAACCTAAAATATTGGAATAAAGAGGTTACTCGCACAAATGAAAAAGTTACAGAATAAAACTTCATCGAAGTTTGGAACAGGAATGTTTCTACTAGTTGCGACCAAGTAAAACTGTGGGGTTCAACTGACCGGTAAGAAGAGGTAAAAAAGTCGTTTTGTCGCATCTGTGCGAGACCGCGTGGTGGTGGTCACTAGATAGCTGATTCCTTTTTGGCGGGCGATGATGAAACGTGAGTTGTACCCCCGATCAAGGGGCACAACAGGCCGCAGTTCTAATCCTTGAATGGAGAAAAAGAAAAAGATAAACATAATAAAAAGGGAAGGAAGGCTATTATTTGTGGCATGTTTTTCACATTGTAGACTGAAAAAAAATAAAAATTAAAGATATGCCTAATTAGTTTAGTAATATAACACATCACTTATGGAATTAAAACTAGCGTGTAATAAGTAACTATTATTTTTAAGAAGTCTATCATAATAAAAAACATTTGTACATAAAAGCTGCTAATTTCACAATATGTAAAAAATGCATGTAAAGTATTGATAACAATAATGCTTACTGTATGGACTGTGTTTTTCGAAGTATGGAAAATACCACGCGTTATTTGCACGCAACAACAAATTGTTAGAAACTGTAACATGCACTAAACATGTTAGTTTAAAGTAATAAATTATAGGTGTTATTCTATCGACATTGTAGAATTTATTTTGCTCTAGAGGGTGTTTCAGTTTATAAGTATAAATACAGGATAAGCAACAAATAAATAGTGTAAAAGTAAGTTTAAATAAAAGTTTATTATTATTGTTGTTGTTATTATTATTATTGTTGTTGTTGTTAGTATTGTTGTTGTTGTTGTTATTATTATTATTCCCCCAGGGACTCACAACGGTGGCAAGCTCGGGGCACCCAGCTTTACTTCAACTTGTCTTGGGTGAGGTCCCTATGCTATAAGCTGTTCTGTCGGTCCTTTGACCACCTCTTGTTTTTCCAATCCCGACGCTATTAGAGTATTCGAGGGCTAGGGATCTTCACTTTCTTCACTACCTTCTACTTTAAATTCAAGTATAGATACCATAGGCAATGAGTAAAACAAACGGATGCAATACCCCAGGTGGCAATTCGGCTATGCTGGAAAATCCACCCTCTTCGGAGGCAGGCTCCACGGATTTTGGGGAGGGGCAATCATTGTTTTTTTGTGAACCTGTGGCCAGCGTGGTTAGATCAGAATCTAGCCCTTTGGAATGCCAAAAGTCTGAAGGGCCAGATCTGGGCGTAGGACGCTCAGGGCTTCAACAGTGTGTTGACCTCATTCAACAGCATATAGAGGAGGCAGAAGTTAAAGAAGACATAGAACTCCAGAAATGAAAAGCTATTGTCAAAAAAGTGATGGCTGCTGTGTCTAGACAAAAGAATATAAGCATGGACGTTAAAAGCAAACCTTGGCATGTGTAGGAAAGCTAGACAGACTCTCCAAGCAAAAACTGTGGGATCTACAGGTGACTGACATTACAGACGGAATCTACTACAAAAAAGATAGATAGACGTTGCTACTAGTCCCATCATAGTTTGAGAAGGAAAAGGGAAGAAAGATAAAAATAGGGAACAGGAGGAAATAAGAGAAAATTATGACTTTCTTCCAAATGAATGGACCGAAGTCCGACGAAAGAACAAGAAAGTGAGTAGTTACGCCGTAGTTACAGAGTATAGGACTCGAAGGAAACAGCGGCAAGGACACGAACAGAGGACCTACGGAGCAGGGGAAAACCTAGGCTGAGATACTTCGGGTAACACGAAGCAATAGGAAGAAATGTAACAGACAGACCACGTAGATGAAGCACGGCGAATGGATTTAGAAAGCCAACAGTACTTTGTAGAATGTCTTCAGTACTACAAGAGGGTCAGCGCAAGATTGAGGAGGTTCTGAAAGAACCAGATAACCGGAATGGTGCAGAAGCAGTGGTAGAGGCTGTGATGGGGTTGAAACAGAGGAGAGAGGAGAGACAACCCCTGGAAAATGTAGGGGGACAGATCTCGCCCGAAAGTATTATTGGACTGATGCTGTAGAGCGAACACCACTGGGATCAGCTATTAGTCTAAATAGAGAAGGTAGTAAGGCAAAAGAAGGAAGCAAAAAATGATCTTGCTAGGGCCGCTGACAGAATAGCAGAAAACAGGTAACGTGGACCGGCTGAAGGTTTAAAAGATATGAACGTCCACACGGACGAAGAACAAATGTCATCACTTTGAAGTAGCCAATTGCTGAGCCGAACTGGATCCATGCCGTGGACAATATGTGGTTTTGGTGGGTGCGAGTATCACACGCCGTAGGAGTGCGGACCCTCCTGCTAGTTTTCCAGTCTTCCTCGTAAAAAAGATGATGACGATTATTATTATTTTAATTACATTATTACTATTAACAAACTTTATGCAGCTCGTAATTCTACACGAAAGTCTTCTTTACAAGTGTAACCTATTTTGGCTATACCTGTAATCGATGAGATTTGTCGCAGATGTACAAAAGTATCAGTAGTTTCGAATTCGATTCCTGATAGAATAATATTTTTTTTAAACATTTTAGTCTTTAATATTTTTAACTCTAAGCCTACTAACTACGCAATGCTTATAACAAGTACGCAATAAACATAATAATTATAATTTGCACGTTACGATATTAGTTTAAGGGACGTCGAATTTGAGTAGCCATCTGAAGTTCTATTAAACGTTTTCAATAAACTTGTTAAAACACGCTTTATGACGCAAAGTAAATTGATTTTTAAATCATGTGAATAATTTCATTATAATAAATTTCTGCCTACAATAGATTCGCTTGACAGAAAAATGAGTACGCCTCTGAGAAACACCAAAATCTAGGTGAACTCTCACACAATTGAATTCCAGCAAATTAATGTTCAACAAGTCAAACGCTTTCTAATCAAACGGTTTCACGTTTATTGGATTCAACAGTCGGAGTGTGGGCCTACGTCAGTTCGCGGAGTGAATGAACATTAGCCACGGCCTCTTGAATTCCTTAAAGCTGCAGCGCAGTCATGAGAGGGTCTCACACGGCGGCGTTTACAAGTGGATCACTAGGATGCAGACACTCAAGCCGATCCCTATTCACACAAATCGTGCCGAGACACAGAATTAACATAATTCAGTAGGTAATAAGTGGCGTTTAATTTAATGTTAAGTCTAAGTGAGTTACCTGTTCGGTTTACAACTTGTCAGGAAAGGTAACACGAAAAGTCCACTGTTTCATCTATAAACGGTAAACTTTAGAATTAATAATAAATTATTAACAAATATATAACAACAAGTGTAATTATTAAGATTTTATAAAATATGAATCATAAAATGACTTCTTTTTTCGGTACTTGTAAATATTATTTAATACTGCAACACAGATGAATGACTAAGAAACAACAATAAAGTGAACCGACGACTTGTATGGTAACAAAATTCTTTCTCAGAGGTCATTGAACTGGCGCTGTATTCCAATTTATGCATTAAAATTAATTCAAATTTCAACATGACAGAGTCACAGTAAAACGAATCTCAGATACTGCGTTGCCCTGTGAAAAGTTGGAAGTAAATGTAATCAGACTGTTCCGTGCTGTTAGGCCGTGGTCTACGTTGTCTATGTTTACCTCCAGACATTTCGTGCGTACCGGTGACGGACATCTTCAGTGGCGCGGGAACATAGACCACAATATTCGTTCGCGGATGCGTTCTCACTCCACTGAAGATGTCCGTAATCGGTACTGATAAAACGTCTGGAGGTAAACATAGACAATCCAGACCACGGCCTAACAGCACGGAACATTCTGATAATGTAAACAACACCGGCCGTGAAACTGTACGTTCAAATATAACGCAAATTACAGCTTATGTTACGTTACTTATGTAGCCCCGTTGTTTGGTGTCACGTTATTGTCATACTGAAGTCAAAGCCCTCAAGCAGAGGCTAGTTGTGCTTCGCCGAAAGCTTGGGGTTGTAGCCATGTAAGTCCTTTTTAAATTATGACGATATGCCAGCTTGCGTTCCCTTTACTCCCAGCAAGTAGGAAAACTTTCCGTGTGTGTGTGTGTGCGCGCGCGTGTGTTTTTACTACTAGACAAATTTATAACAAAGAATGCGGAAAAAATGTGAACTACGGAAGTTTAGAGACAAATGCGCAAGCGCGTCTCACACTACCGAGCAGTCTACAGTCATACTCAAAAGTTTGTCATTTGAATTTATGTTTCCCAGCTATGAATATTGTGAGCGTCGATTTGTATTACAAGTATAGGCTAATATTTGTGCGTGTTCGTGTTACAAAGTATGATATTTGAAATGATGTAGAATAACAAAGGACAAAATTTAAGTATTTTAATGCTCTTACTGTAATTTTCGGACGGGTAAATTTTCAAGTCGCGTATGAGTTTTGCTTTGACTGTACAAACGTCAAGCAGCGTAGGGGAACGTACTGTATCCCCAAGCAACTGACAGTGCCAGTGCTGCTACGCTTCCCCTCTCCGAGTCCATTGTTAACGTAGCCGTGTAGTAGAAGGTGGAAGTAGTTGTCAGACTATTTGGGGAATATGAAGAAAGGGAAATCTCCAGATAATTGGAGAGTAACAGCAGTAACTTCGGATGTACCTAAAAATAATCTATAGCCAGCAACCAGAGAAACGACAAGGCACCAACACAATAGGTTACTGAATCATTTAAAGCAGGGAACAAGTAGTGGCCAGTTGGTACCACTGACTTTTGTAATGGCCTGAAGATCTGTTTATACCGACCACCGGGCACGTATCTTCTCAGCAAGCATGTAACATCTCCATCGTGCTCATGTGACACCAACCCATACGGCAAAAGTAGGCTTAATGGCTACGAAGAAGGTCTACGAGAAACTGTAAGCCAGATTTTCTTAGTGAAACATGTATGTGAAAAGAAAAGAAACAAACAATCTCTACGTATGACCTTAATTGATTTCAAGACTCCGTGTGACATAGTATTAGTTTAAGAAATAATCTCTACAATACCTCTGGGCAGAATAGGTATTCTATATTAGTTGTTACGGCTTGTAAGATGTGTGTGATCATGGAGTCGAGGTGCAAAACTCTCTCTCTCTCTCTCTCTCTCTCTCTCTCTCTCTAGCATTTCCGAACTAGTGTAATAAAACTTTATTCTATGTTTTATATGCCGGTTCTAGCGTTCGATGTCGGCGTTTGTTTGATCAGCTGTTCAGTAGCCATTATTGTGATCTCTAAACGTTTTGCTGTACCGTCCCAGTTTTTTCGTTAACCTTAACGACCGGCCGATTGTATTTTCTTACTTTTTGTTTCCTATGCATCTAGACGGCTTAAACCCATTCTTTTTTCTTTCACTCTGCTAAGTTTGAATTAGTTATGCGAAAAATCAAGAAAAATTGTATTTGAATACAACGTGTAAAGAAGCAGTGTTTCCTTTGCAATGACCTCGAATATTCGTGTTGTTTGCTGTTTATTTTACCTTTAAAAAAGTATTTTAAAGGAATTCATTCCTAAACCTGGAAGAGAATCGACTGATGCTACTCATTTTAGGTCGATAAGTGTAACAAACAACCACTAGCAACAACTATTTCTCCATCGCATTAGTGCCGCTCCAAATCATGTAATTCCGATTGATCAGTTGGATTCCCATTACTATAGGTTATATACACACAAAAAACCTGAAAGGATCGTGAATCGAAAATACACGTTTCGAATGTGAAACGCTGTATTCCTTTGTTCAGGTCAAACCAGATCGTACTTGCCCAGGATTACGATGGCACAGATAACATGGCGAGAAAAATTATAGAAGGATATAACTGTAAATAATATAAACATTTAAAAATGTAAATAACTCAAGATAATACACTGCACAGAACAATTGTAGAGCGAAATATTCAGATAGAAAAGTGATATCCGTGATGAACCGTGGTGTTGTATGAAGAATATAAATTACAAAGTAACAAAGAATTTCCAACATTATCGTAAACGTTGTTCAACCCATATAAATCAGAGTAGCAAAGACGTAAGAGAACTGAAAACACGTAGAAAGTCGGTGAAATTGAGTTACAGGGGAGGTGAAGCAGGGACAGAAAAAGGAATGGATTACAAATAGCAGAGTTAGGAAGATGATCGGAATACCTGGCACAGCGTTAATATCAGAATATTGATATGAAGCAATGAATACAGTACGGTTGTGTAGAGAGAATGAAAGATAAGCGACTGCTAAAGTAAATGTGGACAACAAAGAAAGGAAGGAAAATGAGAAGACCGATAAAGACTGAAAAGAAGCCGTCAACAGAGAAATGAGCGGATAGGCAGAGGAAGTTGGAAATCTATAAACGTTGTAGAACTTTATAAACAGATAGACAGGCAGACTGACTTATCTACATATTTATCTTCACAATTTATCTGTTAACAGGTTTAAAGTCTGTTAACAACTTTCAAATAAAGAAATTATTGGGAAGTAAGAAATATTTTCTTTAAGGCAAAAAAAAAAAATATGCTAGCAAAATGAAGACATATTACAGTTTTACTTTGCATAAAAGTAAGAAAAAGTTTATCATCGTACGGTATATTTATGACTACAAATAAAAAACGACTACTTTCCCGTAAACCGTAGGGTCCGCCAGAACAGGTCTGCCAAGGTAAGGTCATGACACGTGTCGTTCTCTTGATGTATTTCTTCCTCTGCATTCTGGTGGTGTTTCAGTATCGCTTTTTATCATCTCCCAATCTGTCATTGTCATTTGTTTTTGTACATGCCTTCGTCTAACTGTACGTCTGACAGTTTGATAAATATCGGACATTTAATTTTCTCGGAAAACTTTTGTTTCTATTGTTTATAATACGCGACTACCAAAACAAATATAAACTGATGTGCATAAGTAAGTTACGAATCGCAGCGTGAAAGTTGAATTTACTGATTTGTTTGTATCTGTTGCTCCCATGCACTACAAATTAACAAGAATGTACGATAAAATTAAATATAACCTAGACAAACATTATAACTAAGAGGCCCTGTAGCACATAAGCCTACTTCTATTGTATTTCTTTTTTTAGAAAATAATGTTTAAATATGCTACCTTATTCTAAGCACTACAAGTAAACATATGCGGTATAATTATTATTCAGACAAGTACTTAGGCATACGTTGTCCATCCTATCAGTGAGAGTATATCGTGGGGTTATTGATAAAACTACCCAAGTCCAATCATGTGAATTTGAGGAAAACTGAAATTAAAGTCTTCTATTGTGGTTTATTCATTGTTCATAACCTAAAGATACCATAGGCCTACATATGATTTATTATAAAGTTTTAATTACTCACAGTCTTAATTTCGATCGCTTCCTGAAAATTCTTAATTTCGATCCATTTCGGTCATAGACCATCGTCTGGACATATACACTGTGCATTCGCGGTCACAATGTTGTAAAACAATTATTATTTACAAAAATAGTAAATAGTAACTTATTAGTAAACAGTTAATATTTGTAAGTAGTAATTGTTTTACAATATTGTGACCGAGAATGCACAGTAGTGTGTCCTGACATATTGGTCTCTGACCGAAATCGATCGAAATTAAGAATTTTCAGGAAGCGATCGAAATTAAGAATGTGAGTAATTAAAACTTTATTATAAATCGTATGTATGGTATCTTTAGGTTATGAACAATGAATACACCACAATAGAAGATTGAGATTATAGGTACCATTAGTAAGCAATAAGTGTGTGAATATATCACATTATCATTTGTTGAAATTAAAGGTTTTCCAGTGCAACGATAAATCATAAAACTGATTTTCAAGATTAATTTTTACCATCATTTTATTGATTACATTGCTGTTAAAAAATAAAAATATAAAGATAAATGCATAAAAATGTCGTTTTGAAACATCATTAAGACTGTGACTAGGGTAGTTTTACCCCTAAACCCTCGATATTTGTGATGGTTATTAGGATGGTTAATTATCGGATGCGATCATATTCACATTGTTCACACGTTCTGTGAAAAATCGAGAACAATCTATACGATAAGAAAAGTACGTAAAGCGAACAAATTTTAATAATTTATTCATATTTTACTGGATATTTGTATTTACCGTTTACGAGTACCGAAACAGGACAGATTAAATGTAACCAATCTAACTGAAATAAATTGTAACTGGGTTCCTTTATTTTAATTGTTTACTTGTTTCTATGCCAACCACCTTGTCGGAAAACATGAAGAGAAAAATGCACGCCGCGTAAAACAGAAGAATCCAAAACTGGTTTAAAATACATTACCATTTTTTGTTACTTTTTTTATCAAATTCTTTGAGTTGAAAAAATCTAAAACTTTAAATAGAATGTCGATTAAAACGATTAAACTCGAGTTTTATTTAGAAAAATTATTTAGGAAAATTTTACACCACTGGTTGCTATTTAGCTAACGTCTCAACAAATTGTTATAACCATTCTTAGTTATTCTGCAAAATTCAATTCTTCAAATTTTTGCGTAATTTTATGAAAAGTATTTATCTTAAAATGAATGCATCCTGAATCGATTCTCGGTTGTATGGTGTTATTACGACAATAAGTTACTCACGTCCGGAGGATGCTAGAACACTATCGGAGGATAGCGGTGTTAAAGACAACTGGAAAGCGCTAAAAGTCTTGAGATGAATGACAATGAAAGAAGTACAAGCAAAGAGGAAGACCGCAAGGTTATAAGAAAGTTAAGACATAGTAAGGCTCCTGGAGAAAGCATGATAACTATAGACATAATTAAGTATGGGGAGAAGACGTAATCATTATACGTGTCATTATACATATTATGTTAATTATATGTTAATTATACATACGTGTCATTATAACATGTTAATCTGGGAAAGAAAAGTAAAGCCAAATGGGTGGCGCAGACTGGGCTACAAAAAGGGGCACAAGACCTTTTGTAAATGTTATAGAGAACTTAATACAACCAACGGAGTGCTAAGTAGTAGGCCTATATCGACAGCAAAAGTAGTACATGATGGAAGCGATATTAAAAGATAGTTGGTGTGGGTTCAGTAAGAAGCGCTTACTCTAGAAATGACAAAGTGTTAAGTCAAAGAGGACTGAAAAATAGTTGACAGAAGATGGGTGAAACAGGGAGATGCACTACTGTTTAGCATGGTCTTAGAGAATGCGATTAGGCAGTTACTTATAAAACCAGGAGGAAAAATTATGAACAGACTACTAGAATGGATACTACATTATGGAGAACTAAATACTGTAATGACCGTTAAACAAGAAAGGATAAGATGGGGAGGACCTTCAAATGACAGAAGGAAGAGGGAAACATTCCTGACCATACCAGTGGTAAAGAATAATAAGAGGAAACGCAGAACAAGATGGATAATCGATGTTGAGGAGTATTGAAGGAAACTGAAAATGGATTTGGAAAGTCAAAATAGAAGGTGGAGGACAAGGGTGGAGGATAGACACGGGTGGAGACGGGTTAAGATTCAGGCTAGTTTCAGCGCTGTCGATCAACCTTAACCGGGTGAAGGTTTTTTGCCACACCGTTTTAGTACCTAGAAAAATATACGCCTATATCCGTTTGTCACACCGTGAAGCAGATAGGAAAACGATCAGATCACGTAAGTAAAGTGCCACAACACAACCGCGCCGTGAGGTAAATGACCTTGAGAGCTAGTATGTGTTGACCATTAATGAAGTAAACCCTTTTCGTATTAGTTCTTTCATTTGGTTACCCAGTGTAGAATTTTTGAGTACGTATTTTCAAAAATGTCATTAGTGATCAGATCTGCAAAAGAAATGTTCAATGTACCAAACAAATTAAAGACAAAATTTTGCCAATGTGCTTTAGTTTCTTCGTTAGGTTAAGATAACAGTTTTTAAAAATGTTAAAAATTTATAAAACATTTAATTAACTTTACAGATTTTTGGACAAGAAATAACACTATGCGTGTGTACATAGATTAATTATAATCGAATATTTATAAATTATAATATGGTAAGAAGCCTCAGTTTCCTTATGGAAAGTGAGGGGATCGAACCTTGAAGCTAGTCTTACTAAAATAAATCTATATATTAATACGTGAAGAGAAAACTTTGTACCCCTTTTTAAGCATATTGCGCGCACGGAGGAGTGTGAGATTTGGCATAGTTAAAGTTTATATGGAGAAGGAGTGCAGAACGCTAAAATTTATATATAATATGTGTTACAAATAGATTAAATAAAATAAAATAAAACATTCATTTGCACTTGAAAATTCATTTAAACTTTTTCAAACAATGGTAATTGTTAAAAATAAAATAATTTTGTTGCCAGGCAATAAAATTATAATTTTTTCATTTTAGTGTACGTTCATACTGCCAATGTCAAACACATAATAGTCTGTCGTTTGTTTACGTTCATACTGCTAATGTCAAACACATAATAGTCTGTGGTCAAACAGTCGCACAGAGTAGAGATTGTCGCCAAAGAATTTTAAAATGTTGCCAACAAATAATTACTGACAGATTGACTGAATGAGCTGTGAATTTTGTGTGATTTCAAATGTTCCTTTTTCAATAGTCTGTGGAGTGTATGTCAAAGCAAAAAAGCGTTTATTTTATATTTTGTATATTAGATATCTGTGTTTTATATACTAATGTGCAGTTGAAAGTGAAATACAACTTGCTTAATATACACCTGTTGCAAAAGGAAAATTTTGTAGCAGCAATTTGAATTGACTTACTCTCGCCTAATTATTATTGGTGGTTTCAAAAAATTGAGTGCATTTTATTATTTTTAAATTAAACCCTGTCTAATCTTAGTTTCAGTAATTTCATTACATGTTTTTTTTTACATTCAGATATTCGCAGCTACTTCCATTATGCCTCGACATAGAACATTGACGGGTCGGAGTGAGAGACAAAGAAGAAGGAATATATATTCGCGTGAAAGTCAAAATGATAATAGACCAAATGCAAATTTAAATAGTGTAAATCGTATAACATTGACGGGTCGGAGTGAGAGACAAAGAAGAAGGAATATATATTCGCGTGAAAGTCAAAATGATAATAGACCAAATGCAAATTTAAATAGTGTAAATAGTATACAAAATGATGAAATTTTTGTATGCTCATTAAAGTAAATCGTGATTTAGATCTACGCCGTTATAATGATGCAGTTCAAACTGATGTAGCAGTAATATTTAGTACAGTTGATGGTAAGCCACCCTTTGAACGAAATATGGTTTCGTTTTCAAAAGTTAATGGTACCATTAAAAATATCTCTGTTTTGGATTCATCATTGGGCCCTTTAGCGTACCCATTACTTTTTCCAAATGGTGATACTGGGTGGCATATCAATATTTCTCATAATGTACCAACTACATCTAATTCAAGAGCGCCCAGAAATAAATTAACCATGCTTCAGTATGCAGCCTATCGACTTGCAATTAGAGAAGATTTTAGCATGTTGCACCATTCACAAAAATTATTTCTGCAGTGGATAGTTGATATGTATGTGAGAATAGAGGGCACAAGGTTACATTTCATTCGACAAAATCAAACAAGTCTTAGGTCTGAAGTTTACAACAATTTAACAGATTATTTAGAATTGAACCCCAATGCCAATAATGTTGGCCGTAGAGTAATTTTACCATCTTCATTCAATGGATCTCCAAGAAATATGTATCAGAATTATTTAGATGCAATGTCAATTGTACAACATTTCGGAAAGCCTTCTTTGTTTATTACAATGACTTGCAATCCAAGTTGGCCTGAAATAGTTAGCAATATTGGTGTAGGTGAGTCAGCTAATTTTCGACCTGATATTGTTGTGCGTGTATTCAAGTCCAAACTGAAAGCATTAATTGAGGGCCTTACACTAAAAAAAATCTTCGGTAAAGTTGAAGCACTCATTTATACAATTGAGTTTCAAAAGAGAGGATTGCCTCATGCTCACATTTTACTCTCTTTAAATGAGCAAGATAAAATTGTTAACGCTACCGATATTGATAAAGTTGTATCTGCGGAGATTCCTAACATTCAAACACATCCTACATTACATGAATATGTTGTAAAACACATGATGCATGGTCCATGCGGTGTACTTAATCCAAATTCTGTATGTATGAGAGATGGAAAATGCACAAAAGATTATCCAAAACGATTTAATGAATTTACATGTGAATCATTAAATGGATATCCATTATACAGAAGGCGTGATAATGGTATTAATGCTGAAGTTCGCGGTAGTTGCCTCGACAATCGTTATGTTGTACCATACAATCCGTATTTACTTGCCAAATTTAACTGCCATATAAATGTTGAAGTATGCACTACAGTTAAAAGTGTTAAATACATTTATAAATACGTGTATAAAGGCTATGACAGTGCATCTGTTGAATTAGGTTCAGAGAGAAATGAACCAGGTCAAGAAATACAAATTGATGAAGTTAAAAATTTTTTAAATGGCCGTTATGTCGGATCAACTGAAGCTGTATGGCGCATTATGAATTACCAATGCATTTTCAATCACATGTCATCTTTAGACTTGACATTCATTTACCGCGTAGACAGAATGTTTACTTTCGAGAAGCGCAAGAACGTCAAGCAATTGAAAATGCAAGACAAACAAAATTATTAGCATTTTTTTAATTGAATCGATCAGATCCATCAGCGCATGAATATAAGTATATTGAAATTCCTTTGCATTATGTGTGGGAAGATTCTTGAAAAAAATGGAAGAAGAGAAGGCGTGGAGGTGATAAAATCATTACACGCATATATGTAGTATCACCAAAAGACATCGAACTTTTCCATTTACGATTGCTTTTATTACATGTCTGTGGTCCAAAATCATTTGAGGATGTTAGAACATACAATGGAATTATACACACTTCTTTTGTTGAAGCATGCCATGCTCGCGGCATTGCTTCAAATGATAATGAATGGCGCGAATGTTTAAATGAAGCAAAAGACTTACATCCACCAAAACAAATGCGAAATTTATTTGGTTACATTTGTGCATTAAATGTGCCAGCCAATGCATTGGCGTTATGGAATGAATTTAAAGTATATCTTAGTGAAGATTTTTTGAGAGTTACAACGAAGAAGTATCCTTTAACACAGCTCTATTAGAAATTGAAGATATTTTGAATGTTCATAATTTGTCATGTCAAGAACTTGGTTTACCAGTTCCCACGTATTCGCAGAGAACAGACGAAGCAAATGCTATTGATCCAATAGAACAAGAGTTTCTGTTTTGTGAGCATTATGAAACTGCAAATATTGAGCAGCGTGATCTAATTGATCGTGTGATTCGTGAAGTTTTGCACCATGATACTGCATCTAATGTTTTTTGTTTAACCGCTCATGCAGTTTGTGGAAAAACATTCACACAAACAGCAATCATTCACAAATTAAATTCGCTTAATCTTAGTTGCATTGCAACAGCGTTCAGTGGCCTAGCTTCAACTTTGTTACTTGGAGGTAGAACTTTACACAATGTGTTTAAATTGCTTATACCCATTTTGGAAAATTCTGTAGCGAATATTACCGCAAATAGTAGCTATGGACGTTACATAAATTCATCATCATTGATAATTATTGATGAAATTTCTATGTGCCCACTGCAAGTGTTGAAAATCATAGATAGATTATTGCAGGATCTATGCGATGAAAATGATAAACATAAACCATTTGGAGTGAAAACGATACTTCTGTGCGGTGATTTTCGGCAAATCTTACCAGTTGTCCCACATGGATCACGTGCAACTTTAATTGAAAATTGTGTCACGAGTTGGCATAAATTTGTTTATTTTCATAAAGTAACGTTTACTCAAAATATGAGAGCCTTACCAAGTGAAATATAATTTGTCGAATTCTTGAAAAAAATTGGTAATGATGAAGCACCACAATTCCCTCAGTTTGATGAAAATATTATTGAAATACCTCAGCAATTAATAGGAGATGAAAATAATATTATTAATGAGGTGTATGGAAATATTTCCGAAAACATACTCTCAGATAACATATTGAAGTCAGTTATTTTAGCACCTAAAAATGATGATTGTAATTTTATTAATACTGATATACTTAATCGAATACCAGGTGAACAGAAAACATATCATAGCTACGATAAAATAATTTGTGATGATGACAATGAAATCAACCAGTAGAGTTTTTGAATTCTTTGACTATTAGTGGTTTGCCACCACATAAGTTAGTATTGAAAGTTAATTGCATCGTTTTACTGATCAGAAACTTAAATACAAAGGAAGCATTAGTCAATGGAACAAGAATGCGCATCAAGTGTATGCATCGTAATGCTATTGATTGCGAAGTTTTAACTGGAACCGCACGCAATAAGAGAATTTTGATTCCACGTATAAATTTAACATATTCCGGTACTGTTTTACCATTTAACTTTCAAAGAACTCAATTTCCAATTATACCTGCATTTGCGATGACAATAAATAAGTCTCAAGGACAAACATTCGAAAAAATTGGAATTTTATTGAGGCAGCCAGTTTTTACACATGGTCAATTGTACGTCGCAGCAAGTAGAGTTCGATCATTTGATGGTTTGAGATTTTATATTTCCGAATATAATGGCCAAGGGCATTTAGCAAATGATGAAAGAGTTTTTACAAAAAACATCGTTTACACAGAAGTTCTGAATCATTAAATTCACTTTCAAACTATTTTAAGTTCAATGGACAACATTTATTTTTTTAACCGCCCGGTTTTTTTGATTGAATGTAAAATATATGAAAAAATACGAGGCACGTATTTTTATTTCATTTTTTATTTTGTATTAATTTTTTATTTAAATTTTATATAATTCGAGAAAGATAGGCAAAATAACTGTGTAGCCTTGGCGAAACCTGGTCAGTATGGCAACAAAAAAAATACCAAGGAAATGTCAAAAAACGCGTTATTGCTTTTTAAATATGGCTTAGTTAAGCTAAACCTCATTTTTCCTATCTTTCATATTTTTCAAATAACTCGAAAATTAATGCATAGAAAAAAAATTAAAAAATTATATAAGCTTTGTAGCAGATAATCTTCAAACTATGATTAGTTAAAACTTCCGGGCTGAAAGACCGTGGTCGAGTGCTTGATGTATTGGAGCTAAACGTTTCGGCCGCACCACCGGTGGCCATCTTCAATAGCAAAAATGTGTTCGTATAGATGACACGCCGAACACGTCTCCCAATGAACTGGGAACAAGCAACCAACCAACCAACCAACCAATACATCAAGCACTCGACCACGGCCTTTCAGCTCGGAAGTTTTAACTAATCATAATGACACCGGCCGTGAAAGCCTACGTACTAAAATCTTCAAACTGTTTTCGAATTTTGTACCTTACCAAAAATGAAATGTAATCCACTGGGATTGAAAACAATGTATCTTATACTTCTATGAATGTCAAGTCTCATTTTTATTAGCGTTCATTTGATTCAATAATAACATGAAAAAATTAAAACTGACAATGAATTATATCAAAAAATAAATACGAATACAAGCTGTAATTTTGTTTTTTTTCAACTGTTACTAACATTAAATTTTAAATTTCATAGGTATTGCAGAGAATTAAGGCAAACAACACACGCTAATGACGTATTTGTACATGCTCACAGCTGACGTAATAGAACAAAATTCAAAAAAATTATATGCAATGATTATAGAGGTATACTCTTTGACAAAAGAACCTCAATAACGTTCAAACTTAAAATTTAATGCATTACGGTCGAATTTCGACCACTGGGCGACCACTAGTAAATTTAATTATATGAACAAATTGTATGTTTAAAATACAAACATAAACGAACGATGTTTTAACTGTCTGATGACTGACAAATTGTTTGCAGAGTCCAGTAATCTTTTATTTTTTTTTAATATAAGAATAATCAGTGTTCATTACATGAATGAAAGAAATGCAAGAACTAATTACGTTTCAAACCTGAAAGCTTGTCTTCGTTGATGACAACAAAAAATATTTTAATTGTAAAAATCGGTATGGAGAACCACACATGACTTCCATGTTTTAATTAAATATAAAATTATTTTTAAAGTGTACACTCAAAACTAAACCAAATATATCAGCAAGCTTTTGGTAAAAATACTGTGAAAGATAATCAAAATATTGTTACGACGGTCTACTTGATCGTCGTAGGTACAGTGGAAAACAAAATAAGTACAAGACGCCAATTAAGTCACTAATAACCAGCTTTAATTTTTACAGTTAAACAGTTCGTAATTAACAACACAGTCTACTACAACAAATCAAATATGAATTGTTCACACGCAATAAAATGTCACTAATATTAAACACAATTGTATTACAAATATACCGCCCGATTATAAAACGCAACACTTCACTAATAACCACTTGAACGTACACAGTAGACTCTAATGTCGCCCGATAATAACTCTCGATCCAAACTGTAAATATATCGCTGCTATACTGACTTGGGCGTCCCTGAGTAATTGTATTTATATCCGCCGAAAATCTAGACGATTCCTAATTGCGTCTTAGCTTAGCGTCCGTATGAACTACGTAATTAACTGCGGTCTTGACACAGTCCGCACGGCTGGCGGCATCGAGAAGACTCTCGCAAATGCGTCTACAAGCACGTACGCCACACACAGTAGAGCGAGATTCTTCTGGCACATTCGACAAACACGTAGATTGTTCTGTGATGTCGTAACAGTACGAATTATACCTAGTTGTTAATATTTTTTAAATAAAGAATTAATTCCATTAAATTATCTTTTACTTAAACAACACGAAAGCAAGCGAATACCGCCCAGCGTTTGTAATTTGTGAATTTATGAAAACAAAAAATTATTTTGTTTTTGTATGCGTGGTTACATAGCATGGAACGATGTAAATTGTTAATATTTTATTGAAATTTTCAAGTTTTCGGTCGAATAAATTTATAACATCAATACAAATAATTACCCCCTCCCCCTTCAACTACCCTTTTCATTTATAGATATTTCATCTACCTTTCTACAGTGGATTATTATGACCTTCTTTTCAGGATACTTTATTCACCAAAATTAACTACTTTACTCTTGTTGAAACGTAAAAAGTTGCAGGTAAACTACCCCTTCCCCTTAACCGATCTCCAACAAAATCAATGGGCCTTGATTCCTCTACAACTCGGGGACATATGCAAAACATTATTTGATTCTGTTTGAATTTGCGGCAGTTATCGTTCGCCGTAGAAAAAAATTCTACACACAGACACTTTTCGGAAAATGACTTTTCTTTATGTTTTGAGGGTAGTACAATCAGAATCGATTGTACAACCTTATCTCAAACACGATTTTTTTCGCGATCACCATATTCCCATTTCCTTACGGAACATCATCATCATCATCATCATTGTCGTCGTCGTCGTCATCTTCAAGGATTAAACCAAGAATGGTTTGTGCCGGTCTCAAATAGGCAAAGATTAGAGCTGGTCACTCCAGCGCTTCCTCGGACGTCCCACACCTCTCCGTCCCCTCGGGTTATAGTTCCATAGATGTTTGGGGATGCGGCAGTCATCCATTCGGCAAAGGTGTTCCCATCAATTCAGCCGATACTGGGCGATACTGTCGAGTATACTCATAATATTCAGTTCCTGCCGTATATCTTGTGTTTCTTCTATGATCATGGAGAGTATACCCTGCCACGTGCCTGAGAAATCTCATTTCAGCCGCTTGGATGCGACTGGCCTGGCTTTTCGTCAAAGTCTAATTCTCAGACCCATAAAGGAGTGTGGGAAGAGCCATCACCTTGTAGAATTTTAGGCGTGTCCCTTAACTTGCTGACTTAAGGGTTCGCACATAGTGTTGAACTTGTGCAACTTATTCACAACGTCGTTGCTGGCATTATAATGCACACTGTAGCCCAGGTATTAAAAACTGCTAACTTGTTCCAGGACAGTACCATCTACAACAATTTTTGCCCGTACGGAATCAGTTCCACGAAAAGCCATCACCTTTGTATACTTACGGAACATGAAGAAAAAATAAGGAATAAACTCGAGTTGTAATCATAGAGTAGGACTATAGACCGTAGAAGGTAGTGTTATAACTATGGTTACTAAACTTCCCTTCAAACACATGTAGGCCTATCTGGGACAATTTGGAGACAGTTACATGGTGACCGGTAGGCCTACATACGTATATGTAAGTGTAGAACTTTATTATACAGCCTAGAAACGTATTATTACAGATAATTTATCTGATGTAGCTCTGCTGTACTAGTTTGTTATCATTTAATAATTCTGTCGTTACTACAAGAACGGTGTCGTACTGTTATTATTATTAATGATGATGTTTATTATGACGGCATGCAGCAGAATGTGTGCGTGTTTGTCGGTGTAAAGATTAAGGAGAGACAGAGGCAGCGAGGGCATGTAGTGTGGGTTGTATTCAGAGTAATTGTCACAATAAGAGACGCAATTTGAAACATCTCTCAGCTGATTCATAGTGACGAGGGTGTTCCTCTTAATGAACGAATGCTCAACTCTTCTCGGCTTTCAGTCTACTTGATGTTTCCGGCCAACATTTGCTGCTCCGTCCGCACTCTCCAACCACCAACACTTATTGATAATTGCTCAACCCTTATTGATAATTGCTCAGTACATCGTCATCACCGCTGTGTTTTTGTTTCAGGTGGTGTTTTTCCACTGGATTTATTTATTTTCAAAAGCAGATAGTCTGTGTATTTAATTATATCGTAAAAAGGACTATATATCTTATGTATTAATATTAAATTTTTCACGGTTTCAAAATTGATGAAATGGCGGATATAATTTATTACGTTTTCTGTACGTTATGACCGATGCGACGTCTCTTTCTAATCACACACACTTTATAAATAGATTTTGACTACCACAGTACAGTGGCTTAGGGAGGAGGGGTCAGGGATCGAGTCGGCTTCATAGAAAAGAAAAACAAGTTGAGACTAATCAACATTACTATCTTTAAAGTGGCTGAAAAACGCGTGATAACATCCTGAATCAGTTCCATTAAAGTAAACTATAATAAAACAATAAAAATACTCGTTATTAAAACATTGTTTACAAGACACTTCCTGACTCAATTCATTTTTCTATGTTTCATATTTCAAACGTGTACGCTAATGCTGTGTAATAAATCTGTTTGTAATAAGCTGTTTAAAAAGCGACTACTACATTAGCGCACGCAGCTGAAAAAAAAAATAACATAAAACTACCTACAAATTAAAAGATTAAGAATATTCGTCACCTTTTCGACCCTCTGAGGGTACCGTCCGCCCTCCACCCCTTAATACGCCCCTGCATCAGTATTACAAAGAAGATGTAGATTTTGTTATTCTAATTCAGGCGCTTGTGGATTCCACTCCAAATGCATTAAATTGTGTTACTATCTGCACATGTTTATTGCATTTATTTTGTTTGATTTTATTACTTTTATAGGTATTTTATATGAAAAATTTGCGTGTGAATAAAAATTCGTATTGCCGATTATGTACTAACAAACATCGAGTCTGTTAACAAATCAAAAAAATGCACATTCATAAGGCAGATTTGTCATTAAAAGTTAATAAAAGACTTAATAGCGCGCCGAGACTGTATAAAAATTAATGTGACGCAGACTTGGTACAACGTCAGACGGAAGAAGGCAGTCTATAACGGGAATCTGTACCTATACCGATGTAAATTTATTTCTAAACTCTACAGTCTTTTAAATTCTATTAATGACTGAATAAACCCAATGACACTGAGTTTGTTCCTTTACGTTTGACATACGAATCATAAAGTATCGTGTTTCATAAACACATTGTATAAGGCCTAGAAGGTAAGGGCGGGGGTGACAAACCCCGTATTACATTTTAACACTCTTTCCGTATGTTTTCTAGTTATCCTCATGTGTGTATGTATGACTTATATCAAATCAAAATGAATCCAAGTTCAGTGCTATTTCGACACTTATTCCGTGATAGTATGCAGTGTTCAGGATAGACAATTTACAATAATTTACACGATTATTATAAACTCCGCGACAACGAAAAACAAGGCTGAAATTACTGTTTCGGAAGTTTTTCATGTAACAAGAATTGTCTCCTTCGCCTTTTGTCATTACATTAAATTGTATTGAACAAGTTAAGCTGTATGCAAGCTCTTAAGCTTCCACGGCTGGCATCAACCTTGCTATTATCAGCAATGTGTGGCCGTGCCCACAGTTGTTGCTGTTGACAAAGGTTTCGACCCACCATCGGAGCCCATCATCACTGTCTGAGATCGGCACAGTGTCCGCCAATTCACTTCAGAGATGAGGTAGAGACTATGTATTTTGCTATATTTATATTTAGGCCTATATGTAGTGTTACATAAAGCGGAAAAGTGTTACGTAGTACGGAAAGTTCTACAAGTTTCTCGAATATTCCAGCTGTAATGTGCGTGTGCCGGTGTGCGTACATAACGCTGCTACTTTGCGGTGAAAGACAATTACGCGTCGACTATCGGGGTCTATACCAGACCATACCGGTCCGCGCATGCTGTGTTCAAGGCCGCAATGAATTACGTTCTAGTGTTTTCTAGTAGACGCCTATTAACGAATATTCTGGAGCCTCAGCGGGTATAAATACAAGTACTCAGCGACGCTCAGTTGAGTTATTGTCGGCCGATTACTCTGTGCGTTCAAATGATTATTAGTGAAAAGTAATTAATGTGGCGAAGTGTTTTGTGTTTTATCATTGTGCGGAACAATTCTAATTCAATTGTGATTTATATTAGTTGACATTTTATTGCGTGTGAACAATTTTTATTTGATTTGTTGTAAGAGACTATGTTGTTGATTAGAAACTGTTCAATTGTGATAATTAGTGACTTCATTGCTGTCTTGCATTTTGTTTTCGACTGTACCATACGACACCGTCGTAACAGTATTTTTATTTATGTATTTACTGTATAGGGACTATGTATTTACTGTATAGGGACTATGTATTTACTGTATAGGGACTATGTATTTACTGTATAGGGACTATGTATTTACTGTATAGGGACTATGTATTTACTGTATAGGGACTATGTATTTACTGTATAGGGACTATGTATTTACATTTATACTAGTGGGCCCAAGAAAAATACATCATACTCTACCTCATCTCTGAGGTGAACTGACGGACACCGTGCGAATCTCAGACACTGATGATGACCTCCGATGGAGGGGCCGAAGCGTTTGTCAACAGCAACAACTGTGTGGACCACGGCCTAACAACCCGGCTGCTAATAGCAATTTCAACAAAGTTATGCTCTGTATGACGGTGGTTGGCGTGTGGACCCTTGGCCTACCTGCTGCCTCTCCCCCATTGAAATACTTACGCCCGGGCCGCGTGAGTCACCTCACTGTGCGTCCAGTATAAAACAATTTTTTTTTTTGCCTCGCCCAATACTGGTAAAATTTTGTTATATTTGAAATCAGCAAAACAATACGATGAAAATGACACCTAACACGACTAAGGAATATTAAAAATTGGGCGTTATAAAGCACTATGCACTGAAGATGTGTATAGTAGTAGTTGAGCTTTTATAAAAGTAGTTGTTGAGCTTTTACCTTGAAACACCATAAAATTTAATATTTTTTAGTCGTGTTTGGTGTCATTTTCATCGTATTATTTCGCTGATTTCAAATATAACAAAATTTTACCAGTATTGGGCAAGGCAAAAAAAAAAATTGTTTTATACTGGACGCACAGTGAGGTGACTCACGCGGCAATTAGCTGCTGTCGAGCCCGGGCGGAAGTATTTCAATGGGGGAGAGGCAGCAGGTAGACCAAGGGTCCACACGCCAACCACCGTCATACAGAGCATAAGTAATTTCAACTCTGCAGGTAGGGGTATAAACGGCACTACGTCCAGTATGAACTGTCGTGTACAAAGTACTGCGTTGGCTTCCTGACTCGTGTTTTCCTCATATCGGTGACAATTCCTTGGTCAGAACTTTGTAACTGAAAGCGCAGAAGGATTTCTATCAAAGCGATAAGGAATGAAACCTTCAGAACTCACTTTACTAGAAACACTTTGTAAGGCCAGTAGATTGTAACTGGTAGAAATATTATTTGAAACCATGAAAAGGACGTAGGTATCGCAGTAATATTTGTCTTTTCTTTAGAGCAACATCTTCCGAAATAAACCGCAAGAAATTAATATACAAAGTTTGATAAAAAATTTCATGCAGTTCTTGTTTCTTTTAAAAATTATACTTTCATTCAAGATTGTATTACGTCTTCAAAATATTTCGAACGTGCACTTTTTAGCACGGTCTTGAGCTAGCTTAGCGATTTTCGTTTTACGTCTTCGACGGTCGCGAAACGTTGTTCTTTCGTAGAAATTACTACTTATGGAAGGAGGAAAGATCGCGTTGGGACACGTCTGGTGAATACGGCAGTTGCTGTGTCATCATTATGACGTTCCTTTTGCCTAGCCTGGCAAAAGTCTTAACAAGCAATGACGTGCGTCCAGGGGCATTATCGGGCTGCAATTTTCATAAATTATTCTTCCGTAAATCTGGCCGTTTTCTACGAATAGCTTCATACAAATGGCGTAAAATGTCCGAATAGTAGGCCTACTCTTTATTTACACTGCGCCTAGCGATGAAATTTTGTGGAACACAAAAATATAATCTTCATGTGACAACCACTATCTTCAACTCACTTACGGTAGTCTTTGAAGCTTGTAAACCGCTTGTTCACAGACAGCAGTCTCACCAGAAGCCTTTTGAACACGTTTATCAGGAGAGAGACTTTCTATCTCACAGTTTACACAAAATTTGATCTATGTTCTGAAGAACTGTAGGGGATCTTGCGTTGTAGAATGACAATAATTAGCCTAACACATCTAAGGACGACTTGCTCAATTAGCTGTGAAATCTAAACTATGCATCAAATAGGTCTAACATTTTAGATAATTGTCACTAATATGTGTACCAACATCACATAAGAACAGTTTTTCAATCGGGCACTTTCTGCTGTGGAAATTGCAAAATTGCACGAACATTTTGATCAAACCTCATATATCCCAACCTAGGCAGGCTAAATATAACGTATCCATTTTGTATTCTGACTTGTATTGTTCTTTCAACGTTACCAAATTGCATTTGTCCAAACAAAATCTAATAAACATTACATAACACGTACTCGGTATAAAACAGTGCGGTCTGAACGCTAACACGCCTGTAGGATGTCGAGTTTAATTTAAAATGAAACCATTTGTCTGACTCGCAGTATTGCACAAGTCATATTTTACACCTGATTGCAGTAATAAAAAGGGAGAGCGGTTTATTTTTACGTAGTGTTCACAGTATAATCAAATCGGTTTTGAATCGACGCTTATATACAGTATAAGATGTACTTAATTTTTATGTTTTATTTTTTTCCTGTACAAATAAAAGATAATTCAATGTGTTAACTAGGACGTGTTGAAACTCTAGGCAATATGTCTCCAGCAGAGAGTCGTTTCAAACAAAATAAATGAGCATAATTGAGAAATGATACAAGTTGATTTGAATACCGCAATCGCTCATATTTATATTTATTGCCTGTGAGTGTCGGGGGCGTTTTGCAATTACGCGCGTCGCGCGTTCGGGCCCCAACAGAGCAATTTATAGCTCTGGTCTAGCAAGTATGTAGAGGTACACACGCACGGACAGTATTCTCACTCAGCACTCGTACTGTACAGTTCAATACTGATGCTATTTATTTGGCGTAAGTTACAGATATCGTCCCGAACGCGCTGACTTGTGTAAATGAAAAAGTGTAACGATATATTTTACATTAAGAACTTATAAATTAAGCACAGTGCTTTAGAAGAACATCAACTATATTTATAATCCATTCATAAACCACAACAAACAGCGTTCGAACAGCTAATTATAATATAAATGGCAGTAACGTTAGATTTTAAATCACCGTTGTTTTTTTAAAGCCGTACGATCAGTACTTAAATAAATCACGTATAAATTACGGTTTTATTTACATAGACTGTAAGTATATGTCTCTAAGTCAATTTACATTTTTATTGAATAATATTGGACTTTTTCGCGAGATATCGATAATGATATAGGCCTACATGAATACAAGTGTTGTGTGTGTGTGTGTGCGCGTGCGTGCGTGCGTGCGTGTGCGTGTGCGTGCGTGCGTGTGTGTGTGTGTGTGTGTGTGTGTGTGTGTGTGTGTGTGTGTGTGTGTGTGTGTGTGTGTGTGTGTGTGTGTGTGTGTGTGTGTGTGTGTGTGTGTGTGTGTGTGTGTGTGTGTGTGTGTGTGTGTGTGTGTGTGTGTGTGTGTGTGTGTGTGTGTGTGTGTGTGTGTGTGTGTGTGTGTGTGTGTTGGAAAATGCTCGTACCCCGAGTTCACGCGCGCGTGTTTTATCGTCTCGTTGATAACGAACGTACTTTCCGAGCAAATGTCACTCCGAGCTAGAGTTCGTACCCCGTTCCCAAAGTTTCCAGATGTTACAGATTTTATTCCTCGTTGTTATTTTTTAATGCGTATAACTGTAATTTTATTTATAATTAAACGAAACTGATTCCTGCATCGATTTCATGATTTTTAGAGAATTCGAGTTAGTGTTTGTTGTAAGCCTACTAAACAGTCATATTCTACTCTTCAGAGTTATTCAATAAAAGAAGATACGATGTGATAGTAACTGGAGTTTCGTCATCCATTAGATCTTATTTCTCATATAACCTCTCGTTACGTCTGCTTCACTATCAAAAATATATTCGAACCACAGCTGTTACACGGCCATAACAACTCATACGCGCTCACACACACACACACACACACACACACACAACTTAAACTTAAACACAGCACAAAATACAAAGAACAAAATAAGTGAACACGAACCCATCGGTGATGAAACACATGCAATTACTACACCTGTTCTCGACAAGTCAGATTTCACGGTAAACATTACATCGTAATGAGAATGGCGTATACCATAATTCTAGTAATCCGAGTTTTGTTTTCGCAGCGTGTTTATTTATTTATTTTTTTAAGATTTCAGTTTAAAATATTCTTATATACTGTTATACTGGTATAATATAATATACTTATATACTGGTACTATTTAAGTAAAAATGACAATCTTTATTTATACGGTCCATAAAACTGAAACAGGTAACATGACTTCGTATTCGTAACTGATTTCAGCCTTAAGAGAATTCTATTGTGAGGGTAATTCGAAAGTAAGCGAGACAGAAAATGTACAATGTTATATATAGGTTAGCATAAGGTAAAATAGAATGTGGTATAATAGTCTACAGGATTGCAGTTCGTTCTGGGTATGTGTTTTCCTACTCGGAGTCGGAGTGGATTCCAAGTGGCAACAGGTTAAACGAAGCAGGAATACATATTGTGGCAAGAACATGGTGGGGGGGGCGGAATGAGCCCAAATATTGAAGTCAGAGGTAATGTAGACGTAATATGTGAAACACAATCACGGAACTGTGCCCTGATTTGTACGTTTGTAGTTTTATAAACTAATAAATGTATAAGTAGTTATTTAAAATTTACCGTTTCTTGCAGTTAATAAGTCTTTGAAATCCTTAACAAAAACCAAACTTATTTTAAGTGGCATCATTTTTTTTAAACATACACTGAAACACACAGACCATTTAAAGTACGGACAATACAATTATTTTAAAACATCTGCTTCGTAAATCTTATCTGAATGTGAGCAATTAAGATTTTGAAACAACAATTACAGGCTGCAAAGTTAAATAGTCTGTGTTGTAGTTGTAGTAGTGCAGTGTGGGCTCGGGGCAGACGGTGGTGACCCCGGCCTGGCGCAGTGAGTCAAGTCGGAATGATTGACCCCTTGTCGGTTGTGTGACCGCTCAATCTAGAGTTAAGACAATGAATGAACGGAAGAAGAAATGAATGAATGAATGAATCTTGGGGACGCGTGCAGTGTCAGAGGACACACGACAAGCGTGACCCCGCTTCCTGTCCTGGTCGTCGTCGTTGCAAAATTTGTAACATCTGTTTACAGCTGTCTGTTGTTTTTACACACACTGCCACGAGGATAACAACAAGAAAGAAAACTATACCTCGTTGGCGCAATGAACAGGCACCAAACACAAAAACACAAACCAGACCAGACCATTATGAAGAAGGAAATGAAATTAACAGAGCAATTGTGGTTGCGGCATAAAGTCATTTGTTTATCTGTTCAAGGACAAAATGATTTGGACAAACAAGGAAGATAAGTGATACCAATTGTTATACAAACACCTGAAAGATATGCGTGGCAGTGTTAAAGGAGCATATTATATTAGGAAATATATCTTACTGACTACTGTCTTACATCGTTTATATGTTACAGTACCTGTCAGGTCATTTGGTTTACGGAATGCAGCTGCTGTTCTACGTGAAGACTATTCCAGCATATCAACTTGCTTCGCAACATTATCCGTCAGTCTACCTTCTTATCCTCCTCTGGCACTGACGATTGGGAACTGCATTCTGACCTTATTGAGTTTTCTAAAAACAACCACTCTCCCTAACCGAAACCACTGACGTAAATTCTGCAGGTAACATGTTAATGCCTCCCCCACACCTACCCAGCAATATTACGTTGATGATTCTCAAGACTGTATTAAAAGTCACTTAGGTTTACCCAAGTCTTACTACATGCAAGTTGCAAAATATTTCGCAATATGTATACAAACATTGCAACAATTTAGATACTGAGTCTGTACGGAGTGGAATTTGTCTTATGTAAGTCAAATACAGTAAAGAGAGCTCTTACTCTTACCACTCCATTTCCAAGTGGGTAACATCGTAACTAAGAATATCGCGGTAGACGATGTCCGTCGAACTTACACTCCACCAGTTAGGTTAACGGAGTTATAATATTCGACTATACAAATAGATAACAGTACTGATGAGACAGCAAAAAAGTAGCCTGTGAGGCGATAGTTCGCATTATAAACTATACCCCACTATTATTTGAAGTGCGCATTATAAACTATACCCCACTATTATTTGAAGTGCGCATTATAAACTATACCCCACTATTATTTGAAGTGCGCATTATAAATTATACCCCACTATTATTTGAAGTGCGCATTATAAACTATACCCCACTATTATTTGAAGTGCGCATTATAAACTATACCCCACTATCATTTGAATTGAGCATTATTAGTTTCTTACACCTTCTCTACTGTAAATACATTTGTTCAACTGTGATAGCCTATGTCATTGCAACATTGTACTTTTCCATTGCGCCAAAATGACTGTAATTCTTTCAACTTTTTATTTATAATTTCTTAATAAATTTAATAAATTAAAAAAGGGTAAAATATGTTAATAAATTTAAAAAATGATTAATGAAGTTAATAAAATTGTTTAAAGTTAAATAAAATTAATTTAATTACAAACTTTTGCTCCACCTACGGGGGCAAAAGTCTGCATTTGACACGTTTTGGAAATATATTTATTTACATTCAAATACATTTTGCTACAGTCTATTTCTTGATGCATATATAATTTATTTAATATTTAGCCTATAATTACTTTACCTCAAGATGTTTTCCCTTATTTGGAACATGTTTCGGGATTTTATTGTTCCCATCCTCAGCCTTCTTAATTTTGTATCTTGTTGAGTACTTGTGTTTTTGTTAGTTGTTGTTATGGTTCCCTGTTGGTTTTTGGTATTTTAAACTGGTATTATTGTGTGTGATTGTGGTGTATATATTAGCTTTTGAGTATTTTCTATGTTAAGTGTTATGAAAATTGTGTCCTGTTTTGAATTGATTTGTATTTGTTCAGGTATTATTTTGTTTTCTGTTTGTATATTTGTAAATTTTCTCATATTACGGTGCTTTCGTGTGGTATGTGTTTTATTAGTGTCATGTTGGTTATGTCTAGAAATTCATGTCCTGTGTTTTTATTTATGTGTAAATTTATATTTTTATTTATTTTTTTGTAGTTGAAATGATAACAAGGGGGGTCTTAATCGAGCCTTAAGTGATTCATGATATTTCTGTCAAAATATAATGAGTCTCAGTGCAATGAGTGCAGCTTGAGATGAATTTAAAATTTAAGTGCTCACTCTTGCCCGATTCTGCCCTATACATGGCTAATAATATCACAATTTCCTCTAATATAATTTCTACTGTTCTCTGAAACACGAACCAAATAATTTTTGTGCAAGTTGACTGTTCTTTTTTTTCTTTCTGTTTGTGGTACGGGCCCCCAGGCTGCAGCCTAAGCTTAAATCCGGCACTGTCTGTAGCATGATAATAACAAATAAGAGTACTGTACTTAGTGTAGCAATCTGAGATAGCGTACGTGCTGAATGAACACGGCGTGGCGCGTCGGGTGTTATGGTCTGGTTCCACGTAAGTAGCAGGCAATTCACGGAACACACCACTAGATTAGTCGTAGGAGTTAGTTAATAAAGACATGAATAAGTTCAAGTCCTTATACCATACCAGTGCTGACCGCTTCAAACCGACCATCGGCCACTGCCATCATTATTTTATTATCTGCCTCTTTATTCGCGTTGTGTGTTGTGATACAATCAACAATGCTACACTGTGACGCACTTGTCTGTATTCAATCGGTTAGTTCCTAATGTTTCAAGTCTGTCCTACAACAGAGCGCAACTATCCCGTTTGAAACGACCACTCACTCACTCACTGTCCGTCTCTGTTCTAATGGGTTTGCCTATGACCGTCCACTACCTTCTCTTCAGTTTCATTACTTACGTTGCTCAACTACAGTAGGTCTAGGCCTATACATCAAGCGTTTCATTCGCTGACATACATCGACGTTTGATGCAATATCTTCCTTAAGATATCCGTAACAACATTATGAGCAGTTTATCGCAGTAGACGTAAAGAGGCAGAAATAAGTCACCACATTACACGTCTTGTCAGTTAATAATGTCTAGCAAACTTAATTTTTTTATAACTATTGGGGTAATATATAATAGCTATATAAGTGGATTTGATAAATCTTAAAGGACATTTCTGGACTTCAGTGATTGAATGTTTTGTTAACCATTTAACACTCTCTATGCACCAAAATTACATCAAAATTTCCACACAAAAATGTTTTTGTTCCTTTATTAACCGAGATTTCCTACGCTACGTAGGAAATAATATACCTACATTTAAAATGTCCCAAATTTACAAAATTCCCCAGTCAAAGTAAAAAATATAGCGATAGATTACATTCATCACACAATCAGTAAAACAACATTTTAAATTGTCACATTCGGAACAAACAGTCAGTCGTTGACGAATTTCATAAAATCATTTACGTAAGTGATTCTGAAATAAATCTATTTCACTTTAAAAGAAATCTGTTGTTTGACTCAACGTGTAACAGATGTTTGGTAAGGGGTTACGTGAAGGATCAAGTTATAAATTAAATACATTCTTCGTACTGTAGAATTTTATTTATTTAGTTGAATTTTTCTTGTGAAGAAACTTGGTACTCAGAACCAAAAGGCATAAAAGAATGAGTTCTCAAGTAATGAGTAATGAGTTCTCATCTTGGCGTTTTAATTTAACTGTTGTACGAATGGCGGCAGCTGTTGTAAATTAAATTATTGGTGGCACCGTACAGCTTCTAATAACACAAATACTGCGATTTCAGATGAGACTGTTGTTGTCATGTTTTGATTCTGCTTTTACCACTGTATCAGTATTATAATAACATGGCTAGTAAAACTCAGTCTGTTAAACATAGACTATTCGTCGCGTATGACGAGTGTCATGAAACGCGTCTGTGAGTAAGATTAAACGTTTCTACGAGTCGTATTATTACGTATAATAATGACAGTGCTAAAATTTTTATATTAACGTGTTATGGAAACATGTCAATATTGTTTCATAACCACTACAAAGACGTTAGTGTTTTATTTCCGTTATACTGTGTATTTAGTTGGCTATGTACACTTCCGTTGCTAACAGTTTCTCATACATACT
This sequence comes from Magicicada septendecula, assembly GCA_034769895.1. NCBI lineage: Eukaryota > Metazoa > Arthropoda > Insecta > Hemiptera > Cicadidae > Magicicada > Magicicada septendecula. The sequence continues at coordinate 63,374,165 of CM068369.1, read as the reverse complement.
TACTAGCATATTGAACCTTAAATTTCTTAAGACTGCTATCTTTTAATTATTCCATAATGACGTTTAACGGTTTTATTTTAAATTTTATTTTAATATCATATTATAAAACATACTGAAATTATTTTACAGTAATTTTATTAAAATCTTAATTACTTTATGGGAGGCATATAGAGTACATGACGACGCTGTCGGGTGGGTAGTGGGGGGACCGAGCGAGGCACAATTACTTTGTTTTGTTGTCGCGTCGGTATTGTTGTTAAACTCAAGAACTCGGTTAACAAGATGAATAACGGCGATGGATGACTGTATCCGGTACAACTCCACTAAGGCAGAGTCGTGCGTGTTTACAGCCCTCCTCGTCTTCAATTTAATCATTACATGCGTCATCACTAACCTCACTGCAAACCGCTTTCCAACTGTAAACAAAGGCTCACTATCGTAGTTACCTTAAGGCAAGCACCTTTCTTATAGTTCGTTGAGGAAAATATCTGTTTACAGTGTAACGCAACACGCGTCATTATCAGTGTAACTAATTGTTTCAACAATTAACTGCATTTGTACATTGTCCGTTGGTGCGCGACCTGACAATCGGTGATTGATTACTTGACTCAGATTGGTTACTGGGTGTAGTCACGATTGTTCCTAGAAGTAATTGTACACGTAGAAGTATTGGCGTAGGTTACTACATGTGTAGGAACTTACGATGCTACTATAGTTACCATATAAGCAGTTACGCAGTATCGATGAAGTAGTAAGACATGAAAGGATTCGCGCAGATCGTAGTGGGGACAAGGAGCAGAGATGTGGGGTGTGAGGTGACCAACCATGACACACAACCGTGTGACACACCAATCAATCAGCTGTTCTGAACACAAAACGATTGGAACGCGACAAAGTAACTCATGCGCAATGAGATATTTTCACACAACGCATCCAGACACCCATTTCATGTCTAATTATTTTAGCTGTACTCAACCGATACCTATTTAAAGTAGTTAGTGGCGGGCGGTCCCCTTCAACTTGCAGGCCCCGTATAACTCCCAACAAAGTTATCTTTATCTTCATTTTGTACCCTATAAAAAATATTTTGTTCGCTTTTGATCCAGAGAATGTGTTACTCACAACGAGGAAACGATTCCGAATTTGCCTCGTTCGGAAATGATTCCGAATTGATATAATATCGCATACAATCAAAATCCTTGACGAAAGCTTCCAATAATTATTATTTAGTATCTGCAGTAGAAAAACTCAACCTTGTATGACTTTGATAAAGAAGACATGGTACAAGAATACAAGAAATAAAAAGACTTCGATGACTAATGAGACCGCAGAAACAGCAGTTAGGTATAGGCTACATGGACAGCCAAGCGAGTTCTTCAGTTTACTGTAAAATGGGATGTCACTAAACCTATTCCCAAACTATGTCTCATCCGATTCAGTGGCGTGGCGTGGGTAACATAACACCTGTTGCCGGTTGTGATAAGTCTAAAACCTAACCTACAAAATCAATTCGACTTTTTCTTGTACAAAATGTTCTTAAGGAAATGGAAGTATGGTGATGGCAAAAAAAAATCGTGTTCGAGATTATTGCAGATTCTGATTGTACTACACTCAAAACATGAAAAAAAGTCGTTTTCCGAAAAGTGTCTCTGTGTCTGTCTGTCTGTCTGTCTATCTGTCTGTGTGTCTGTCTGTGTGTAGATTTTTTTCTATGGCAAACGATAACTGCCGCAAATTCAAAACAGAATCAAATAATTTTTTGCATACAGCCCTGATTTGTAGAGTGCTCACGACCTATTGTTTTTGGTGAAGATCGGTTGAGGGAAAGGGGTACTTTACTGGCAACGGTTTTTTTTTATCAAGGGAAATTTTTCTTTTTTGGCAAACGATAACAGCCGCAAATTCAAACAGAATCAAATAATGTTTCGCATACAGCCATGAATTGTAGAGTACTCACGACCTATTGTTTTTGGTGAAGATCGGTTGAGGGGAAGGGGTAGTTTACCAGCAACGGTTTTTTTTTATCAAGGGAAATTTTTCTTTTTTGGCAAACGATAACAGCCGCAAATTCAAACAGAATCAAATAATGTTTCGTATACAGCCCTGAATTGTAGAGTTCTCAAGACCTATTGTTTTTGGTGAAGATCGGTTAAGGGAAAGGGGTAGTTTACCGGCAACGATTTTTAACAAGGGTATTTTCTATGGCAAACGATAACAGCCGCAAATTCAAACAGAATCAAATAATGTTTTGCATACAGCCCTGATTTGTAGAGTACTCAAGACCTATTGTTTTTGGTGAAGATCGGTTGAGGGAAAGGGGAAGTTTACCTGCAACAGTTTTTTTTTATCAAGGAAAATTTTTCTTTTTTGGCAAACGATAACAGCCGCAAATTCAAACAGAATCAAATAATGTTTCGCATACAGCCCTGAATTGTAGAGTTCTCAAGACCTATTGTTTTTGGTGAGGATCGGTTAAGGGAAAGGGGTAGTTTACTTGTAACGTTTTATGTTTTAACAAGGGTATTTCCTATGGCAAACGATAACAGCTGCAAATTCAAACAGAATCAAAAGATTATTTGCATACAGCCCTAAATTATAGAGTTCTCAAGACCTATTGTTTTTGGTGAAGATCGGTTAAGGGAAAGGGGTAGTTTACCGGCAACGTTTTTTTAACAAGGGTATTTTCTATGGCACACGATAACAGCCGCAACTTCAAACAGAATCAAATAATGTTTTGCATACAGCTCTGATTTATAGAGTACTCAAGACCTATTGTTTTTGGTGAAGATCAGTTAAGGGGAAGGGGTAGTTTACCGGAAACATTTTTTTATCAAGCGTATTTTCTATGTCAAACGATAACAGCCGCAAATTCAAACAGAATCAAATAATGTTTTGCATACGTCCCTCAATTGTAGAGGTCTCAAAGATTTTCGATTTTGGTGAAGATCGGTTAAGGGGAAGGGGTAGTTTACCTGCAACCTTTTACGTTTTAACAACAGTAAAGTACTTGAAAATTCATTTAAACTTTTTGAAACAATGGTAATTGTTAAAAATAAAATAATTTTGTTGCCAGGCAATAAAATTATAATTTTTTCATTTTAATGTAAATTATGTATGAGTTAATATCTTTATATATATAATTCTTCTGTACGTGTGTATGTCACTGAACTCCTCCATGTATAAAATAATATATCGTTCGTGGCAGGTAAGCATATCTCAGTTATGTAATGTTTACGTTTCCATTTTATTATTATGCCTACAGCAATAAAAAGGCAGGTAAGACACACACACACACACACACACACAATTCACGTTATTTCTGGCCTCACTCATGTTTATTTTCTTACATTTGCACGCTTTTAAATGGAAAGTTATGAAACCCACACCAACATAACGCGTGCAAGCCGAAAAAATGGACATAAATTTGCTTCCTGTGGATCGCTGGGCAATGTAACTGCACGTGTTTACAGAGGAACGATTCATAGACAGACTTTTCGTCTTTAGGGAATGAACCCTTTGCAAGATGCTGAGGGTCCATGAGTGACTTCGGAGCGCTCCTTCTTTTTCGCGTGTTTGTTCTGTGAAACATACACTGTAGATTCGCAGCTTTACTCTAAGCAACGCTCAATACGAAATGTTGAAAATTTTTGTCCACAGTGTACCCTCATTCACACTAAACCTGCTCTGATGTTTTAATTACGGACATCATAATATTACTACTTAATGGAGATCAATCATTAACTTATACAAGCCATTAATTTTATGCATATATTTTATATATATATATGTGTACAACGTTATCGGCAACAAAGAAGTAGTTTTTGTTAAAATTCCTTCCCGGGATATTTGGCCGTAGTCCAATGTTTTCTACAAAACCAGACGTTTCGGCAATGCCATCGACTTCCATCATCAGTGAAAATCGAGTGCGATAACGTGAGGTGGTATACGTTAGTGACCACAGTACTGTGGTTAAGGCTGAAGCAGTAAGTAGAAAGACGTAGTTTCTATGGTAATATTTCATTTCGAAAATGATTTTAAATATAAATCTTAGAATATGGAAGTCATGTATGGTTCTCCATACCGATATTTAGAGTATTTTCTATCATTCGCTGGGAGAAGAAGAGGGTCCCGGTTCAACGGGATCTAACTCTCATTATACTTACACAGAATAATCAGAACAGAAATAATTGAATAAAAAATAATAAAGACAAACAGAAACACATGACTAAACGAACAAAACACAAATAGGTACATAGTATATGCTGCACGTCGGTTCCGAAAACGAACCTAGCTGCTAACTGAGCGTTTTGCCGGTTTATACAGCCGCAACACGTCGGGTAGACGAAAGTCTCCCCCCCCCTCCCAGGTTGTATGTACAGTGACAACTACTACGAGGTCAATGACCGTACGCAGTAAAACATTGTCGATGTCCGAGCCGGCAACACAAGACGGTGCAAGTGCCCAGCAGTTCGAAACCAACGCTACGCTTTTCTTCAAGTTTTCCTACTAATATTGTTCGGATTTCAAATTACTCAGTAACTAAAGTATTTGTTCTGTGATTCAATTAATATTATTTTCTCTTATTTCCAGTACTGTTCCCGCCGGCAACAGCGGTTACATGGACGCCACTCTACTGCAGCCGATAGTATTTTTACTTCCATATTCCTTAAGGAATGGAAGTATGGTGATGGCAAAAAAAATCGTGTTCGAGATTATTGCAGATTCTGATTCTACTACACTCAAAACATGAAAAAAAGTCGTTTTCCGAAAAGTGTCTGTGTGTGTGTCTGTCTGTCTGTGTGTCTATCTGTCTGTCTGTCTGTCTGTCTGTCTGTCTGTCTGTGTGTGTGTCTGTAGATTTTTTTCTATGGCAAACGATAACTGCCGCAAATTCAAACAGAATCAAATAATTTTTTGCATACAGTCCTGATTTGCAGAGTACTCACGATCTGTTGTTTTTGGTGAAGATCGGTTGAGGGAAAGGGGTAGTTTACCTGCAACGGTTTTTTTTTAGCAAGGGTAATTTTGTTTGTTTGGCAAACGATAACAGCCGCAAATTCAAACAGAATCAAATAATGTTTCGCATACAGCCCTGAATTGTAGAGTTCTCAAGATCTGTTGATTTTAGTGAAGATCGGTTAAGGGAAAGGGGTAGCTTACCTGTAACGTTTTATGTTTTAACAAGGGTATTTCCTATGGCAAACGATAACAGCCGCAAATTCAAACAGAATCAAAAGATTATTTTCATACAGCCCTAGATTGTAGAGTTCTCAAGACCTATTGTTTTTGGTGAAGATCGGTTGATGGAAAGGGGTAGTTTACCTGCAACATTTTTTTAACAAGGGTATTTTCTATGGCAAACGATAACAGCCGCAAATTCAAACGGAATCAAATAATGTTTTGCATACAGCCGTTATTTGTAGAGTACTCAAGACCTATTGTTTTTGGTGAAGATCGGTTAAGGGGAAGGGGTAGTTTACCTGCAACGTTTTTTTATCAAGCGTATTTTCTATGGCAAACGATAACAGCCGCAAATTCAAACAGAATCAAATAATTTTTTGCATACGTCCCTGAATTGTAGAGGTCTCAATGACTTTCGATTTTGGTGAAGATCGGTTAAGGGGAAGGGGTAGTTTACTAGCAACCTTTTACGTTTTAACAAGAGTAAAGTACTTGAAAATTTATTTAAACTTTTTGAAACAATGGTAATTGTTAAAAATAAAATAATTTTGTTGCCAGGCAATAAAATTATAATTTTTTCATTTTAATGTAATATAATATTTTTCATTTAATACAGCAATAAAAAGGCAGGTAAGACAGCCTGGCTGTTTGGCTGAAAATGATTTTAAATATAAATCTTAGAATATGGAAGTCATGTATGGTTCTCCATACCGATATTTTAACAACTTGCATGTCTGCGGCTTCATATAAAAGAGTTTCTCAAAACTTAAATAAATAAAAAGTTGTCTTAGATTAACGGCTCAAAATGCAACGGCGTGTGGTGATTCAGTGTATGTAGCAGTGGTGACGAAGCGGAGTGTACGCGCAAGGCCCTCAAGGGGCGGCGTTAAATCATTATCGTGACGTCATACATTTAGCAACTTTGTTCACGTACCATAAAAGTATCGCGATATTTGAATATCGCTTATTAGATTATCGTTTCTGTGAAGAAGACTTGTTAAAGTAAGCGATTTAAATCATCTTCATTGTCTCTTGAGTTCAACTTCAACATATTCGTAATCCGCTCAGTCGTCGTCCACTTTGGCGGTAGAAACACCAAAACAAAACAAAATGCTAAGACGGTTAAATTATGTAGTGAGAAGTAAAGTTTTCACGTACAACTTGTAAATTATTAATTCAAGAAAAAGTGTCTTTTTTCTGAATCATTAATCATTAAGAATTGGTGACCGATACCAGTAACTATCCCACTTCTTCAAGGGCACGATGATTCGTAGCAACTCGTAGGCAAATTTGGGTGACTGGTCTACTGATCGTCTTTCCACTACTGTTAGGACAATTATTATCCAAGTTTACCTGTTAGTAAAATTTACCAGAAACTTTTGTTTGTAACCTTTGTCAACTGTCTAATTTAAGTCGTAATGTTTTACAGTATTGTGTAAATTATATGTTTCTAAATTATGATTGTTTGTTGACACCAGTAGGGAGTGAAACATGGTAAAAATAACTTTTAATAATTACGTAGTGAACATCCCCTAATCTGTTTTAGTTATAGGTAATATATTACTTTGCTATATGTTGACTGTTGTAGGTATAAACAATTTATGTACCAATCTAATATCCAACTGTTGATTACTGTTTGTTTAATTAATTAAAATAACATTACATTTAGTAATTTAAATTGCAATACTGTATAAATTAAGTTCTCTCATACTATAATTTGCTCGTTTTCTTAAAGATAATTTGAAGATGTAAACAAACTATCATAAGTCTTCACATATAAAATGATACATACATACGCACGCATACACTCACATCACCAACACGTTCACCCAAATATTTAATTGTTTCGTTATGTTTGATATTTCTATTGTATTTCATACACAGGTCCTGAAGATGACAATAAATATTGTCGAAACGTCGACGCAAAATAGCTAAAATTTGTATTATTGACCGATCCTCACTAACCATCCACTAAAACATTTGTTTATAACGATTTCCCTAATTTCTCACATCCCTCTGGCACTTCAGATTTTGGTTTAGGTATACTTTTTCTTCAACTGTGTTATGAATACTTACTTACAGCTGCGCGACAACACATTACTGAGTTAAGGCCTCCTTTAACAGCCTCCACCAGTTGCCCCAGTCAAGTGCAGCTGCTCTCCAGTTCCGTGTCCGAAGGATACGGCGTGCATCATAATTCACACCGTCTTCCCAACGTAGTTTGGGTCTACCAACTCTCCTCGTGCCATCGATCTGTTCTGTGAGTGCCTTTCTGAGTATTTCATTCTCCTCCATTTGGATCACGTGTCCAGCCCACCTGAGGCTACCAAGTTTTATAAGTTTCAGAAGAGTGTTCAGTTCTTGGTTGGTCCTTTCCTCCATTCATCTCCCACACATATTAGACCAAAAATACTGCGGAGGATTTTGCGTTCATGAACCAGCAGGCTTGACTCAGACTTGCTAGAAATGGTCCAGGTCTCAGAACCGTAGGTGAGAACTGCGCGGATCAGTGTTTTATACAAAAGCGGCTTGATGCTCCTGACAATTGTTCTGCTCCGGAATAGGGGTTCTGCTTCAACTGTGTTATGAAACTCGGTAATTTATTTAAGCGACTGATATTCTCACTTCAACAAAACTCTCAAGAATGCAGACGTTGTAAGATAAACATATGAACAGGACCAAGAATACGGGATTAAAAAATTCAGAGTAGTCCTATATCAGTCAAAAGTAACGAAGAAATTCTCATAACTCAGCAGGTTAAAAGTTACAGAATCTACAGAAATTTAGAATATCATTTGTACGAGGATGTCATTGTAGCCTTCTGCTGTTAACTTGTATCAGAACTGCAACTAACCGGTACGAACAGGAACGTAGGTCGGTCACTCGACCCACGACTGACCAAACTCGGCGAAGAACGCACTCATCAGTTAATTCCTGACTGAACTGAATTATGACAAAAATGAGAACGTGTTACTGTGGGAAGTTACCAATATCCAAAACTGCTCAGGGTTTTTCAGTGACACTCAAAAATTGTGAAGAGAACGCGGTGTTTTGCGTTAAAATTATCTAAAGTGCATCGCTAAACCAAGAGCCAACTTGTTTTTTGAACATGGTAAACTATGTGACCCAGACGATGTACTAGTCACTCCAACGATGTTTTCAATGAAATCCAACATAATCTCAACCCGAACAAAGTTCTGGTTATGACCAAATTAATAGAGAACAATTCAAACAATTAGCAAAAAAAAAACACTGATAAATATCAGCAGCTTGATTGCTACTGTCACTTGTTGAATACTCCGATTCCCTGGAGAGTTTGCTTAGGTTATTATTATCCAGAAACGAGGTAAGGAGGTAAAGGAAATTATATCTACCTCACTGTAACCAATTATTTATAAATTTTCTGGAAAATTACAGCTATAAAGAAGGCATTCCAATATTTGAACTCAGAAACTTAATTCCATCGCTTAAGTGTCCCTTTCGAAACAAACAGTCAGTCATTGACCGGTTTCATAAAATCAGTGATGTAAATGACTCTGTGATAAATCTATTTCACTTTAAAAGAAGTCGCTTTATTGTTTGACTCGGCGTGTAACAGATAATCAACTCCTTTGGTAAGGAGTGACATGAAGGATCAAGTTATAAAGCTAAATACATCCTTCGTAAACAGTATAATAATATATGTACTAGAATTTTATTCATTTAGTTGAATTTTCCTTGTGAATATATCGAGGGGTTAGTGGTAAAACTACCCAAGTCCAATGTTGTTTCAAAAAAGATATTTTATTTTTTGATTCAATTCTATTTTTTTTCTTTTCCTTTTCCAAAACCGATGTAATTAATAAATAATTCTATTAATAATAAAAAGAAAATGGAATTCCGTTCTGACGATGAACTGTGAAGCTTGAAAGCGCTAATAGGAATAATTTTTCTGTAGTGGTATGCAACAGTGATAATTCTGTTTGTGATTATAACCACTAACACAACTTTCTTAATTAAATTTCCGAAATAGAAAAGTTGGTTAATACTCGTAAATGCTGGACATACTGAAAAGTAAAAGATTTGGGTTCACACAACAATACAACGTAGGTATCAAACTAATTTTTATGGTGGGATTATCTAAAAAGGGGAAGCAGTAAAGGTTGATCAACACGTGTCGGAAGTGGCAAAGGGTTTCTTTATCACTAAACTTATGATCACTGAATCGGGTATTGCTCGAGACTCTCTCGACAAAATTTCAGGAGACGAATTTTCAGACCGGTTTTCTAAACTGTTGTTATTTGAGATTATTTGAGGCACGGAGCGCAATCGGCATGGATAACACTTCTTACCGTTTGCTAATCTTGAATATAGGTTTGTTATCCTGTTGAAATGCTTTCAAGTGCCATGAAGGTGCAACTTACAAGAAATTATTTTCACGAATTATAGTATTAGCTATTAGCTGTGCAGTAGGGTAATGCGGCAAGGAGTACGGTTACACCTCTTTTTAAAATCCCCAGTTGATGAGAGCAGCAGGGGTCGGTCTGACAGTCCGAGTGGATGTCACGAAAATCCCCAGTTGATGAGAGCAGCAGGGGTCGGTCTGACAGTCCGAGTGGATGTCACGAAAATCCCCAGTTGATGAGAGCAGCAGGGGTCGGTCTGACAGTCCGAGTGGATGTCACGAAAAAACGATCCACTATGAGAAGCACTGGAACTCCACTCTGGAAGCGATTGTGATAAGAATGAGAAAATTCCTAACAATGCTTCACGACAGAATTAAGGGAAAGAGGGCCAGTACTTAATTAGTAAATGATTAGTGTTATAGCTTCAGATGAAACTGGAACTTCCAAAGAATTGATGAAAAAGTGCATGTGATACAGAACTTGTTTCAAGTAAATGAGGGAGTAGAAAACTTAACTAACCTATGTTTCTCCGTTACGCTCATATTACTAAAATGTTTAAAAAATGAAATTGAAGTGGTTTAGAGAGAGATACCAGTATAATGCTATGGAAAATAATAAGGTATTTAAATTGTCAGAAGTTAGGTGGATGTTTCAAGATTACCGTGAAAAGCGTGTTAACCTACCGAAGAAGACGCAGAGCGAAGTGGAACTTACTCTTCGCGAACGATCGTTACGAAAAAAATTGTACTTTATTTGGAACACAACTCAAGCAGCATTGAGTGGAATTTTATTTGGAGAGGAAATACTACGGAAGGTATAAATTAATAATAATAATAATAACAACAGCTTAACACTAACATAACTAGTCCTACCACCAGTAGCCTATTGGACTAGGAGCATTTTTTTGTTTACTATAGTATAACGGTCTAAACCTATATAAAATGTCCAACATACGAAACAAATTTACACGTTTCTAAGGCAAGTCGTAAAAAAAATAGAATATCCCCTTGACATGTAGCCCGTTATTAACATCCATAAATTACTAAAAACGTAACGGGAAAGTGTAAAATAAATAGGCCTGTATGTAGTAATATATAAAAAAGAAATTAAAAACAAATAAATACGATAGATTCAATTACATATGTTAGAATATGTTTTACAAAATTAAAACATTCCAAGCTAAAAGCATAGGCCTATGATAAGTGGCGATTCAACTTGATTTTAATTAGGTTTAATTGTGTTAGGCCTACCTGCTTTTCATGGTAAAATGTTGAAAAAATATAATGAATAGAATAGCCCTATATCTCGCTAAACTGCGAGAAAAGAATTTTGACGCGGTATTAACTTAAATAGGGTACTTCTAAATCAGCGTATAGGCCGTGTCCCAAACGTAGTCGATGAGGACTGTCATGTTGATTACAGTAAAATAATTCTTTATATTGCATGAAAGTAGGCGCGCGCGCGCGCGCGCGTGTGTGTGTGTGTGTGTGTGTGTGTGTGTGTGTGTGTGTGTGTGTGTGTGTGTGTGTGTGTGTGTGTGTGTGTGTGTGTGTGTGTGTGTGTGTTTCAATGAACACAAGTGAATTATACTCCAAGTAAATTGGGGACGATTCGGTAAAACTGAATAAAAGGTTGTGTTATAGGAATACATAGAAAATAACGTATTTACTTTAATGTACTAACAGTTGTGCAAAAATTCTTAGGACGACACCCTCAAAATTGTTGAAGCGATTGAAACCAGGGGGAATTTACGTGGGGACAAACGGGACCGGACCCCCCCCCCAAGAGTCGAAAAAGTTGTCTAATTTTATTTACCATTTAATTTTTAGGCTTTTTTATTGGTTTTTTTTTTCAGTTGTGTGCGCTAATGTACGTAGTAAATCTTTCTTTAATGTAGGCCTACAAACAGGTTTATTACACAGCATTTGCGTATACGTTTGAAATATGAAATATAGGAAAATCAATTCAGTCAATAAGCATCTTCTAAACAATGTTTCAGAAACGCGTATTGTTATCGCGTTATTACCGTTTAATACTTTAATGGGACTGATTTGAGGATGAGGATGTTATCAAACGTTTTTCAGCCACTTTACAGATAGTAGGCCTAATATTGATTAGTCTCAACTTGTCTTTTCTTTTGTGTGAAGCCGACTCCACCCCGGACCCCTCCCAAGGTCAAATTCTAGATACGCCACTGATTAAAACCCGGTTTTTAAAAATATATTAAAACATGCATTTTAACAACATTTTTCAAGAACACAAGTTGATTTGTGACCTTAGTGGTGTGAAGTTAAGTTCTGAAAAAGAGAGACTGAGATAAGGATTTTTGAAAATCGTTTTTGCCGCAAAATCATTACCGTTATCTTGACGTTTTCTGTCTAAACTCAGTAGTAGTAGACGACGAACTGTGTAAGACAGAAAGCAACTCTCCTCATTAAAGTGTTTAAATAAACCTTTAGTGATCTTTTTTTGTGTTTTCAGTAAAAAACAATTTCGTAATATTTATTTTACACTTCGTTTTACAATTACGAGGGTCAGTTGAAAAGTTCGGGGAGCTTTAGCGAAATTTACTTACTATAAGTGAAACTAGATTAATGAATGTAATGTTTATTCTCCCTTTCTCTCCCCCTCACAGAAAAGAGAGAGACAGATACATATCCGCGCACGTTCCATTTAAGGTTAATTCAGTATCGCTTTAGAAGCATTAATTACGAATAACTGAACTTTTTGGCATTCAAGAACAAAATATAAATATGTGATGAGTTTTCACAAGTTGCGTTGTCTTAGCGTGACATAGCCTACGCGTTACAGAAAGGTACAATTACTACTGGATAACTTATGAAATAAACAAGAAATTATTTTGTACAAAACTTTGTTTATATTATTTGTATTAAGGTGTGTGTGTGTTTGTGTGTGTGTGTGTGTGTGTGTGTGTGTGTGTCGCGCGCATTTTTAGATATTACACATGCCGGCGCGAAGAAACGCACACACACCATATATATTATTCATTAATATGTATTCACTTGTTTCTGTTCTGAGACACACTGTTTTTGTGAAATTAGTTGATAGTAGGTACGTTTAGGCTATATAGGCCTACAATGTGATATCCGACTACAAAGGTGTAGGTCTACCGTTAGTTTTGTCTCTCTGTTACAACTAAGAATATCTGAAAAGCAAGTTATGATGTATTTTTTATAATCTAGACAGAATAAGTAACAACACACAGAAATCTACTCACATGAACATACGAATGAGCGAAAATACACATACATACTTACACACACACACACACACACACACACACACATATAGGCTATATATATATATATTATTCATTAGTATGTAGTCACTTACGATACTCGTTTCTGTTCTGAGCCACACTGTTCTTGTGAAATCGGTTTATATTAGTAGGCCTATATTTATATAGAATATGATATCCAACTATCAAACCTGTAAGCCTACCATCACTTTTGTAACTCTTACAACTAAGAATATCTGAAAAGCAAGTTGTGAGACATTTTTTATAATATCTACACAGAATAAGCAACAATACACAGAAATCTACTCATATACATACAAGACATCGAAACCACATACTGACATTTGTAGACCTCAGTCCCTGTGATAGGTTCCTCTCTCCACAAGCAAATCATAGATAATAATCAGTGATCCGCAATAAGTGTCAGAAGTCTTGCAAAAAACAAAGTGGTTAGTGTTCTAGTATCTGTATTAAATTCAATATCAGTGAACAGCTTTCGAAAGAGCTGTACAAATAAAGGGATTATTCTCGTTTTGAATGTTTGTCTTATCTCTGACTCAGGTAAAATATGATTTATATTTCTTACCACGTCTGCAAGAAATTACTCCCACCAGAGAGTCATGGCACGTTACAATCTCTCTCCGTGGTAACGTTTGGAATTCCGTCTTCACGCAGCTTACGTTTAATCCATAAGTGCCTTCGCGAACTTATGTAGGTATTTGTGTCTTCCACATATGTAAATCATATTTTCTGTTTTACAGTTCGTATAATTCTTTTTTAAATATTGCGATAGAACACAGGATCATGATAAGCAATTAACTATATCTTATTCATGGATGACGAACATTCTCATGTTTAAATTTGTTTCTTGTTCAAATTGGTTTTTTAGCTATAGTTTTTGTATTGTATTACCGATAAGAATTTAGAATAGGTCAAACTCTTTAAAAAATTTTATTCGTCATTTTTCTATGTAATGTGTTTGTGAAAGTGTGCGCGGGTGCGCGAGTTATTAACAGTTTTCTCTATTGTGTCCGTTATAATTATCCGATTTACATGAGACTTGAACAAGGCATAAAATTTAATATTAGCTACAATTTCCCTATATTCTGTGATCTTCAAATAACTGTTAAGTGTTTAATTGTGTGTAACTTGTCTTGGATGTATACGTTGTGTCAGGCCTATATCCTGCTGAAATTAGAGACGATTTAGTTTATAGTAACTGTAGGGATAAGTGTGTGGAAAATATTAGAGTTAAGGATGATAATGACATTGTGGTGAATGCCAAAATTAACGGATGTGTCGGAGAGGTGTTGTTTGATAGCGGAGCACAAATTTCTCTTATTGATAAACGTTTTTTGACCAAGCACAAGCACTATTTTAAAAAATTTCGATTCTACCCGTTAACAATAAAATGGTATTCTGGAGGAAAATCCTGAGGGAAGCTGAGACCCACGGTGGACTGTGGAGGTACTGATGATGATGATGATGATGAAATAATTCTTAGAAATCACAGCATTTAGATTTTAGTAACAAATAATTACTAGTAAAAAGTTTATTGAATGCCAGCTTATATAAAGTGCACTGCAAACGTGTGTTATTTTGATTGTACCCAAGTAATGTACACTGCAAATACACATTAAAAATACCCTATCTTAAAAATACCTTTTTGCAATAATTATTAAATTTTGACACTTTATTTTCGAAATTTCAATTTCGTTCAAATAGCTATTTCTCAAGCTATTTTTAAGATTTATCGATGGCGGCTTAGGTTATATTTAAAAGATACGTTAATAAACAGTATAGGAAAATAAGATGTCGGGCCATTAAATTTCTTTGAACATGATTTTTTTTTACAACAGAAGACTAAAAAACTTCAAATAGGGCTATTAATGAAATAATTATTTATACAAATTTACGTTTTTGAATAAATTAAACGGTAGAACACGAATCTTCATCAAAAGCTGTGAAAAATATCCTGTTCCGATTTGATGCACTGTAAATACTATTTTCTTCATTTTTTTTAATCGCGTCTTTTCTGACATTTTTAGCGAGAACTTGGCCAAATTGTATGTAACAGGTCTCCAAATAAAGAAGATAATTGGCCTGTCAGTTTCAGATAATTACGTTACACATTTTATGAAAGTACTGGAAAAAAATCAATTCTGAGAAATACAGATAAAAACCACGACACATTTTTATCCAAGTTAAAGGTGAAACCCCTCAAATTATTATAAATCGCCTCAACTTTAAATTCCCATTCCTGATATCTGTAAAAATGCATAGTTTAGAATACATTCTTAAAAATCGTGTTTTCAGCCTTTCAACCCCTAAATTGAGGATCTCGACTCAAAAATTATTGATGCAGTTTTCAATACACGATAAAGTACACCACTTTATAACGTTCCAGTGACAAAATCTTCTATTCTATTTTTTCAGAATCAGATCAATCAGATCCTGTTTTACCTGGGCTATTACATGTCCTATTTGGTATAATCGGGTGTGTGAAAAATGTAACAACACAAAATAAAATGTAGGCCTAGTCCCTGAATAAATATGCTAATAGCAAATTTAAACAGAGATTCAATCACCTGTTTAAAGTAACCTTCTTCAAGTCTTCTAAATTCAATAACTATATACCCGACTTCATTTAAAATATTTAAATTGATGTCTTTTAAAAAGGCAAATATTTTTTTTAATTATAGGAAAATTAGAAATAAATAGTATAAATATTAGAAATAAATTTACATGGGGTTAAATACTGAAACAGTTTGTTGAAAATTGTTGAAAATTCACCGTGAATAATACCTACAATTTTTAAATTATGAACACAAAATAAAAAAACTAGAAGTATCTGAATTTAAACTGAATACGGTCCTGATTGAAAACGCACTTGGTGGAATGGTTAGTGTGCTATACTGCATCGAGTAAACAGCTAACATTAAACAATTAATAAGTCAAAACAAACCGTTTTTTCTTGTCCTCTGTCCCTTCTTTCTACTTCTCAGTAATGAAAGATAATTGTTTAAAGTTTTTTTCTTGATGTTCCTAAACAGTTTTCTTTAAACCCTCTTGGACAATTTCTGAAGAGATATAATAAACAGGACATTCCCTGTCACTGTCAACTGTATTTTGTCTGTAGAAACGATTTAGACAGGCGATAAGTCATCATTATGCAAACGAATGTCTCTATTTACATCCATGCGTCGTGATACTTGTGGCCTAAAAATGTTATAACATTTTAAGCGAGTAAGCCCTGCTATAATAGTGAAAACATATTGAAGACAGTGTTTGTAACCACTGTTGGCTCATTGCACACAAACAAACGCTACGGAGATGAATTCACTGATTAGCCGTCTTTAACAGCCCCGACAACATAGGAAATACTTATGCTGCGTTTGGGAAGAACAGCAAACTCTTATGCTATATTTATTTAAATTATTCTCCGGGCTGTAAGGCCGTGGTCTTGCGAAATCTTCATGCTGATTGACGTTATTAGCGTGATGTCTTCACTTCTGGAGGCCATCTTCGGTGAATGGTCAAGATGTACGTCCTACAGAGGTGAGACCGTAACGTCTGACCACGCTAATAACATCAATCAGCGCGAAGATTGCGGAAGACCACGGCCTTACAGCCCGGAGAATAATTTAAATAATTAAAAGGCCGGCCGTGAAAGACTAAGAAACAAACCCTCATATAGGCCTAGGGCCTACTTAAAAAAGAATTAGGCCTATACTAACTGTAAAACAGGGAATATGCTTTAAATATGAGAAAGATACAAATACATAAATACGCGAAATGGATAAACATAAGATGCGTGAAGGGAGAATTCACCACGAAGGCAGATTGTAACATGTCATGACTCTCTGGTGGGAGTAATCTCTTGCAGACGTGGTAAGAAATATAAATCGTATTTTACCTGAGTTAGAGATAAGACAAATGTTCAAACCGAAAATAATCTTTCTTTTTATATAGAACTTTCGAAAAAGCTGTTCACTAATATTAAATTTAATACAGATACTAGAACACTCACCACTTTGGTTTTTGCAAGGCTTCCGACACTTATTTCGCATCACAGATTAATATCTACTACGATTTGCTTGTGGAGAGATGAACCTATCACAGCGATTGTCTACAGTCTACAAACGTCAGTATGCGGTTTCAATGTCTTGTGTGTATATGTGTAGATTTCTGTGCATTGTTGCTTATTCTGTGTCGATATTACAAAAAAAGGCTCACAACTTGCTTTTCAGATATGCTTAGTTGTAAAAGTAAAGGTAGGCCTACAGGTTTGATAGTCGGATATCATATTGTGTATAGGCCTACCTTAAACGTACCTGCTATAAACTAATTGCACAAAAACAGGCTGTCTCAGAACAGAAACAAGTGAATACCGGTACATATTAATGAATAATAATATACGCGCGCGCGCGCGCGCGCGCGTGTGTGTGTGTTTTCACTCCTGTGTGTGTATCATCTAAAAATGCGCGCGCGCCAACACACACACACACACATACCTTAATAGATAAGACAAATATTCTCTTAAGAGATAAACGAGAATAATCTCTTTTTTTTTATACAGCTCTTTCGAAAGCTGTTCACTAATTTACGATTCACAAAGTTGTGGATAGTTCCGCCGAGTAACCAAATATATTCACAAGAGAAATGGATTTTGAGGTGGATTGTGGCAACATTTAGAGACTTATACTCTGAAGTAGTGTGACAGCCTATAGAATTTATTATAAGTTTAGACGCGTCTGACATCCTTTTGGCTTCTCTAAACACGTCTTCAACGTAGACATGACTATAGGTTTTTGGAAATAACATCCAAAACACTTTATTCTTCACTGAACAATTGTTCCGGTTCAGTAGCGTATCTAGAATTTGCTCTTCGCGGGGGGGATCCGTTCGGCTCGCCTTCATACAAAAGAAGAAACAAGTTAAGACTAATCAACATTACTATCTTTAAAGTGGTTGAAAACGTGTGATACCATCGGTAATAACACAATAAAAATACGAGTTATTGAAACATTCTTTAGAAGATAATTGACTGAATTGATATACTTATTGACTGAATTGATATACTTATTGACTGAATTGGTTTTCGTATACAGTATTTCATATTGCAAACGTATCCCCAGATGCTGTGTAATAAACACGTTTATATAATTAAAACATAGGTACTAATATATTAGCGTACACAGCTGAAAAAATAATAAAATAGCCTAAAAATTAAGAAAATAACAAAATTAAACATTTTCGCCCCTCTGGGGGCGGTCCGGTCCCATTCGTCCTCCCTCCAGCCCCCCAATACGCCCCCTGTACCTGTTGTAGAATTAATAAAACGTGAACAACATCAATCTGTACCGATTGCCCCTTGAGATGACTCAACGGTATCGAACTATTACGTATGATACGATAAGTTAGACTAAACCTTGCCACTAGAAAACAAACTTAAGCAGGAATCATGGTTTGTTGTTTGTCAAATTCTCAACATTAGTCTCTGGTGATCAAAGAGTCTATAACATAAATTAAATGATATAGCCAAATAACAGTAGAAAAATGTACGAATCATTGTGAACATAAAGATTTATTCGGACATAGGCCTACTACAGACTATACCCAATTGCACTGTTATACAGTACAAAAACTAGCTAGATTAGTCGGTTAAAATTTATATAAATATCGCTATGGAGAACTATACATGACTTCCATGTTCAAAGATTTATATCTAAAAGCATTTACTTGAATTCGATTCGATAATTTCTAATGAGTTAGGTGTGTTCCTCGTAAATCGAGTTTTATGTTTAACAAATTGAAATGAAATATATTTCCATAGAAACTATTTCTTTGTTACCGATAACGTAGTACTCATAAAAAATTATCCCCTCCCCCTTTAACTAGCATTTTTATTTATAGATATTAAATCTATCTTTCCAAAGTGGATTATTATGACCTTCTTTTCAGGATCAAAATTAAGTACTTCACTCTTGTTAAAACGTAAAACGTTGCAGGTAAACTACCCCT
The DNA here is from genome assembly GCA_034769895.1 of Magicicada septendecula. Taxonomy (NCBI): domain Eukaryota; kingdom Metazoa; phylum Arthropoda; class Insecta; order Hemiptera; family Cicadidae; genus Magicicada; species Magicicada septendecula. Next base: position 63,355,316 of record CM068369.1, on the reverse strand, counting down.
TGCTCATAACCGATCTTTATCAAAATCAATTTGAGTCATCTATAACTCGGGCATATACGCAAAAAATTATTTGATTCTGTTTTAATCTGCTGCAGTTATCGTTACCCATAGAAAAAATACTACACACAAACCATAGACACTTTTCGGAAAATGATTCTACTTCATGTTTTGAGGGTAGCACAATCAGAATCAGCCCTTATCTCGAACACGATTTTTTCGTGATCACAATACTTCCATTTCCTTACGGAACATGAAAACAAAAATTAAGTTACCGTACAACTAAAGAGCAAAACTAATAACCCTACGTGAAACCAGAAAACATAAAATTAAATATGCACAAATATAAAAAATTCCAAATTATAGCCTGTAGTTTCGGTAATGCATATCAATATGCAGCGTGTAAACGGCTCGTCCCAAAAGAGACGTAACAAGTTCCAAGCCTCCTATATTCATAAAGGAAAGTTAACAAATTTTAGTACGAGACAAAAATATATTAGGAAAAATAAAGCATAGGTTTACTATAGTGACGGATAACACAGGGAACAGTGGATTTAACCGATCGCAAAAAAAATTTGCATTTATACGGTAGCGCGGTAACTCGGTTTGGTCACTAGCCAATCGAATAGAAGGATAAATCAGTAAGCGGTATACCTGTCTAGCAACAATTATTGCTCTGCTTAGTGGTTCGTAGCCCCGACATGAACTCACGGTTTGATACACGCTACCTTCTGTACGTAGTAGGCCTACATTGTACTACCATACCACAAATAAATTAGAAAAAGACAGAAACCAATCTTCGAATTGCTGACCAAAGAAATACAGATATAATTACATAACTTAATTGTTATTTAACGCTATTACTAATTGTTACTTACGCTATAACGTATTACTAATCTGTTTCAAAATACAGACGTAACACTGAGCCTCAGCTCGAATCAGGTTAAACAATGCTATCATTACAAACTGTAAGGTTTCGGACGTTAGCCATCGTAAGTCAAAATTAAGAAACACGACGTTTCAACCTCTATAGAATCAGAGGTCCTCTTCAGGTGAACAAAAAATTAATACAAAGATAAATCTATCACTAACAAATAGATATCGTCAAAACTCCAAATCTTAGTTAAACAAATATAGTGCTAAAAAAATAATATTTGTTTACGTTGCAACCACAAGAGGAATCCTTCTTTGCTGGAGTGGTGAGTAGGCCTACTGTTTTATTATGATTATTATTATTATTTTTTTAGGACTATATTTGTTTAACTAAGATTTGGAGTTTTGTCGATATCTGTTTGTTAGTGATAGATTTATCTTCATAACATTAATTTATAAATTTATCTTATTAATATTCTGTTCACCTGAAGATGACATCTATTCTACAGACGTCGAAACGTCGTTTTTCTTAATTTTAACTTACGATGGCTAATGTCGAAACCTTATAATTTGTAATGAGTATATTGCGCCATCGGTGAATAATAATTTTAAGGAAGCTATTATTTTTCAGTAATATTTTATCTATTAAGAACATTTCATGTATATGTAACGATTCAGACGTCCGTAATAATTTCAGACACATTTCTGGTAATTTTTCATTTTTATAAAAAGTAAATTATTACTTAGTAATTTATGTTTTATTTTCACGAATAGCGACATTTCATTTACGTTAAAATACCACAGTATACGATTGTTGATTTCCACATTATGGGAGGTAACTTTGTAACGTGTGAAAATGTGTTTCGAAACAAAAGTACACAGTTTCCTGCAGCAGTGAGTAAATGTTAGTTTTAAAGTAGTAATACCAGTTACTCACGCAATTAAGGAACATTAACAAGCCTTTACGTCTTATAACAATCGTCTTCTGACAAAGACAGTATATTGGGAAATGGGTAGAGCATAAAAACTCATTCGATACCATAATATTTTATTCCGAGTATTGTCAGTGTTATCGGTGATGAATCATTAAAGGTTTTTAATGATTAAACAGCATATTATTATAAGATAGTCACTCAGTTTAAAACTTGAAAGCACACGCGAGAAATAAACGAGCTACAGTACAACAAAACTGTGTAGACTATTCAGAACATTTTCTGCACGATAGTTAAATCACGAAATCTACTGGCGTTTCTTTCTAACCACATTTCTTGTGTCCAGTCCGGGTGTATAATCGTGTATGGAAAAGATACACGAACATTCTTAGGTTTCTTAGTTCATACCTTGTTTTCTTAGTGGCTTATCTTATCATAGGTCAATGGAATTATTAGTTCGGTACCGTTGTTGGAAGTCATCTCAAGGGCAGTCGGTACAGATTAATACTGTTAACGGTTTATTAATTCTACAATCGGTAGGGCCTACAATTGTTCAGTGAAGAATAAAGTGACTTGCGTGTTTTTTCCAAAAACTTAGTAGTTTCTAGTTTGAAAATGTGTTTACAGAAGCCAACAAGATGTCAGATAGTTCTAAACTCATATTAGACCTACATTCTACAAGTCACACCCACTTCAGAATATAAGTTTCTAAATGTTGTCATAGTCCATTTCAAAATCCATTTTCTGTTCATACACTCAAAGATTTTTTAAAGAAGTTTGTAGGCTATACCCTACTGAAACTCTCTTCTCTCTAAAAAAGAGAAAGAGTTGGGAATGCGTTTGGTTATTCGGCGGAACTACCCAAATCTTTGTGAATCGTAAATCAGTGAAAAGCTTTCGAAAGAGCTGTAAAAAAAATAGATTATTCTCGTTTTGAATATTTGCCTTAGCTCAGGTACTTATATCATAAACACAAACGTTTAAAGGTCTAGGCCTGTATGCGTAATTAATAAAGTAAAAAACATTTAGTAATCGCTGTAGCCTAATGTCTTATTATTCCTTTATTGTACAAGAATGTGCGTTCACACTTACGCTAGTTACTTTCAAAATATCCACGTTTCCATGCTGTATTTAATACGTTATTGGCATTCCCCTATCTTATATTAAAAAATGTAAAATTTTGTTTCTTCATCGTAGTATAGGCGATAGTTATAAGATGATTGTTCCATTGTGGGATTGAAATCTTTAACTTCCCTAATGCATAGTAGCTATGTTACCATGTTACATCCTACAAAATAACTTGAATTTTGTTCAAATAACTTCGTGTTTATATTTAAATAATATCAGCGTTGTGCTGTAAGTGTGTTAAAACGGAATCATTATTATCAAACTATTATGAAAAGGAACCAAACTCCTTCACAATAGTCCGCCGTAAACGTTAAACGGATGTCGTGTTAGAAAGTTAAAGATAGTGATTATAACTCCATTACGGGAGATTCGTTTCTGTATTTTTAATTAATTATTTGAAAGCCTCATATCAGAAATTAGTCCGCATTGTTATCATTAGAAAGAGTTAACGAAAACGATGTCTACTTAAACGTCCAAGATGTTGTTAGAATTAGAATTCGTATTTTGAAATTAATAATGTACGTAGACTTACATAAAATTGGTTAATATAAGTATTAATTCTCGACCATATTAATTATATAGTAGCCTACTACGCTTGTGAATACTGAGTTTTCGTCTTACACAAAATACAGTTCCTTCGGCCTATATTTGATTTCATAATCATGCTTACTACAATAAAAAGGTAAGCTATAGTTTTAATTCTGTTACATTATAATATTAAGTCTCTCACATTACATAACAGTACACACAATACTAAACTATAACCCACATTATACTAATTATACTTACATTTAATTACATAAATTTAATTGTATTTAGTATAATGTGTATTAGTATTTAGTATATATATATATAGAGGCCTGCTGCAATTGTGAGTGTTTATAAGTTACTCACAACAATATATGTGTCGTAGGTTTAATATAATGTGACACAAGGCAAGTCTTACAATTATTAATCTTAAAAGCAGATAAATACTTTACAGAATTAAAATTACACCTGATTGCCTTTTTTATTGTTATAGCGTAACTGTGAAATAAAATATAGGCCTATCTCGAAACGTTGCGAAGGAACTGTTTTGTTGAACACAGGAACTCAGTATCCACAAGATGATTATTAAAACAAGTCATATGGAAATTAACTAAATTATAAAGTTAATTGGATATTTATGAAAATAATGTCGACTATCAAACCTGAGAAGAAAACCAGTAGCCTATGTGTTGTATGTCAATAATTAAATAAATTCAAGCAATATTTTTCTGATTTGTAACCGATTCGGAATTATTTTTTCATGTATTGTAGGCCTAACAACAATTACTATGGAGGACAACAATTGTAATAATCATTATGGAGGAAAACATTACATAACTAACTAAAATTATATGCCTAAGCATTTGCAACATTTTATTGCTAATAACTCTAATGTTATGTCTACACCCTAATAGTAATTTTAGACACAAAATTTACACGAATCGTTTTTTACGCTGCGAACGGTAATAATCCTGATAAAATGTGCGTGTTTTGGCAGAAAAAGATAAAATCTCTTAAAGATACAGAAAATGAGTTTATTTTATGTTAATACGAAAAGCGAGTGTCAGAATTAGAATAACATGAGCAGCCAGAAGCGGGTAATTATTGGGGGTTCGTAGACGAATACGTTCTTTAAATTTCCACAACATCTCAGTTATTAATGTGGGTTTGTAACGTGGAATAACACGTAGGCCTATATTCACTAAAGCAAAAAAATATAATTGAGGTAAAAAGATAAGGGTTTTACAAAAAGCTAGTTTGATTCGATACAACTCATACAAAATGCAGGCTATTATTTTCGAATAGGTCTAAAATGGCTACCGTAAGTATTGCCATGTCTTGCATTGCCGTAACAGTCAGCCTATACCATGTATAATTTGTAAAAAGTGCTTAAAGACTGTCTTGCGTTGTGCTAAAAGAATTATGTTGATATAGCCAGTAGTGAGCTAAAGGGGGGCGGGCCGCCTGGGGCCTCACTTAGTAGGGGGCCCCCAGATTTAGAAAATTAAGTTTTCCTGGTAATTGTTTTAATTTTTTAGCAAATTTTCTATTGTCACGTCCTGAAACGTAACACTAGGAGAAATCCAGGATTTAATTGATCGATTCCGAAGATGTTTTCATATTATTTTAAAATCTACCTTACAGCCCTACCTTGCAAAGCGTTTAAAGATATTAAAAAAGAACTTATAAAGGTAAGTTTATTATTAGAAATACATTCATATTAAAAAAGAACGTCAGTCGTACCTTAGCCTCACCCCGCAGTCGGAAGTCGCAAATTCTACCCCAAACAGCGCTGGTAACTTACTTAAAAAATTGCCAAGTATTGTTTGCAACAATGATAATTTGTTTTGCAGTATATTGTTTACTATACAGTATTTTAATAAATTTAATGTAGTCTATAGATAATACTACTTCTGTTATTTCTTTAAACTTTGTATTTACAATACGAAAGTAGATTTTTATTTTTAACATTACTACAGCTTCTTAACTAAGTTTCCTAACTAGATGTATCAAAACAAAATTAAACAATAAATATGAAACAGTAAAGTGTTTTTGCTGTGCATTATTTAAAGATAAATTGGATTATAAACACTCGTCTTACGGGAGGGGGGCCTCGAAAATAAATCCGCCCCGAGCCTCCAGTGGTCTAGGTACGCCACTGCACAGACTACAATTTCGATCATAAACTAAATTACGATGAGCTTACGTAGTTGTAGTGTAGTCTACACTCCCATTCTTTCTGTTTAACAGATTATTAGGCCTAAATGTAATCAGTGTCCTACGACTACACCGATGTTTTCTCATGACAGCAAATGTACACCCTACGACACTGTCGGTATTAATGTACAGAAAACAACTTCTTAACGAGTTTTTTTCATTCTGTAAGATGGACCCGGTGACGGATTAAGGGGGGCTAAAGCCCCGTGCCCCGCTTGTCGGGGAGCCCCATGTTCGACCATTTAAAAATTCTAATTTTTGAACAAGTAAATAAAATTTTCCGAGCAAGCGAAATATTAAAAACTGCACTGACAAAGAGAGTACCTGAAGTGCAGATCACGGATTTAAATGTAACTTGGGTACATGTTTAGGTCTACATAAGGTTATGGTAGGCCTAAAGCTGAGAGATCATTTTCTACTCTTAAAAGAATCAAGAACATGTACCGATCAACAATGCTTGACAACCGCTTAACTAATTTAGCAAGATTAACTATTGAAACAGAATTATTAAAAACATGGGATTTGGATGATTTGATAGCAGAGTTTGCGGAAAATAAGAGCAGAAATATTTCAATTAAATTATTTTGTATTCTCTAATTTATTTGTCCTGTTGATTATTGTAAAAAGATCTACGAAATAAAATAATAGTAAACCCTTTCAGCATCTATTTAATCAGTATAAAATAAAAAAAATATGTGAGTAAAAATACGGTTTAAGAACAATATTTTGTTTATTATATTTATTAAATTATCGTCTAAATAAAGTAAAGTATTGTCAAAACGCGAAAATTTCATACATGGGCCTCTGCTCTGCTCAATAGCCCATAGATGGACGGCCATGGATGGACCGGGAGTCCTTCCGGTTGAACACCGAAGCGTTAGTGATCAGTAAAAAGAGGAGAAATTTACTTATGTATGTTGCTACTGAACACTGTGCTTCAATTAGCTTTTCAAATCGTGGTACACGTGGTAGCTTGCAAGAAGTCTGCCGACATCTTAAGATTAATTTCCTTCTTATATAAAAGTTGCTAACTTTAATAAAGCATGGAGTGTACGTATTGTGAATCTTGGCCAACACCCCTCTCCCAGCATTTTGTAAGTGTTAATTTTCATCTGTTTTCTGTTCAGTCCCAAACACACAACTACCGAATGCATTTACAGATTGTTTTGCGTTTTGATTCCTTTCCAATGGGCGCGATGTAACAGCGCGAGTTGCCTCGCCAATATCCCACAAATCTACTAGTATGGCCACGTGCACATTGTTCGGTAAATTAGACACAGTAGCCTAAGCCTATAATACATCGTAGTTACTAGTAGACATACAGACACAGACATACATTGTGTGGGTATGACTATATGTAGGCCTATTTACGTCTCACAGTACTTACAATACCTGACCGGTACTTTTAAGTGCTGTGTTATGTTTGTATGTTATAGTGTCATCTGTCTCTTCTTTGTAATTGCAATTCTAATACAACTGTAGTTACCTTATTCGAAAAATATGTAGAAGTCCCTGAACTTAATGAAAAATTCAGATCTATGACACCTGTCTTGACTATTATCCATGTTACTATCAACAATTCTTGTTTGTGATTAAAGATCATAATTTTGTCAATATAGGCCTAGACTACAATTATGTTGGCAGTTCATGTTTATGAGTTTACATATGTACACGTTACCATTTTTGTTTAATTAAGATAGGCCTACTTGGAAATATGAACATTAATTTTGAAGTTACGGCAGACTGTTTTTTATGTTGTACATTTTACGATCAGTTAGGGCCTTATTTTGTTCGTAATTATAATTGAATCTATGTTTGATATAGATAATATAAGGCCCTGTTTAGGGCTATTTATTTAATGGGTGATAAAACTGTCCGGGGAATGGACGAATACTCAGTGTAGGCCTACGCCTAAATAATACGAAATAGTTAAATTCAGCAGCGCTACACCTCTTCAAACCGCGAGCAAGGACCAGTCCACATGTTGTCTACACGAAAAACCAGACTGACAATGGACATTTAGATTCTGATTCTGATAATGTATTAATTTATAATTACGTGACGTATCACCTTTACAGTATCCAACAAATGTATAAAACAGTTCAAATTTTCCTTTTCTTACTCCCAAACAGATGATTCGAGAGGGTTATAATATAGGTTTAATATTTATTTATAATAAGTCATTTTTGTAACGGATTCTAACAACTGAAACCTCCCGTTTGAGGTTTTCGTGGTTCGTAGAAACGATTTCAATTGCCACGCGTTAGTATCTTGATAAGAAATATGGATATTTTATCCTCTTTAACACATGAACGATATCTGTTCGTGTATATTTAATTTATTGGCCTATATATTATTCGTGATATCTGTATGAATTATTGTATATTTGTATCCTGTATTGTGGATCTCCTATCTGTTATTTGTATACTTCATTCTCATTATCTGACATTTTTGAAATAGTAACTTTTTTTAATTTTGTTTTTGTAAATATGGTAAGTCACTGTAGTTAAAATAAATTAAATAAATTTACTTTATACTTTAGGCCTACTTTATAAATAAATTTATTTTACTTTATACTTGTAAACAAAACAAAAATTCATTCGTTACGTTACAATAACCAAAAACATTTAACAAAATTCTAACAACTTGACAATGTCTGTTGCTGACAGGATACGGTGCTGTAGCAGAAAAATCTATCGATAGGTACTTGCAATTCACTTAAACTGAAGCACTGTAGGCTTATGTTAATCTTTAGAGTTGAATTTGTAATTATTTGAACGGATGTTTCCTTGCATAGGCCTATGTGTAACTCGATACATTTCCCGTTATCATTGTCCTAATTTTACTTTGTGCACATAAAAATATAAATAGTATAGCTTATTTTAAATAGCCTACTTTTAAAATATTGAAAGTTTATTATTTTAAGCGTACGATGCGTAACAACAGATGCTTAAGATTGCTTTTGAATGTACAGGCTATGCCGACTTTAGTGGTGTTTAAAGATTATTTAACGCTTTATAAGTGAATTTACGTAAATTACAAAAAAAAAAAATAGTCCTTAAACATTCAATAACTAGGCTATTTATTTAATAGGCCTACAGGTTTTGTTTCTTATTACACTATTTTCACTAACGGAGGAATGGATGTTGTGTTTTTCCATTTTCTTGCAAACCAGTAATTAGAAGAGATTTTATTGTTTTTAAATTAGGCCTGCCTTAAAAAAAATGCAAACATAAATATTTTTAAAGGAACTGATGCGTGAAAGAAATCTAACGTGTCCCTTATAAATTGTAGGCTAGGCCTATAAAACATTAAAAAAAATATAGACCTATAGACTATAATGTAAATGTTTGTAAGAAAAGTTACTAAAATTACTGTTTTACGCATCCGACACTTTCTAAGTTATGTCACTTAATGTCTGAGTGAAGAATTTACATTATCGGATAGGCCTAATTGAATCACTATTTAATCTAATGTAGGCCTAATACTTAATGAAGTCTGAGCGCAAACACCCACGATGTCAAATGTTTATTATCCAAATGTCAGACGTGGCGTCCGAACATAATTCGAATAGCCTATGTGATCACGTACGAGCGAAATATCGGTAAAGTGTAGGCTACACAAAGCGGACCGCTGGACGCGCCAAAGAGAAGTTAGCGGTATTGATTTCAGCAGGTAAATCTTCTGCAGGCAGCAGTCTTTAAATGACTGAAATTTAAATAATTTAGCACACCAAATAACATAATTTAGTTGGTCGTTGTGGCTGTGGGTGGGTTATGTCGATCTTAGGCCTTTTATCTTTCACTACCTAAGTATTATCAAACTGGATTTGATAAATGCTGATTTGATACACTGTCGATTACAATTTCTCTTTTTGCAGTGCGTTCGAGACTTCCTATAAGTGATCGGTAAGTGTACGGATATGGGGAGGAACAAGAAATGCGCTAATGAGCACTAAAACTAGTCAAATATGTGAACTAAACTAACTGGATATTGAAGGTGGACTCAGTTATTTGTTTCCCATTTCTTATGATGTCATCTGTCACACAGCCCCGTAACAATAAATAAACGTACTTCCAGATTACAGTATCAAATTCCTATTTACTGTAGGCCTATGTAGTTTAGTTCGTAAACAAGTTATTAAATGTTTATTTCAACCTATACTAGGTGAATTATTATCGTTGTAAAGAGTAAAATTAAACGTGTCTCTCTACATATCTATTCATCGATGAAACTAAAGAACAACAATGTTGTGTAAACCCAAACTTAGGACCAAGTGAAGTACCATTACCTCGGGGGCGAATAACACTTTGGTCTATTGAAACAATTATACGTAGGCCTATGATCAAACAGGCAATGAAAGATTTATGTTTGAACGAATGTGTAGCCTAATACAGCCTAAAATTCATTCGGCTGTTTATAAATATTTCGTTGTTTACATCACACCGAGTTTTCTTGCCAAAGCTGTGTTAGTTTTTTCATCAAGAACGTAATAAACTATCATAACATTAAAGCTTAGTGAAATTATTTGCCGGGTTGTTGGACCGACCGCTGTCCTCTTCTTGTAGGCCTAAATCCAAACGTTTCGACTGCAGCAGTGTAGTTATCTTCTGATACGCAGCAGAACTGCGGCAGACGAAACGTTTGGATTTACAAGAAGCCCAACAGCTCCGAAAATAAATTCACTGGAGTAACAAAAATATCTTAAATAATTAAATAAATATCTTAATTAATTTTTTTAACTTCATGGATAACTCGATAGCACAGAATAATACTTAACAAATTTCATAATAAATGTGCCTATTGTGTTTTAATAAAAAAAAAAAATGTAATTTGCATAAAATGAGTGAAAAATACAGCCAAATGCGTAAGGTAGATAGGAAGATTGAGTAATGTCGTTCAATATAGGTATACTGCTGACATGTGATAAGACTTTAATTTTCAGCATACTGTATGAAAAGCTTTTATCATTTACGTCGTACGTAATTAACAACAATATTCTTGTTCGTTTCACTGGGCAGAGAAGGTACCGGCTACTTCCGTTGTTCTCATTATAACATTTAATATCAGACTTCCAAATAGGCCACACAGAAAGCTGATGCTGATGATTTCTGACAGTTCTTGGATAAATAATAAAACAACACAAAATGTAAATTTTAAATAAAGTAGTGTTTAATTTAAACCTTTTCTCTTTACATACTAACACTAATATATAAATAATGTTTTCACTATTATTTAAATTATAAACTCTTCATATATATTACAATTAAATACTTACACTGAGTATACATAATTTAATGGCCTAGCAACAAATATATATATATTTACTTCTTTACAAAATACAATAATTTACAAAAGCGTATTTGATTTTTTACAATTCATTAATATTTTCATCGGATACAATAATACATTATCAACATATTTACACAGTCGGTTGTCTAGGATTATTGAAACATTAGATATGCACTCTATTGAATTTACAAAAGGTTTGTAATAAACTGTAATAAATATTAAGTAAATAAATAAAAAGGTATTATACAATGAAGCACAAGTATATTTAAAATTTATATAGGCCTATGTCAATATACATCGACACTGAACGTGGGGTACTTTGTACTAAAATACAAAGTACAAAGCATAAATGTTTGTCTTTCACTAGGATTGGTCGACTCGCAGAGAAATGCTTTCATTTAGTTATGAAGAGTAAATCACGAAATTAATTTTTAAAATAATAAAGTTAATCTGTTTACAAGTTACAAAGTTTACAGATTTAAAAATATTTTATTTTTGACATTTTTAAATAGCCTATACGCTGCAGGCTATACAGAATAAAAACATGCCAAGTTAACACACATAAAGTAACATTAAAATAACGTTAATACTGAATTTAAAACAAACACTTTGACAGAATCCTGTTGTTATTCATTGTTAAATATAATTAAATTATACTGCAACCCACCAAAAAAAAAATACGAAGAAATATTACTTATATCAATGATTTTTATAGGTAGGCCTATAACTTTCTGAAACCCCGAAGAACTAATTTAATAAATAATTTAATTATTTGATTTAGTATTGCCAATAACAGTAAATATTGCCTGGGTACAGACTAATGGGACATCTATTCAGGGCTTATTTTCATGATGCTTATTTTGAGTGAAAACCGATAGGCCATCTTCGTATAAAAAATAAAGTTTCGGTTGCTGGAGTCAGTCAGGGTTTTCAGACTACGGAAATCGTTAAGGCATAGACCTATTAAAAATAATTAAAAATGAAATTGAAGAAAAAACAAAAAATACGGTGAAAACATCTTATGACGCAAACCTCTTGGGATAAGACAGTAAAGAGGTTTAGTAGCTCCTCAAGAGGTGGACTTGTTTTGTCGGTTTTGTTTATTTTTTGAAAAGCTTGGCCTGGAAGAGTCGTTAATTTGTTCAATGACTATGATAACCTGTCATAAGAAGACAACGTCCGTACACACGCATGTGGATGGTCACACACACGCAAGCACACAAATCCGAACATGTTTAAAACTGAATTTAAAAATAGGAATTCCTTAATTGTAACACGATGGAATATATTTCTGATATCACGTCCATCGTCTTTCATTAGGAATTCAGTTTTTTTTTAGACAGGAAACGCTTAACGATACGTAAAGAATTTTGTGTTTCGAAATCTAAATTAAGCCTTCAATTAAAATACAAAATTAACTCGGAATTAAACTTTTAAATAGAATACAATAGGCCTACTACATACATGTGAATGGCCGGTATTGAATAGGTTCGTAAACGAGCTGGGAAATCCACCGCTCTAAATAGCCTCTAATGATAGATGTGTTTATATTAGAATTTCCAGACAAGGGAGAATGTTGTATGTATAAACATAAACATATTTGTAAGGGCCGCGGGCTAGGTAAGGAGGATATAGTAGGCCTGCTGTTGTTTGTTTATTGCAAATTGGAACAAGTGTAGCACGACAAACACGACACAACAAACAATACCCGGTTGCTGTTGTTTACTCTAATGGAATTTTTACAAGTGATTGTAGTATATGCGTACGTGTTTATGCGGTCCAAATCTATCTACATAAACAGGCCAGTTGTAGTAAATCACAAGCGGGTGAGGCAAATTTAGGAGAAAACCACAAACCTTTTGAAAACCACTTGTAAGCAAAATGATAAAACGCCAGCTAATAATGGAAGTGCAATTCTTTTGCCACTCTAACGATGTTTGTTGACTTTAAATACGTTAAGTTATTGAATAGGCCTTAATTAATTAAGGCCTACGTTAGTAACATTAATTACGTCTATTAATGTTTTGAATTAATAGAGATAGCGATAAAACCAAAATTTACAAAGCAGCAGCCGGTTCTTAAAACTTTTGAGTTTATCTTCGAAATATTAATTAACGCCATAAGGTTATTAAGGTGAGATAATTTCACTACATTTTTAAGCCTCATGTTAATTTAAAAATAAAATTATCTGCCGGTATAGTGTTAGACTTATATTTATCTACCTTTCAGACGTTATAATATGAAAGTTTTGATTATCATAAATAGAAATTATAATTTATCTACTGACACAAAATCGTTTTGAAATAATCTGATATTGAAATCGTTTACATAAAGCTATAGGCCTACAATTGTACACGTATTGTGCATGATCCTGTGAAGGACCAAATTGTTTTTAAGAAGAATAAAGCATTTTCTCAGTTTCGTTTTAATGTACACTAAAAATTACAGACCACATTAGCCTACACTTAGGCCTAAGCCCGTTAACAACAAGTCTGTTCTTTTATCACTCTATAGGGTTTTTCTAAACGACCGTCTTTTTTCTTAATAAAATCATTTTATTTATCACTAAGTAAATTTGAAAAATAAGTAGGCCTAAACTAGTGATTAAAGTCAATGAAACATAAAAAGTAATCAAAGTAATAAAAGGTAACAAAACAATTTTGTTATCGTGCGAGTTAAATAGTATATAATATTTAGACAACTAAGAACAATATCAATTAAAAAAAAAATGAAATGTTACTCTAGGCTATAGGCCTATAGAGTAGATTCAACAAGGATAACCTGACACATTTGAGGCCAGCGGCCTATAGGCCTGCAAATAGGACACAGATCAGACTATAGCCTACCTAACTACAAACATGTTAGACTATTTGTACAACATAAGTAACAGCTGTTTAATAACAAACTGTATTTGTCTTTAAATATCTGATATGACGAATAACACAGCTTTTGCATTAGCCTACAGTAAATGAAAACATTTCTCCACTTTTGTCTCCGAATTACCGGTAGCTTATTTGTTTGTTGTGTCATTAATATTTTTAATTTATCTTCTGGACATTAAAAAAATATTTTCAACATACAAAATTAGGTGTCTAGTTCATACTACACAATTCATAAAAAGTTTTAAGGCATAATAATTTTAAGTTCTATGTTCAGTCGTTTATTACTAAACTTGATAACAAATCTGTTAGTACTTTATTTCTCTGTTCATTACGTTTATGTAAAGAAGTGCTCTACATTTTGTTGAACAACGATCATACGGAACGAATTTAGTTAATGCTACTTTATTTGTCTACAGAACAACAGAATTATCGTTAAACACGTTTAAGTCATTGACAGATTTATAGAATAGACTATCACGTAATTTTTGTTGTTGTTATATTATGCTTTTATGACTCTTATGTTATATATACTTATGACTTTTATACAAAAAGTAGCCCTTGCCCATTCTCAGCCGATTGCCACAATATTTTATCGAATCTATGATAACATAAATAGGACTATCTACAGTTTGTTATCTAAGTTACTCAGACTTCTGTCTTATCTGTGAAAATAAGTTTAAATGTGACTATATCAAGTATAAAATCATAAAAGCATAAAATAAATTGGTACCAATAAATTAAGTGATAAACATAATAAAAGAGATCATTACGAACACTAAACTCTAAGTCAACTCACTTTGGTACGGTTAAGGTAGGCGTCGGTCGAGTCCTAACTGGCGGGCCTGGACAGGACTGTAACCGGTTTGTAGATAGGTCTCGGCTCCGGACTGCTGCTGCAACTGGACGACGCCGTGGTCGGTGTGGTCGGAGGTACCATCGACGCTGCCGCTACCAGCTGCTGATGCTGCAGCGTACTCCTTAACGTGTTGTAGATGTCGTATCCTGTGGGCGGGTAAATCGCCGGCCGGAACGTTGACGACGAGTCTCCGAGCAATCTCTCGACGGAAAACGCTCCCATCGGTGTTCCCGGCGACAGCGGTGTCGGTTTCGGTAAAGGTTGTAACAGTCCGGGGTATGGATACGCAGGGTATCTGTGGTACAGAGACGGATTACAGTAGAGTTGGCCTAAAGGTGAAATACCCCAGGGTCCTGGAAAAGGGCCTGCAGCGCCTGCGGGACCAATCCCTCCGGGATACAGTCCTGAAGATCCTAGTACCACGGTCCGTTTAAAAGCTGCAAGTCTGCTTCTAGACGCTGCGGTCGATCTCCTCCTTAATTTTCCTGTGGTTCCTCCGATAAACACGTCTTCACTGCTAGGGTCCAGCATCCAGTAATTACCTTTGCCGGGGTCGTCGTAATGTCTAGGAACTTTAACAAAGCACTTGTTCAAGGATAGGTTATGTCGTATCGAGTTTTGCCATCCTTGCTTATTCTCACGGTAATACGGAAAGTTTCTCATAATATATTCGTAAATACCGTTTAGCGTTAGTCTCTTCTCGGGACTCTGTCTTATCGCCATCATTATCAACGCGTTATAACTATACGGTGGTTTTTCGTTTTTCTTCTTCTCTTCACTTTTCTCTTCTTTATCGGCGGATCGGTTGGAACAATCGAGAGGTGGCGGCGTTCCCGTCCCGGTCACGTCCAGGTCGGATTCAATGTCGCTGATGTCGCTGCCAGACGTGCTAGCCGGTATACACGTCTCGGGCATGTCGGGAGTCTGAGGACTAGGGGGCCGTGACGCGGTTTCCGGCAGTATCGAGCTGATGCTGAACGAAGACTTCAAAGGTGTGCGTGCCATGATCGGATGCGGCAATACTTCAATCTTCACCATGTTGTCATTCGTTAATGTTTGAAAACCGTATCACTTTCACACGTTAGTCTGTAAGCGCGAGTCGGTAACTGAACCTTTAGTTTAAACCGAATCACAAACAAGTAACAATATAGGCCTACTATTCAAAACATCGGTCATAATACTGTTTGGGATTCCCTTCTAAATTTAGTCGTAGCACAAACAACACTTTGTCCAGAGCTTCATGCGAAGAAAAACAAATAACTTTTTAGTTCAAAACAAGATACTAATCTGGTTTACATAACCGACAGTATATTAAGAAAACAAAACAAAAATTATCGCAAGCCCGTTTCTCTCTCTGTGATTATATAACACAACAAAAATAACACGTTTGAAGAGACCGAAGCGGTGTGGTTAGCGAGACCTCCTCTCCCGGGCACTACTCGTTCTGAACTGACTCAGGAGTACAAATGTTTGCCTAACATGTCAAACGCGATGTAACGTCACGGTGTAATGTAAGCAACGCCTATACAGTGGCCACGCCCACTGACCAATAGGAAAACAGTCCCGCCTCAATGTTGTGCCCTACTCTGCAGTTTGTAGGCCAACAAAGTGGGGAACGCCTGCGCAATGTGGTTAAACACAGAGATCTGATCGCTTCGTTGATATAACTAAAGAAACAGTAAATGGTATACTCTAAACAAACAACCACCACGCTTCTTTTACTTACTTATTGATTACTTAAAAATAATCAATATTATTACTTAAGGTCAAAATAATATATTGAGTAAACTATTCCCTGAGTGATCAATAGCCTATTTTATTTAGGCTAATGGATTCAGTCGGTAAACGGGAAACTTTAGCAGACTACAGTTACCTATTTAAACGGAAAGAAAAATAATATATATGAATTCATCGCGAAATATCATTTAACATTACTTTAAAAAATTATTATTTTTATAGGAATAGGCTAGGCCTACCATCTTATACGGTAGACAGGCATGGTAGTCCTAGTTTTTGCGCCTTTATAATAATTACTTTTTAATTCATAATTTATCGGGTATCAGTATAGCCTACAGTTAAATTGTAGGCCTATTTCCTAATCAATTAACTAGATTTACGTCACAAAAATTTATTTATAGGCCTATTTTATATTCATAACTACCTAATATAGTAGGCATATAATAGCGTGGACTCTGACGGCAAAATATTTAAGTGAAATTACTTAGGGCTGTTTGTTGAATCATTTCGAGAAAATTGTCGTAGCCCCTTTAATGTACTTAGGTCTATAGCACTGTAGCCTATAGTGTTTCCGAAGTCAATGCCCAAAGATTAACAAATGATTATTAAATACAGGCTTATCTTAGGCGTTTTTTTAGCTTACAATTAATATTATCGCACTAAGCACAGGAGAAGCCGTACACAAACAAGCCACACATACGCTCCTGTCTTTGTAGGCCTAACTTATAGCACCAGTTCATTAGGTGTCTGTTTTAGATTGTAGCCTATATGGGTTTCATCGAATTTTTTAGCTTGTAATAAATATTATCAAAGTAAGCACAGAAGAACCCGCGTATAAACAAACCACTCATACGCTCCCGTATTAACACCTTACTAACCGAGTGTGCAACAGCCCTTCGATTTTGGGGGCCACGCGTTCACTCAGTAAGAAGAAAAGACAGTGGCAGAAGAGAAAACAAGGGAGTGAATTTCATATTTTTAGTTATTTTTGTTTTGTTTCTTAAGCTCATTTCTGCTCAGTTTTGTTTAATATCTGTTGTTGAATTTATAGGCCTATAGGCCTATATTTACTCAAATATCGGCAGCAAATTAAATGTTATATACGATTAAGTCAGTCGGCAATGCGAGGGGGGAAACAAGTAGGCTTAAGTGATTTTGTTTTAGTTCCATGAGAAGAAGATAAACGGTTGAACTTAATTAGACTACAGATAGTTTTATTAGCGCGTAAATGATAGGCCTAAGCAAAGGATAAAAACATTCATGATTAAATTATTCATTTTCTCACTCGTTCGTATTTTTCCATGTCGCTTCCAATCGAATACAAAGTAAGACAACGTAAAACAAATCATTACGTAGGCCTACTTAAAAAATTTATGATAACCAAGTTATCTGCCTTGTACAATGCAATGAGATTCTTTCAAAGAGTAGATTAGATCTACGTAAGTTATTTCTACGTTTGTGTAGGCCAACCTAAAGTATTCATTGTGTGTATGGTCACCAAGTTGCAATAGTTAATCTTTAAAATAGGTTAAGATACCTGTTAATCCTTCATGCAACTTACTTTGGTCGCTAGACACGTCGGGTTTCAGGATCAATGTCCCATCTTCAGGTGATGATCACTCGGGTCGAGTTCGTCAGTTCATAAAAAACACATACGCCTACATAAAAAACACTGAATTTAATAAACACTCATACTGCACGAAGGGACAGTAACCTATTTTAAAGATCAACCTAAAGTCTATCGGTACCGGATCTTTGAAAGTGTTATAATAACCAGGAGTAAAGCCAGGATTCCCTTCCTTCTCGTCATCCCTTCCCCGAGAACTAGGGGAAGTCAAGGAGAGATGCCCCAGCAAATTTAAATCTCATATAAACTGCACCTATTTATTTGTATTATAATTGTAAAACCTAAAATTCAATGTTTAGTTATTGTTGTTTCATATATTAAATTATCTTTTACTATAAGTAATATCTTAGCTGAAAATTACAAATATTTCCTAACTGTTGCATTTGGCCATCTCTCCTGAGAGTCAAGGTGGGACACCCCGGTGGAACAGGATAGATGCCCCACACCAATAAATAAGAAAGAACACAGAAAAATATTTTTATTTGCTCATTTTTTCTTTTGAATTAAACGAACATAATGAATCATGTTCTAGTGACATTATTTACTTAAAAAAGTCTTGTTATGCAAATTCATTCCTGAAAACTATTACTGATTTCTCTTATTTTAAAGAATACAATATATCACAACGTAATTAAATAAAATTTACAAAATTACTGTAGGCTATCATTTATCTAAAATTAATTTAAGTTGTTTTTTTAACTTTACTTAATACAGTGGTAATACTAAAGGCTAATATTATTAAGCCTACTGAAGGTTAACAAATGAAATTGAAACCTAAATTTAACAGTTTAACATTTCAAAGTAAAATTTTAGTTACTTAATAAATCCTAATATCCTTAAAATAATAGGCCTATGAAAACATTGTAAATTATAACAACCATTAGCCTGATATCACTTAAAATGTTGAATCTTCATAGAAACCTTAACCTAACCTTAACCTTAACTTGACCTAAAATAATTTTTCAAATATGAACATGAAAAGGAAAATGTATAAACATTCGAAAAACATAGTCCTACAGTAGCTTCATTTGGTGGGAAGACATCTGTGCGTGAGGTTGCCGATTCGAATTTGTGTGTTTTTCTAGTAATAATATGTGACTAAGCTAAGTCTCGTCAGTTTTGCAACTCAAAGTTAATGTAGCACAATACAATATCTTATTTACTTTGTATTTTCTCTTTGGTTTCCTTTGCGTTCTCGCCATTTTGTTTCTTTTTGCGTTTGCCTACCACAAAATATATTTCAACCCCAGAAACAGTAGATTATTATTAATAACTGGACACTATTTTTAATTTAAAATAAAACAAATTACGACTAAAGTCTTGATAAACATACCTTACCTTACCTTAGGCGGTTCAATTTTATAAAACATAAACATTCCTTCAAACAGAGGGGAGGTGCTATGTGGCATCTCTCCTTTATTTGAAGGAGAGACGCCATGGGGCATCTCTCCTTTACGTCAAGGAGAGATGCCCCGGCTTCTGACCAGCGTAAAAAGAAACAAAATGGCGAGATGTCAGACGATATTATCCTTTGTTATGTTTTCTGTTCCTATTAATACAGAAATCAGTGGAAACCAAAGAGAAAGTGCAAAGTAAATAAGAAATTGTATTGTGCTACATTAACTTTGAGTTGTTGCAAAACTGACGAGACTTACCTTAGTCACAGAATATTCCTAGAAAAAACGCACAAATTCGAATCGGCAACCTCACGCACAGATGTCTTTCCTCCAAATGAAGCTACTGTAGGACTTGTGGTGCACTCTGCAGCTTTACGGCCGAATTACCCCTACTGGGGCATCTCTCCTGGTGGGGCATCTCACCTTGAATTACCCTAGAGGTTCAGGAACATTCTGGAAAGGTTTTTAATTTTTGTGAATAAAACTCCAAAAACTAAAAGAATCTCTTATTTTGTAACAATCAAGACGGTAATTGTGAAAACATAAGGGTTAAGTAACAGATAGGCCTATTTAAAACTGAAGAAAGGCTGACATTGGTATCTTACATTACAATAGAAACAAAATGAACCGTAGGCCTACTAGAAAACTGGCATACATTTTCTCCCATCATCTGGAGACATTGATGGTGTTAAATGTTTTGTACGCATGTTTTAAAACTTCGCGTCAGTGAGAAGGCCCTACGTGTCTGTAAAACTTGCAACAAACGGAATTAAACCAGTCTAGTCGTTTTGTCACATAAATGAGCAAAACATTTTCATAAAGCGGGCACATATTTTCAAAATCTCGCTACTGGACGCGAAAATATAGGATGGTCGGTTGCAAATGTTGCTGAAGTTAGCATACAAGTGACAGTACATGTAACTTACAGAGGCTACGGAGCGCTACGTTCCGAACGCCTCGCCGCAGTCCGGCTTAAGCTTACATAAGTATCGACATGTTTTAAGATTTTAAATGTTGCTTTGTTTTCGAAATGATAATAAACAAATAAATTAAAAAATACGAGAAAAATTATTAAAACGGATCGAAAAACTGTGAACAAGAATAGTCACATCTATAGGAAGATTCGAATCACAAGTAAAAAACGGTTTAGGCCCCCCCCCCTAATAAACACATTTTTTAAGTTGCTGTAAATTAAATGACTGCAATCATAATATCGTAAATCGATAAATAATATTGTAATCGAACTGGATTCAAGGCGAGCTAGTTAAACATTAGAATGCTACCTCTCTCCCACCTGCTAAGAGGATGGGACCTCAAACCTCAAAAACTAGAATAAAAATTTGAACTATTTTTCACCCATCAAGTAACTAGCAATGTTTACACGATGCGACTGCAAAATCGTAAGACGATTATAGAATACCGCAGTTAAAAAATGTTCGTATGCACACAACTAATTTGCCTAATTACTTTATTCGACTTACACCCCCCCCCCATCTCAAACCTCCCTGGCAGCGCCACTGGAATAATCAATAGAACTTTGCCTTGGCTCTTGTCTGAATTAACATTTAGTGCAAACTACTGTCTCATCACTCTTTTCATTCATATTGGAGCGTTGGTCTGTGTTTTTAAACTATGTGTTGTGGATATGAAGAGTTTGTGCGGTTATAGTAGGCCTACGTTTGTGTATTAGTAGTGCCTGTAGGCCTAGATCGAGACAAGTCTTGAAAATACGAGACTGAATTTAAAACAAACTAAGTAAATAAAATAAAAAGTGGAAAAGCGGGAAATTGTTTTTAAGTCTTTGTTTACATATCCTGTAATGAATAACATTAAATATCAAAATATTATCCCAATAATTAAGTCAATTACAAGCTAACTTGGTGCATTTAGGCCTACATTCAATTTTATAAGTAGCCTATAATACCTTTACCCTAGACCGCTAAGACGGTGTTATCTATAATGTGAAAAGGGTGAGTTAAGGAGACTGTTGTTTGGTTTCGGGGGGAGGGGGAATATAGGGAAGAAAGGCTCTGTTCATTACTAAATAAACTTAATTTTATTATAATATTACCGATACAATAACTAAGTAGCCTACTACCACTTCGAAACTGTTAACTGTTCTCACAAGAAGGCACAGATCTAATTTGAGATTCCCTAGAATTCTAAAATAGTTCTAAATTAAACAAAAGAGGGTAAAGAATTAGCTTATATCCCCTACGGAATGATAGTTTCTATTCACAGCTGTCTATAGGACTATAACCTAGAGGTAGAAAGTAGATTAAAACGTAGGTGTCACTGCTTCTATTCTTCAGGCTACATTCAGTTAGCAAAAGATGTAACCTAATCACCATACAATGTCAAGATAACATATAGGCTAGGCATTGACCGTCGTTCCTGTTAATAAATAAGTTAGTTAACGAGTGACTGTCTTCAGGCGACGACAAAAGTAAAACCGGGCTAGTTTTTAAGTTTAATAATAAAAATAAAAATGTTTAAATACTGTGTTTAAAATGTTTAAACTGTGTAGTGTTTCCAAGATTTATTGCGGTATAATAACCATCCAACATGGTAGGCCTATATTTTACTTTCACACACAAGGGCGCTTTCGCGTGTGTAGGCTATTAGGCCCTACATATGACCGACCGATATATGCCGTTATTACATACAGCCTATAGGCTACTTATATTACATATTTTGCTGTGTCGTTTTTCCATTTGACCTGCGTTGTAATTGATCTCTAGTCCACGTCTTTGGCGATGTCTTTTTCTTCAGCTAGGCCTACTACTACCACATATTCTGCATTACACAATCCAGTAGGTGTGAAGCGTTCTCGCCATCGGCCTAAACGAAATTCTTAAGAAACATTAAATTTGTACTTTTACAAACTGCACTTCGTTAGCCCTAGGCCTATGTCTTGATTTTTTTGTCATAGTATTACTATTGTTAGGCCTACAGGTTGTCCTGAATAGGTTATAGGCTTTCAATCTTGAAGCTTTACAATAGTATCCATAAGTTTATCAAGTGCATTCTTGACAGACTAATTATTAATTTAATTCACTTGAATAGGCATGTGTCACTGACGGTGGAACCAATCGTTGAAACGTCTGAGTGATGAACGTCTTTGTGACGTGGGCAATTTCAAAATTTTTGCGGTCAAATATTTTGAAAGTGAAAATTACAGTTAATAAAAATTTTGTTAAGCTGAACCCATACGCGAGCGTGCGTAAACCTATTATCCACAATTATTTGGATCAACCATAAGCCAAGGCTAATATAGCCTATAATACTTTTATATAATAATTTGTACACGTAAGTTCTACAGTATTGGCTTAAATTTGTTGTAAACCTCTTCTTAAAATGTATTAAATTTTTAATTTTCATATGTGCACTTGTAATCTTCTTAATAATTTTTAAATATTTCGTTATTTTAGAATGTTAAATACAATATATATAATACTACATAAAAAATGTCAGTCGCATCATCCTATAGCCATATATATACATGATGTTAGGTTAAAACATGGTGGTCTTTTAATAAAAATAATGACAAATATCCGTACTCATATTGTTTATTCTAAATAGCTATAGTGGGAAAACAGTCAACCAGATAGATCATGTGATCACAGATAAAAGAGCAGCTACAAGTATCATTGATGTCAAAGCCCGGAGAGGAGCGTCAGTTGGTTCTGATCACTATATGGTGCAGATAAAGTTTAGATGCAGGGTGGTCGCACATAGGAAGGACAGACTCAGAAGACAGGAAAAGGTTAACACAGCGAGTTTAAAGGACCCAGAAAAGGTATAGGAATATGCTGGGAAAGTGAGGAATAAATTGAACGGGTCAGTCGCAGGAACAGTGGAAGAGAAATGGCAGACCCTTAAGTGCGCACTCCTGGAAACCGCCAGAGAGGTGCTAGGAATACAGGAGAGACGGAGGCAGGAGGACTGGTTTGATGAGGAATGCAGGGAGAGTATTGCACGGAGGAATGAGGCTCACAGGAAGTATTCTCAGTGTAGGACTAGAGAAAGGAAGCAAGAATATGAAGAGAATAGAAGACCGGCAAATAAAGTATGTAGAAAAAAGAAAAGAACTTTTGAAAACGGGCTGCTTCTCAAAATGGAGCAGGACTTTGCAGATGGAAGAATAAGGAATGCTTATAAATATCTTAAGCATCTCAGGGAAGGTTATGAACCATCTAAAACACTATGTAGAGACAGAGAGAATACAATTGTCAGTGATCCAGAGAAAATTAAAACTATCTGGCGAGAGTACTTCGATGGCCTCCTTGGTGGTATGCTACAGGGAGGAGAAATTGTTGCTCACACTCCGCGGAATGCAAACATTGGGGGGATGGAATCTGACCCACCATCAATTCAGGAAATAGAAGAAGCTATTAGTGCCCTCAGGAACAACAAGGCACCAGGTACAGACTTAATTCCTGCAGAACTGCTTAAAGCTGGAGGTACTGATGTGGCAGTCGCACTGCACTCCTTAATCGTGGACATATGGCAAACGGAACGAATCCCCATGGAATGGAATAAGTGCATTATATGCCCCATTTATAAAAAAGGCGACAAACTTCAATGTAGAAATTACAGAGGCATTTCGTTGCTGTGCACCTCCTACAAGGTTTTTGCGTACATCTTGAACCAAAGGCTGAGACCCCTCACAGAAAATATAATACGGGAATACCAAGCTGGATTCCGACCTGGAAGGTCTACAATCGACCAACTCTTCTCGGTAAAACAGATACTAAGATGCGGATGGGAACGTGATATTGATGTGTACCAGATCTTTGTGGACTTCAGGCAAGCGTATGACTCTATTAATAGAGACAAACTCTACACCATAATGCATGAATTTGGAATACCAGGCAAGCTGGTAAGATTAACGCAAGTTACTATGCAGCAGACTGAAGCCCAAGTAAAGGTGGATAGCCAACTAACTGAACCCATAAATATTACACGAGGACTAAATCAAGGAGATGGGTTAGCCCCAACACTATTTAATATTGCATTGGAATATGTAATTAGAGGCTTATCAATAAATAGCTCCAATCTGTTAACAAATAAAACTGTACAGATAGCCGCATATGCAGGTGACATTAACATAATGTCAAGACGGATCACGGCAGCTAAAGAAATATTTATAGAGCTTAAAAACAAAGCCAAGGAAGTTGGGCTAGCCATAAATACGGATAAAACAAAAATGCTTATCCAAACAAGAAGGGACCAGGTTCATAACAACATCGAGATAGAGGAGGACACAATTGAAGTGGTGGACAATTTCACGTATCTCGGAGTGAATCTAGCAAAGACTGGATCAGAGGAACCGGAGATCCAAAGACGGCCCAGCATGGCTAACAAGGCGTACTTCGCATTGCTGCCATCATTTAGGTATGGGGATGTGCACAGGGAAACAAAAATGAAAATATATAGGACTGTCATCAGACTGGTGCTATGCTACGGGTGTGAGGCATGGACAATCACACAGAAAACAGTCGACATAGTAGACACCTTTGAAAGGAAAATCCTCAGACGCATTATAGGCCCAATACAAGAAAATGGCTCATGGAGACTGAGATACAACAACGAACTGTATCAAATATATAAAGAGATACCAGTCTCAAAATTTATAAGAATTCAAAGATTGCGTTGGGCCGGACATGTTATGAGAATGGAGGATGGCAGGAACCCTAAGAGGGCTTTGCTGGGTACATGGGCCTAGAGGTAGACCGAGGAAGAGGTGGGAAGATGGCGTTGCAGAGGACGCGAGAGACATGGTGATAAGAAACTGGAGGAGGGTTGCAGTGGATAGAGTGGATTGGTGGCGGAGATTGGTGGAGGCCAGGGCCCGACTTGGGCTGTAGCGCCATAGGAGAGAGAGAGAAATAGCTATAGTCTATTAGAAGTTACGTTGCTTCCAGTGACTTGAATTCCGTACGGACATTGTAATTCTGTCGATGTCGGGGGACAGTTTCGGACCCCTAAACTCGACAGGCGTATACAGGCGTATTTACGGGGGGGGGGGTCACGAACAGGACCGGAGCCCTTCCCCACCAGAGGGTCGAAAAAGTTGATAAATTTCGTTAAGGCTTTGATTTTAAAGGTGTTTTATTATTTTTTTCATCTGTGTACGATAATATAGTAGTAACTCTGTTTTACGTAAGCAGATATAGGCACAAACAGGTGTATTGCACAGCATTAGCGTATTACGTTTGAAATACGAATAGGCCTGTAGGAAAATTAATTCAGTCAATAAGTATCTTTTAACAATGTTTCAATAACTCGCATTTTTATTGTGTTTTTACCGTTTACTTTTAAGGGACTGATTTCAGCCACTTTAAACATAGTAGGCCTAATGTTGATTAGTCTTAACTTGCTTTTTCTTTTGTATGAAGCTGACCCGACCCCAGACACCCCCCAAGGCCAAATTGTATATAGGCTACGTCACTGTTTCGGATTAGGCAAAGTTATTTGATGTAGGCCTATAATACTAAACTTTTGCAAGGTGTAGGCTGCACAATGTGGACAGACGCTCGTGTTATAAATAGCACGCTTGCTAATGTGCAGTCCCACACACTATAGGCTATGGGCTCAAATAAAGTTAACAAACAGTCCTTTCTGCATAACATTTGTGTAGTAATATTATTCTGTGGTCACTGGAATCTGACATGACACGATATCTTACAACAGCAGCTTGGAAGTAGGTATTTATTGTCACATTTCCTCTAGAGGGAATGAGTTATAAAAATATAATTCAAGACAAATACTAGAGTTGCTAGGCCTATATAGGTAGTTTACGAGCCCAACAGTCACAGGGGTCTTTCCGTTTTATTACCAATTTACTAACTCTGAATGTTTCCAATAAAAACAACGTTAGTTAACAGGTAAAAGTTTATTGTTGATTCGGTGTTGTTTCCTGAATTCTCTCGAACTTTATTGTCCTTTGTTCAAACAATAGGCCTACATGTCGTAAATGTGTCATAAGTTAATTAGCAGGACCGCAGGCAGCCGTTTCTAGTAGGCTACATACCCTATATTGCTAACCCGTATTTTCTAAGAAAAGTGTTTAGTAACTAATTGATTTTTCAGGAACTATACACACGATTAACTTTCTTTTCTTAGACATAAACTAAAATGTGATGAGTTATTAGAGAGCACCAAAACCTAGCGGCGTTTGTTAATTACGTCATTAATAAATGTCCTTGTTAATAGCAACAGTTCTACTGTGTGTGATAGACCTAATAATCAAAGTCGTTCAATAATTAGAGAGACAAATTAGCTGTAGAGGAAATGAGGTTTATTTACCCTATTCAGTACGACAATTTTTTTAATTTTTAACACAATTTTTAGAAACATTAATACACTTATCCCATATCTGAATAAGCTTTCCTATGCCTGCAGCAAAGAAATCTTTATATTGATGTCAGAGTCATTTTAGGACATTTTCTTTGACCTCGTCGTTGTTATAAAAGTTCGTGGCATGTAACGCCTCCCTGAGTGGACCAAAAACCTGGAAATCAGGTGGAGCCAAGTCTATAGCCTACTGTAGGCAGGGTGAGGTAGAGTCTCCCAAGCCAAATAATTGATAGTTTCACGTGAGCTGAATCGTACCACAAATATTCCTTTTATTTACCTTTCTCTTATATATCATATTGAGACTCATAGCTCACTGCACAGCCGAGATATTTAAAACGGCTCACTTGTTCTAAAGTGCTGTTGTTTATAACTATCTCAGTCCTCACCGGATATTTACCTTTAAAGGCCATTTCTTACTGAAATTGTCAGTGAGTACTCTCTTGCCACTTCTTGTAATTGAAATATAGATATTTGTAAATCATCCTCATTTTCTTGAATAAGAACTATGTCATCCACATATACCAGGGACCCATACAAATTAATTTGTTAAGCTGTATTCCCGAAGTCACTCTGGATTTCCATGCTCTCTATATGTACGAGATTCATAATATTCATATAGGCCTATTTATATTTACATTCATAAATTAAATATATTAAATATAGCCTACTACTACTACTACTACTACTACTACTACCACCACCATCACTACCACGATCATTATCCTTCCATTCCAATGTTACTGAGTGAGAATAATAATAAGTGTATTATTATTATTATACGTATTACTACAATTTTTAAGGTCATCCTTCTAAACTTTAACTATAAAAGTAGAGTAGCCTATAAGGAGATCATTTCTGCTACTCGGCTGAAACACACTATTCTTTTCTGTTACAAATTAAAATGTAGATCCTATTTAAAATGTTCGGCATAGTCTTTTAAAGAGGTTCCTGAAAATTTGAAAGTTTCGGTTGAAGTCGTTTTAGCAGTAAGATTTACAGTTGATCTGATTACTGTCTTCATAAGTACAGATCTGTTTACTTCAAACGATGCAGATTGAAAGCTTCGGTTGAAGTCGTTTTAGCAGTAAGATTTACAGTTGATCTGATCACTGTCTTCATAAGTACAGATCTGTTTAGTTCAAACGATGCAGATTGAAAGCTTCGGTTGAAATCGTTTTAGCAGTAAGATTTACAGTTGATCTGATTACTGTCTTCATAAGTACAGATCCGTTTACTTCAAACGATGCAGATTGAAAATACGCAATTTATATTTGGCACCTATGTTCTGTAGGCCTATCTATCATACTACAGCTTATATGTACACAGCTTATAAGACGGAATCGCAACCAGCATTATAATAATTTAAAGTTAATTAAGTGTGTTCACACGTATATACACATATTTAGTGTAACTTATTATTACACCTCAGAAAGTAACTTTCACGCAGAAATAGATAGCCTACTAATTGACAGACAGACCACCTACATACGCAATAAGCTGTCGGAGTATATTAATCCGTTAACAAACCAGAAATACATCTGAAACGCTAAGTCTTGTCGTGGACTAGTAAAAAGCAATTTTAAAAATTAATCTGTGTTTATGCTATGTCCAGGAACGGGTCCGCAAAGGAGAAATACGATCGAACCCTATCCAGCATGTTAAAAACCATTTTCCACAAATGTATGATCATCACCATCTTCAAGGATTAAACCAAGGATGGTTTGTTCCGGTCTCAAACAAGCAAAGATTAGATCTGGTCACTGCAGCGCTTCCTCGGACGTTCCACACCTTATCCTTCCCCTCGGCTTATAATTTTCCATAGTTGTTTGGGGACGTCTCACATCTCAGGCATTTGTGCCTGCGAAATCTCATTTCAGCCGCTTGGATGCGACTGGCCTGGCCTTTCGTTAAAGTCCAATTCTCAGACCCATAAAGGAGTGTTGGAAGAGCCATCACCTTGTAGAATTTTAGGCGTTTTCCTTTACTTCCTGACTGAAGGGTTCGCCTAATGGTCCCGCACATAAGGTTGAACACTTATTCACAACGTCACAAATATATGATGACAGAATATTTTTTTTTGTACGACAACACATTTTTATTTTAAAATATTTTAGAACATTGTTTTAGAAATAATCAACTGGGAAAACAATATTCCTCGTCCATTATTTGTAACACGGACAAGATCTTATGATTAAGTGTTTCATATTTTTTACTATACCCCCCAAGTTGTAGAACTCGCTCATTATTAAACAAAATGCATTTATTAATAGATAAAATTAAATGAGTAAAACTGAATTTTAAAAGTCTTTGTGTGGATGTTGGCCGAGAAACACTACGAAGAGGTAACCATGTATTTACTTATGCTTCCATAGATATGTATTGGCCTATGTCTAATACTTTTTACACGTAAACTATCTGATAGCACAGTGCCAAGTTTTTTACAAACATAATTTACAGACTTTCTGAAGGCGGTCCAAATTTGCAAGGGGTGTTGGCAGATATTAATTTTGACAAATTTTTAAAAATACCGAGTTTGTATTTTGAATAAAATTACTCATAACTTAATATACCACAAAATCTTTTATAATTTTCTTAAAATTGTGTCCGTTAAAATTTAATTTTTCCCGTGGAGGATCCCTTAAGCTTTGAAATTTTCAGAGCAAATTTTACACTTCAATTTGACTTAAAATTCTCCTTAGCCTGATTCTCGGTATAAAATCTATCATTTACAATTTTTACGAATTTTTGTTCACTTTTTGTCTCTGCCGTACCGGAATTTCCGAAACACTATATTCATATTTAGACTACAATTATCTATAATTTGATACCCCACATGGATTTTATGCTACTTTTTTCAAAATTTTGTACCTCACATTTTTGCTTCCCGCTTCCTACTTGTGGGGGGGGGATCAATCTAATAAACAATTGGGGTCAGTACGTAAAAGTATTGACAGGGACGATGTGTTTTATGAACGACTGATGCGTTCAAAGATTATCGTGAAACATCTCCCAAATAGACATAAGTATAGACAAATGCCAAATCTAAGTATAGATGTGAATGCTCTCCTACAGTGCTGTCTTAATCCGACAGCACTGTTTTCTATTTTTATGAGTATACTTGACAGGATTGCCCAGTATCGGCTGAATTGGTGTGAACGTCTTTGCCGAATGGATGATTGCCGCATCCCCAAACAACTCTGGAACTATAAGCCGAAGGGACGGAGAGGTGTGCGACGTCCTAGGAAGCGCTGGAGTGACCAGCTCTAATCTTTGCCTATTTGAGACCGGAACAGTCTATCCTTGCTTTAATCCGTGAAGATGATGATGATGATGATGATGATGATGATGATGATAATGATGATGATGATGATGATGATGATGACTATTTTCTATTTTTTTCCTTTAGGTTTTGAATCTCCAAATAGATTTAGAACAAGCTCTACCTTCAATTGCCTAAACTATAAAATATTATTTCATATTCATGATACCCTATGAAATAATATTCATAAGTGTCCCACACACACACGCATTGCTTTTATTCCTACACGTAAAAGACAGATTGTTTATATGTACACACACACACACACACACACACATACTCTCTCAAGGCAATTCCTCATCAATCAGTACGGACCAGAACAATTCCAGGACAATTCAATGAGGCCCAAAGATTGGGCACATCATACAGACAGAAAGTAGATGGCAGAAGGGAAAGTAACTACGCCTTCTTCTTATCCTCTTTATATTTTACACAATGTTCACTCTTTTCCATAGACATAGAGGACGTGAATTCCAGTTATGACCGAGTTCATTGCCCATCTATTCTGTGGTCTGCTTGAATTTTGACGACTCTGTAGACTCAGTAACTTTACATAATAATATTTCGTTGCGTCTTCTCTCCGATCCGGTGTGCTCTCAGTTTGATAATGGTTATTATCTTTACTATAGTTGTCGCTACATCAACTTCTCTAACCTCTCGACTTAAAAAATGAACAAACGCTTTAAATGCATTTTAAGTTTTGGCAAAATATTTTAAAAACATCGTCACGAGACACTATAGGCACATGCCAATAAAGTTACCGCCTTTCACCAAATAACCACTGTCTGACGTGATTATGTACGGAATCCTGTGTAACTGTGCAGTGTCGCACAGAAAGATCTCAAAAGCGTGCAATAGACGTTGATGTGTCAGAAAGTAAATAGGTGACAAATTGTTTTGTTGGTACACGCATTG
This sequence comes from Magicicada septendecula, assembly GCA_034769895.1. Taxonomy (NCBI): domain Eukaryota; kingdom Metazoa; phylum Arthropoda; class Insecta; order Hemiptera; family Cicadidae; genus Magicicada; species Magicicada septendecula. The sequence continues at coordinate 63,324,254 of CM068369.1, read as the reverse complement.
GGCCTGTACAATTCGGATGGATACAAGAACACGATTGTCTCACAGCTGTAAACTAATCGAAAAGTCCAGATAGGCCTAAGTGTAAATAAGATAGTTAGGCCTATTTAGGATGTTAATGTTACTATTTAGGATTTCATAACTCGTTATCGGACATTTATGTTACTTGGTGTGAAAAAGAACTACAATATTAACAACAAATGTATGCAGGAGTCACTGGCTCCATTAAATAATTTAACGTACACACGCTCACATTGTTCGTCACACACGCGCGCGCGGTTCGTATCAGTAACAATAAACAATGTGGCGTGGTGTGGGTACATAACACCTGTTGCCGGTTGTGATAGCCTAAAACTTTAACTAAAAATTAATTCGAATTTTTTCTTGTACCAAGTGTTCTTTTTAGAGCATTTTCTATCATTCGCTGGGAGAAGAAGGGGGTCCCGGTTCAACGGGATCTGACTCTCAGTACAGGCTACTTACACACAATTAATCAGAACACAAATAATCGAATTAAAAATAATAAAGTCAAACATAGTAACACATGACTAAACGAACAAAACACAAATAGGTACGTAGTATCTGCTGCACATCAGTTCCGAAAACGAGCACAACTGCTAACTGAGCGTTTTGCCGGTTTATACAGCGGCAACACATTGGGTGGATGAATGTGTCCCCCCTCCACAGTTTGTATAGTGACAACTACTACGAGGTCAATGACCGCATGCAGTAAAGCATTGCCGATGTCCGAGCCGGCAACACAGGACGGTGCAAGTGCCCAGCAGTTCGAAAGCAATACTACGCTTTTCTTCAAGTTTCCCTACTAATATTGTTCGGATTGAAAATTATTCAATAACTAAAGTATTTATTCTGTGAAATAATTAATATTATTTACTCGTACTTCCAGTACTGTTGCCGCCGGCTACTGTAAAAAAATCTGGTCATATCTTGTTATGGGACATTTATGTTACTTGATGTGAAAAGAACAAGAATAATAACAACAAATGTATGCAGAAGTCACTGGCTCCATTAAATAATGTCACGTAGGCTATACACGCTCACATTGTTCGTTACACACACACACACACACACACACACACACACACACACACACACACACACACACACACACACACACACACACACACACACACACACACACACACACACACTGTTCGTATCACTAATAATAAACAATGTGACCTTACATAGCAGACTTGTAATCGACATTTGCGAGAATTGTGCGCATTATGTCGAGTGTATAGGCTATCTTTACATTAAAGACGAGATTAAAAAAAACATTATACCAAACTTTGATTTATCATTTTTATTGTAATATCAAGGTACGATGAAGATATTTGTTTATTTTATTTGTTATGCTCATTTCATTTAAAATTAATTTTCAAAATCATCAGACTTAATAATGGTTTGTTTATAACGTAAATTCTGTTTCTTTACTATTTATTCGGGTTTTAATTATTTATTTATTTTCAATATCCATTGAATTTTGCCACAATAATGGACGTAGTTTTGTGTCCGGCTGAGTTTAATTCACCGGAGTTTAATTCATTTAATGACTCCTTCACTTATTTAGTTGGAACTATAAATGAAGGAGTCGTTTATAGAAATAAAACGAGAACACTGAAGAAAAATAAAACGAGACGTGGGGCAAAATTAAAATTCTACAAAACAATGGCTGTTCCAGTGGTACTTATGGCAGTGAATCTTGGTTTACAAAACAAAGAGATGAAAGCAACATGCAATGAGCAGAGTTGGGATATTTTTAAGAAGGGTTAAAGGATGCACAAGAAGGGATCATATAAGAAATGAAAATGTACGGGGAGAATTAAATATATATAGGCCCTAATGTAAATAAGAAAATTGAAGAATACAGGGGGAAATGGAGACAGCATTTACCAGATTCTATCATCTGGTATGAAGATAGAATACCAGTACTCTAACTGTAACCGAGTACAAGCCTTCTGGAAGAAGGGATGTAGGAAGGCCAAGAAAGATATGGATCTGGTAATGTGAAGTCGGAACAGGCACATTGCCTAATCCCTGAAGTGTAGAAGAAGAAGAAGAGGAAGAAGACTCCTTGCGAGGTAAAATCTCTCAAACTTGTTGGCCTTACCCTTGTTTCAAATTCGTAGTGGCGTAAATAGGACTTGTCGATACAGTGCCGCCAAAAATCTAGCCCTATGAAAAAACGTCACTATGAGAAGTGACCTCGTAGAGTAAACAAACCGTCAATAAATTACAACCATATTAACTATATTGTTGTCACTGGTTGTCATCACTGTATTGATGTAACGTAAAAACACTACGTTTAGTTTCACAACTATTTTATTAATCAACTTACTACTGGCTGTTAAACCATTACGATTAAAATATAATTTGCATAAATACACGAGACTAGACGAGGAATGCGTAGTTACTGAACGTAGTAAGGGAATTTCCAGTGTAATAGGATTAACGGTGTACCAGAGAGAGAGAGAGAGAGAGAGAGAGAGAGAGAGATACAATATATTGTTAGCGTATTCATGAACGTTGTTGAAAAGGCCAACAAAGGAATAACTGTAGTCTGTTTGTATAGCCTACATGAAGTTGAAACCTACAAGTAACGGTATAATGACTTAACTGGTGTTAAACGTAATATTTAGCCTATACATTCATTGTTGTGATACACTGTTCCACATCTCCCCCCCCTCCCATTTACAATGAGATTCCAGACTGTAATTAGAAACTAACCATATTTACCATATTTATTCTACTTGTAACACAATGTCTTGTACCAATTTATAGTAACACTGTGTCTTGTTATTATTAATATTATTATTATTGTTGTTGTTGTTGTTGTTATTATCATTATCATCAACATCACTTTATTTCGCGGACATTGTAGTCATAACGCATTTGGTCAGCAATAGTAACGCTGGAATTGTTTCAGTTAAAAAAGAGACACATTTCTCAAAATACAAAACTCTATAAAAAGGACAACGGCGGACAAACGGGAAGACAATTTGGAATCGTATACAGTGAAGCAGTAGCGTATCTAGAATTTGGCTTTGGGGGAGAGGATTCGGTCGAGTCGGTTTCGTACAAAAGAAAAAACAACTTAAAACTAATCAACATTATTATCTTTAAAGTGGTTGAAAAAGTGTGATACCATCCTGAAATCAATCCCATTAAAGTAAACGACAACAACAGAATAAAAATTCGCGTTATTGAAACTTAGTTTTAATGATACTTATTAACTGAAATAACGTTCATATATTTCATATTTGAAACGTAAACACAAATGATCTGTAATAAATCTGTGTGTATATTTAAAAAAGAGTTACTACTATATTAGCATACACAGCTGAAAAAATAATGGAACAGTCTAAAACCTAAGAGATTAACAACATTCGTCAACTTTTTTGACCCTCTGGGGAGGGCGTTCGGTCTCGTTTGTCTACTCCCGTAAATACGCCCCTGACAATGAGTTTTTACTAACGAAGATGGTGGATAAGCTGCTAAAAAGTAAACTGATATAAAAGTTAAAAAATCAGAGTCATCCACGTAAACGAAAAGAAGAAAATCTTTCTCGAAGATGAGAACAGAACAAAGACGTAGGCCTATTCAGAAACTGCATTCCAAATACGCCTATTAAGAGATGTATTAACAACGTGTCTTTAGTTTTCACGAAAATCTCATAGGCTGAGAGAAAAAGAATCACACTGAGAACAAGGAATGACATTATTGGAGGCGTTCCATCGTCTGTGCGTTTCATAGACCTTAACTACCATCTGATTACCAGAAAGTTCTTTACGTGGAACACTTCAACAATCATCCGACAACAGATAGTCAGATTACTGCAAACAGTGACTGACGGATGGAGATGATTAGAAATATTATCACTCACCCCTACCATCCTCTGGCCCATGGAACTGTTCAATCTTCCGTCTACAGTACACATCATCTGTACAAATGCTGAATAGAGTATATATAAATCTCGCTAATCAAACAAAAATGTTTGATTTTAATTGAGTTAAGTTAATTTATTTGAAAGAGTGCTTTTTAGTTTTGAAAAAAAGAATTAAAAAAAAATTGCAGACAACTCTAGGTACTAAGAACTAACAACAATGTCAGTTAAAATTTGCTCGACATTCTTTTCATTCTACAGTGCTCATTATTCTTAAAGCCTATAATTTACCTGAAGACAAGGCAAAAAATAATAATTAATTGGATTAATGTAAATGGTAAGTACTTGTATGCTACCAATAAATTACCACTAAACCCAATCCTTCAAAACCTTGAAATAGGCACAAAAAACATAGAGGCAGTAAAAGAGTTCATATATAATTGGCTCCCAAATTAACAGCACTAACAACACCAATAATGAAATAAGAAGATGAATACATCTCGCAAATAAAACATATTATGGATTAAAAAAGCACCTGGCATCTAGCTTCATCTCAAGAAGCACGCAATGCAAAATTAAAAAAAAAACTTATCAGGCCAGTGCTTCAGAAACGTGGACAATGACAAAACACTTACCAGGCCAGTGCTTCAGAAACGTGGACGATGAGAAAACACTTACCAGGCCAGTGCTTCAGAAACGTGGACGATGACAAAACACTTACCAGGCCAGTGCTTCAGAAACGTGGACGATGACAAAAGTAGCGAGAGACTTCCAGGTTGATTTGAAAGACGGATTTTAAGAACAATATTTAGAGGAGTACAAGAAAGTGGAATGTGGCGCAGACGCTATAATTATGAACTAACCGTCTTTACGAAGAGCCGGATATTGTCAGGATAATCAAAATATACAGCCTAAGGTGGGTTGGACACATAGAGAAAATGGAGGAAGGACAGCCTATGAAACATATTTTCTACCAGAAACCAATGGATATTAGAACAAGGGGAAGACTCCGAAGTAGATTCAAAGATCAGATAGAGGAGGACCTCAGAAAGCTGACCATAAGAAACTGCAAAGCCAGGGCACGCGATAGGGAAGAATGGAGTCGACTCTTGGAGTAGGCCAAGACCCACCAAGGGTTGTGGAGCCACGGCTGGTAATGAAAATGTGAACGGTTTATTTGTCGGGAAAAGAAACGTATTCTTACATCTTCCTTGGATTTTGTAAAGTAAATATGGATAGAAAGTAGTGTTACGAAGAACAGAGGGTGGTAATAAATATATAAATTTAATTTCCGGAGCTGCTAGAAACATTAAAGGAAGCTGTGCCAAAAACGTATAATGATGTTGAAAGGTTCAATACAATTTTAAATTATTAGCCTATACAGGCTGATAATTATAATTTTACTAAAAGATTTTCGAGTCATATTTACTTTCATCCCCATCAATGTAGAAAACACTCATCGAATGAGAAGCATGGAAAACAACAATATTTATAATTAGGCCTATATATCTGGAAAGTCATTGATAATATTATCCAATATACAATTTCGGGGTGGAAGTAGCTGAGATAGTATAATTCTATGACACTGACGTGGAGGATAGTCAGTTTCAAGCTTCAGTTGACGTGACTAGAGTTTCTCAGAGGTATGTATGAATTTCGTGGTACTTTTTGGTGTATTGTACTGATTCTGTTTCTCGCGTTTTTGTATTGACCCTTAGAATATCGGTACAGATGTTTATATCCTATTATGAAACATAGAAAACATAGGCTACTTCAGCCGCGAGAATGTCAACAGAAACCTATATAGGCTATAACTATATGAATTAATGTAATGAGGATTCATTGTTTTCTGATACAATTAACTAATTTCTTCTTTACTTTCTAAGTAGACCCAACTCTTAATGTTTCTTGCAGTATTTGTATGTTACAGGGCTATACTATATTATCAATAAAAATTACTTCTGCGTGTGTGTTTTTCTTATTTTTTATTACTGTATTTGCTCCTGAAGCAGGTTTCACAGATTCAGTGATTGATCTTCAGAGGTCTTCTTCTTCTCTTCAAGGATTAAGTCATATAAACTTGTTCCGGCGACCTCATCCTCGGACGACCCACGTCTCTTCTACCAATGGCTTTACAGTTCAGTGCCACTTTCGGCAGTCGGTCCTCTGTCATCCTTTGTAAATGATCCCACCATTGTCTTCTGTAAACTGAAATAACAACATTTATGTCGTCTACTTCGAGTTCTACTCTGATAGCCTCATTCCTTGCAATGTATAGTTTAAAGTATTTCGAGGAAGCTGCATTTCAGCACTTTGAATCTTACCGCATTCTTTTTCTGTCATGACCCACGCCTCACTCACGTATGTCAACGTGGGTATTGCTGTTGTCTTATAAAATTTAATCCTTGTGCTGTGTGTCTTCAGAGGTTTATACAAATTAAAGAAAAATCGATTTTATTTCGATTTAAAGTTTTGATTGTTGTAATATTTATTTACGTAATCATCTGTTCTGACAGTTATACGTATTTGATAATATAATACGTAACATAATTAAATATCGGTATGGAGAACCATACATGATTTCCATATTCTAAGATTTATATTTAAAATCATTTTCGAATGAAATATTTCCATAGAAACTACTTCTTCCTTCAGCCTTAACCACAGTACTACTTCACTAATCGTATAGCACCTCACGTTAGCGCACTCGATTTTCACTGATGATGGCAGTCGATGGCACTGCCGAAACGTCTGGTTTTGCAGAAAACTCTGGACAACGGCCAAACAGCCAGGAAAGGAATTTTAACAACAAACTACTTCTTTGTTGCCGGAAACGTACAAAAATTACCCCCTCCCCTTCAACTACTCTTTTCATTTATAAATATTTCATCTACCTGTCTACAGTGGATTATTATGACTTTCTTTTCAGGATACTTAATTTATCAAAATTAAATACTTTACTCTTGTTAAAACATAAAACGTTGCAGGTAAACTACCCCTTCTCCGTAACCGATCTTCACCAAAATCAATAGGCCTTGAGTCCTGTACAATTCAGCCTTATATGAAAAAAATTATTTGATTCTGTTTCAATTTGCGGAAGTTATCGTTCGCCATAAAAATGTTCTACACACACACACACACACACACACACACACACACACACACACACACACACACACACACACACACACACACACACACACACACACACACACACACACACATACACACACACACACACATTTCAGAAAATGATTTTACTTCCATATTCCTTAAGGAATGGAAGTATGGTGATGGCAAAAAAAATCGTGTTCGAGATTATTGCAGATTCTGATTGTACTACACTCAAAACATGAAAAAAAGTCGTTTTCCGAAAAGTGTCTGTGTGTGTCTGTCTGTGTGTCTATCTGTGTGTCTGTCTGTGTGTAGATTTTTTTTCTATGGCAAACGATAACAGCCGCAACTTCAAACAGAATCAAATAATTTTTTGCATACAGCCTTGATTTGTAGAGTAATCACGACCTATTGTTTTTGGTGAAGATCGGTTGAGGGAAAGGGGTAGTTTACCTGCAACGGTTTTTTTTTATCAAGGGAAATTTTTTTTTGGCAAACGATAACAGCCGCAAATTCAAACAAAATCAAATAATGTTTCGCATACAGCCCTGAATTGTAGAGTTCTCAAGACCTATTGTTTTTGGTGAATATCGGTTAAGGGAAAGGGGTAGTCTACCTGTAACATTTTATGTTTTAACAAGGGTATTTCCTATGGCAAACGATAACAGCCGCAAATTCAAACAGAATCAAAAGATTATTTGCATACAGCCCTAAATTGCAGAGTTCTCAAGATCTATTGTTTTTGGTGAAGATCGGTTAAGGGAAAGGGGTAGTTTACCTGCAGCGTTTTTTTATCAAGGGTATTTTCTATGGCAAACGATAACAGCCGCAAATTCAAACAGAATCAAATAATTTTTTGCATACAGCCGTGATTTGTAGAGTACTCAAGACCTATTGTTTTTGGTGAAGATCGGTTGAGGGGAAGGGGTAGTTTACCAGCAACGTTTTTTTATCAAGCGTATTTTCTATGGCAAACGATAACTGCCGCAAATTCAAACAGAATCAAATAATTTTTTGCATACGTCACTGAATTGTAGAGGACTCAAGGCCTTTTGATTTTGGTGAAGATCGGTTAAGGGGAAGGGGTAGTTTACCTGCAACCTTTTACTTTTTAACAAGAGCAAAGTATTTGAAAATTCATTTAAACTTTTTCAAACAATGGTAATTGTTAAAAATAAAATAATTTTGTTGCCAGGCAATAAAATTATAATTTTTTAATTTTAATGTAAATCTGTACATAGTATAAAGTAAAGTCGGTCTGTTTTCTCTCTGTGTTTGAAATCGCTAATCTCAGGAAGTACTGAACGGATTTTATTCAAGTTTTCGCCAATAGATAGTGTCTATCGAGGAACATTTATGTGTATAATTAATACATATATGTTGTACATTAGCTTAGCTATCACGGTTTATGTCAAGTAAGTGGTATAGTTTACATCTTATATATAAAAATGAATGTTTCTTTGTTTGTCCCGTATGCGTTCCTATACCATTCATCCGATTGCGATGAAACTTCGGTGAGTTGTTGTGCGCACGTTCGCGAAGGTTTCTTCCACATCTCCTCCTAAACCACTGTACCGATTTCAACCAAACTTGGCACAAATATTTTACGCAACGGGAGAACCAACATAGGATAGGTGTTTTTTCGATGGGGTCCTTTTGGGGGTTCTTTGGGGTCTTCCACATCGCCTCCTAAACCACTGGACCGATTTCAACCAAACTTGGCACAAATATTTTACGCAAAGGGAGAACCAACATAGGACAAGTGTTTTTTCGATACGATCCTTTGGGGGGGGTCCTTTGGGGTCTTCCACGTCTCCACCTAAACCATTGGACCGATTTTAACCAAACTTGGCACAAATATTTTACGCAACGGGAGAACCAACATAGGAGAGGTGTTTTTTTCGATACGATCCTCTGGGGGGTCCTTTGCGGTCTTAAAAAGTTATTAGATCTGGTTACTATGGCAACCCAATAGAATAGATTCTGTTCTAAATATATTATCGCATTAAATTGAAGACCACGCGAACGAAGTTGTGGGCAACAGCTATTTATTTTTAAGAAGCCTACTTTAATTAAACTTTATTAATTAAACTAACATTTTCATTACGTACAACGTGAAACTCCGTAGCGAAGCACGGGTATTCTGCTAGTCATGTATAAGAGAAAATATATCGTGCGTGGCAGGCAAGCATATCTCAGTTATGTACTGTTTACGTTACCATTTTATTATTATCACTATCGCAATAAAAAGGCAGGGAAGACACACACACACACACACACACACACACACACACACACACACACACACACACACACACACACACACACACACACACACACACACACAATTCGAGTTATTTCTGGCCTCATTCATGTTTATTTTCTTACATTTGCACGGTTTTTAAATGGAAAGTGCCGAACCCATACCAACATAACGCATGCAAGCCGAAAAAGTGTCCAGCGTGGATAGCGATTTGCTTCCTGTGGATCGCTGGGCAGTGTAACTGCACGTGTTTACAGAGGAACGATTCATAGACAGACTTTTCGTCTTTAGGGAATGAACCCTCTGCAAGATGCTGAGAGTCCATGAGTGACTTCGGAGCGCTCCTTCTTTTCCGCGTGTTTGTTCTGTGAAACGTACACTGTAGATTCGCAGATTTATTCTAAGCAACGCTCAATAGGAAATGTTGAAAATTTTTGTCCACGGTGAACCCTCATACACACTAAACCTGCTCTGATGTTTTAATTACGGACATCATAATATTAAAACTTTGGAAACTTGAGCACTAGTTAATGGAGATCAATCATTAACTTATACAAGCCATTAATTTTATGCATATTTTTTATATATATGTGTACAACGTTATCGGCAACAAAGAAGTAGTTTTTGTTAAAATTCCTTCCCGGGATATTTGGCCGTAGTCCAATGTTTTCTACAAAACCAGATGTTTCGGCAATGCCATTGACTTCCATCATCAGTGAAAATCGAGTGCGATAACGTGAGGTGGTATATGTTAGTGACCACAGTACTATGGTTAAGGCTGAAGCAGTAAGTAGAAAGAAGTAGTTTCTATGGTAATATTTCATTTTGAAAATGATTTTAAAAATAAATCTTAGAATATGGAAGTCATGTATGGTTCTCCATACCGATATTTTCTTCATGTTTTGAGGGTAGTACAATCAGAATCGGTCCTTATCTCGAACACGTTTTTTTCGCCATCACGATACCTTCATTTCCTTTCGGAACATGGAAATAAAAACAAATACAAAGAATTCATGTAGCGAATACCCGAAGGGAACGTTGTTCAGACATCATCGCTAACCTTTCACTGGCATTGCAAATAAGAAACAACATTCCTTACATGTAAGCTTTCATTCTGACATATTTTGGATATGTGCTTTTAATTGGAAAACTGTGACAATGGGAAGTCAATACCTTGGTAGCAGTTACTAACACGTGCTGAAACAGAACTACACTTTCATTATGCCTCCATTATAGGTACGTCTCTGAATATTGTCTGTGTACATTTTGTTTGTATTGTATCTGGTTTAGCTTAACAGCAACGGTAACAAAACTGAAATCGACCGGTTGGCTACGTAGACGAGTATTCCAAAAATTCTATTTTAAACATATAATCCGTAACCCCATTGTTATTGTTTGTCAAAACACAGTGGCAAACGGGTTTATTGTTACCGTCAGGTAGGTACTAAAATGTGAAAGTTTGTTTTACCTGAGCAAAGTGCAAACAATGGCAGGCCTACGTGCTGTACACGTAAAACTGTCCTACGTACTTACTGGGAAACAGACTACCTGTAATGAATTGTATCGTTAATTATTTTTATTAAAATGGTAAATGTAAAAACACATTAGCGCTTTCGTGGCAAGTGTAATCCACGTAAACCAAAAAATATTATGGAAATTACTAACATTCATCATTATATAATGTGAGGATTGAACTTGCGGTTTAAGATTCTCTAAATGTAGGCCTGTACGCCAATTACGTAAACAGGCAACAAAAAATAACAAACTTTTTAAAAATTATCTCGTAATTAATGTATTACGCCAAGTGTACAAAAGAATTTATAAAATTCTACTTTGAAAACTACTTGTAGACTGTAGGATTTTGATAAAACTACAGGATTTTTACCATTTTCCGGCATCATCCAAAGTCGATTGTATATTGTCCATTTTCGTAAGTACACATAAAACACACATTTTCGCGCGCGCGCACACACACTACAGACATATTCGCGCTTGAAATGTAGGCCTAATTAATAAGAACCCCAGTCAAATAAGATAATTAAAATAATTTGATAGTACCTTTGAAAGGAGTCCTCTTACAAAATTATTTCTTCGTCTAGGAAACAATCATTTCCTCATCTAGTTACAAAATTATTTTCTCCACTTTTATCTTTTATCTTGTATCTTCTTCTTCTTCTTCTTCTTCATCTTCTTCGTCTTCGTCTTCGTCTTCTTCTTCGTCTTCGTCTTCGTTTTCGTCTTCTATCAGGGACTAGGCGAATCACCTGTTCCGGTCCCAAAGGAATATAGTCCTATACACTTCACAAACGCTTCCTAGGCCTTCCAATACTTCGCGCTGTCCAACAGGTTGTATTGCCAAACTTACTGTCCGATTCAAAATATCGCCAGTCTTTCTTCTTTCCAGCTAATTTTTTCAATTCAATAATTTCTTACACAGATATTTTACTCTCCGTTTTTGTATACAACAGTCTATGGACACGATTCTACGATACTAAAAGAGTCAACCGTACGATTGCAATGCCCCATGTAGGCCTACTTCTGTTTACACATTGTATCTCATCAACATTCCGATAAAATTTCTACAGATCTGTTGAGCAGATCTAAAGTTGGTGATAAATGAAAGTGCTTGTGCTTGTCACAGCTTAGCTGTTGGACACAAGTAGACTTGTAGAATACTTCAGTCATTAATACTTCGGTACATAGGCCTACAGGACTACCTTTTTAAGTCTACATTAAAACTGTGTAGAAATGAAGTTGTTCCATATAAGCGTCTTGGACACCTCCACTATGTGCATTCTTCAATAGGCTTACAACTATTTGTAAGGGGATAAGTACGTGTATGGAACCTAACTGATCTAGCTTTAGTAAAACCGAAACAGTTTCCCAGAGTAGAGTAAACTTACGGAAAATTTCGAGCAAGACAATACCCTCTCCCAAATCCTCTTGCACTGATAACGTGTAACAAATTTTTACTTGAGAATTTCTTTTTTAGGCCTACAGCAAGTAAAAACATTTACTCGATGATGAAAGATACAACGTGTCAAGAGGTGGTGGTGGTGGTGGTGGTGGCGTTTGCTGCCGGCGAGGGAGGACCACTACCTTGTAAGTCCGAGCTAAAGGCCAAACGCCTGCCTTACACAGTTTAAATTGTTTTTAATTTAATCCCCAAGGATAGCGACGTCGCGCCACCAAACGGTGGGTGTAGGCCTACATTTTATTCCGTCTCATCAGTTCCGATGCAGTCGAAGGCAAGTTTGATCCATCGCGCCCAAAGCAGTGTACGTCAGAATGTAGTTTCCGGGAAGACGGAGGATCACCGGCAGTCGGTGATATAGTTCTCCGTCAAAGCCTGGCGGGGTCGCCTGCCACGCGTCCGTCAGACGGGAAGTAAGTCCACGTTTTCGACAGACAACCTTATTAAGGTTCAATGTGATATATATTTTAGGCACATCGGACTGGGATATAACGCCTTCACAAAATCATTTCTCCCTTTAAGTGTAATCGAGGGAATTTTGAATCCTTTATAAGGTTGTTTAGTTGTTTTCCCATCCAAAAGGGATGAGGTGTGCCTTGCATCCCAATAATTTTTTAGATATGTAATTTACATAAAATCTAAATTAAAAGGCACAAAATTCGTCATAATTTTGTTTAGTTTGCGTTGTTGTTCAGCAAACATACCTCAATGTAACTTAGGGTTTTTATGTAGAGAAGTGTAAACTACATCCGACTGTTTCGTAAATTATGTATCCTAATTTCTTGTAGACCTCTTAGTTAATTTCATTTAACGTCAGCTGTTGTTGATGTGTCTTCCTTGTTAACGGCTCGCTTCTTCAGTTTACGACGCAGTAAAAACAAGAATAGGACACTACTCATCCGTAGGAAGTCGTTACATCAATGAAACTCCGTGTCTGTAATTAGGACTTCAATAAGTAAATACATCAGCTGAATTTACAAGACACCAGAAAACTGGTGTTTAAGAAATGTAGACAACCCTGCGGAATGTACTAGAGTCGTTCTGTAAATGATTTACTACTACGTAAACACTTTATTAATTAAGGAACATGGTAGCACACAACCAACAGTAGGCCTACATTGTATGCCTGTAATGAATGAAATTATTTTTTACTTTTTCAGTGAAATCAAAGACGTTAACTCACTTTCTGGTGCCTAGCGTCTTCAACGTTGACACAAGTAACAAAACAATTAGGCCTATACATTTTCTCTGTAGATCTACACGATTCCCTAGTGTCATATGTTCTGACGAGAGCGGCTCACTCGATCTGCGCCTCGAACCCAAAAGAATCCCGCGAGGGACAGCATGATGTGCGCCTCAGCGGCTCATAGCTTATAAACGACCAATTCCTGGAAAATTTGGTAAAGGAGAAAACATCTGTGTCCTAGTACCCTCCAAAGTATCTACAAGAAACATAAGGATGAAATTATGTAGGCGGTCTTACAAAAACATTTGTATTATTGATTTAGTCAATGGATACCTACAGTATTTACAGAAAGTTAAACAGCCAACATTTTACCTTGAGTGAGACACATTTAACAAAAGTTGCAATGTCGATTTCTTTTTTCCGAAATTGAGTCAGTTTTTGCTCAATGAACACTTGTCGTTGCTTAGTTTTTTGTCCGTCCTATGTACACTGCCTTCCCCTACGCTATTCATTCTTATGTAGGTGTCCGTCTGTATAGATTTTAAATTGTAAATGAATTTTAAGCCTTGAATGTATTATCACGGATTAACTTCACATCTTTTTGAGTCAACGTCATATGAGTTTTGACGGTATTTCGTCTATACTGTTAACCTTTATTTTAATCGAAATAGATATGGCTTCTCTGTTAATTACACTCCCCGGCAAAGGATCATGGCTATGCTCGTTAACTCGATTTAAAATAAACTTCCCATCTTCCAAAGTACTGTATACAGTCTCGCCTTGCACTTCTTGTTTGTACACCTCCAGCAGTCTTCCTCGCTTCCTTTCACTGTGAACACTTTTCTAAATTTGAAATTTTCATGAACTATTAAATTATTTCCTCGCTGATTTAACACATTTTTAATCGAGGAAGTCATCAGTCAGTCAGTTTTTTGGGTTTACCCTGTCGCCACTAATTACAAAGAAGTGTAGTCGTGAAACAAGGAGGTTGTTGAATCAGAAACAACCTCCAATGATCCTCCAATGAACCTCCAACCCCCCCCCCCCAATGATCAGAAACAAATACAGTATTTCAGCTACCTGTTACGTACAAGGCGCAGATCATGCTAAGGATTATTAGACACTGAAGCTACTTTTGTTTGCATTAATCGCAATGATCAATAGATAGAATGTATGAACTGGGGAACAGGGTCTAGTCCGGTTTATAGGAATTATTGGATTTGTGCCAAAATCTAAAGTGGAATCTACGAGATTGTTGCATAGGGCTACGTGAAAGGTAGGAATGAATTAAAAAAGAAAGTTTATCAGAATTCCGTCACGGGTTTTGTGTTTGTAAGTAGTACAGTCTTAGCTTAAAGAAGCAGTTGGTCTTCACGTTCTTCTGTCACTTTCGTGGATACTTATCATTTGTGTCATTGGACAATTAGATCTTTCTTCTTAATGCGTATGTTATTATATCTCTTAGTGAATGTGCTATTATCGTTGGTAGAATATGTCAATATGCATCAGTGGCGGCTGGTGCAGCGTTGCACAACCACCAAAATAGAATAAATAAACTGTAAAATAATATACGAAAACATTGAGCAGTTAAAAGTGTCATAAATTTCAACGAAAAGAGTATTAGATTCTATGCGGCAATGTTCGCGTACAATTCAAATGTGGCGCGCAGGCTGGTGGTTGTAGGCAGCACCAAGCTATATAACTTGGTGCTGTTGTAGGCCGCTTGCAACTTGAAGAGTAAACGGCGTAGCTTACTACACAAACATGGGAGAACGTGCGTTACTCTTCGCAGTTGCCGTATGTTCCCAAATGTTAGCTAGTTGCACAAGCTTCGGGAACGCTCCACTACCAGCGTTGTAGCTCATCCTTAGTTGTGTTATGAAGTCAGCAAGCACAGCCTTCTTGATTTGTAAGGTGTGTCAGGTTTAGTGTTTACATTGGTTCAAGATAAACGTTACCAATTGTTTGAATTTATAAAATTGTAGTAATAATTTTGGTATAACTGCGATTGTGATAATAAATTGGCAATTGACTTTTTATTAATTAAACTGTGTGTTAGGTATTACTTTTTTTTTTTGTTTAATGCTGCTGAGTGCTTTTGTGTCTGTGCTTTCTGGAATTACTGATTCTGCGTGCTTTTAAACAACGTGGGTTTTTGACATGATACTGTCTTATGGCTGGGGGTCATTTGAAAATTTCTGTAACGCATCACGCTGCATGACGTCATCATTTACCAGCCGGGAATCGTTAACTAAAACCGCGACCGCTAACGTGCTAACGTCCGTCGCAGATTAAAGACCTAACAAGCAAACAACACTGCATAGCTGTAGATAGGTATGTAACCAATCAGTCAGTCAGTAACCATAATAATGTTGCGTTTAGCTGGCGGCTGAAAGACATTATCATGCTCTTAAGCTTTTACCATTTGGTAAACGGTACTTTACTTTTTTAGTTTAAAATGAATAGCGTTAAGATCCTATGGCTAGGACGCCAAATGTCCCCTTAACAATAAATCAAATTGTAAAATCAGGCGGTCGACAATTTAATCGATCATTTAAAGTAGAATATTATAAAAATACTAACTGGTTATGTGGTTGTGACGAAAGAAATTCTTTATTTTGTTTTCCATGTTTATTGTTTGGAGGGAACCCCTGGACGAAATTCGGAATGAAAGATATTAATCATCTAGCTGAAGAAAACTAAGAAATCATCAGGCGTTAAGTGTACATATAAAGAATGCTTTTCAGTTTTCTCTGTTTGTTACGTATAGCACAGCAGCTGGACAGTGAATATAAACGAAATATTGTTTTGCACAACGAAAGAGTACGCAATAATCGGTTCAACTTAAATATAATAATAAATTGTATTCGCTTCTGTGGAGCTTTTCAATTAGCTTTGCTGGGTCATAATGAGACTGAATCTTCATAAGATCCTGGTGTATTTCGAGGCTTATTTGGTTTCAGTTCTGAGCTTGACACAGCAATGAAATCATTTAGAAAAAGCAACTGCATTTAAGGGCACCTTAAAAACCATTCAAAGTGATTTTTTAAATATAATGTTAGAAATATGCCACGAAGAAATATCGAGTAAGATACAAGAAGCGGATTATTTGGCTGTAATTGCTGATGAGACCACTGATTTTGCTAATGTTTTTCAAATGGTCATAGTGTATCGTTGAAAGATAAACAGTTAAACAGGTTGAAAGATTCTGGGGTTTCATTGCTTCTCCTAAACATGATCCTCAGTCGCTTGCATCATGTTTGTTAGATGAACTGTCTCGACACAACTTACTTGGAATTTCTCATAAATTAACTGCTCAAATAATTGGAAAAAGTAACTGTATATTTATTTCCATACGACAGCACTGTATGATACACATATGTAGTAGGTCTGCCTCCTGTATAATGTGATCTTTTAACTCCCCCCCTCCCCACTTAACCGACTACTGCAACCACCAAAATTTGGAACCACCAGCCGCCACTGATATGCATGCGTCAGAATAAATTCTCCCTGCTCTTGATTTAAAATTAATTTACTTAAGAAGTCTTAAGTTGAAAATAACTCACTCGTATTATTCCAGATTTAGACAGTTATAGGCCTACGCATAATAGTTCTAACTGGGAGCAGTTGCACTTGAAGATTATCTACTCTAGGTCCTTTTTACTAATCTCAGACAAGATACTCGTATTTAGGCAATGTAGGCCTACATTCACTAATCTAACATACCGGTACGTAAACAAGTAGTTTCCTACATAACCCCAGTTCTATGGCTACACTCCCACCCTTTTATTAATTGGTTATCGATTCAGTTTTCCCGTGAGGGTAAATCTAAAACCCAGCCAATTGTTGTGGTCTTTCAACAAAAGTATTTCTTTCCATTACTGCTGGAGTTCTGTACTCAAACTACAGGATTTATTTACTTTAAATGTGTATTGTGTACGTAGGAATGAAGTTCACTTACCACTATCAGCTTCAAAGCACAGGTTTCTAGTCACTGATTTACATTTGTGTTAATCAAATATCTACCAACAAAATTCACTGTGTAGCCCTAATTGTTAAAAATTTTCTATTAGTAAAACGTATTCTGTCTAAAGAATTGCTTCGAGGGATGCATTCGAAGGCCGACTACATCTGTTTCATTTGCACGCGAATGAAAGTCGTAATAGCAATAACCTTCTGTAGAAAAAAGTTTACGTAGAAATCATAGTTGTGTAACGAACAAAATAGGCCTGTTGAATTTGAACGAGAGAAGAGAGTTCTCAACTACAACTCGACCGTTTTGGATTTGTATGTCTGTCTATGTAGGGCTATCTATTTGCCCTACAGATATTGATGTTGTAAAGCATCAACCGATTTTCGTAAAACTTGGCATCCATGTAGGCCTGTATACTATTACCCTACAGAATTCTATTGTTTTTGAGATAGATCCCACAAAAAATGAAGTAGGAGATAAAATTGTAAGAGGATCAAAATTTTGAAAAAATTGCAAAACGTCGCAGAGTATCAAGTTAAAAGGAATTTTAACCACATTCTGAATTTAATGTTCAGTTTTGAAAATTTCTAAACTTTTGGACGCCTTGGGCCCAAAGGTGGCGAGAATTTGATAAAATCACAAAAAAAACATGTGTCGTGTCAAATTAAATGAATTTTAGCTAAAATCTGAATGTACTGTTAAGTTTCTAAAACTTCAAAATTTTGAGACTCAGGGACCTAAAAGTGGGGCAAAAGTTTGTTAAAATTGTGAGTCTCATGTGGGCTATCAAATTAAAGAGACTTTAGCCAGAATCTGAATATAGTGTATAGTTTTGGAAATTTCAAACTTCATTGATCCCAGGTCCCTAAAATGGGGTACAAATTTGAAAAAAGTTGTAAAAATCCAGCCGGGTGTAAGACTAAAGGAAATTTTACCACAAATCCTATTGTTTGGAATTTTTAACGAGTATTGTATGATTGCTGTACAATAGTTACTTAACTAAAAAAAAAGGAAAATAGGATAATCGTGATATTCGTAATCTTTCCGATAACTGAAAAATTTTCTAACAGGCCTGTCACAATTTATCCAGTAATAAATGTGCTTCGTTCGAAATAGTGATCGAGTCTGGAACTCAGATAGCTTACTAGTTTAACTATACGTAGCGATGGTACCAATGGTCAAAACGAGGAGAGCTTAAACAAGACTAAGAAAAACGTAATTATGTAATAGTTGATTTTTTTTTTAAAGAAATTAAGTGTCTAATTGCATTACATAATCAGTCGGCTACAATTCTCGGTATTGCTGCGCCAGAATTAATAACAAATAGCGTTTACCGGGAAACAGTTGGGCGCTCATTATCTGAATGATTTGCACTCGCTTCTATATTTAATATTATTTTGTTTTTACACACCTAACGACGGCGACGTTCAAGAACGAAGTCGTCTTCTCTAAGAAAACATAGTAAAACCTGCTGGCGGCCGGTAATAGATTTAGCGGAATTCAATTAAGTGTAAATAACGTTTCAGCGTTCATAGTAAGAGTTACGCAACTGACGCGTTAACGTTTTGTGTACAAACATTACCCGTTCCACGCGCCAACGTCAAGGTTGGATAATAGTTGGATATTTACGTGGTCACAAACACAGTATTTAGCTATGTGTGTTAAACATAATAGTACTCTCGTATGCTCTCCTATAATTTAATATAAAAAATCTAAATGAATAACAAGATACGGAAAAACTGAAAAAAAATTTATGGAAACAGTATGCAAAGACACAAGATTTTCTTGATGACGTACACTAAATTTAATTTTTTTTTTAATGATGCATA
Source organism: Magicicada septendecula (assembly GCA_034769895.1). NCBI lineage: Eukaryota > Metazoa > Arthropoda > Insecta > Hemiptera > Cicadidae > Magicicada > Magicicada septendecula. The sequence goes on along the minus strand of CM068369.1, from coordinate 63,305,011 downwards.
AACACGATTACAATTGTACTCTCTCTACTGTTCTTTGCTTTCTCTGTGGTTTCATACACCACGGAAGTATTATTAATTCCATGTTCCGTAAGAAAATGGAAGTATGGTGATGGCGAAAAAAATCATGTTTGAGATAAGGGTCGGCTCTAATTGTACTACCCTCAAAACATGAAGAAGTCATTTTCCGAAAAGTGTCTGTGTGTAGAATTTTTTCTATGGCGAACGATAACTGCCGCAAATTCAAACAGAATCAAATAATTTTTTCCATATGTGCTCGAGTTGTAGAGTCTATTGATTTTGGTGAAGATCGGTTAAGGGGAAGGGGTAGTTTACCAGCCACATTTTATGTTTTAACAAGAGTAAAGTACTTAATTTTGATAAATAAAGTATCCTGAAAAGAAAGTCATAATAATCCACTGTAGAAAGGTAGATGAAATATCTATAAATGAAAAGAGTAATTAAAAGGGGAGGGGTAATTTTTTCACGAGGGGGTATTGATCAATTTACGATAGATGAAATACAGTATCTATAAATGAAAATGGTAGTTGAAGGGGGAGGGGATAATTTTTTGTGTACTACTTACGTTATCGTCAACAAAGAAGTAGTTTTTTGTTAAAATTCCTTCCCGGGCTGTTTGGCCGTGGTCCAACGTTTTCTACAAAACCAGACGTTTCGGCAGTGCCATCGACTGCCATCATGAGTGAAAATCGAGTGCGCTAACGTAAGGTGGTATACGTTAGTGACCACAGTACTGTGGTTAAGACTGAACAAAGAAGTAGTTTCTATGGAAATATTTCATTTCGAAAATGATTTTAAATATAAATCTTAGAACATGGAAGTCATGTATGGTTCTCCATACCGATATTTTATATTCTGGTGCTTCATCATGCGGTGATAACCTAAGGCAATTTTCATGCATCCGATTTATATCGTACGATACGTTTTGCATCCGACTTGTCTCCGATTTCTATCGTGCGTCAAAAATGTCGTAAGCAGGTCTTTCAGCGCTGCCATCATGCTAAAAGTGGATCCGTGCGTGTTGTATACCGCTTATCGCTTCGATTTGAAGAGGAGAAGGAAAAGAAGATATGATCTTCATCCAGTTAACTGTGCACTATATGTGGACGGTGCTTTTTCGTAATCTATACTGATAATGAAGAGATAATAGAAACATGTTTTATAATTATTTCAGAATGTCTCTTACCTCGTTTGATGAATTGGTTGTTACATTCCAAGAAACTATTCTAGCCAGTCAAGATTTTGTGCAAGGCCTGTCGCCGACGCTAGGCAGGAAGGTTGATTGCGCTGACATCTCAAAGTCATAGTCATAAGATATAAAACTCGCGCGAGTGCATAAACGGAACCATTACGGCCCATCTGTCTAGACAACTGGTCCGATATTTTATCTGATGCGTTTCCTAGGACACGACGATATGTTTTTTAGTTCGGAACGATAAATTTATCGTACGAAAGTGCATAAAACGGTGCATTTATTTCTGTTGTTTTACATGCCGTACGAGTTTTTATCGTAGGTTATCGTACGATATAAATCGAATGCATAAAAGGGCCGGTGGTGTAACCCAATGCATATTTGTCTCTCCAAACATCAAATCTAATGTATTGTCTATAACGGAGTATGACTTAGGCCTATGGAAACCGGGCTACAAAAAAGTTATTGCTTTTGGCAAGTAGTTTTAAACTGATCAAAACAAAGCAATTCCCGCTTTACTAGCATTAAGAATTCAGTTAATATTTCATTATAAACTACCAGCATTTGCTACTTTTCCTTGAATTATATTGTTTTGTGTAGGCGAATTATTATTATATTATTTTAGGGTAAGAAAAATATTCTTGCTTTCACTGAGTTTAGTAATGTAATCTGAATACTGTGTATTAGAGTGCTAATTCTAAATCTAAAACCCAAAATTTGAACTTGGATTACATGAAAAAAAAGACAGCTTTGTACGTTTATGGTATTTTATAGTAAGAGAAATTTAAAGTAAACAGAAGTAAACAAACCTTAAATTTTATAATCAGAAAAAAATAATCTTTCTTTTAAAAATAATAATTATAATTGATTAAAATAATAATTTAACATTGATGTTAAGTTACGTAAGTTCCAGACGATCTGTGGAACAATCAAACGCATTGTTAGAAACAATGTACGTCGAGATACAAAATTAAAGTTACAAAGTTATGGCAGTCCCTGTCCTATGGGTTTGAATTATGGACAACAGCCAAGAAACAAGACAGTAAAATACAGGGCTCGGAAATGGCATTCTTAAGAGGAGTTAAAAGGTGTTCTAAACTTGTTCGTATAAGAAATGAGGTCGTAAGAGAAGAGTTACAAGTTTTTGACTTGAATGAAAAGTTAAAAGATTACAAACAACGGTGGAAAGAACACTTAGAAAGAATCTCAGATCCTAAACTGGCCAAACATGTCTGGAAATACAAACCTATAAGACACAAGTGTGTAGGTGGACCCAGGAAGAGATGGCTGGAGGCGGAACAAGCACCACCTTGCCTATGTCGTGTTGTGAAGACGATGATGATGATGATGATGATGATGATGATGATGATGATGATGATGATGATGATGATGATGATGATGATGATGATGATGATTATGATGATTATGATGATGATGATGAAAAAAATAATGCAGTACAATTTCTGCTAGTAGACAGTATAGTAGTAATCATGTCCAGTTGTGGGTGCATTTGGATTATGCGAAGTGTACAGTTGGAGACATTTTCCAACGTTGAAAACCTATTTGGGTTTTGGTAGTGAAAACGAAACATTGGTAGCCCATACGCGTGTTTCTTTTGACTTGAAACGCTATTACTACACTTTTTCTAAAAGAATCAGATAACGACACTGATGTATTAGGTACATTGTGTCTGGATACATCACAATAATCATCAGGTTATATCTGACCAGGTCTGACTGTGCTGATTGTAGTAACTTTTGTAAAGAAACATTAATTTTTTGTACACATTATTAAACATCCTTTGATAGCTACACGAAAACGAGTGTACACGCACTGTGTGAATCCAGTTATGTTACAAAATGGTTAAAAAGAAAAGAAGAAGAAAACGAGAAATCAAAGAATGCTTAAGACATGTTGTACATGGTAAGTAACGTAAGAATTGAAGGGAATCCATCGTCGGAATTGTCAGCAGACCACGTGATTGTCATCAAAACAGGACTTAGATAAGAGGCTCCCTTTCAATTTTATTATTTAACATAATATCAGCAAAAGAACTGTTAGCATTATCAAATGAGCTGAGGATGATGTGCAGATATAAAGCAGATGACACTACATGGTAGGCTACAAAGATGGTGTGATCGTATAAGTCAGAAACAAAAGAGTACAAGGAACATTGGTAGAAGTGGCACATATGATTGCAATTGGACCGAAAAATAAACGAAGTGATGAGAATAGAAGAAACCGCAAACAAAACTATAAAATAATATTTATATTTTGAGAACAATATTGATATGTACCTAAATGTAAAGAAGACAAAGGGTCAAATGTGTAGATCGAGTAAAGAAAACGGATATGCTGGGGTAATGCATCATTCACAGAGGGTACAGAAATGTAAAATTTAGAGTTCAGAAGACATAGGACTGATATGTACAGAAGAAAAGCACCGATCAGACGTACAATGTCTACGGCAAACCAAATTAAATACGAATGATACAATGAAGAACTGAAATGTAGTCCTAACATAGTGCTAGGTCAGTAGAGAGAATGGTGAAAATATAACTGGAGGAGTACTAGAAAAAGAAGAAGAAAGCGACGATGATGAAGAATAATAAATAGAACTGACTACGGCAAGATGATGGAACGCTGTCATGGAAGACTAACAATAATTAATATGGGGAACAATTTCAAAACTCGAGCCATCAGTGCCCACCTAAAATATGTGTGTGGTGTGTGTGTTAATATTAAGTCTTGAGAAAGTTTCAGCCAGTGTAGACAGCGTAGCCTAAATATAAATATCGGTATGGAGAACCATACATGACTTCCATATTCTAAGATTTATATTTAAAATCATTTTCAGCCAAACAGACAGGCTGTGTCTTACCTGCCTTTTTATTGCTGTATTAAATGAAAAATATTATATTACATTAAAAAAAAAAATTATAATTTTATTGCCTGGCAACAAAATTATTTTATTTTTAACAATTACCATTGTTTCAAAAAGTTTAAATAAATTTTCAAGTACTTTACTCTTGTTAAAACGTAAAAGGTTGCAGGTAAACTACCCCTTCCCCTTAACCGATCTTCACCAAAAACAATAGGTCTTGAGTACTCTACAAATCAGGGCTGTATGCAAAACATTATTTGATTCTGTTTGAATTTGCGGCTGTTATCGTTTGCCAAACAAACAAAATTTCCCTTGCTAAAAAAAAACCGTTGCAGGTAAACTACCCCTTTCCCTCAACCGATCTTCACCAAAAACAATAGGTCGCGAGTACTCTGCAAATCAGGGCTGCATGCAAAAAATTATTTGATTCTGTTTGAATTTGCGGCAGTTATCGTTTGCCATAGAAAAAAAATCTACAGACAGACAGACAGATAGATACACAGACAGACAGACAGACAGACACACAGACACTTTTCGGAAAACGACTTTTTTTCATGTTTTGAGTGTAGTACAATCAGAATCTGCAATAATCTCGAACACGATTTTTTTTGCCATCACCATACTTCCATTCCTTAAGGAATATGGAAGTAATATCGGTATGGAGAACCATACATGACTTCCATATTCTAAGATTTATATTTAAATCTTAATATCGCCTGCCAAGCGCGATATATTTTCTCTTATACATGATGTACATTAAAATGAAAAAATTTTAATTTTATTGCTTGGCAACAAAATTATTTTATTTTTAACAATTACCATTGTTTGAAAACGTTTAAATAAATTTTCAAGTACTTTACTCTTGTTAAAACGTAAAAGGTTGCTGGTAAACTACCCCTTCCCCTTAACCGATCTTCACCAAAATCGAAAGTCCTTGAGACCTCTACAATTCAGGGACGTATGCAAAAAATTATTTGATTCTGTTTGAATTTGCGGCAGTTATCGTTTGCCATAGAAAATACACTTGATAAAAAAACGTTGCAGGTAAACTACCCCTTCCCCTTAACCGATCTTCACCAAAAACAAAAGGTCTTGAGTACTCTACAAATCAGGTCTGTATGCAAAACATTATTTGATTCTGTTTGAATTTGGGGCTGTTATCGTTTGCCATAGAAAATACCCTTGTTAAAAAAACGTTGCAGGTAAACTACCCCTTTCCCTCAAACGATCTTCACCAAAAACAATAGGTCTTGAGAACTCTACAATTTACAGCTGTATGCAAATAATCTTTTGATTCTGTTTGAATTTGCGGCTGTTATCGTTTGCCAAAAAAAGAAAAAATTCCCTTGATAAAAAAAAACCGTTGCTGGTAAACTACCCCTTGCCCTCAACCGATCTTCACCAAAAACAATAGGTCACGAGTACTCTACAAATCAGGGCTGTATGCAAAAAATTATTTGATTCTGTTTGAATTTGCGACAGTTATCGTTTGCCATAGAAAAAAATACGCTTGATAAAAAATGTTGCAGGTAAACTACCCCTTCCCCTCAACCGATCTTCACCAAAAACAATAGGTCTTGAGTACTCTACAAATCAGGACTGTATGCAGAAAATTATTTGATTCTGTTTGAATTTGCGGCTGTTATCGTTTGCCATAGAAAATACCCTTGTTAAAAAAAGGTTGTAGGTAAACTACCCCTTTCCCTTAACCGACTTCACCAAAAACAATAGGTCTTGAGAACTCTACAACTCAGAGCTGTATGCGAAACATTATTTGATTCTGTTTGAATTTGCGGCTGTTATCGTTTGCCAAAAAAAAAAAATTTCCCTTGATAAAAAAAACCGTTGCTGGTAAACTACCCCTTCCCCTCAACCGATCTTCACCAAAAACAATAGGTCGCGAGTACTCTACAAATCAGGGCTGTATGTAAATAATTATTTGATTCTGTTTGAATTTGCGGCAGTTATCGTTTGCCATAAAAAATACGCTTGATAAAAAACGTTCCCGGTAAACTACCCCTTCCCCTCAACCGATCTTCACCAAAAACAATAGGTCTTGAGTACTCTACAAATCAGGGCTGTATACAGAAAAATTATTTGATTCTGTTTGAATTTGCGGCTGTTATCGTTTGCCATAGAAATTACCCTTGTTAAAAAAACGTTGTAGGTAAACTACCCCTTTCCCTTAACCGATCTTTACCAAAATCAACAGATCGTGAGAACTCTACAAATCAGGGCTGTATGCAAAACATTGTTTGATTCTGTTTACATTTGCGGCTTTTAACGTTTGCCATAGGAAATACCCTTGTTAAAACATAAAACGTTGCAGGTAAACTACCCCTTTCCCTTAACCGATCTGTACCAAAATCGACAGATCTTGAGAACTCTACCATTTAGGGCTGTATGCGAAACATTATTTGATTCTGTTTGAATTGGCGGCTGTTATCGTTTGCCAAACAAACAAAGTTACCCTTGATTAAAAAAAACCGTTGCTGGTACACTACCCCTTCCCCTTAACCGATCTTCACCAAAATCGAAAGCCATTGAGACCTCTACAATTCAGGGACGTATGCAAACAATTATTTGATTCTGTTTGAATTTGCGGCTGTTATCGTTTGCCATATAAAATACGCTTGATAAAAAAACGTTGCAGGTAAACTACCCCTTTCCCTTAACCGATCTTCACCAAAAACAATAGGTCTTGAGTACTCTACAAATCAGGGCTGTATGCAAAACATTATTTGATTCTGTTTGAATTTGCGGCTGTTATCGTTTGCCATAGAAAATACCCTTGTTAAAAAAACGTTGCAGGTAAACTACCCCTTTCCCTCAACCGATCTTCACCAAAAACAATAGGTCTTGAGAACTCTACAATTTAGGGCCGTATGCAAATAATCTTTTGATTCTGTTTGAATTTGCGGCTGTTATCGTTTGCCATAGGAAATACCCTTGTTAAAACATAAAACGTTACAGGTAAACTACCCCTTTCCCTCAACCGATCTTCACCAAAAACAATAGGTCTTGAGAAATCTACAATTCAGGGCTGTATGCGAAACATTATTTGATTCTGTTTGAATTTGCGGCTATCGTTTGCCAAAAAAAAAAAATTTCCCTTGATAAAAAAAACCGTAGCAGGTAAACTACCCCTTCCCCTCAACCGATCTTCACCAAAAACAATAAGTCGCGAGTACTCTACAAACCAGGCCTGTATGCAAAAAATTATTTGATTCTGTTTGAATTTGCGGCAGTTGTCGTTTGCCATAAAAAATACGCATGATAAAAAACGTTGCTGGTAAACTACCCCTTCCCCTCAACCGATCTTCACCAAAAACAATAGGTCTTGAGTACTCTACAAATCAGGGCTGTATGCAGAAAATTATTTGATTCTGTTTGAATTTGCGGCTGTTATCGTTTGCCATAGAAAATACCCTTGTTAAAAAAACGTTGTAGGTAAACTACCCCTTTCCCTTAACCGATCTTCACCAAAAACAAAAGGTATTGAGAACTCTACAATTTAGGGCTGTATGCAAATAATCTTTTGATTCTGTTTGAATTTGCGGCTGTTATCGTTTGCCATAGGAAATACCCTTGTTAAAACATAAAACGTTACAGGTAAACTACCCCTTTCCCTTAACCGATCTTCACCAAAAACAATAGGTCTTGAGAACTCTACAATTCAGGGCTGTATGCGAAACATTATTTGATTCTGTTTGAATTTGCGGCTGTTATCGTTTGCCAAACAAACAAAATTACCCTTGCTAAAAAAAAACCGTTGCAGGTAAACTACCCCTTTCCCTCAACCGATCTTCACCAAAAACAATAGGTCGCGAGAACTCTGCAAAACCGGGCTGTATGCAAAAAATTATTTGATTCTGTTTGAATTTGCGGCAGTTATCGTTTGCCATAGAAAAAAAATCTACAGACAGACAGACAGACACATAGACAGACAGACACACAGACAGACACACAGACACTTTTCGGAAAACGACTTTTTTTCATGTTTTGAGTGTAGTAGAATCAGAATCTGCAATAATCTCGAACACGATTTTTTTTGCCATCACCATACTTCCATTCCTTAAGGAATATGGAAGTAAAAGTAGTATTAACATAGCGAAGATATATGAATCGCTAACTGCATCTAATATTTTCGAAATGCAGTTTTCACCAGTTTTCCATATACTAAAGGTAAATTCATAGTTTACTGCAGAAACCGGACTTCTACGATATTTGTAAATGGCTATATGAATCCCTAATATGGTTTACTGCAGAAATGGAATATCTGCTATAGTCCTAGTATTAAACAGTTCTACAGAATTAAATTTACTGATCTTAAATTTTCTGTATATTATTAATTTAAAATATCTGGCAGTGGCGATGTATTCCCGAGAAAAAGGAAAAAAGGTGTATAAATGTGAATAAATATTAACACATATTATGAAATTACTTCTTCATAAAGAGCGGTTTCACATACTACAAAAGTCAACAAAAACCGTTTAATTCATAAATTCTTCCAAGAAGAAAAACAAGAATTTTCTGTAAAATTTTGTGAAGTAAACTCTAATGAGAAAAAGATTTATATTTATAAGGTTATATCTGAATCAAGATAATAAAAAACGATAGTGATGAGAGTAAAATAGTATGTTCGGGTGGGTGGTCAAGCGACGCAAGGGAGGCGGTTAGGGGGGGAAAGATTGCTTATGGGGGTCATCAAGCAAGGCTCGGGGGCGCTCATGTCTTCATGGAGTGGGCCTTTGTCTGTACTAAGGCGGCGGAGATAAGGATAGGACGAGATAGAGGCTCGTGTGAATACTTTGAGCGCAAGGGAGCGGACAAACTCATCGATGGAAGGAATCTACAATCCTTGCCTGATAGTGTCATTTCGGTCGTACCACGGAGAGTTGGAGATGTAACGGAGGGTGCGAGATTGGAAAGCTTCGCACGTAGGGTCGAAGCAGGGTCAGAATGCGGGCGCTGCGTATGTCAGGATGGCTCTAAGAAAGAACAGGTAAATAGAGAGTTTAGTGCGCGCAACCACTGAACTTCGATTTGATAAGAACGGAAACAGCTTGGTTTTGACGACGCGGGTACGCTGGAAACGTGGGCTGCAAAGTTTAGGCGCCGGTCAACAGTGACAGGCACAAGTACTTCACAGACCGTTTCCATTGGATCGGGAAGTAAGCTGACGGGAGAAGGCAATCGCCTCGGATTTCTCCGTATTGATTGCTATTGGCAGATGGTTGGGGCCGAAGCCCCATAGAACCCACGACAACCCCTAGGGCTCGCAAGTAACGAACACTTACTACAAAAGGCTTCTATCTCTGGGCTATTCCCTAACGTGTCATCCATTCCAAGATGTCGTACAGTGTTGATCTTTACTGTCCCGCCCCACTGACATTGGGGAGGCCACCTATTTATTCTTGAGGCTCCCCTACGCCTATGCCCTATTTGATTCGCCCTACTATACGGGCAACTCTCGAAAAGATCCGGAAGTTTCCAGTGTTCCAACCCCACACCTGTCTGCGGTCTTCCCCTTCTAGATCCCTGCATATCTCTTCAATTTCAACTTTGGCTTCTCGAAAGGCAGTACACTCCGCAAGCACATGCTACGCAGTATCCTCGATCCCCTCATTTCCCTAGCCAGCCCGGAAGAAGGGCGAGCTGACGTTGCACCACCCTAGCGGTACAATCAAGGTTAGCCGAAGTACAGTGGTACACGGCATCATCCCCATAGAGTGAAAGAGTGACTCCAGGCTGTACAGGCAGATAGCTCGTGTAGACAAGGTACAGAACGGGGCCGAGGACAGAACCTTGAGGAACGCATGCGGCGATTGGTCGACCCATCGAGGCATACCCTAAACAAGCGATCGCAGAGATACGACCGCGAAGATGTACGAAAGAGGCAGGAAGTGGAGACAGGGTCAGTCTGTAGAGAAGGCCTTCGTGCCAGACTCGATCGAAAGGATTCCTCACTGTAAATATGTGCTACAGTGACACATTCACAAACATCTATTATATCCATAAGGGATCGATGTGTAGGTCTTTCATATATATGTTCTAAAACATCTGTTTCTTTGTTATTTTAGGCACTTACATCGTCTTGTTACACTTATTACAACCTTGCAGATTGATAAGAAATTGTTACTTCATAGTATGTTCAAGACCACACTTGTTTATTGTGTGTTCCTTTTCTAATTTTGGAACCCTTTATAATCTCGCCCTCGCGCTAATATTTGTGTTAAGATTTATCTTTGTTTGTCCGAAAACAATAGTACCGTTTAACTGAAAATAAAAGGAGATTACAAAAGTAACATCGAAACATAGGATTACAGGGCAGCTCAAAGCGGCCACAGGATGCACGCGTGTTTGTTGATACTAGCAGAGATAAAAGCGCCAGCATCACTCGTCAGGTACAACACAAACACGGCTACTATAAAGCTTTCAAAACACACTGAAACTTTTACTGTTACCAAAACTTGACAAGACTTATACACAAAACAAAAATTGTATCTCAATTTTATTGGTTTGTTTTGATGAATCATAAAGTAACATTCCTACTAGAAACATTTGTATGGAAAGTATGCATAGCATCTCGTGATTTCTGTTATTTTTAGTCCTCTTCTATTGTTCTATTTATAGATTTTTCTTTACACGTGAAAACGAACCAATCTTCACTAAAATTACATATGGTGCAATATATTTCTGGTGGCAGTCAGTCGTTATGATTTATACTATTAATTGATATAATATAGGCAAAAGACTTAAGGAAAAGAACAAATGTTATGGATTTAAAAACGGGGATAGCACGATTTACAAAATCAACTAATGAAGGACGGGTAATAATTGGAATAATAAATGGCGCCATAGCAGAGAAAGAGGAGGGCCATAGTTTTGTTTTGTTTGAGTGATGATATTAAGAGAATAGGAAGCTTTCGTTGGATGAGAATGGGCAAGAATCTTCAAACGTGAAAAGGTTTGCAGGATGTCTATATTTAAGACTTTGTGTGAACTTTATAGAGAGTTAAGACTTGAGTAAAGGAACATGCATTCACGTCTGGAGAAACCGTGAGCAGTCTACGTTTAAAACCATAATTCTGTTTACTTCTGTGGTAAATTCACATCGCTCTTCAACTAAACATCTTATTTCAGTGAAGTCTTGTAGTATCTGTATAGTAAATTAAATTAATCTTATATCTTATATCCACCGTCAGTCCAAGGTCACATTATATGAAGTTATGATTAGACCGGTGATAACATATGGTAGCGAGACTTGGACTCTGAACAAACAAGCCGCTAACATAGTCAGTACCTTTGAAATGAGAATTTTGAGGAGAATGTATGGACCAGTCCAAGTCAATGGGATACGGAGAATGCGTCACAATGAGGAACTATACAAGCGATTATAAAGGCAATGATCTGCCCGACTGCATTGATTGCAATGGCCAGGACACATCAGGATACCTAGGAAGGTACTGTTTAGTCAAATCGAAAGTAGAAGACACAAAAATCTCAAGATTGGCGCAGTGGCGGGGGATGCTGATACTTTACTTAAAATAAAACAATGGACATCGATCGCCAAGGACAGGGAAAATGGAGGTGGATGATTATGGAGGCTAAGGTTCGACTCCGAACTGTGACGCCATAGAAAAAAAATAAGAAGAAATTAAGTTTAAAACTCAATGTAATTTGAGAGTTGTTATATGTATCAAAATACAAACAGTGTATATAAAGTTGGTAAGTTTAGCACTTGGAAACAGATATTTTACACACATCGAAGAACTTTTTGAATTATCGTTTACTGTTAGTTGAATAAAAAACAACATGTTGTTCAACGCTTCACGTTTTAGCCAAACCTGCCTTTCCCGGACACCATGTCTTACGTGTTAACATCTCTATATCAAATGGATGTAGGCTATATTCTCTAGCAGTGGCGTGTCTAGAGTTTGGCCTTGGGAAGGGTCCGCTTATGTCGGTTTCATACAAGAGAAAAAGTAAATTAAGAGTAGGCCTAATCAATATTACAGTCTTCTAAGCGGCTGAAAATCGTGTGATAACAGCCTCAAATCAGTCCCATTAAAGTAAACACAACGAACAACATTAATGATCCCATGTTAACAATGAAACATAACAATCCCATGTTAATGACACAATGAACATGAAAATACGTGTTAATGAAACATTGTTTACAAGATATTTATTCACATTTTTACATTTAAAAATGATAACCACAGTTTCAACGAAAAAAGGTAAACAAAGCAAATTTTATACATAAAAAAGATACACTGTTTGCAAATATTTTAGAGTTAAATGTCTCTTCGTCTTGATTTTTTGGCAATTTCATTAAGAAGTTCTTCCGGCGTCACTGAATTGAATTTTCTATATTTTATATTTCAAACATATAGAATTACGCAAATTTTGTAAAATAAATCTGTTTGTAGGCCTATATGTAAAAAACAATAGTTACTACTCTATTAACGTACACAGTTCAAAAAATAATAAAACAGCCTAAAAATTAAGAGATTAACAAATTCCTCGTCAATTTTTTCAACCCTCTGGGAGGGGGACCGGTCCCGTTCGTTCCCCGCCCCGTTCTCAGTCAACACGACCCAGCCCTTTCATTATCCATCGTATCCAGCTGCTACACAAGTTGAATTAAATTTTTTCGATTTTTACCCGTATGAGACTTCCTCCAAAAAAAAGACTTCCTGTAGGCACTCCGTTGCTGTCTAAGAAGTGTCAGCCCAGGGTAGCCGCTGACTAGTGAGGTCCATCTGGCGTTTCCCTAGGTGGTGGATAAGTGGCCAGAGATATTGGTGAAATAAAATACGCTGCCGTGTGAACAAAAATTAACGTTCCTTTGTTAGAAGACCAAATCGGGCGGGCGGTGAAAGCTGAGAGATTTTCTGAACGATGGTTGCGGCAGATGCGACTATGCGATACCCCTGCCTGTTAGGGTTTATATAAAGCACAGGAGAAGAAATTCTAAAAGAAACTGCTACTGACTTGAAGTCAGAATACTATCAACCCTACCGCCAAGCTTAACCTGTGCAGCGCTCGTAACGCGGCCATTACCTTCCAGGATTTCGCTCCTCCTTTCCCAGGAACTTTACTGTCGTGAATAGAATTAATTAATTTTCAAATCACGTTACTGCATCATCTGCAAAAATATTACTGCAAATCCTTCGTATAAACCTTAGTACGTTATGTACGTCATAGTATCAATGTTTTTTCCTAAATAATGAAAAATTAGTATCAACTACACGTCAGCTGGAAAGGTATGTAAATGTTTAGTCATAATATAATAATAATACTAATAATAATAGTGATAATAATAATAGTAATAAAATAATAATAGTAATAGTAATAATGATAATGAAAATAATAATAATAATACGGTAGGTGGAAATACAAAATTAAAGTTCTACAAAGTTATGGCAGTCTTTGTACTGTCCTATGGGTGTGAATTATGGACAATAACCAAGAAACAAGACAGTAAAATATGGGCTTCGGAAATGGCGTTCTTAAGAGTAGTTAAAAGGTGCTCTAAACTTGACCTTATAAGAAATTAGGCCATCAGAGAAGAGTTAAAAGTTTTTAACTTGAATGAAAAATTAAAAGATTACAAACAACGATGGAAAGAACACTTAGAAAGAATGTCAGATTCCAGACTAGCCAAACAAGTCTGGAATTATAAAACCTATAGGACACAGGTGTGTGGGTAGATCCAGGAAGAGATGGTTGGAGGATTTTTGAAGGTGGAACAGATAGCACCTCGCCTATACCGTGTTGTGAAGAAGAAAAGAAGAAAAGAAGATGTGATGATGGTGATGATGACGATGATGATGATGATGATGATGATAGTGATGATGATACCAGCAGTAACATTGGCACTAACTCCAACAGACTTGTTCCTCAACGAACTCGGTGTTTTATTTAAGGACCTGTTTTAGAATGTGACCGGGTCAGAGACTTTCAGTAGAATTCAGTATGTACAGTCTACAGTATGTAGGCATACTGCAATTGCATTTCCCATTTGATCGGGACACGTATAAAGTTGCTTAGAGGGGTGAAGCCGAAATTTCGGGCGGTCATACCGACTAATGTGCGCAGTTACGCGATCATAAGTCATGATCAGAGCCATTATGTATGAAACAAAATATTTACCCCGCTAAGCTACGTAACCCCACACAACTTTGGCCCTCGTAAAAAAAAAACTGTGAGACATTCGATACATCGTTATTTTCTTACTGCTGACAACCTCTTGGGGTTTAATAAACATATTGACTGGGTACAGATTCACATTTCATGCAGGCCGTAACTAACCAGACTGTGCTCGTTAGCGCTCCTCCCTAATGTTTGTAACACATTCGCGCTTGTAACGTTTGAAATGATTTAAAGTGATGATATCGAACTCTAGTTTTTAACCAGCAGCAGAACCGAGACTTCTGTGCTTCAGTTATAATTAGCAACATAAAACGACTCTTATTGTTTATACTATTCATATAATCCTGTAGGTTTCCTAGTTGTCTGCAAGTTCCATTGAAAACAAACACGTATCGTCGACGTAACGTAGGTACAGTTTAATTTGGTTACGCCATTTGCTAGAGTTTGACATTAACAACTCGTTTTCAAAGTAATTTAAATATAAATCTGCTAAGACCCCTGATAAGGGCGACTCCTTGCATGTAGTAGTCGCCATTGAAAGAAAAATAGTTTTGCTTTACTATGATTTTTATTAATTGGATAAACTCATTAATTTTAGTGTCATTTAGCCTATTTGTTCTAGTAGACTCTTTCTAAGGAGTGTTAGTGTATAATTTTGCTTAATAACCAGCACAGATTTAAAAAATTGAGTTGAATTCATACGAAACATGTTATATTTTCACGCTAATTTTTGTACTGTTGTAGGAACTCAATACGCTGGTGTATCTAGAATTTGGCCTGGGGGGGGGGGGGTGCGATCGAGTCGGCTTTATACCAAAAGAAAAAAACAAGTCAAGACGAATCAACATTACTATCTTTAAAGTGATTGAAAACGTGTGATGACATCCTGAAACTAATCCCATTAAAGTAAACGGCAATAACACAATAAAAATACTGATATTGAAACATTGTTTAGACGACACTTACTGACTGAATTGATTTTCCTTATTTGGTATTTCAAACGAATACGTAAATGGTGGGTAATAATCCTGTTTGTAAATTTCAAAAAAGTTACTACTATATTAGCGTAGGCCTACATGGCTGGAAAGAATAATAATATAATATAATATATAATAAAAATAAACAAAATATAAACATTAAATATTCCACTATAACCGACAAAACAGCTGCATAAGTAAATAAACATTAAAACAATCGTTAACTAATCGACTTAAATCGATTATCCGTTATTTTACATTAAAATCGAAACAAACTCGATTATTCGGTAGTTTCATATTAACATAGAATTGTTTCGATTCTTACTGATTTACTTACATGCCTCTGATGGTGCTGATTTTTTCAGTGAAACGTGCGTAAGGTATTGAAACGACAAAAACGCAATACTCTACTTGCTGAAGAAACCATTGAACAATATCACAATATAGGCTAATATAATATTATATTATAGGCCTATATTATATTATAGTGTTATATTATTATTATATTATATTATAATTAAATAATTATATTATATAATATAATAATAATTGTTTCTTTCAAATACCATGAATGCATCGTAAACTATAGAATTAAACGATCTAATAATCCACGTTTCCACCTCTATTGATAATCCACGTTTGTCATTTTCTAATTTCATGTCGGCTACAACGTCTTAAAGTTATACATTCCATTTTGAGGCATTCCATTGGTTCACTTTAACATCCAGTGTTGGACGTTTTGGGCCTACAAGTTTAGTTTCAATATAATCTTCTTCTAGACGAGCTATTGACACCACAGTATCGAATCTCATCTGTCTCCAAAAGTCAACAAGCCAGTAACTAAGTCTCTTCCAACCGCACAAAAGTAAAGAAAATCTACAAAACATAGTTAAAAACTTTATGTAAATTAATAAATCTAGTTTGAAACTAATTCCCGGGCTGTTTGGCCGTGGTCCAAGGTTTCCGACAAAACCAGACGTTTTGGCAGCACCACTGGCTCCCATCTTCAGTGGCAGAAACGAAGATGGCTTTAGTAGTACTGCGGTCCTAACGTCCTACATCCCACGTTAGCGTTGACTGGTTTCTTCCACTGAAGTTGGCAGCCACTGGTGCTTCCGAAACGTGTGGTTTTGTCGGCATCCTCGGACCACGGCCAAACAGCCCGGGAGTTAGAATGACACCGGCCGTGTAAGCCTCCGTACAATCTAGTGTCTACGCATTTGGTTTGGTATTGATGTTAATGGTTAATGCGAGTAAATTTCGGTATACAATAAACTAACTTGTATTAATCTATTGTAAATTCTCATCTAGATAGACGTCTGATGCTTTCTACTAGTCAACTGAGTGGTTTCATTTAGCTCATCACTTAATGTAGTGACTTTCAGTCTAACGGACTTTCGAGCTAAAGCCCTCGAAACCGCTTATCGGAATCACTGGACAAGTGGAAAACAAGTTGATTTCGACAAAAAATAAATATTCATGAATCAGGAAAGGAAAGTTTATAACTAAGACATTTCGTCGAACGAGACAAAATTTGAATACTTTTCTAAGATCTAATAAATTATAACAGTAACAATAAATAACATATTGTTTCTTTCGCTGATGATATCCCGATGAGTTCCGTAGAAAACTCATGGCGTACGTAACGATTTGATTATAAACTGGTGTGAAGAGTACTTGACGCTGGTCAGTATGGTCTGGCAAACGTTTGTGTATTTGTTTTGCTTAGAGTTTCATCTTTTCTCCCTTTATATATACACATGTACATACAGTACACTCACAGTAGTGAAGAAGTTTATTTGGTTTGATTCGAATCAGTCGGGGTGCGGTGAATCCGTAGTAAAGCGATTGTTTAAGTCTGCAATCGATCATTTCATTCGTCTGTCAGCTGATGTGTTTATTCTGTCAGCTGACGTCAAGGGCAAACAAACAACGCGCGCGCACATACAGAGTGTTTCATCTGACCACCAAAAACGACCGCCCGGCGTGTTAACATAACATAAGCAACTAACAGAAGAAAACATATGTATTCTGTATTTCTTTTGACAAAATTCTTGATATAGATACAAACCAATCAACAACAGTCTCCCGACGTCGTCTTAAATAACGTTTGCTAAACATACCTCCAGTGAAAACTTGAATGCTCTGATTTTTAAACTAAGCTTCGTTGGCTGTTACTCTTATAACTTATAACATTCCGTATTTCCGCAATCGTAAAACAATAAACACAATGACAATTTTTCAGTCACTCAGAATCAGTGATCACCTTCAGATATAGGTCTACAAATAAACAAAAAACTATATTTAAATGTGTCTGTAACAAACATTAATCTGTAAACAAAAACAGATCTTGTTGAAATCGAATACACGACAAAGGAAAGTAAAATAAATTAAAAAACATACACAAAGTCAACTGACAGTAACATCAAACACGGTTATCGACTGTGAAAAATTCCATTTCACAGAGGTAGGACATTGGTGGATTATCTTACAGACGACATCCAGACTAGGAACATTAAAGGCAAATTCACTTTACGTAAAACTGTTTAATTTATTTTACCGTTACTTCTGTGTATGGTTTACGAAGATATTTTTGTTTACTACAGATAGTCATTTTACGCATAACGTAGTCTACATAACGTAGGCCTAATTGTTTACGAGTATCTTTGCGCCGTGTACCTATATGAATATTTATTTTGAGTGGTTGCAGCGTTGTAATTTCATGAAGGTACAAGTCCGAGTCGTTATAACTTGAATACTGTATACAATAAACAAGATAAATGACCTCGAATCGTGCTGGCAATGGAATGAAAAAACAGATTGAAAAAAAACAGCAAAAGTCAAAACAATTGTCAAGCTTCCAATTTTTCCATTGTCTTTCGCTGTCTAGTCTTTCATCTTCTTCTCCTCTCCTGAAGGTCCCATCCCATAGTATGTTTTGCTATAGAACCAATCCAGTACTATTTCTCTCTACCTTCTGTTTGATAAGGCACTGGTTGGTGAGCTACCATAGTTCTTCGTTGAATCTAAGTCTTGGGTACCATATTGTAGCCTACGCAAGCATTTATTTACCAAAATCTATAGTATACAAGTGATATTATTGGTCACTTGCCACGTTTCACATCCGTACGAGAATACTGATTCATTAACAATAGTAGACCGTCGCAATATAGGCCTGGGCCGCAGTTGGCCGAAGGCACATTTTGCTTGTTTAATTCTACTTAACATGACTATTGCTGCTTCTCCATCCAGTCCTACCATGCAGCTTAGATAGAAGAACTATATCGCTTGTTCAATCTTTGTGTCATCCAGGCCTAATCCGTTACAATTTCGATGGTTCATTCTCATCTCTTTAGTTTTGGTAGCGTTAATATGTAGTCCCACTTACTGTGTATGTATCTGTAGTCCCTCAATTGTTATATCTTTCGGCTAGATTTTAACGTATCTAAATTTGAAGAAAGAGGCCCTGAACAAAAAAAAGTGAAGACTGGATATGCGAAGGCGAGTAACAACGCTACTGACACAGTACAAAATATAGGAAACTAAGTTCCGACTGATGGTAGGGTGAGATGCGAGATGTGCAGTGTCCTGAGTCTCAATTTGGGCTCCGACCACTGGGTCATTTTACTTACATTTATTCAAATTTTGACTAAGTGGGGGAGGCCTGAAGCTACCTACCCTCGATTGGTGGATCGACCCACCGGGGATAACAAAAGTGGTCACTTCCAAGAGTCACCTGGCCTTGGATTATGTTTGCCGAGTCCAGCGATCATTCATGCAATCCGTAGGCGTATTGGGTAACTCGGGCCGCCCAACCATAGAATCTGCGCTCCAAGTGTTCAGGGTGCCATCAAGTGCACGCACACCCAGTGCTTTTCAAAGTGCATGGGAAGAGAACATGCGGGGGACTTTACAAGAAAGTTTCAGTCCCTGGCAGAACACAATTGGAGCGTCTTTCTGTGACAGACGGCCAGGTATCCTCAAACAGAACAGGCATATCGTCAACAAATATGTGTTGACGATGAACTTACCAAGCCGGGCTGTCATCTCCGGACTCGAAAGCACGGGCCATAAACTTTGGAGTTGCGCCGAAGCGAGTTGTCTGAACTTCTGGATTCCCCAGATGAGTCTCGAGTCAAGATGGAGCCTGAGGTACTTGCCGCTCCATACCGTATAATCCACGGCAGTTCGACTGGACCTACGGTTAGCGGGGGAGGCCGCTTTAGACGTCACGATAACACTACCTTAGTCGCATTGACGGTAAGGCCAGAAAATTTGCGTTGTAAGCAAAAGCCGCTGTGTCATCCGAAAACACTGCCAGCTGGGTAGTATCATAGACTAAATTAAGTTTAATCTAATGAAAGCTCGATTTTACTACGACAATTACTTTTCTTCAGGCCTTATTTTTTCCTTTAAACTGTTTACGTTATAATCCATTTCGTAGTTTTTAATGTGTATATTTTCAGAACGCCTTAAGCCTGTCTCCACACTTTATTAAAATAGTTTAAGTTACTGAGTCACTGAACTGAATTACCGCGAAGTGAAAAAATTGAGTGTATATTGTAAGCTACATTTAACATAGTCTATCGGCTATCGGACCAATAAAAATAAACTGAACAAAAATATGTTTTGGAAGTTTAAGTCGGTAGAATTACTAAGACTGTGTAGGTCTATATCAGTGTTTGATTGAAACGAAGCCCACGATTTACGCAATAGGCCACACTCAGATCAGAACCACATTGAGATTGGGATGTTAGACGTGTCGGATCTGTCATCAGCTGTTGTTTGGGTTACTACAACGGTGCTGTATTGAGTTGGCATCATCACCACCTACAAAGCTGCCTGCCTGCGTGTATACAGTCACCTCGTATCCTAATTCCCTGTTATTTATTCCACGATTCTATATTCGTCTGGTCACTTACGGTGTATTGACGTGCGCACACTGTTACAGCGGGTAGTTAACACAAATACTACGGTAAACTAAACGCTGCTTACAAACGATTATTTGCAACTGAAACCTTGCCTGCAAAGCAGTCTTCTTAGTGTAAAGTGTAACAAAAATATACATATTTTTATTTATAACTTTAAATACTGAAAATTGACCCGATGAAGGTGCATACCTAACGAAATGCAGTAGTAGGGGATAATAGCTTTAAATTCTATGTGCTATAAGAATTAGAACAATCAGTAGCGTGGCGTCCATGTAACCGCTGTTGTCGGCGGCAACAGTACTGGAAATAAGAGAAAATAATATTAATTATATCACAGAATAAGTACTTTAGTTATTGAATAATTTGAAATCAGAACAGTATTAGTAGCGAAACTTGAAGAAAAGCGTCGCATTGCTTTCGAAGTGTGGGGCACTTGCACACGGCCCCGTGACTTGCACCGTCTTCTGTTGCCGGCTCAGACATCGGTAGTGTTTTACTGGGTGTGGTCATTGACCTCGTAGTAGTTGTCACTGTACAAACTGGGGAGAGGGGGACATATTCGTCCACCCAATCTGTTGCCGCTGTATAAACCGGTAAAACTCTCATTAGTAACTATGTTCGTTTCGGAACCAACGTGCACCAGTAACCACCTACCTATTTGTGTGTTTTGTTCGTTTAGTTAGGCCTATGTGTTTCTCTGTTTGTCTTTATTATTTTTAATTCGATTATTTGTGTTGTGATTTATTCTGTGTAAGTATATGGGAGTCAGATCCCGTTAAACCGGGACCCTGTCTACCTCTTCTTCTGCCAGCGAGTGATATAAAATACTATAAAAAAATATTTTGGCTCTAAAAAGAAAATTTTGGCCCTAAAAAGAACACTTGGTACTAGAAAATATTCTAATTAATTTTAGGTTAAGTTTTAGGCCTATCACAACCGGCAACAGGTGTTATGTACCCACGGCACGCCACTGAGAACAATATGTGTCATAATTGGCATTTTTATTCGATAACGCCTGAAGAATTTGTCTTGTGCAATGTAGAAGGAATATCTGCCGCCGATCAGGATTTTCTACCCGTGTAATTGCATTACTGGAGTTTAGTACTCAGAATCTAATTTCTTAATAAATTTTAACGATCAGCAGAGTTTGTTCTCATTCCACACTATTAACACTTTTGGCATTTCCAAAATACAGTAGAACCTGCTTATAACGAGATTCAAGGCACCGATCAAATGTGCTCGCTACATCCGAGTTGTCGACTCGCAAGCCTAAATTTTTATACCGTGATTATCGAACAAACAACAACAAAAAAGTCTACTATAGAAGAGGCTTTGCACAATAAAATTTGATATGTTTTACATTCTACGCTTAAAAGAGAAATTTAAACATTTTTTAGGCGCTAACATCCTTTGCTAAATATTGGCGTACAGTGCATTCACGAAATATAGTAAAAGTAACTGTGTATTAAAAACTTAGCAAACGTCAACCGGCTATCTGGCAAAAAACGGAATACTTTCCATGCCACATGTACAATATTTATTTCTAAATTACAAGAAAATTCATTCTAATTTGTTTGTGTTTTTGTTCTTCGTTCTAAATGGAATCGTCAAAATTATATTTCGCACTCTGAACTTAACTGACCTTAAAAAAGTCATCTATTTTGTTTGTTTAGTAATTTTGTATCTGTAGATGTCAAAACAGCTTTGTAATTTATTTAAATATTACACGAATTAATGACTTACATTAACCATTGACACGGATGTACCATTTTGCCGCCCGTAGGCAGTATAAATTTGCCACCCTCTCACAAATCTCTGTTGGGGAGGGGTGCATTTACAGGTTTAATTCAATCCTTCATATTTTCAATTACCCTAAAATTTGTTCTTTATATATTTTCTTCCCAATTTTTCTTAATACATTTCTTTAAAACAATTTACATAACGTACTAGGAAGAGTACGATAAGACATTAAATTACTGTAGCCGTGTTTATACCAAAACATTTTAACTGAGGTCTGAATCGACGAACTAAAGAATAATAACTGAAGGAAAATATATTAATAAGTAAACAAACACAAGGGGGGACGATAGCGGGGTTAACAAAAGTGATCAGACGACTCACACTTTACGCAGAAGTACACACCACGCCAAAAATTTACGCGGTCAGGGTTGGGTACGAAATTATGCTACGCTCACAGTCAACGACTTTTATAGTCATGAAATTATGCCTCTTTTATAGTGCCATCTATCGACAGTCACTCACGTCAAATTACAGAGCTTTATAGTGGCATCTATCGACAGTCACTCACGTCAAATTACAGAACCGGTAAAGGGTGTTCGAAACTCGAATGTAAACGAATTAATAGTTAAATAATTAATTAATACAACGGAAGTATCACATAGATAATGCATGTAGGCCTACATATGTTCTGTTTATGTAATAAGCCTAGTTAGTAAACAATATACGAGTATATTTTTAAAAGTTTCTTATCACATTGGGACGAAATGGAGCGGCATGTGAAACATCTCTTAAGTACAAAACCAACATAATGACCGTCAGATTTCACCTTTACAAAATTTGCCGCAATTGCCTACTTTGCCTGGGTCTTTTGCATTATACGACCACAAAGCATTGGCATTGGCATTTTGTTCATCTTTCATTAAACTGAGAATAGTTCTCAGAATTTTCTATCTCTATTTACTGATTAGTTAAAAGCTGCGTCCAGTCTCGCCTGTGTGTGTGTGTGATTTATACGAGTTGATTATAGAAACAAAAGCGAGTAATGGTAAAGGCAGTCAGCGGGTCTTTTCAAACAGTATCGTCTTTTGTGTAAAACACCTTTGTCCTTCAAAAACTGCACTCCCTTCTCATTACTACTTATTTCCCGCACTAAATGAAATAAAGACATGTTGCTGAACGCACCGACAAGACAGGAATGACCTACGACTACAGACGGTGGAGCGATAAGATAACTTATAATTATTCTTGTATAGTGTACGACAGTCTGTCAATGAGAGAATATCATTTTAACTACTCAGTAAACAGAGATAGCAAATTCTGAGAACTATACTCAGTTTAATGAAAGATGAACAAAATGCCGATGCCAATGCTTTGTGGTCGTATAACGCAAAAGACCCCTTTGCCTATCCATAAATACGCCTCTGTACTATTCTACGCTACTTGTGACATTTCTGCGTCTTATGACATTGACATGTGAACTAAAACGTATTATTAACATAAAAAATAATGTAAATAAACTATTTGACAAAGGGACTGATGCATACATGTATCTAGTTTTCATCTAGGCGATTGACCCAGTGCGTGAGTAGGCCTATACTATACATTAAGGGCGTGAAACATCGTTACAATACACAGATGCTCCACTAACCTCGTTACAAACTACATTTTGTTTATAGTTGTTTATTTTACCAGTAAGTGAGTAGGCCTAGCAGCTGCTGTGTTGTGTTTGTGTCTCCAACGCGTTTCGGTGGCCGTGCCGTGACAGCACTTGAATATGTCAACACGCCTTATTTCTAGTAGCAGTAGCATATCAATTGCTTAGCTGAAACATTATAAGATGAAGTGAAGATTTCACTTACGACTGACAGTCCTAGACTAGACTGCTTATTTTCAGTGGCGTACTTAAGGGGGTAACGAACGGGACCAGACCCCCCCCCCCCCGAGGCTAGAAAAAATTGACGAATTTTGTTTTATTTATTTATTTATAACGTCGCTGCAACAGCAACGGTCATTAGCGACCACACAAATTATAAAAATGAATTTGTACAGATTCTTAAACAGATGCAGTAACATATATTAAATATTTGTTTAAATACCAAATAATGCAAATAAATGAGATAAATAAAAATATTTAACAAATACAAATATTTGTTCAAATAATGCAAACTAAAATGAGAAACATTAGGCCTACTCCCCACAACACAAATAACATAAATACACATCATGCAGATATATAACATAAATATAAATATAATAAATATAACACTAAGTAACAAAATGTAACAACTATATAACAATAAGTCACAATAACATATCAATCCATTAGTATGTTGGCGGCTGCAGTCTTGTCATTTAAACTTTTTCTCACATCTGCAGGGATATTAAATTTGCTTTGTAGATATTGAAGAGCCCACTCTGAAACGAGATGGAAAGCTGACAAAACCGTGCCACAATGATTACATCCAGCAGGAGGCTCACTTGTGAAGATGTGCCTGTGAGTTAGTAGCGTGTGGCCGATGCGGAGTCTTGTTATGACCACTTGATTTCTTCTGGAGTCTGTAGCAAGTGAGTGTTGCTCGTAAATAAACGAATTTTGTTAATCTCTTAGTTTTTAGGCTGTTTTATTTTTTCCAACTGTGTACCGATATATAGTAGTAACTGTTTTTTAAAAATACAAACAGGTTTTATTACACTGCATTAGGGTATACGTTTGAAATATGAAAATAGGAAAATAATTTCAGTCAATAAGTATCTTTTAACAGTGTTTCAATAACGCGTATTTTTATTATCTTTTTACCGTATACTTTAATGGAACTGATTTCAGAATGTTATCACGCGTTTTTCAGCCACTTTGAAGATAGTAATGTTGATAAGCCTTAACTTATTTTTTCTTCTGAATGAAACTGACCCGACCCCGGACCCTCTCCCTAAAGCCAAATTCTAGATACGCCACTGCTTATTTTCAACATATGCCCTTAGAGAACATTTCTGAGTAATTTACATACACTGACTACAGGATGCACTAGAAATAAGTAAGTACTTACGCTCTGCATACAGTAAGTATTAGTAGTAGTAGTAGTAGTAGTAGTAGTAGTAGTAGTAGTAGTAGTACTAGTAGCAGTAGTAGTAGCAGTAGCAGTAGTAGTAGTAGTAGCAGTCAGTGCCGGATTTACCAGTAGGCCGTCTAGGCCGCGGCTTAGGGCCGCGGGTTAAGAGGGGGCCGCAAGCTACAATTTTTTTTAACAGAAGTACTTTTGTAAAAGTAGGAGGCACTTTGATTTATTTAAGTATAATTTTTTGAAATTAAATTATCAATTTGTGTTAATAATACAAATGGAAGACAGTTATTATTTAAATATTGCGCGCTTATTTTTAAGACGTTGGCATCCTTGAAAACTAATCTGCGCATGCAAATTTTGAACGTCTGCTATATTGCCCCCGAATTTACACGACTGTGGTACCACCCTTGTTTGTTATCATTGTTTATCTGCGTTGTGAATGAACGGTTTGCGATTTGAGGTTATGTTTTTATTTTGTTTTGAATGAAAGAAGGTTTTTAGCTTTGTGGTGGGCAGCGTGTTGTTTCGTTGATACTTATTAGTGTGAAAACTTTATGAACATAGAATTGAACCCGTACACTAAACGTATACATCATGAACATAAACATTCTCACGGCTAGTGGAGCCTTCAAACGTAAGCTAAAAAAAATTAAAGAAGGTGTTTCTTAATATTTTGTAAAACTCTGGTAAATGAAAGCTCGCCTTTTTATAGTAGCCAACTGGTTTTAAACTTTATAGTATTAATCTGACATCAGATTACTTCTGGAGTACATATATTACTTCAAAGTCACTGCCGGGGGGGGGGTGGCTTAGAAAACTTGGCCTAGGGCCTCAAAAATCTTAAATCCGGCACTGGTGGTAGTAGTAGTAGTAGTAGTAGTAGTAGTAGTAGTAGCAGCAGTAGCAGTAGCAGCAGCAGCAGTAGTAGTAGTAGTAGTAGTAGTAGTAGTAGTAGTAGTAGCAGCGGTGGTAGTAGTAGTAGCAGCAGTAGTAGTAGTAGTAGTAGTAGTAGTAGTAGTAGTAGTAGTAGTAGTAGTAGTAGCAGCAGCAGCAGCAGCAGCAGCAGCAGTAGTAGTGGCGGCAGCAGTAGTAGTAGCAGGTCCCCCAACATCTAATTTCCTGCATTTGGTGTTCAGGTGACAATTGACAGCTCCGACAAGACGCTCCGTAAAGTTACCACGTAGCCGAAAGTAGACAAAGTTTGCAGCCTCCGTGTGATTAACGTCACCTTCATAAATAAATATTCGACAGCATAACTCCAGTAATTCACTTTCTTCCTCCTTGATGTGACTGCACAGTTCGGATCGTTTTTAAAAAGGGACTGTTTATATAGCAACTAGCTCCGACGCCCTTAATATGCCAATTCCTCTCACGCATCCGGTGTCAGCTTTTAGTATAATCGAACATCAAATATCATAACTCTGTTACTACCTATACCGCGTCCGAACCGAATTAAGATGGTGATAATTTTTCTATTTTCAGAATAGAAAGGGTCTCTCTGCTTTTAATCTTGTTATGCAGTCTGTATGGCCGTGTAGGAGAACTAATCAGACATAAAGGCTCCCGCTTCCCCTGAAAACACCGCAGTTTCCATGTTGTGGACAATGATATTAAAAACTTGGAGAACGCTCTAATTTAACTCAATATCTGGAAGGTTTGATGATGCAGGCAAGGCAAACGTTTTTATTAAACACAACGTGCTTAAGGTTTTAAACTCACGAAAGCTGGTCAGAAAGGAATTCTAAAACAGATTTTAGTGAGAACATATACTAAACTGAACCGTTTAGTGTTAAAATGAAGAATACAAAAGATGAGAGAAAAACCAAGGAAAAAATATTTAATTATCTTTATACTTCAGCGAAATATTCACGTGAATTCATTGCTTTATGCAGATGATAAGGTAATGATGCGGAAAACAGAAGACCAGTTCTAAAGGACAATATTTACATTCAATAGCGTCATAGAACTCTGCTACAGATCTCTGCTACAAAATCTAAAAACATGGCATCTAAGCGCAAGTATCCTATAAGAACTAAGATAGTCGTGAATAATCAGATTTTGGATCAGGTTAGTCATTTTAATTACCTGGATTGTGATATCTCATCTGTAACCGATATCCATTGGGATATTAACATAACGAAATTTAGACGCATCTGTGGAACGATTCATAGGTACCTGAAAAATAAAACACGGAACGATATCCAAATGAAATTTTACAAAACTGTGACTGTCCCCACATCCCTGTATGCTAGTGAGACACGGACTCTTGGTAAAAGGGATGTGAAGAGGATTCAGGCAGCTGAAATGAAATTTCTAAGGTGGAACGCAAGGTTGTTCTCTCCGGGATCGGAAAAGTAACGAGGAAATTAGACGCGAAATAAATACTGTTTCGTTGCACCAGACAAATGAAGACCACAGAAGGAGATGGTGTGAACACTTGACTCGCATGCCTGATATCCGTCTAGCCGTGGTTGCCTTGGGTTATCACTCTACTGGGAAGAGACCGAGGAGGAGATGGGTTCCGGAACAGGTTTGGGGCTGCTCCTCGGAGTGGTGATGATGATGTCCTTTATGTAGGAGATAAAATTTCAATCTTGTGTCGGAGATCGAGCTGCAGATTGTTAAACCTAACAGTTTTATGTGCGATAGTTTTTAATTGTGGTTCGAACGTATAGGCTGCTACTACCAACAAAAGTAATTTGTTACATCGAACTCTAAATAATGGAAGTCTACTTTGTAAGAAAGAAATAATAACGCATGTCTGTGTACAAGATCATGATAAGTAACACTTAGTGGCAACGAACTGTTTCCACGCGCCCCCACACACATGCATTCTCTCAATTCGTACACAAACAACACAAGGACCGCCAGACACAATATTTCAGCAGCCCAGCAGGATATGCTGTTTTGCCTAAGCTGAATAAATTTGTTGAAATCACGTTCCACCATAAAAATTGTAAGTTGTTAATGTAATGTGGACAATAGTTCTGTCGGCGGCGCACTTCAAAATATTTTGGGCGGTTTATTGCTTTCTCACTTGTTTACGCAATTCACTTACTCGATGTAACGTATAATACAGACTGAAAAGTACTACGCGCTATTAACAATAAGCAAAACAATTTCCTTGGCGATAGATTAATAACTAAATTAAAATTAGTTGCTTAGCTTCAGTTGTACTGACTTATGCATCAGAGACATGGTGTGCCGTAACTATGACGGTAGTTACGGCAACATACGAATTTTGTTTATATCGAATCTGGGCAATAGATCCATTCATCTGTGTAGTTCACGCTATCGTGGACGCTCACGCTATCTATGAGAGACTATGGACAATTTGACTTTTCGTTCCCGCGGCGTGGAGCGGTGTTGTCGTTGAGAAGTCGGGAGGCGTGTGGGAGACTGGTTGAGTGGGTTGTCAGCTTGCATGCATCGAGCTGTTTCCAGTTCAGCGTCTGGAAAAGTTTGTTGTTTCATATTTAATGCCGGGGTTATTTTTAAATTGATTATGGAAGGCTAAGTAAAAAGTGTGCCAAGGGGTCTGTGGCCTGGCAGCCGTGATCCTGTGGTGGAGACCGAGATGTATTGTGTAAGTAGATTGAGGAACTCAGAATGAACATGTGCTAGTGCAAAATTGGACAGGTATGCAAAAATGAAAATTATTAATTTTTTCCTAGGAGGTGCTTTCGCACTACTTGAGTTTCGGGTCAAGTGAGGGCCTGGCTAGTTCTTAACAAAAAAAAAAACAGTTGCTTTAATTCTGGATGTGTTTTTTTACTTCACTGAATAACTGGAATACTCCGGTTACCGTAGTCATTCCAAATTCTTTCCTGAACGCAAGTTTTTTTTTAAAAGAAAAAGTCTGTTGAACTTGACTGGCTTCTGATATTTCTTTTAAATGGAGAGGTCAGCTTCTCATGCTGCTAGTAGTGTCAGTAATAACTTATGTGCGAAACCTTTTTTTTACACAAAAAAAAAAAAAACAAAAAACACTTAAGAAAATGTGTTAGGACTCGGCCGGCCCATGTGCCCATGGGCCTAGTGAAGTGAAATCTAGCCCGAGTTCCTTAATCTCTCTCAGTATTATTCAGTGTTGTTCATATAAATGTCTTGTGTTTGAATTGTGAAAAGCATGTAATGTCCAGTATACATTTTGTCTATAATCTGTGTTGAACTTATATTGTGTCTGCCTTTTATTGGAACGTATAAATTTTGTTTATGAAAAGAGTTGCAGATCACATACAATTGCCATAATATGTACTAGAACTGTAATTCAGAAGTGTTCATCATGTTAATAGAAATGACTGAACTTTTGTACAAGATGAAATTTCCACTTTGGGATTTAGTATTTATTTTAATTCTCTATCAATGTACAGTCACTGTCGAAATTCTTTTGTATATGTATATACTCATAATTCTAATAGAACTTAATAACGTTGGTTCAGTTTCAAACATGTTGAATGACTATATTTAATCGTTGAGTGATGAGTATGTATAAATAGGGTTATGCATCTAGTCCTTAGTATACACATGGGTGTATGCACAAAACATGTTTACATTTTTGAGAGATATATAGCTGATTATTTGATAGTTTTTTTTTAATAAGGTGTGCACTCTGAAATCAGCAAGCCATTGTGCTACACAAGTTTATACAAGTTTAAGGAAAATTGCGCACACACACTTGTGAATTTCACACAAAGTATATAATTACCTACCTTATGTTTACATTATACTTTACTAATTATATGATTCTCCTTCCTAGCTTGATTGTGATTTCAGAGGGCGCATGTTGTTGTGTAATATAATTGTTTAAATTGTTGTGGCTGTAATAATTGTTGTAGGGTAAAATTGTTCGTTAAATGATTTATAAAAATTGTCTATATTCTTAAAATTGTTTATAGTACAACCAGAGGGGGACTGTAAAAGGAAAAAAAAAGACTTATTGTTATTAAATGTATTAGCTTTCGAAAACCTCTGGATTTACTCTTTGTATTTATTAATGTTAATATAATTATTTCCAAATAGGGAAATTCTATTTGGTGAAGGTTAAAAATGTACTGTCGAGGCTTGTTGCATGTCGTGGTTATTTTGAATACCATGTGATATATTTTAAATATTTTACATATTTTATATATTTCTAATAGAATACTTTCACAGCCTGGATACTATGAAATCTCTCATTGTAAGAAAAACAAAATTTTATAGAATCAATAAATTTGTTATTTGCGGAATTTTAAAAATTGAGGTCACCTCATTGGTCCAATTGCCTAATGGTTCCCCAGCATGTGGCCATTCTTCCACTAGGAGGCCTCTCCTGGTTCAAGTGAACAAGTGAGCCGGTCATCCAGGTAAGTTGTAGATTTTTTTATATTTTTTTTAAGGAAGTCAAACTTGTAAAATGTGTTAAATTCGGAAAGTTGAAAATTGTGTTGTGATGTCCTTGGTGATGAGCGGCTCAATGGACGCTACCTAGATCAGATAAGAAGCAACTAAATATATTTGAAACGAGGAGCCTCAGTCAAATTTTTGGTCCGGAGCCTGGAGGTAAAGATATAATTTAGAACCCTTAAATTTGTATGATGAACCTGATGTGGTCACCTTTATTACATTAAAAAGATTAGAATGGGCTGGACACATTATAAATGCTTGTGAAAGCAAAGTTATTAAGAAGATATTTAATGCAAAACCAGAGGTAAAAGGTAAGTTGAAAGGTTAAAAGACTGCGATGGAGAGACGGGGTGAGTCAGGACATCAGTACTCTTGAAATTAGAAACTGGAAGAATATGGCTATGAATAGAGAAGAGAAGAACGGCGACATCTTCTGAAGAAGGCCAGGGTTCACAAAGAGCTGTCGATGATGATGGTGATGATGCTTAGCTTCAGTCAACGTGATAATCGTTATTAGGGCTATATTTTATGTTTACGTAATGTTTTGTTCTTTTTGTTATATCGATTTATAGATATTAATTTGTAAACTCATATTTGAATGTATAGTGAAAGATAGGCCTATATGGTATAAACTAACGTTTCTTTACTAAAACTATCTGCGTTTCATTCATTATAGCTGTAACGTATTTGCGCAATAATTGCCTGACCGGTACAGTGGCGTATCTAGAATTTGTCTGAGGGAGGTCGACTTTTCACACAAAAGAAAAAACAAGCTAAGACTAATCAACACTACTATCTTTAAAGGGGCTGAAATCAGTCCCATTAAAGAAAACGGTAATAACACAATATATATAGCCTATAGGCGTTATTGAAACATCGTTAACAAGATACTTATTGACTGAATTGATTTTCCTAATTTCATATTTCAACGTATACGCTAATGCTGTTTAGTCAACCTGCTTGTCTACCTGTGCCGAAGTACTAAACGCGCATCAATGTCGACATGGCCTACATAAACCTCGACTCTGCTACATGCATCGAGATGGAAACGCAGCAGTATCCGAAATAGTAATCATCATCATCCTCAAGGTTTAAACCAAGAATGGTTTGTTCCGGTCTCAAATAGGCAAATATTACAGCTGTCCCCCAAAGTACTGGAGAGGATGAGTAATGACTTATGGTCTCGTTCCTTGATGAAGAGAAATATCCAGCCGTACCTCCAAGTGGTGGGGGATGGGGTGGCTTTCGTGGCTCTGGAGACCGAGTGACAGCCGGTATAAGCTGTCCTCCTCTTTTTGTCATTGTCAAGTAGAGGTTAGGGCACCCTCTTGCCCTTGGGGTGAGAAATTGCCCCTAAAGACGGATGACCTTCCATTGGTCAACGACGTAGGATGTGGAAGGCAAGGAGAAACCACCACATTAAAGATCCTTATGGATATCTCAACAGGGAAAACTGGTCTCTTTAGTCTGGTAAGACAGCCAGTTTATGGGAGAACACCCAGACAGAAAATCGGGCTGGACGTTAAGCCTGAAGGTAGCAGCCCCACCATTCGTCTTACCCTGCGATATGCTAGTAACATATCCAGGGGTCATATTCACTAATAAATTGCCTCAAATAAGGAATAGCCGGACGGATCAAATGTTGCTGACCACAGCTGTGAATCCGAAATAATTAGTGTATTTATTTTTATGACGACATCCGCTCACCGAAGAACCTTCACAACATGATTGGATACTTGAACGTATTCTTATCTCTGGTACATTCAGCGCGGAGGAAATTGAACCGTCAACAGTTATGGTATCGTACACGTTTACCACAAGATAAATACGGCATTCCATCCGACTCAGCAGGTTGAAATGTGACCAAACCAGATGTTGTGAACGAGCGACCCGAACATCCTGTCGACCATGCTGGAAATCAGCAAAGCTGTGGTGGAATTCCTGGAGCGAATTATTTTATCGCATTACGATTTCGAGCAATCCTTCTTGACGATGCGAAGAGAGAAAGAACAATTATAAAACGCTGACTACAGAAGATTCATCGTTTCGTTATGTGCCGTTCTCA
Organism: Magicicada septendecula; assembly: GCA_034769895.1. NCBI lineage: Eukaryota > Metazoa > Arthropoda > Insecta > Hemiptera > Cicadidae > Magicicada > Magicicada septendecula. The sequence goes on along the minus strand of CM068369.1, from coordinate 63,272,599 downwards.
CTCTTTATGCTAGTTCCGATCGAAGATTCCCAGATAACGAAATTGAAGTGCATCTGCAGAGCGAAAAGATCTTATTCTACTCAATAACGCTAGGGTGTGCTGTAGCACCGGGTACCAGGGCCTCAGCTGCCAGTTGAGGCACCATCCAGATCTAAATCATAAAAACTGTTTGAAGATAATAAATGTGACAAAAAACCAAAAAACAACAAATGTCCTCAATCTAAAATCATAAAAAGATTTGTCCGCTCAAAGTATTAAACTGGATTATTGATTGTAAAATGATTTTCTACTTCTGAATATATACATTGCTTACAGTCTGCTTTTGACGATTATCATTTTCTATATTAAAATGCATTAAACCTATGTTGAGTTCAACTATGGGAGATGAGAGATTATCTTCATTAGCAAGGTTGAATACTGAAAGCGAGATACTTGAATCGCTCGTTTTAGAAGAAATTGTACAAGACTTCGTTAAGACAAAATCAAGAAAAAAATTTACAGGCATTGCACAAATGCAATGCACAGAGAAGGGCATTGAAAATGCTTCAATAAATCTAAAAAATATAAATATTTATTTTTAGCGAAACTAAAAAAAAAGGAAGGGGTAAGATTACTATGAATGGTGATCACGTACTTATATATAGTGGAGTAGATGAAGATAAGAGAGCTGCAGCGGAGGTGGGATGCATAATACACAGGGATTTAGTAAGACAGATACGAAAATGGGAAGCAGTATCAGAAAGATTACTACTGGTGGAGGTGGAGAGTCAGAAGGGAAAATATTTTACAATTATAGTGGTATATGGACCAAGCGAGGATGAGAAGGTGGAAGTAAAAGATAAATTCTGGAAAGAACTATCGGAAGCAACAGAGGAAGCCAAAGGAAATAAATATATTGTCGGGGACTTTAACAGTAGAGTGGGTAAAAGAGATGAGATATATAAAAGAGTAATAGGAATATATGGGGAAGAAATGAGAAACAATAACGGTAGGAGAATGTTGGATTTCTGCTTATTACATGATCTTATTGTGACGAACACTTTTTATCAGCACAGAGATATACACAAATTCACTAGGGAACAAAAAAATAGGGGAGAGAAGTCGATAATTGACTATATACTAGTTGAAAGGACCAACAGGAAAATGATAATGGACACTAGAGTATGGAGAGGTGCTGACATATATAGCGACCATTATTTAGTAATGACCAAATGTAAAGAACAGTTAGATAAAAAACAGAAAAACTATGGAGAAGGAAAAATAGAATATAAATCTACCAGATCGTATAAACTGAAAAGTAAAGATGTAAGTAATAGGTTTAAAGATGTGATCGAAGAAAAATTACAAAAGGTAAGTGAAAATATAAGGCATGCTAATATACACCAAGGCTGGAGAATAATGAAAGATATAATTATAGATACAGCTGTGGAGGTTTGTGGTGTTACTAGAATGAATAATAAAAGAAAACAGACGGTATGGTGGACTGATGAAATAAAGAAGCAGATTAAAAGGAAGAAAAGGGAATGAAAAAAGTATACAGCTAATAAAACTGTGGATAACTACGAAGCATAGAAGCAACAAAGAAAAATTGTTAAAGAATTAGTTAGAAAAGCGAAAGAGAGTGCATGGAAAGATTTTAGAGAAAAATTGGAAAGAGATAGGTGGGAAAATCAAAAGCTTTTCTTCAGAGTATTGAAATCTTTTAGAAAAGAAAAAACTGAGAATGATATATGTATATATTATGCTAATGGGAAAAATACTGACAGAAAGAAACGCTATAATGAATAGATGGAAAGAATACTTTCAAGGATTACTAGGTGGTAAGGAAATCAACAAAGATGATCATAAAGTCAATATTAAAGAAGAAGAAGATCGAGAGGATGGTGAAGTTGTAGAAGAAGAAAAAATAACGATGCAAGAATTAGAAGTAGTGATTAAAGGACTTAAAATTGGGAGATCACCTGGAACAGATAAAATTACAGCAGAAATTATAAAGAATATGGGGAAAAAGGGGAAAGAAATACTTTTAGAAATTATCAATAAAGCGTGGACAAGTGTAGACATACCAAGAGAATGGGAGGAAGCACTGATAGTTCCTACTTTTAAGAAAGGTAACGCAAGAGATTGAAATAATTATAGGGGTATCAATCTGTTAAATACAATTGTAAAGGTTTATGAGCAGATAATTAATAATAAATTGGTCCCAACTTTAGAAAATAGTTTGGAGGAATCGCAGAGTGCCTTTAGATCAGGGAGAAGTGTGCAGGATCACATATTTACTCTGCAACAGATAGCTGAGAAGTCGATACAACAAGATAAATTGGTATGTTTTGCTTTTATTGATCTTGAGAAGGCTTTCGATACTGTGCCTAGAACAAAAATATGGGAAAGTTTAAAAAATAAAGGAATAAGGAGTAACATAATTAAGGTAGTACAGAGGTTATACAAAAATAATGCAAATTATGTAATTGGTAAAAATATGAGGTCGTTAGGATTTACAACAAATTATGGATTAAGACAATGAGGTGGACTGAGTCTGACATTATTCAACTTGTACATGGACGACATTATTAAGAAGTGCTCACTGAAAGTTAAGAAAATGCATGTTGGATACAGGAACTTGCGAAGTATAGAAGTAGCAGAAGGGGCTTTTGCGGATGATGTAGTGCTAATGGCTACAAGTGAAAGGGTGTTACAGGGTAATTTGAATATATGGAATGAAGTTCTCCAGGAAAAATGGATGAAAATAAATAAGACCAAAACAAAGGTAATGGTAATGGGGGAGAAAATAATAAATATAGAGATTGGAGGAGTGAAGATAGAACAAGTTAAACAATTTAAATATCTAGGGGTTATAGTAGATAGTAATGGGAATCAAGACGCCGCGTTAAATGAAAGAATTAAAAAGGGAATAAAAGTATACTATGCAGTAAACAATAGATTTATAAATAAGAAGGAGATATCAAGAAAAACGAAAATGAGTGTGTATAAAACAGTATATAGACCGGTTTTAACATACGGCTGTGAGACGTGGGTGCTATCCAAAAGCCAAAAAAGTAAAATCCAGGCGGCAGAAATGAAATATCTTAGGAGAGTAGTAGGAGTAACAAGGAAGAATAGAGTTAGGAATACATAAATAAGAGAGGATTTAGAAATGATATCGATTCTGGATTTTATTGAACAGTGACAACTATGCTGGTGGGGACACATGCAGAGAATGGATAGAAATGGTAATGGTAAAAAAGGTTTGGGAGGCAAAATCAGGGGGGAGAAAGAAGAGCGGAAGACCGCGACTGACTTGGGATGGAATGGTGGGAAACATTTTGAGAGAAAGAAGTTTGGATTGGGCTGGAGTGAAGCGAAGACATTGTCAGTGGATAGAGTAAGATGGAAAAACTTTGTATATAGAGTGTAGTTGATGTAACCCGATACAAATATGGTATAAGGGTATTTTGATAATAAAATAAATATATATTTATGTTCATTCACCAATCAATGAATTCATTCTTCATTTACCAATGTACAGATTATAAGTTAAATGTAGTCGCATTCATAACCGCAGTTTTATATGTGTACTACGTTATTGACAACAAAGAATTAGTTTCTATGGAAACTCACCGGTTCCCATTTTCGATCACGCACCAGCGATCGGCCGCAAATGTGTGACACGTCCTTATAAACATTTTCAATGTTAAAATGGATCGATATTAGTATTTTTTAAGCTTAAGTACAACTATCCTCATTGTAATCACTATTTCGCTACATGTTTGTTGTATTTTGAGAGTTTAATAAAATAATTGTTAACTTTTGAAATTATGTATGGCATTTATCAGTGTAAATAACGGATAAAAGATTGAATTATGAATCGTGGGGGGTGGGGCATAAGTCTGATGGGAGCATAGGTCACCACGCGCATCTGCTCAAAAGGAACGTTTGGTAACTCCGTACATTTGCGACAAGGAAAACATGAAGCCAGCCGTTCGTATCTTATGCGGCTTGAACTGGTACTACACCGAATCGCTTTCCGATCCGTACAGAAACAGGTGTGATGGATCTACGCCAAATTAACTTCTGGTGACCGACGTTTGCAGTACTTCCTTGTCGAGACTTACACTCGATGACTGCATTAATTACTTATAATGTGACCGCAACCAATAGAGCAAGGCTAACCTAGGTTTCTCGCTGACCAATACAGCGGAGTTATCCACTTTTCCAACGGCCTATATCAAAGGAAAAATCCTTAGTTCCCCTTTACCGAGCGAAAATCGTTGCTGAACTATACGATGTTTACATAGGGGACGACCGAGAGTAACAGCGAGCTTAATGACAACGCTTTTGCAGATTTATGTTTTTGGGTGTGTACAAGTTATTCACGATCATCATCTTCACAACAAGGTGCTGGCTGTTCCACCTTCAAAGATACTCACTCCAGCCATCTCTTCCTGGGATTACCCACACGCTTGCGTCCTATAGGTTCGTATTTCCAGACTTGTTTGGCCCGTCTGGAACCTCTAACATTCTTTCTAAGTGTTCTTTTCACCGTTATTTGTATCTTCCAACTTTTCATTCAAGTTAAAAACTTGTAACTCTTCTTTTACGGCCTCGTTATTTATAGGATCAAGTTTAGAACACCTTTTAATCATAAAAACGCCATTTCCAAGGCCTGTATTTTACTTTCTTCTACCGAGGCCGGTATTTTACCGTCTTGTTTCTTGGTTGTTGTCCGTAATTCACACCCACAGGGGAGTACAGGGAACCCTTTAATTTTGTGTCTCGGTACAAGTCATTCAACAATTAAATTTATATATATATAGCAACAGAAAACAGGATGATAAGATATGTTGTTTATATCAGAGCACATGGATGACGAGCATTTCCTTGTTTAAATTTGTTTTATGTAATATTTTGTCTTTTAGTCGTAAGTTTTGTATTTAGTGTTGAGGTATGGGTAAAAATAATGAATAATTTAAGTACAGGAGCAAACACACGCTTTATTGAAGAAACAGTTTAGTAGCAAGTATACATAAAACGGACACACGAAATACACATTACAAGAGCACATTTAAAACTGAACTGTAGGCCTACTTGTCGAGGGCATCTCTATTTATATAGAAAAACAGCTTCCAGATCATTCCTTTTATTTAAAACTTCGAGAACATTACTTTTCTAGACTCTCACAGTAAACGCGCATGTGTGCGGGTTGAGGCCCCGCCCACACAGCTCGACCTCCCAACGCACAATACAAACTTTCACTTCTACAATGACAGGTACACATACTTAAAAATGAATGTAGAGTTTTCCAGTATATTCTCAAAACCCTCCCTAAAACTCTACATTCTCACAATCATATTAATTTAAAAAAAATTCATTTTTACTCTTAAGTCCAAGTTTAGATCTTAAATAAACAAATTTTGGTTTTGACAAAGCTTTCGTAAGTATATCAGCGACTTGTTCATCACTTTTAACATAATGTACATCAATTTCTCCATTTTGAAAACAATCACGTACATAATTATATTTCACATCAATATGTTTTGTCCTTTGATGGAATTCAGGATTACTTATAAGTTTTAATGCAATCATATTATCTATATAAATCATATTTATCAGTCTTACAATCGCATTCATTAAATAGCTTCTTTAACCACATTATTTCAGTTGTTGCTAATGCTGCACTTACAAATTCTGACTCGGTTGTTGATAATGATACAGATTGTTGCTTCTTACTTCGCCAAATAATTGCAGCATTTGCATACATACAAGCTACGCCAGAAGTTGATTTACGTGTAACTGTATCGCTAGCATAATCAGCATCACTATAAGCTTTAAAGTTGCCATCCTTACAATACAGTAATCCAAAAGCAATCGTACCTTTTAGATAACGTAAAATTCTTTTAACAATTGACCAATGAGCTACACTTGGTTTGTCTAAAACTCTAGATACAACATTTACAGCAAAACTTATGTCCGGACGACTTACAATTTGCAAAACCATCAAATTGCCGACAGCTTCACGATAAGGTACATTACTTAAAATAGTTTTTGATAAATATTCATCATGATTACAATCAATTGGCGTGGATACAATATTAGCTTTTGACATAATAAATTTTTCTAAGATTTTGTTAATATAAGTACTTTGATGAATGAAAACAGACCCATCATTCAATCTACAAATTTCCATTCCAAGATAATTAGTAACTTCTTTAGTACTAGTAATTTTAAATTTTTTTACTCAAATCATTCAACAATTTATCTTTCAAACTTTCATTTGAAGCTGCAATAAGTCCATCATCAACATAAATTGCTAACAAGATCTTATTATTATTTTTGTTATATATGTATAAACATGGGTCACCCGTACTTTGACAAAAATCTAAATTTACAAGAAAATTAGTGAAGTGCTCAGTCCAGCATCTTGGTGCTTGTTTTAAGCCATATAAACTTTTCATTAATTTACATACGCGTGAGCTTCCATCATCAAAACCTTCAGGTTGTTTCATATATATATCTTCCTTTAAGTCACCGTATAAAAAAGCCGTTTTTATATCAAATTTACCGATATGTAAATTTTCACGAGCAGAAATACTAAGTATCAATCTTATTGTATCAAAGCGAACAACCGGACTAAAAGTTTCTTTATAATCTATATATTTCTGTTGCGAATAACCTTTAATAACCAACCGCGCTTTATAACGTTCTGTACCATCTGGATTGAGCTTCTTCCAAAAACCCAACGATTGTTAATCACCTTTTTATCTTTTGGCTTTTCCACTAATACCCATGTCTTATTTTCATACGAAGAGTTCATTTCGTCCTCCATTGCAGCTTGCCAACTATCTTTTTCTTTACTTGTAATTGCTTCGTTATAATTAGATGGTAACTTTTCAGCAATAAACGTGATCGGACATCCATAATATTCTGTAGATTTTAATTTTGTTCTATCGCGCAATTGTCGTCCAGTTTGATTGTTATCGCTATTTGAAGATTGTAAAGGTTCTCTTTCTTCAAACTCATTTGATTCATTTTTAAGTAAAAGTTCATTATTTTTAGGAGTTATAATTTCATTTTCTTCAGTTTCTTTATTATTATTGTTCAAAGAATTCAAAATAATTGAATCAGCTAATACTCTTTCAGGTTTAAAAAGTACGTCTCTACTTATAATGACATCTCACACTTCCGGAACATATACACGATAACCTTTAGAATCCTCATGATATCCGACCAGATAACCCCTCATCGATTTTTTATCAAGTTTCTTACGCTTTTCTTTTGATATATGTACATAACACATGGTTCCAAATATTTTAAATCTATCAACAGTAGCTGTTTTTCCATTCCATAACTCATAAGGAGTTTTATTATTTTGTTTTGTTGGGCCTGTTCTATTAATTACGTGTACAGCAGTATTCATTGCTTCTGCCCATAAGAATAGAGGTAAGTTTGAATTTGAATATAACATTGATCGAGCAGCCTCTACAATGATTCGGTTATCGCGCTCTGCAATTGAATTTTGTTCGGGTGTATATGGAACATTAATCGAATATTTTATACCTTTACTATTTAAAAAAGAGATCACAGCTTTATTATCGTATTCTTTACCACCATCAACATGAATTTCTTTAATATTTGTTGCAAATTGATTCTCAACCCCGATACAAAATGATTTTAGTTTTTCTATTACTTCAGATTTTTCTCGAATAAAATGAATTTCTCTATAACTTGAAAAATCGTCTTTAAAAGAAACGAAATATAACTTTTTACCGAGAGACTCTACTTCCATAGGACCACAAACGTCAGTATAAATTATTTCGTGAGTTTTAGTGGCACGATCGATCTTTTTGTGAAAAGGCAATCTATGATTTTTGCCATAAGCGCAACCTTCACAAAAGAAATTTTCATCCGTAAATTTTATATTTAGATTTTTCTAAAAATTCTTCACATATTTTACATTTTGATGGCAAAGTCTTTCGTGCCATAATTGTAAAACATTACCGTTGGCAATGCTCGATCTACTCTTTTGTTCTACCACGTTACATTCTTTTGGAATTAAAGTTTGAATGTCTAATTTTAGCAAACTACCAGGCTCATATTCGGAACCAGTTACAAGAATTTCATTACCATGCTTTAAAGTACATCTCGTAGCATTATGTGTTATTTCATAATCTATACCCCTTTTACCCGCATATTTAACAGAAAACAGATTATACATTGAATCAGGAACATATAATACATTATAGGTAGTACCTTCTACTCGTTCACTATTTTTATAAGTTTCAAAGTCAATATTACCTTTACCATATGCAGACATTGTCATACCGTTGCCCATTCTTACACTGACTGGTGTTGTATATTCTTCGAACGTTGAAAACCATTCTCGATGCTTCGACATATGATCCGTCGCACCCGAATCCACAATCCAGAGATCATCCCGATTGCCACAGCTGCCTTTGTCACCTATTAGTGCTATCCTCGATGTTGATTTCTTCTGTCCAGAAGACGAGTTACTTCTTTCTTGATTATTCGACCATCTTCGCTGTCCATTATTCTTATTCATGAAGCAATTGTTACTTTTATGACCTTTTCTTTTGCACGTATAACACCTGAAGCAGTCCCTTTTTAAATGACCTTGTCTTCCTCAATTATAACACTGCTCTTGTTTCAAATCATTCTTCTCATATTTATAAGAGTCATTCTTCTGTTCCTTATGACCGATTTTCATATTAGCTAGCAACGCTGTCGTCTCTTCGTGTACTTCCTTTTGCTCTTGTAATCTAAATTCTTCTGCCATCAAGCGCTCAGTCAAATTTTCGAGTTTCTTCTTATCGTCAGATACCGAATCCCAATCACTGTGAAAATGATTAAACTTTTGTGGCAAAGATGTTAAAACACGAGTCATCACCATAGTCTTTTCAATTTTTCCCCCGAGATTTTTCATTTTTCTAGCCAACTGTTCTATTTTTGAAATATTATACGTAACACTTTCACTCTCTGTCCACTTAAACTCAAAAAATTGTTTTTGAATCATCGACAGATTTTCATCAGATTGTAGATCATATGCTGTATTCAATTTGTCCCACATCTCCTTGGCAGTAGAACAACCCATTATAAGTTCGAGAGGCTTTCTCTCCACTGTTGTAACAATTAACTTTCTGGCAATTTTGTCCGCCTTCTTGAACTTTTCCAAAAACGCGTCACGATCTTCTGCACCTGCAGCTGGCTCGGTTAATCTTCCTTCGCAAACATCCAGGACATTATCGTCATCCTCTTCCATCAATGTGCGTACTACGAAGCGCCATTGATGCCAATTATCTTTGTCTCGAAGTTTTTCAATTTTTATATTCGGTTCCATTTTTGCACAAATATTTTATACTTGCACTCCAATTACACACTGCACTCCGATTTTAAAATGCCACTGGGCCCATAACCTGTTAAGGTATGAGTAAAAATAATGAATAATTTAAGTACAGGAGCAAACACACGCTTTATTGAAGGAACAGTTTAGTAGCAAGTATACCTAAAACGGACACACGAAATACACATTACAAGAGCACATTTAAAACTGAACCTGTACTTGTCGAGTGCATCTCTATTTATATAGAAAAACAGCTTCCAGATCTTTCCTTTTATTTAAAACTTCGAGAACATTACTTTTCTAGACTCTCACAGTAAACGCGCATGTGTGCGGGTTGAGGCCCCGCCCAGGCAGCTCGACCTCCCACCGCACAATACAAACGTTCACTTCTACAATGACAGGTACACTTACTTAAAAATGAATGTAGAGTTTTCCAGTATATGCTCAACATTTAGAAATGGATGATAGAAATGGTATACCAAACTCTTTATAAAAAGGTGTTCTATATTGTCATGTATTTTTTGAATGAATTTGTGCGCGTGTGCGGGTGTGATAAGTTGTGATCGCTATAGCTTCAGTGGTAGCTAACCGATTGACGTGAAACTTTGACAAGGAATTATTTAGGTAAATAGCTTCAATTTGTGTATACTCTGAGGTTCATAACTATTTTAGAAATATGTTTTTTTAAGTAAAGAAAAACTCAATTGTAACTCTTATCAATGATAGGGTAATAAAATTTGTAGATAATTTCCATGCAGGACTTTGCTAAATTATACAAAGTTTTTTATGAAATTTGTATATCTGTTTGTTCCATCAATCATGTGACTTGGGCTTGGCCTATCAGAATACACTAAATTCAGTGAGATTCATACGTTGCAGAGTTAGGATGGACACAGTCTGTCTGTAGAAGTTGCAAGGGGAAGTTGTGCCCGGTGAAGAGAGTTATTCTCTTACGAACGTCGAAATATCATATATAAAATAAACCGTGGTAATTCTTAACGAAGTTTCGCGTTAAGAACCGACTGGGTAAAATATTTAGGTAAAATTTAAAATATAACACAGTGCTGTTTTCGTATAAGTTAAGATATCCGCTTAGAGAATTTAAAGACACATCAAGATATCGTCGAAGTTGTACATTAAACGCACCGCATTAAGTAATACCCAGATTAATCCTCAGGTTAAGAAAATATAAGATATAAATTAATAATTAACTGTACGAGTGAAATTAATAATCATTGTGAGTGAACAATTTATGAAGAAACTGATTAATGTTAGCAGTCAAACATAACAACGAGACTCATTGAAATATCGCCGCTGGAGCCGCCTGCCGGAGAAGAGGACTCAGAGGACGACAGGAAGGGTGACGCTGTAGAAGAGGACGACGAGACGAAGAGGACGCCAGGACGGGAGCGACGAGAGGAGAGGAGTACGTTGCAGCAAACAAGTAAAATCGATTTAGATTATCGAACAATACAAACAATTATTTCTGTTATCAATACATGACAATTTAATACAATATACATCTTTAAAAACAATATTTATGTGTATAATAAATAATTTTTCATCTCCTCCATAATAGACTTGTTTGTGATTTTTACACACTCACTATATCCTTATTAGTATAAAAAAATTTGATCTGTTGCAATCTATATCTATAAAAGAGAAATACCACTGACTCACTGACTGACTCACTGATTCATCACGAAATCTCCGAAACTATAACACCTAGAAACGTCAAATTTGGTTATGTGATGTAGGTATCCGCTAAGAAGGGATTTTTGGAAATTCGACCTTTAAAGGGGGAAAAAGGGGGGGACGTTTGCCTGACTGACTGACAGAATCAACGTAGAGCAAAAACTACTGAATGGATATCAATGAAACTTTGAACATAGCTTCATCATAGGTCTTAGGTGCTCACTAAGAAACGGTTTTAAAAACTTTCACTCCTAAGGGGCAAACCCCCCCCCCCATTGTATGTATGCATCTATGTATGTATGTTCCACATCTCCTCCTAAACCACTGGGCCGATTTCAACCAAACTTGGCACAAATATTTTACGCGACGGGAGAACCAATATAGGAGAGGTGCTTTTTTCGATGGGATCCTTTGGGGGGTTCTTTGGGGTCTTCTACATCTCCTCCTAAATCGCTGGACCGATTTCAACCAACCTTGGCACAAATATTTTACGCAACGGGAGAACCAACATAGGATAGGTGTTTTCTTCGATGGGGTCCTTTGGAGGCCCTTTGGGGTCTTCCACATCTCCTCCTAAATCACTGGACCGATTTCAACCAACCTTGGCACAAATATTTTACGCAACGGGAGAACCAACATAGGATAGGTGTTTTCTTCGATGGGGTCCTTTGGGGGTTCTTTGGGGTCTTCCACATCTCCTCCTAAACTACTGGACCGATTTCAACCAAACGTGGCACAAATATTTTACTCAACGGGAGAACCAACATAGGGTAGGTGTTTTTTCGATACGATCTTTCGGGGGGTCCTTTTGGGGGTCCTTTGGGGTCTTCCACATCTCCTCCTAAAGCACTGGACCAATCTCAACCAAACTTGGCACAAATATTTTACGCAATGGGAGAACCAACATAGGATAAGTGTTTTTTTGATATGATCCTTTGGGGGTCCTTTGGGGTCTTCCACATCTCCTCCTAAAGCACTGGACCGATTTCAACCAAACTTGGCACAAATATTTTACGCGACGGGAGAACCAACATAGGAGAGGTGCTTTTTTCGATGGGATCCTTTGGGGGGTTCTTTGGGGTCTTCTACATCTCCTCCTAAATCACTGGACCGATTTCAACCAAACTTGGCACAAATATTTTACGCAACGGTAGAACCAACATAGGACAGGTGTTTTTTTCGATACGATCCTCTGGGGGGTCCTTTGGGTCTTAAAAAACTATTAGATCTGGTTACTATGGCAACCCAATAGAATAGATTCTGGTTACCATAGCATCGGTGGAAGTCTCCCGCGTAGGAAATAGCGCGGGAGTCGTCCGACGGGCCTTCCCCGGAACGATACCTCTGAAACCTTCTGGTTTCACGATATCTCTGAAACCACTGAATGGATATCAATGAAACTTTGAACATAGCTTCACCATAGGTCTTAGGTGCTCACTAAGAAACGGTTTTACAAACTTTCACTCTTAAGGGGCAAAAAACCAAATACTGAAATTTATCCACTGTAAGTGGTTGACATCTCAGTTTACTGGAAACCCCGAATACATTTAGGCCTAGTCCTGAGTTTATAATCATTGTTTTAAATTGAAAAAACGTCGTTGTTTGCAGGTTCTTATAGTCGAAAAAATTTCGAAGTTGAATGAATTAATAAATGTATGTCCTTTTTTTCTCGGAAACGGCTCTAACGATTTTCTCGAAATAAATAATAAATAGCTGTTGCTATGAATGTAAATAAACAAACTAAGAGTTGAGAATTTGTACAATCTATCTAATCCTATACTATTAAGCGAGTAATAATTGTACAATTACGTACAACGTGAAACTCCGTAGCGAAGCACGGGTATTTTGCTAGTACACACACACACACACACACACACACACACATGTAGATACGTGAAGCCCGAGAAACGTAGCCTGGTTCTAACAAAAGTCTGATGACATCTGATAGCTGTTTAGGCTGCTAAAAACTATTAATTTTACGTATGGAAGTATGGAATGTATTTATGCAAGTAAGATTTCAACACAAAAATAGCAATGTCTGTCTTATCGTTGGAATGTTCAGCCGTCCACCGACATCCATAATTCATAATACCGTATTACAGAGATGCCGGCTTCCTGTTTACACTCAGGATAAATAACTGGATACATCTCGTTCTTCTCCCCCAAGCGATCTGTGTTTGGCTAAACACAGAAGTTATTGGACGAACAACACCCCTAAAGTACATTTAGGGGTTGACAGATACCTGCCCGCAAAACTGTGGGTGGTCTCCTTAACAACATTTCTATCATCCCTCATACAGAACACACTTTATTTAACAACACACATGCCTTATGTAGCGAGAGAAAGCCGGGCGGCTTTTAAACATTAAAGTGAACTTTTTTTCATATGTTCTTTCTTTTTTTCTCTCGCTATAATCTCTGGTTAGAATAAACAAAGTGTCAATGCGTGAGTGACGTGAGCCAGACCATTGCACTGAGGGGCTTCTTAATTAGAGAAGAGACTTCTTCAAGTGGCACACACACACACACACACACACACACACACACACACACACCCTGTCCACCACAAACATGATCGCCACCACCCCTACACTGAACAGCAGCATCCCTTTTCTGTTTACTGTTAATTAAAGTAAAACTAACCAACAGTCCGACATTTCACAACATATGGGTATCTGTTTCAGACCCGATTCGGTTTCACACACACACACAAGTATATTCACGTATGTATTGTGTCTAATATAAATGTATGTATTGTACGCGTTCCCGTATGTTTATTTGTATCTTCTACTTTCGTTAAGTATTAGGCACGTTTGACAGGCGTGGGAATGACAGAAGTGGTCAAAGTATAGGATACTTTGAATACTTTCTGAAAAACAAGAAGCAGAAAGGCTATGGGTGACTTTAATCGATACGAAAGTGTATACAACGTGTTTTGCTGGGATACCTATTTTGTTGTATTCTTGTTGAAATTTTATTATAGTTCTGACTGATTTCACCTCAGTCAAAATACACAAATAAAAAACACTGAAATAAAACTGATTTTATCGTTTATCTTGTAATTTGTATTTATCAATAACCGATTCGGGGACAATTATCTTCCTTACCCACTGACATAAATATGACTAAAAAAAAATGACTGAAAAAATATTAAGCCGCCATATTTATATATATATATATATATATATATATATATATATATATATAATAAAATATAAATATTGTAACGATACATATCCTCACCGTACATGAAAGAACTATGATAAGATAAGAAAATCATCAGTGACCAGTACTAGTATACCTAATAAATAAAAAGATATATAAATAAGTGTGTATTAAGCATAACATTCAATCCACAAACTAAACCAAAACAGTGAATGAAGAAAAAATAAATGATAAAGAATGGAAAATAGTAATTATGAAGAAAGTTAGAAAAAAAGAAAAACATAGTAACATGATAAACCCAATGAACCCAATAGATATGGTAAGTGAGAGGACAAACAAACCAACGGTAAAACTCGATCGAGTAAAGTGAAGATATAATGAATAAGCAACAAGACTATGAAATAAACTAGCAACCATGCCAGAGTGAGTTGAAGACCACAGTAACTACAGAGTAACATAAATGTGTAGTGAAACTAAAATAAACCCGACGAAAGAGACTGAACTAAAAACCTGATAACCACCAGGGACCATATAAATACAAAATATTAAAAAAATAAAATAAATAAATAAAAACCAATAATAATAAAAGAGCTAGGATCAGGCAGTAGTTAAACTGATAGAAAATACAATGCAATAGAATAAATAAGATTAGAAATATGTGTATTAGTTTAAGGAAAAAAGTGTAAAAACCTATATTAAAGGGGAGTGAAATGATAAGTGTCAAAAAAGGAAAATAGTGATGATCAGAGATCATGTAATAAACCAGTGGGGAGTGAGAAAGTGAATTAGTGGTCTTGCATATAAACTAATTCATATGAAGAACCAGTAGATGGAATCAATAATTGTTCAAAAGTTTTCTATACATGGTGAAGCCATAATTTTGTTATGTTATAATTATTTGTTCAAATGTTTATTAATTATTCAAGAACAGTAGTTGTAAACCGTTAAAAAGTGTTAATATCATGTACAGAGTAAAATAGTATATTATGTAAAAATTATTGTGAAAGAATGGCAAAATACTACGCCTATAGGGAAAAAAGAGCTAACTTTAAAACAGAACTAAAATATATGATATAGTCCTAACCAGACCAAATACTACTAAGTAGAAGCCTGACCTTAAAGAAACAGGGAAGGTACTGATAAAATTATATGTAAAAACCCATAATTGTTAATAACCAGATGGATAGGGAAAGTACTAATAGCACATAAGACAAGCCATTGAACTGACATGTTGTCAATATTATTGTTGTTATAAAGATATTATTAATAGGTATTTAAAACTGTGATGTTATATGTAATGAAGAGATATCAACCATTATTGTTAATAGTAAGGACAACCCTATTAGAACATATTAAAATAGTAAAGAAGGCAATAAGAAATGTTAAGAAAAAATATGTAAAGGCCTAAAAAACTTAAATTTATAAAAGTGCTAAAATATGTGATACTGGGCCAAAATGGGCCACATAAGGTATCAAAATACTTCAATTTTACTAAACAATAACACCGTATAAATCAAATTTAACTTAATCTAAAAATAAACAGGGAATAATTTGAGGTGACAGATATAAATTTCAAAGATTTCGAATAATTAACGTCACGTAACCAGGGGTCGGGAAATAAGGACCAATCAGAGCTCACAAAAGCTTGGTCATAATCGTTGACTAAACGGAAAAATTCGTTTACTCTATTGTTAACTTTCAAACCGAACAGATCAATTTCATGTAGCAGAGAGTCGCATTTTTTTTATGAATAACCAAAATTAAAATATAAAGAGATGCAAAAAACAAAATAAGAAAATAAGGAAAACCATTAAAAAATTAAACGATAAAACAATACTAATAGAAGAAACCGAAAAACGAATGGAAAAAAATGATGATTTACTCAAACTAACACATCCCAAGTATGAAAAGCGTAACGGCGAGTTGGTGAGATTGGATAACTTAATAACGAAATAATCACACGTTTACACAACACGAGATTCACCAAAAACACTGTTAAACCAGACACTTGTGAACTTCAACAAAACTTTATTCAACAACATTGTGGACATAAAATTATTAAAACACTATTTAATTTAAAGAAATTAGTCGAAGCAGATTTTAGGACCACTTAGATACAGGCCGACAGCCATTTTGAATGACAATTCCGTCATTTTCGATTGACTTTTGGGACGGAACCGAGAATAGTAATACACTTGAACTCAAACATTATTTTAATTTTATTAGTTATTAAGAATGTTGTTTAACAAACTGTAATGTATTGTATTTTATCCTGAAGCATTTTCTGATCTTTCCTAACAGCTCAAAGAATCCACTACCTGATAAAGAAATAATTTTGTAATTGATTTTAAACATTTTTGTTCGAGTCGAGTTTGGTGAGCGAGTCGATACGGCCAATAAAATCGATTCACGAACCGATAAACTGACCCAGGTTTTAAACATTATCAAATAAACTAATGTCTTAACCGAAAAGCATTTTATTTTTTTGAGAGTGAATTAAGATAAAGGATTTTCAGGTGACAAGGAAGAAGAGAAATACGGCGAGAGTGAAGAACATTGAGAAATTAGGAGACAAAACCAGATAACCTACAAGACTGAGTCGAATCAGTAATAGATTGTGGAAAAACAACACAATCTATTCCATTTTTAAAGATCAATTATTTTGGCAACATTTCAAAATAGTACGCACGCGAACACCGCTCTAATAACCGTAAACTCGATGACGACCTGTCATTACCTGATCATTCTTTTTAATTAAAATAACTAAATAAATAGAATCAAATAATAAAAATAATTCAATAAATATTAATTTATTTCAAATTAATAAATTTCAAAGAAGACAAGATTCACGCTCACAGAAACATTACTTAACAATATATATTATTTATATTATTTTGTACATGTTAATACAAATTATTATGACATAATTAATAGTTTTTACTTTAATATTGCATGGATAACATAATATCTCCTACACCTTAAGGCGACACGGAATCCCTATCTTCCACCTTGTTAACATAAGGAACATTTTCTAAAAAAACTACTACACCAATCTGTTTGAAATTCTCACAATAGTTTCTGTAGACCTATTCACAAAAGCTGAGGTTTTTTTGTTAAAAAATTTGTCACAAAAATGAAAAAAAAAGTTTTCCTATTTAACTTTTGAAAGTTGATACATTTTTATGAAAACTATTTTTTGGAATATGTAAATTTGCATTTACCACGACAGTAATAACTCAGTATATACTCACATACTGTGAATATTGTGTGAAAATTTCACAATGATTGGTTCAGTGATTGCTGAGAAAATGTTCCTTATGTATTGAAAACCCATATTTGTGGTAATCGAGAAAAAACGGAAAACATGTGAAAGTTGAGTTTTGAGTGTTTCCATGGAGAATTTTATTACAATTGCCAGATAAATGCAGTTGAACAGTTGAGTGCTGTCAATCTTTGCGCATGAAGTGTAGTATGTTTTGAAAAAAGAATCATGAAATTTGATGGAGTGATTCAAAAGTTATGCGTGTTTGAATATGGCAGTTTTAATTGACCGCAGCTGTCGAAAGGTGTAATATATTTTTCAAAATCATTTTGATGCGAATTTTTGTTAAAAATAACAAGTATCGCACATCAGTGCATTCAGAAAAACCTCAGCTTTTAATTGGCGCTAAAAACGAAAATTTTTAAAACTTTTATTTTGCTTTCCCTGTCCCCTTAATTAATCGCTTTCTTGGTACTTGCACAAGATTTCTTTTTTTTTTTTTAAACGAACGTATCGATTTAGAAAAATTGAATGGTCGCTCAGTTATCACAATAAACAAGCTGTTCCACCCTCGGACTATTGTAGGACTATCGATTGTATCGACAGAACAAAAAAGCATAGCCTCATATGCGGGTGCATTGTGTGAATATTTTGTTTTATTCCAGGCGGTAGCTGTAGAATCTATTATTTCATAGTACTCGGTTCACAGTTGACTTGACACTGGAGATCTCGGAAACACCGGACAATTGATTAATAAAATGGAATTTATTTTTTAAAATAGTAGTAATAATTAATTCGATCGGTGAGCAGAATACTCGTGTGGCCAGCCATGTGGACTAAGAGGTGGATTTACTGTAGACTCTTATAGTTGATCGTTCATCTGGAAAAATTACTGAAATACTAGTACTTTTTATTTTTCATTTTGCAACTGTATTTAAAATGTATTTAATAACAGAAATGAGTTTAAAAAATGTTAAAGGGTAATAATTGTTTTGAAAAACAATACCGAACAACACTTCACATAACAATTCAGTAACATACTTTTAGCAGATTAAAAATTGTTTTAGTGTGAGTAGTCATGGATTCTTTACATGAGAGTAAGCATTAGGGACTTCCACCATTACTATGGCTTTATAAATTCAAAGTAAAATATAAAAATTCGGTATGGAGAACCATATATGACTTCCATGTTCTAATTAATTATACAATTATTTTAAATATGTACACTCAGAATGAAACTAAATATATCAGCAAGCTTTTGGTAAAAACGATGAGGAAGATAATCAAAATACGAATTGTACATAGTTGTTAATATTTTAAAAATAAAGAATTAATTTGATAAAATTATCTTTTATTTAAACAACGCTAAAGAAAGCGAATACCACCCAACGTTTGTAATCTGTGAATTTGTGAAAACGAAAAATTATTTTGTTTACGTATCCATGGTTACGACATTTTGTTTACATGGAACGATATCAATTGTTAATATTTTATTGATATTTTAAGTTTTCGGTCGAATTCTTGGATTTCGTTGTTCATGACGTGTCCGTTACTTAAGGGGATAGGGACCTAAAAATTTTTGAAAAAATAAATTGTTTTTTTATTGCCTAACATTATTCTACGTATCTTCCTGAACACATACATATATAATATGTACATGTAAAAAAATTATTTACGTGTTTAATTGTGTATTTTATGAAGTCTCTCCACTTCGGATTTTGTCCTCTGAGCCAGTGTAATGGAGCGCTTCGATAATACTGTATTATATACTATAACGCTAATAATAACTTTATAATGTTGATTTTTAGGTTGGCTAACCTGGTCTGAAAACTAATATTTTACTGTATTGTAGTGTCAGCTGTTTTTACTATGAGTGTTGTTTGTTTACTTTTTGGTTAGTTTAGGTTACAATGAAAGTTTGTAAAGTGCTGTGATTTTAGATTAGTGTGTGGAGTAATTATAGTTTTTTTATCAGATTAATTTACATTCTTGAGTGTAAAGAAATACACAGTTGTTTGTGTGCTTGAGAATAAAGAAATTTGATTCAAGAGATTTCCATGGAAACCAAAAAAAAAAATAACCTCTCAGGGTAATGTTATGCCTAAACCAAATAGAGATGAAAATGGAAAGGAAAAACCTGTAAGTGCTTCTAACAGGAAGATATCTTCAACCAATTTAGATGTTAGTAAAGATGAATATGTTCATGACAGTGTAAAAGGTCATACCATAATTAATTTAGATTTGTTACAAGAACTCATTTTTAGTTCATGTGTGAGCAAAGTGTGTCTTGATGGAAAGTTAGTATTATCAGAATTGCAGCCAAGAAAAGGCCTTGCTGTTAGTTACAGTTTACAATGTGACAGTTGTGATGCAAAAACTGTATTCTGTAATTCTAAACAACTATCAAATAAAAGATTAACGTTAGATGTGTATACGCCTTACGATCAATCGGTAAAGGTTTAGCTGGCGGCAACATGTTGTGCTCTTTATTGGACATTCCATCGCCACCTCAGAAATTCATGAGGCTTACCAAAATGTTGGCACCAGCTATTAAAACTGTTGCTGAAGAATCAATGAAAACTGCAGCTAAGGAAGCAGTGGAACAAAATGATAGTGATAGGCCTACCGAAATTTCAGCTGCGATAGACGGAACGTGGCAGAAAAGGGGATATACTTCACTGAATGGCGTTATTACGCTAACTAGTTTTGATACTGGTAAAGTATTGGACTACGAATGCCTCACAAGATTTTGTCATGTTTGTAAGGGGGAAAATAAAGTCCCTCATGAATGTAAAATTAACTATGTAGGCTCAAGTGGGGGGATGGAATCCTCTGGCGCAATAAATATCTTTCGGCGCTCAGTTGAAACCAGAGGGGGCAAGTATACAAAATATCTCGGAGACGGCGACTCAAAAGCTTTTAGCAGTGTAATTGAGGACAAACCATATGAAGATTGTGACATTGAAAAGCTGGAATGTGTAGGTCATATTCAGAAGCGCATGCGTAGCCGTTTGAGGAGACTTTGTAAGGCCATGAAAGGAAAAAACTTTCTGATGGCAAAATTATCAGAGGATAAGGAAGACTAACCGATGCCACCATAGATAAACTTCAAAATTATTATGGTCTGGCAATTAGAAGAAACTCAAATAACTTACAAAATATGATAAGAGATGTTTGGTCAATTTATTTTCATAAACTCTCTACTAACGAGAACCCCCAACATGGGCTGTGCCCAAAAGGTGAAGAGAGCTGGTGTCAATACAATAGAGCCATAGCCACTAACATGACGTACACACACAACCATTCTCTCCCAGAGCCTGTTTTACTGGCTATAAAACCAATTTTCAAAGACCTTTCAAACCCGGACCTCCTAAGGAAATGTCTCCATGGTCAAACTCAAAACCCTAATGAATCCTTCAATAGCGTCATTTGGAAAAGAGTACCAAAAACAGAATTTGTGGGGATAAATATATTAGAATTAGGAGTAGCGGATGCTGTTCTAACATTTAATGATGGAAATATAGCCAAAAGTACTGTTCTAAAAAGTTTGGGGTGTACAGCAAAAACACAACCAGGGCCTACAGACTCTTGATCGCACAAGAATTTACAAGGCGGAAAAAGCTGCAGAAGATATAACAAAAGAGGCAAGGATGAAGAAAAGGCAGTTAAACAGAAAAACAGAGGATGCAGAAAAGCAAGAAGAAGAAAAAACGGCCCAGATTATGGACCAGGACTCTTTTAGGAGTAAGTTACCTACATTATTTATATATATTTATTTTCAAACGCAATTTACCGAAAACGCCCTTTTTTAAATTTTAGGTACACGTAGATTATTTGTTTTTAGTCCTAGAGGTCTGAAACTTATACGAATAATAAAACTAATTTTTCTCTACATGGTAGACCACATATAATGTCTATAAATGTGATAATAAATTTTATTTAGCCTAAAAAATCTTTAAAAGTACAAGAAAAAAATGTTACATTACTTTTTTTTATATGAAAATTTTTTGGGTTGAGCAGAAAGAAAAATAGGTGTCTACCATATACCCACAGCTCTATTCTTTAATTTAGTTCTTGTTTGAAAGAGTTATGTCTTATACTTTTTGAGTTATGTGTACCTAAAAATGCGTTATTTAACATACGTAAGATAGGGAGGTCCCTACCCCTTAACTAAATATAATTATATCACTACCGACTCGGAACACAAGTTTTTTATGGGCCTCTGAAGAAGCTTTTTAAAAGTGAAAACCAGTTCAGGTTATAAGGTAAAACTTTTACGTTTTTACCCATGAAAAACTTGTGTTCCGAGTCGGTAGTGATATAATTATAAGTATTTAGTTTTCGGTCGAATAAATTTATAACATCAATACAAAAAATTACCCCTCCCCCTTCAACTACCCTTTTCATTTATAAATCTTTCATCTACCTTCCTACAGTGAATTATTATGACCTTCTTTTCAGGATAATATGTTTTTATCAAAATTAAATATTTTACTCTTGTTAAAACGTAAAACGTTGCAGGTAAACTATCTCTTTCCCTTAACCGATCTTAACCAGAATCAGTACGTCTTGAGTCCTCTACAACTCGGGCACATATGCAAAAAATTATTTGATTCTGTTTGATTTTGCGGCAGTTATCGTTCGCCATAGAATCAATTCTACAAACGACATATAGACACACAGACACACACACACACTGACTCGGAAAATAACTTTTCTTCATGTTTGAGGGTAGTACAATCAGAATCTGGCCTTATCTAGAACAAGATTTTTTCGCGATCACCATACTTCCATTTCCTTACGGAACATTAAAATAAAGTAATTAAGTGTAATGCTTACCCCAAAAAGGAGTATGGGTAGAAAATGTAACCGTTGTTTTGACTGAAGCCTACTGTAGGTTCTAAAGGTCAAACATTGTTTTGAATTTCTAGAGGCTTGAAAGTGCTGATGTTTGTTAGCATAAGACTTGGTAGTATGACAGCCACCTACACTGCTAGACTAGTGGTCACTACTGCTCTCGAGAGGAATAAATCACTGCATTGGTGACGATGAGGCGACTAAGTTTCAGTCCCTGATAACACAGCTCTTCTAGCTCTATACGGAGGCTTATGCCGTCTATCGTCGGGCCTAAACGGCCGTTATCGGGCTCCAGGAACAACTTGACTCCTACGTTGTGTGGGCAAAGAAATGAGGGGTCGCGATTAACACGGACAAGACCACAGCCGTAATCTTCTCCCGACGCACAAGGCTCCCCGAAAGACTCTACGTAGGCGACACTCGCCTGCTCTGGCCTCCGGTGTTATTAAGTACCTCGGTCTTCACCTGGATCGTCGTTTTTCTTGGCTGACACACTGCGAGCAAGAACCCGCAATTCTATGACCCGCCAACTAGGGAAATTCATCGTCACCACTTATGTGGCCCCGGTGGTTACCTACGCGATCCCTGTATGGCGTTACTTGGCCAAAACCCATAAGCGTAACCTTCAGTCTCTCCTGGACCGAGGTCTGCGCTGGGCGTGCAATGTCCCTTAATTAACTTCTAAGAAGACCATTCGAGACTCCCTGCGTATCCGTTCCCCGAACTTTCCAGAAAGATCTACAGCCGCTGTGCCCGTTTTGAGGGCAATCCCTTAATTAGCGCCATCTGTGTCAGGTGAACCTTGGTCTCGGCCTCGGCGAACACTCACGCTCAATTAGAACCTAATTGAACACCAACGGTCGGTACCAGACCACATCCAATAATCCAGAGAATTATGGTCACCGCAGCGGGAACTCTGTAAGAAGCTCGGAACGCGGCGTACAAACGGGTGATGGGCATGCCCTTCGTTCCTTCGGGCGTGCGCCGTCACTTCGAAGACAGATTGCATTACTCTGAGTGTGATCTGACAGCATCCAAAAGGTGACGTTTTCAGTGCATCGTGTGTAAGGGATTTTTTAGCCTTTACCTAAGATCCACAGTATGAGTGTGATGAAGCTCACAACAAGCGAAAGCTAGCTCAGGTAAAGATAACAATTTTGTATAATTTTTATCTAAAATATTAGTGTTCCGTGTTGAAAATTTATTACGTAATAATGTTATTACATTCCCTGCAATTAAAGTGGCAAAAAACTTTACAATGTATCTAAAATAAGCATTAAAAGACACACAGTTACCTAAAAAATTATCTGGTATACAAACATTGTAATTGGAAATACAATTGATTTTTGTATTTTTGTATACAATTGAATTGTAATTTGTATACAAAAGAGAAATAAGGAAAAGGACTCTGCTTTAATTGCGGAAGCCGTGAGCATACGGCCAAAGGATACCGTGCACTGATTTGCAGCAGACAGGAGAGGACGTAAATCACACTTCAGGTTCCGGTAAATGTCCAGTATTACAAAGGAAATTGAACAAGGTAAAAGAAAACCGGAATAGTTAAGGTCCTACAACGAAATATGATTAGAAGTAGGTTGGCCCATCACCTACTCATGCAAATCATACTGAAAACTAATGCTGACATAATCATCATTAGCGAACAGCATAGGAATAAGGACACGCCCACATGGTATTCAGACAACCTGGGTACTGTGGCTATATTGGTTCTAGACTCACAACGGGACCACGTTGACAGCCATGGACGCGGTGATGGCTTTGCATGGATAAAGAGCAACAGCATTATGTAAGCTGCTACTTTATACCAAATGAGCAAGCAGATCGACATTTTTCGAGCTAGGATGGACGGGCTGGAGGATGTTATACAAGAAATGGAAGGATACGTGATTTTGGCCGGTGATTTCAATGCTAAGGTTTTGGAATGGGGCATGCCTGAACCAGATTGTAGAGGAGAGCGAGTGATTGCGATCTCATCCAGGCTGGATCTGGTAGTGCTTAACACTGGGAGGACGTCGACATTCAGGCGACCTGGATGTAGGGAAACTGTTTTAGATACCTTTCTAGCATCGGAACCTCTAGCATCAAGGATACGGCATTGGCGTGTCATCGAGGATTAAGCGAGTGATCATCAGTATATAACTTACAACATTTGTCAGGAAAGGCAAATAGGAAGAAATACAACAGACAGGCCAAGTATATGGAACATGGCGAGAATGGATTTAGAAAAGTTGTCTTCAGTACTACAAGAGGGTCAGCACGAGATTGAGGAGGTTCTGAGGGAACCAGATAACCGGAATGGTGCAGAGGTTGCAATAGAGCCTATGGTGGGGCTGATACAACGGGCGTACGATGAATCTATGCCCAGGCAAAGATCTCGAAACAATAGGCGCTCGGTCTATTGGTGGACGGAAGAGATCGCTACTCTCAGAAACAAATGCCTCAGGCTGAGACGGAAAGCTCAATGGGCACGAAAATGAGGGAGAGAAGCCGACCTCAGAACAGGAGCATAAGGCAGGAAAAAAGGACCTGCGCAAAACTGTTAGGCGGCAAGAGGCACTTTGCTGGAAAGCACTGGGTGAAGAGATGAACAGGGATCCTTGGGGAATATAAAATTGTAACCCGCGAGCTCGGAGCTATTGCGCGGGAAGGGCCACAGGATGCGGAGAGAATGCAAAACATTGTAGATGCCCTTTTCCTATCTCATCCGGTGAGGGAAACAGAGAGTGAAACGATAGAGCTCGCAGAGATCCCGATATTCAGCGAAGACGAATGGATACTATCAGTGGACTCGCTACAAACTAAAAAGGGACCTGGGCCCGACGGCATACCAGCAGAGGTGCTAAAGGCTATGGCACGGACTCACCCGCATCTGTTGCTGTTGAGAATATACTGGAAAACTCTACATTCAATTTTAAGTAAGTATACCTGTCATTGTAGAAGTGAAAGTTTGTATTGTGCGGTGGGAGGTCCAGCTGCCTGGGCGGGGCCTCAACCCGCACACATGCGCGTTTACTGTGAGAGTCTAGAAAAGTAATGTTCTCGAAGTTTTAAATAAAAGGAAAGATCTGGAAGCTGTTTTTCTATATAAACAGAGATGCACTCGACAAGTACAGGTTCAGTTTTAAATGTGCTCTTGTAATGTGTATTTCGTGTGTCCGTTTTATGTATACTTGCTACTACACTGTTCCTTCAATAAAGCGTGTGTTTGCTCCTGTACTTAAATTATTTATTATTTTTACCCATACCTTAACAGGTTATGAGCCCAGTGGCATTTTAAAATCGGAGTGCAGTGTGTAATTGGAGTGCAAGTATAAAATATTTGTGCAAAAATGGAACCGAATATAAAAATTGAAAAACTTCGAGACAAAGATAATTGGCATCAATGGCGCTTCGTAGTACGCACATTGATGGAAGAGGATGATGATGTGCTGGATGTTTGCGAAGGAAGATTAACCGAGCCAGCTGCAGGTGCAGAAGATCGTGACGCGTTTTTGGAAAAGTTCAAGAAGGCGGACAAAATTGCCAGAAAGTTAATTGTTACAACAGTGGAGATAAAGCCTCTCGAACTTATAATGGGTTGTTCTACTGCCAAGGAGATGTGGGACAAATTGAATACAGCATATGATCTAAAATCTGATGAAAATCTGTCGATGATTCAAAAATAATTTTTTGAGTTTAAGTGGACAGAGAGTGAAAGTGTTACGTATAATATTTCAAAAATAGAACAGTTGGCTAGAAAAATGAAAAATCTCGGGGGAAAAATTGAAAAGACTATGGTGATGACTCGTGTTTTAACATCTTTGCCACAAAAGTTTAATCATTTTCACAGTGCTTGGGATTCGGTATCTGACGATAAGAAGAATCTCGAAAATTTGACTGAACGCTTGATGGCAGAAGAATTTAGATTACAAGAGCAAAAGGAAGTACACGAAGAGACGACAGCGTTGCTAGCTAATATGAAAATCGGTCATAAGGAACAGAAGAATGACTCTTATAAATATGAGAAGAATGATTTGAAACAAGAGCAGTGTTATAATTGTGGAAGACAAGGTCATTTAAAAAGGGACTGCTTCAGGTGTTATACGTGCAAAAGAAAAGGTCATAAAAGTAACAATTGCTTCATGAATAAGAATAATGGACAGCGAAGATGGTCGAATAATCAAGAAAGAAGTAACTCGTCTTCTGGACAGAAGAAATCAACATCGAGGATAGCACTAATAGGTGACAAAGGCAGCTGTGGCAATCGGGATGATCTCTGGATTGTGGATTCGGGTGCGACGGATCATATGTCGAAGCATCGAGAATGGTTTCCAACGTTCGAAGAATATACAACACCAGTCAGTGTAAGAATGGGCAACGGTATGACAATGTCTGCATATGGTAAAGGTAATATTGACTTTGAAACTTATAAAAATAGTGAACGAGTAGAAGGTACTATCTATAATGTATTATATGTTCCTGATTCAATGTATAATCTGTTTTCTGTTAAATATGCGGGTAAAAGGGGGTACAGATTATGAAATAACACATAATGCTACGAGATGTACTTTAAAGCATGGTAATGAAATTCTTGTAACTGGTTCCGAATATGAGCCTGGTAGTTTGCTAAAATTAGACATTCAAACTTTAATTCCAAAAGAATGTAACGTGGTAGAACAAAAGAGTAGATCGAGCATTGCCAACGGTAATGTTTTACAATTATGGTACGAAAGACTTTGCCATCAAAATGTAAAACATGTGAAGAATTTTTTGAAAAATTTAAGTATAAAATTTACGGATGAAAATTTCTTTTGTGAAGGTTGCGCTTATGGCAAAAATCATAGATTGCCTTTTCACAAAAAGATCGATCGTGCCACTAAAACTCGCGAAATAATTTATACTGACGTTTGTGGTCCTATGGAAGTAGAGTTTCTCGGTAGAAAGTTATATTTTGTTTCTTTTAAAGACGATTTTTCAAGTTATAGAGAAATTCATTTTATTCGAGAAAAATCTGAAGTAATAGAAAAACTAAAATCATTTTGTATCGGGGTTGAGAATCAATTTGCAACAAATATTAAAGAAATTCATTTTGATGGTGGTAAAGAATACGATAATAAAGCTGTGATCTCTTTTTTAAATAGTAAAGGTATAAAATATTCGATTAATGTTCCATATACGCCCGAACAAAATTCAATTGCAGAGCGCGATAACCGAATCATTGTAGAGGCTGCTCGATCAATGTTATATTCAAATTAGAACTTACCTCTATTCTTATGGACAGAAGCAATGAATACTGCTGTACATGTAATTAATAGAACAGGCCCAACAAAACAAAATAATAAAACTCCTTAAGAGTTATGGAATGGAAAAACAGCTACTGTTGATAGATTTAAAATATTTGGAACCATGTGTTATGTACATATATCAAAAGAAAAGCGTAAGAAACTTGATAAAAAATCGATGAGGGGTTATCTGGTCGGATATCATGAGGATTGTAAAGGTTATCGTGTATATGTTCCGGAAGTGCGAGATGTCATTATAAGTAGAGGTATACTTTTTAAACCTGAAAGAGTATTAGCTGATTCAATTATTTTGAATTCTTTGAACAATAATAATAAAGAAACTGAAGAAAATGAAATTATAACTCCTAAAAATAATGAACTCTTACTTAAAAATTAATCAAATGAGTTTGAAGAAAGAGAACCTTTACAATCTTCAAATAGCGATAACAATCAAACTGGACGAGAATTGCGCGATAGAACAAAATTAAAACCTACAGAATATTATGGATGTCCGATCACGTTTATTGCTGAAAAGTTACCATCTAATTATAACGAAGCAATTACAAGTAAAGGAAAAGATAGTTGGCAAGCTGCAATGCAGGACGAAATGAACTCTTTGTATGAAAATAAGACATGGGTATTAGTGGAAAAGCCAAAAGATAAAAAGGTGATTAACAATCGTTGGGTTTTTGGAAGAAGCTCAATCCAGATGGTTCAGAACGTTATAAAGCGCGGTTAGTTATTAAAGGTTATTCGCAACAGAAAGATATAGATTATAAAAAAACTTTTAGTCCGGTTGTTCGCTTTGATACAATAAGATTGATACTTAGTATTTATGCTCGTGAAAATTTACATATCGGTAAATTTGATATAAAAACGGCTTTTTTATACGGTGACTTAAAGGAAGATATATATATGAAACAACCTGAAGGTTTTGATGATGGAAGCTCACGCGTATGTAAATTTATGAAAAGTTTATACGGCTTAAAACAAGCACCAAGATGCTGGACTGAGCACTTCACTAATTTTCTTGTAAATTTAGATTTTTGTCAAAGTACGGGTGACCCATGTTTATACATATATAACAAAAATAATAATAAGATCTTGCTAGCAATTTATGTTGATGATGGACTTATTGCAGCTTCAAATGAAAGTTTGCTTGATAAATTGTTGAATGATTTGAGTAAAAAATTTAAAATTACTAGTACTAAAGAAGTTACTAATTATCTTGGAATGGAAATTTGAAGATTGAATGATGGGTCTGTTTTCATTCATCAAAGTACTTATATTAACAAAATCTTAGAAAAGTTTAATATGTCAGAAGCTAATATTGTATCCACGCCAATTGATTGTAATCATGATGAATATTTATCAAAACTATTGTAAGTAATGTACCTTATCGTGAAGCTGTCGGCAATTTGATGTTTTTGCAAATTGTAAGTCGTCCGGACATAAGTTTTGCTGTAAATGTTGTATCTAGAGTTTTAGACAAACCAAGTGTAGCTCATTGGTCAATTGTTAAACGAATTTTACGTTATCTAAAAAGTACGATTGATTTTGGATTACTATATTGTAAGGATGGCAACTTTAAAGCTTATAGTGATCTGATTATGCTAGCGATACAGTTACACGTAAATCAACTTCTGGCGTAGCTTGTATGTATATGCAAATGCTGCAATTATTTGGCGAAGTAAGAAGCAACAATCTGTATCATTATCAACAACCGAGTCAGAATTTGTAAGTGCAGCATTAGCAACAACTGAAATAATGTGGTTAAAGAAGCTATTTAATGAATGCGATTGTAAGACTGATAAATATGATTTATATATAGATAATATGAGTGCATTAAAAGTTATAAGTAATCCTGAATTCCATCAAAGGACAAAACATATTGATGTGAAATATAGGTGTATGTACGGTACGTGATTGTTTTCAAAATGGAGAAATTGATGTACATTATGTTAAAAGTGATGAACAAGTCGCTGATATACTTACGAAAGCTTTGTCAAAACCAAAATTTGTTTATTTAATATCTAAACTTGGACTTAAGAGTAAAAATGAATTTTTTTCAAATTAATGTGATTGTGAGAATGTAGAGTTTTAGGGAGGGTGTTGAGAATATACTGGAAAACTCTACATTCAATTTTAAGTAAGTATACCTGTCATTGTAGAAGTGAAAGTTTGTATTGTGCGGTGGGAGGTCCAGCTGCCTGGGCGGGGCCTCAACCCGCACACATGCGTGTTTACTGTGAGAGTCTAGAAAAGTAATGTTCTCGAAGTTTTAAATAAAAGGAAAGATCTGGAAGCTGTTTTTCTATATAAATAGAGATGCGCTCGACAAGTACAGGTTCAGTTTTAAATGTGCTCTTGTAATGTGTATTTCGTGTGTCCGTTTTATGTATACTTGCTACTAAACTGTTCCTTCAATAAAGCGTGTGTTTGCTCCTGTACTTAAATTATTCATTATTTTTACCCATACCTTAACAGTTGCTGCACATGTTTAACATTTATCTTAGAGAAGGAGTTTTCTGTTCACGCTGGAGAAGGGAAACGCTGGTTCTTATCAGCAAAGGCAAAGGCATGTCAGTTCCCCAGCATCCTACAGGCATTTGTGCATGCTGGACACTGCCGGGAAGGTGCTAGAAAAATTTATAAAATCTCGTCTTTTCCAGGGTATAAAGGACTCCGGAGACTTATCCGACAGACAATATGGGTTTCGGAAGGGCAGGTCTACAATAGACGCAATTAATATAATAGTTGAATCCGCAAGGATAACCGAATGAGGAAACCACTTCTTGCGGCCAGTATCCCCCGTGGTAACGCTGGATGTCAAAAATGCGTTTAACTCAGCGAAGTTGAGTGATATGCTTGACGCTTTGCAACATACGTTTCGGATACCCACATATTTGTTGAGGATGATTAGAGATTACCTATGCGACAGGACATTACTTTATCATACTGCAGCAGAATGCCGGATTAAAGAGGTCACAGCAGGAGCAGCTCAGGGATCAATTCTAGGGCCAGACCTGTGGAACGCTTCATATGATGACATTCTTCGGATGGACATGCCCGAAAATACACTCTTAGTGGGGTAAGCTGATGATATAGCAGCAGTTATCACAAGCACAAGATATTATGAAGTGGCTCAGATGACATTAAGGCAGGTTATATGCGACGAGTCAGTTCCTGGATGACACACCATGGCTTAAAACTGGCAGCTGACAAAACAGAGATCGTGCTAATTACAAAGAGGCATCTCCCCAACATCTTGCCAATGCAGGTCGGATAAGGAACTATCTGGGGATAAACCTAATGTTAAGCATCTGGGGATACTGCTGGACACAGAGCTTATGTTTTAGCTTCATTTTGTTTTAATTGTCTCCAAGTCACGTTACTAAATATTTAGAATTAATATTAGGCAATTACCTGCATTAACTTCCGTCTTGTGACTTATTTGGTTTTTTCTTAAAACGACGCGTTTCGAGAATAAATTCTCATCATCAGGTTCAAATTCTATAAAAACATCAAATTCACCCAAAAGGGGTCGTCAACTAGTTAAAATACACAAACACAAAAACACCGACACAGTCACGGCACAGTCCGATGTTTTTATAGAATTTGAACCTGATGATGAGAATTTATTCTCGAAACGCGTCGTTTTAAGAAAAAACCAAATAAGTCACAAGACGGAAGTTAATGCAGGTAATTGCCTAATATTAATTCTAAATATTAAGTTTTAGCCACAAATAAAACGGGCGGCTGATAAGGCTGCAGCTGTGACCGCGGAGCTGAGCGAACACCAGCGGGCCGAAACCTTCCAAGCAACGGTTACTTATGTCGGTTACGCACTCAATACTACTTTATGGTGCGGAGATCTGGGCTGATGCACTCAAACTCCAGAAATACAGACGACGCATGTCAGCAGTGCAGCGAAGAGGCGCGCTCAGAGTGGCTTGCTCCTACCGCACGGTTTCGGAGTCCGCGGTTCTTGTCGTCGCTGGAATAAAGCCAATTGATCTGCTGGCACTGGAGCGGAAACTGGTTTACAAGAGAAAGGCCAAAGTAGATACTATACAAGTTCACAAGGAGGCCAGGGCCCGTACTATGACTCAGTGGCAGGGAAGATGTACCAGTGATATGAAGGGAAGATGGACCGCTAGACTCATAAAACAGTTAGCTGTGTGGAACTAAACATGGCGAGATTAATTATTTCATAACGCAGTTTCTAACTGGCCACGACCTGTTATGGGCTTACCTATACCCCAGGACATATCCTTTTCCTAGGATGGGAAAATTAGACAGAGCAGACGGCATTTTCTGTAAACAGATATTAGGAGATGTGCATCACACGTTTTTCACATGTGATAGAGATGTGAAAATATCGGGGACAGATCTCGCCCGAAAATATCATCGGAATAATGCTGGAGAGCGAACACCACTGGGATCAGGTAGCAGCCTACATAGAGAAGGTACTAAGGCAAAAGAAGGAAGCCGAAGACGATCTTGGTAGGGCCGCTGACAGAATAGCAGAAAACGGGTAACGTGGTTACCCGCTGAAGGTTTAAAACAGATGAACTTCCACAGGACGAAGAACAAATGGTACCACCTTGAAAGCTAAGTCCCGAGGTGGATCCATGACATGGGCAAAATGGTTTGTGGTTTTGGCGGGTGCGAGTCCCACACACCGTAAGAGTGCATATTAGTTTTCCACAGTCTCCCTCGTAAAAAAAAGTAGTAGTAGTAGGAGTAATAGAAGTAGTAGGAACAACACAATTAATCATGTCCAATAAAACTCTATTTTTAGTTTCCCTTCAGTTTACGTATTCCAAAAATACCCGGTACAGTCTGATCGCCTTTACGTAGTACACACCAGTCCTGTCACACAAATAAACTTAAAACAAATAAGGTACAAACATAAAATAATAAGCAGTAGACGGACAATTTATTACTTCCCCCCTCCTGTCTCTGCTAAATTATAAATATCAAAAAGTATTAAAGTTTGTTGCTTCAGTTGGCAAATATTTTTAAATATTTTTCAATGTTTAGCAACAGAAAGCAATTTATTCAGTAAGAGGACGTGACAAAGGCTGACCGGACCGTAACCAATCCGACAAAGGCTGACCGGACCGTAACCAATCCGCTTAACAAAAACTGCAGATAAAGTCATCCGACTGCTGTCACGTTGATGTCTCTGACTTTCATTTTCTCTTCTTCTATTCATTATTGCATCTCAGTCAAAAGGAGACGAAAAAGCTATTTTTAACCTCGCCCCTCTGACTACGTGGTAATATATTGTATGGACACTGATCTTCGTAACAAACACAGAATGGAAACAATTGACAGTGACACAGGCAACCTGTACCTTTGTCCTGTTGCCGTTTCTTAATGATTCCGAAATGCCGTTTCTCAAGTATTCCAGGTTTTTTTTTACAAAAACCAATACTGGCTAAGGATAACTTAATTAAAATAAAGTATTTGCTATTTTGTCGGGTGAAGGGTTTGTGAGGATCGGTCAAAAATATAACACAAATTTTAACTTATTTGTGTCGGCGTTTCGACAATGTTTATCATCAGGACAATTTTGTGTTGCTGACACCAAACACAAATCACAGTTGTCCTGATGACGACAATAAACACTGTCGAAACGCCGACACAAATAAGTTAAAATTTGTGTTATATTTTTGACCGATCCTCACAAAACCATTTACCCGAAAAGAATTAATTGATGACGGTCACTACGAACTTAAGTATTTGCTACCGGTATTGTATCTAATGAACTGAAATGTATTCTGTTGTTTATTTTGTTATAGTAGGCTATACAATGTCAAACCAACACAGTGTTTTAATAATCTGTCTGTTGTACAAAAATCGTTAATATGAAAATGTCACACACCGTGTCCATGAGCAGTGGCGAATCTATAATTTCGTCTGGGGGGGTGGGTGTCCGGTGTCCGGTCGAGTCGGCTTCATACAAAAGAAAAAGCAACTTAAGACTAATTACTGGCTTTAAAGTGGCCGAAAAACGTGTTTTATCATCTTGAAATCATTCCCATTAAAGTAAACAGTAGGCCTAATAACACAATAAAAATTACACGTTTTGAAATATTGTTTACAAGATACTTATTGAATGAACTGATTTTCGTGTATTTCATATTTCAAACGTATACGTTTATGATGTGTAACAAGCCTGTTTGTACTATATTAAAAATTAATAAAACACCCTGAAAATTAAGAGATGAACAAAACTCGTCAACTGTTATCCGACCCTTTGGGGGGGGGGTCCAGTCGTCCACCCCCTCCCGTAAATACGCCCCTGACGACGATGACAATTGCTGAAGATCAGTGGAGGAGACAAGATTATTCATCGGGTAAATCGCTAGAGGAATGACTGAACAGGCAATAAACCTTCACTGAGTAGTGGCCAGGCAATGCTAAATGTTGTACATGCACACAGAAAACGCACACGCGCACAAATATTGTAGCAGTAGCGTACGTATTTTAAAACCTGCTCTTGCAATGATTAATTAAAAGTATTGATATACAATCCGTTACAAGTGAGTAGGCCAATAATTATCGCAGACTCCACGTTATCATTTGGTCTGTTCACGGTAGAGGAGTGGTCAAGGGAATCGATGACGGGTTGCAGTTTCCTCCCAAAATGTCGGCGAACATTCCAAACAGTATTGGAAAGTAAACGTTTTTAAATACGCTTTATTATTGCTATTAAACACGGGCGCGCGCGAGCGTGTGTATTATTATATTTTGTACATATTTTTATGTTTTGCATAGTGATTATTGTAGCAGTGTGGCAAATTATAAATAATCATAATTTGTAGTATTTTTACTTCCATATTCCTTAAGGAATGGAAGTATGGTGATGGCAAAAAAAATCGTGTTCGAGATTATTGCAGATTCTTATTCTACTACACTCAAAACATGAAAAAAAGTCGTTTTCCGAAAAGTGTCTGTGTGTCTATCTGTCTGTCTGTCTGTCTGTCTGTCTGTGTGTCTGTGTGTCTGTGTGTCTATCTGTCTGTAGATTTTTTTTCTATGGCAAACGATAACTGCCGCAAATTCAAACAGAATCAAATAATTTTTTGCATACAGCCCGGTTTTGCAGAGTTCTCGCGACCTATTGTTTTTGGTGAAGATCGGTTGAGGGAAAGGGGTAGTTTACCTGCAACGGTTTTTTTTTAGCAAGGGTAATTTTGTTTGTTTGGCAAACGATAACAGCCGCAAATTCAAACAGAATCAAATAATGTTTCGCATACAGCCCTGAATTGTAGAGTTCTCAAGACCTATTGTTTTTGGTGAAGATCGGTTAAGGGAAAGGGGTAGTTTACCTGTAACGTTTTATGTTTTAACAAGGGTATTTCCTATGGCAAACGATAACAGCCGCAAATTCAAACAGAATGAAAAGATTATTTGCATACAACCCTGAATTGTAGATTTCTCAAGACCTATTGTTTTTGGTGAAGATCGGTTGAGGGAAAGGGGTAGTTTACCTGCAACGTTTTTTTAACAAGGGTATTTTCTATGGCAAACGATAACAGCCGCAAATTCAAACAGAATCAAATAATGTTTTGCATACATCCCTGAATTGTAGAGGTCTCAATGACTTTCGATTTTGGTGAAGATCGGTTAAGGGGAAGGGGTAGTTTACCTGCAACCTTATACGTTTTAACAAGAGTAAAGTACTTGAAAATTTATTTAAACTTGTTGAAACAATGGTAATTGTTAAAAATAAAATAATTTTGTTGCCAGGCAATAAAATTATAATTTTTACTTCCATATTCCTTAAGGAATGGAAGTATGGTGATGGCAAAAAAAATCGTGTTCGAGATTATTGCAGATTCTTATTCTACTACACTCAAAACATGAAAAAAAGTCGTTTTCCGAAAAGTGTCTGTGTGTCTGTCTGTCTGTCTGTCTGTCTGTGTCTGTGTGTCTGTCTGTCTGTCTGTCTGTAGATTTTTTTTCTATGGCAAACGATAACTGCCGCAAATTCAAACAGAATCAAATAATTTTTTGCATACAGTCCGGTTTTGCAGAGTTCTCGCGACCTATTGTTTTTGGTGAAGATCGGTTGAGGGAAAGGGGTAGTTTACCTGCAACGGTTTTTTTTAGCAAGGGTAATTTTGTTTGTTTGGCAAACGATAACAGCCGCAAATTCAAACAGAATCAAATAATGTTTCGCATACAGCCCTGAATTGTAGAGTTCTCAAGACCTATTGTTTTTGGTGAAGATCGGTTAAGGGAAAGGGGTAGTTTACCTGTAACGTTTTATGTTTTAACAAGGGTATTTCCTATGGCAAACGATAACAGCCGCAAATTCAAACAGAATGAAAAGATTATTTGCATACAGCCCTAAATTGTAGAGTTCTCAATACCTTTTGTTTTTGGTGAAGATCGGTTAAGGGAAAGGGGTAGTTTACCTACAACGTTTTTTTAACAAGGGTATTTTCTATGGCAAACGATAACAGCCGCAAATTCAAACAGAATCAAATAATTTTCTGCATACAGCCCTGATTTGTAGAGTACTCAAGACCTATTGTTTTTGGTGAAGATCGGTTGAGGGGAAGGGGTAGCTTACCAGCAACGTTTTTTATCATGCGTATTTTCTATGGCAAACGACAACTGCCGCAAATTCAAACAGAATCAAATAATGTTTCGCATACAACCCTGAATTGTAGATTTCTCAAGACCTATTGTTTTTGGTGAAGATCGGTTGAGGGAAAGGGGTAGTTTACCTGCAACGTTTTTTTAACAAGGGTATTTTCTATGGCAAACGATAACAGCCGCAAATTCAAACAGAATCAAATAATGTTTTGCATACATCCCTGAATTGTAGAGGTCTCAATGACTTTCGATTTTGGTGAAGATCGGTTAAGGGGAAGGGGTAGTTTACCTGCAACCTTATACGTTTTAACAAGAGTAAAGTACTTGAAAATTTATTTAAACTTGTTGAAACAATGGTAATTGTTAAAAATAAAATAATTTTGTTGCCAGGCAATAAAATTATAATTTTTACTTCCATATTCCTTAAGGAATGGAAGTATGGTGATGGCAAAAAAAATCGTGTTCGAGATTATTGCAGATTCTTATTCTACTACACTCAAAACATGAAAAAAAGTCGTTTTCCGAAAAGTGTCTGTGTGTCTGTCTGTCTGTCTGTCTGTCTGTGTCTGTGTGTCTGTCTGTCTGTCTGTCTGTAGATTTTTTTTCTATGGCAAACGATAACTGCCGCAAATTCAAACAGAATCAAATAATTTTTTGCATACAGTCCGGTTTTGCAGAGTTCTCGCGACCTATTGTTTTTGGTGAAGATCGGTTGAGGGAAAGGGGTAGTTTACCTGCAACGGTTTTTTTTAGCAAGGGTAATTTTGTTTGTTTGGCAAACGATAACAGCCGCAAATTCAAACAGAATCAAATAATGTTTCGCATACAGCCCTGAATTGTAGAGTTCTCAAGACCTATTGTTTTTGGTGAAGATCGGTTAAGGGAAAGGGGTAGTTTACCTGTAACGTTTTATGTTTTAACAAGGGTATTTCCTATGGCAAACGATAACAGCCGCAAATTCAAACAGAATAAAAAGATTATTTGCATACAGCCCTAAATTGTAGAGTTCTCAATACCTTTTGTTTTTGGTGAAGATCGGTTAAGGGAAAGGGGTAGTTTACCTACAACGTTTTTTTAACAAGGGTATTTTCTATGGCAAACGATAACAGCCGCAAATTCAAACAGAATCAAATAATTTTCTGCATACAGCCCTGATTTGTAGAGTACTCAAGACCTATTGTTTTTGGTGAAGATCGGTTGAGGGGAAGGGGTAGCTTACCAGCAACGTTTTTTATCATGCGTATTTTCTATGGCAAACGACAACTGCCGCAAATTCAAACAGAATCAAATAATTTTTTGCATACAGCCCTGGTTTGTAGAGTACTCGCGACCTATTGTTTTTGGTGAAGATCGGTTGAGGGGAAGGGGTAGTTTACCTGCTACGGTTTTTTTTATCAAGGGAAATTTTTTTTTTTTGGCAAACGATAGCCGCAAATTCAAACAGAATCAAATAATGTTTCGCATACAGCCCTGAATTGTAGATTTCTCAAGACCTATTGTTTTTGGT
Organism: Magicicada septendecula; assembly: GCA_034769895.1. Classification (NCBI taxonomy): domain Eukaryota; kingdom Metazoa; phylum Arthropoda; class Insecta; order Hemiptera; family Cicadidae; genus Magicicada; species Magicicada septendecula. The sequence goes on along the minus strand of CM068369.1, from coordinate 63,234,860 downwards.
GAAGATCGGTTGAGGGAAAGGGGTAGTTTACCTGCAACGTTTTTTTAACAAGGGTATTTTCTATGGCAAACGATAACAGCCGCAAATTCAAACAGAATCAAATAATGTTTTGCATACAGTCCTGATTTGTAGAGTACTCAAGACCTATTGTTTTTGGTGAAGATCGGTTAAGGGGAAGGGGTAGTTTACCTGCAACGTTTTTTTATCAAGCGTATTTTCTATGGCAAACGATAACAGCCGCAAATTCAAACAGAATCAAATAATTTTTTGCATACGTCCCTGAATTGTAGAGGTCTCAATGTCTTTCGATTTTGGTGAAGATCGGTTAAGGGGAAGGGGTAGTTTACCTGCAACCTTATACGTTTTAACAAGAGTAAAGTACTTGAAAATTTATTTAAACTTGTTGAAACAATGGTAATTGTTAAAAATAAAATAATTTTGTTGCCAGGCAATAAAATTATAATTTTTTCATTTTAATGTAATATAATATTTTTCATTTAATACAGCAATAAAAAGGCAGGTAAGACACAGCCTGGCTGTTTGGCTGAAAATGATTTTAAATATAAATCTTAGAATATGGAAGTCATGTATGGTTCTCCATACCGATATTTTTTTTGTAATCACATTCGTAACAATATAGAGTATAATTATCACATATTTTGACGGATAATTTGACGGAGTGTTGCCAAGCGAACTCCTCATAAGTTACGGGTTGCATTAATTTGTATTGGAAGTAACACCCAGTATCAATAGAAACTGCTAAATATTGCTGATCACAACGCTATCAATAAATACCTCGTGTGTGACGATTGAAATGTAAGTTTTAAACAAGCGTTTGCTGTCAGTTTGTACGTAGAGGTAATGAATTTGAAGCAACTATGAGCACGTGTTTCCGTGGTGTAGCGGTTATCACGTCTGCCTAACACGCAGAAGGTCCCCAGTTCGATCCTGGGCGGAAACACTCGGTATTATTTTGACCTCAATTTTTTTTTATAAACTCAGCGAACGAACATTGACACTTCCCATCATTTGAACTTGCATAACTAAATATCATGTCTAAGGTTCACTAAATTTTAGTGAACGAATTACTGTATATAGGCCTAAATTTCATTATTATATATATTTAATTGTATATATAATTGTAATTTTATAATTAAATATATATAATTTTATATTTAATTATTATATATAAAATAAAATTTTGTTTAAATGTCTCAGCAACTAGGTGCACAGTATATTACTTTCACTAAGTACTACACAAACCTATCTACCTGATGATGGTGTTGTAAAACAATTTGTATTCTTATATCACGTAAAATTAAAGTGCAAAAATTTATAGGCTCATATTCAACAAAATTACCATTATAAAACATAACAAAATAAATCCTTAAATTCGTAGCGACCGTCAATCAATCAATTTTTCCGGTGAAGGGTTTGTGAGGATCGGTCAAAAAGTATAACAGAAATTTTAAATTACTTGTGTCGACGTTTCGACAATATGTATTGTCATCATCGGGACCTGTGTATGAATACAAAAGAAAATGTCAAACACAACAGATCAATTATTTGAGTGAAGTGTTTGTGCGTGCGTGTGTGTGTGCGTGCGCGCGAGCGCGGTGTGCGTATGTGTGTATCCTTGTATATGTGAAGGAGCTAAAACAGTTTGTTTTACATCATCAAATGTTTTCCTTAAATACAACGAGAAAATTATAATATCCCAGAACATACACAATATTACAATTCAAATTACTCATAATGTAATGGTAGGCCTATTTGTAATTAATTATAAAAGCCGTAATCAATAATTATGTATTATAATTGGTACACAAAACGTTTATACATATACCTGTCAACATATAGCATAAAAAAATAACAACAAAATAATAATAAAACATGTCAATAACATTATTGTGTCTATTACTATTACTACTAGCTAAAACGGAGGCCTACTATAATTACCAGTAGTTATAATTGTAGCTCTATCTGATACAGCTGAGAGAGAGAGAGAGAGAGGCATACGTAAGCCTGATAAAAAGTACAAAACGAACAGGAATTTCAGAATATGTGGACAAAACTGGAGTGCTGAGTCAGACAAGACTATCCGACCCAAGAAAACCTTATTATGGAAAAAGACTGCAGAGAAGCACACAGGTGAGCATCAATACCAGAATGAAGAGGCAGAGATAAGTAGAAGACTAGCTCTGGACAACAAAGCGTATTTTTCACTACTAATGACCACATTTAAATCAAGAGATATTTACAGACAGACACAATATACAGCCTACATAAAAAACTATTGTACGAGCCATCCTGTACTATGGCGGTAGGGTGGTTCCTGGGACCTATTTATAAAAATCGGGAGTACAGGATACGAGAAAACCACAGGATGTTTATTACCACTTAATGAGGCAACAGTGGAAACTGAGGATACTGTAATGAGCTGCTGTGTTGTGAGAATGAATAATGGAAAACACAAAAGGAGCCCTAATAGAAAAGATGTAGGAAAAAGACCAAAGGGCCACCCTAGAAAAATATGGGAGAAAGTTCTTGGCGCATATGCGATAAAGATGCTGGGTCTACGAGAATGGAAGCCCTGAGCTACCCGAGAGAGTAAGGTTGAGGACAAGGTAGATGACAGTAACGGCCTAAACGGAAGAGGTGGTAATGATGATGATGATGATGAGGAGGAGGAGGAGGAGGAGGAGGAGGAGGAATAAGAGGGGATGATGAGGAGGAGGTATAATTATAGTGAATAAAGGCCATTGTCATGTACTTCGTCAGTGAAAAAATTATAATCGAGTTATAAATTTTATAAAACATTAAAAATAAAAATGCCACTTTTTGAAATCTTTTATTATATTTTCTTAATACACATGTATTAAAAATAAAATTGAAAACATCAATAACTTATAATCGTTGTTTTTGGAAGTGAAGAAAGGACAGGAAAAGAAGCTGGTCAGTTACAAATTTGTTAGGTCGATTATGAGAAACACTTCATATTCTCCATTATGCTAATCATATTGTTACTAGAGTATACACTATTATGAATATACTTAACTTTGATACTAACTAGTCAAGAACTTATGAAACTTATTTCCCTGTCACTTGTGATTTTCTCTAAAATAAAACTCGAAGCTCTTAAATAAATAATTGCTATTTATGATACATAAACCAAAAGGTTTAAGATTTATTTTTCAGTTACTTGTCGGCATATATACATTAGATATGGTGACAGGAAAGCAACAAAATTACATAAGTAATTTATTAACTATGGTAGGAGAGGTTAGAGAGGCACTTAAACTTATTGACCGAAGATTTTCTGATAAACCTTGAACGATTTTCAATATAAACCTTAAAATGAAGAAGAAATTTTAAATGAATATTTCATCAACATTGGAGACTTCATACAACATGTATAAACGTAAATAAAAGGCCAACAACATAACAAATGACAGTAATTCAAACAATTTTTCAGTTTCTTTAATTAAATAATTTTTTTTAGCAACTGTTTGTGTGAAGCAACAACGACTGAAAATTAAAACCACACAAACGCAGAGTACGTTTTTAATGCGATCTGAAAATTCGCAAGTAAATTATCAGTAGGAACAAATGCCTAAATTTTATTAATTGATATCCTGAAACGTCTTAACTTCAAAAGTGAAGTTTTGCGTAAAGCTAGGCTTGACATGTATGAAAAATTTCAATTTGTAACACTAGATAGACTACATTCTAGGCCTGTATACATAGTAATTGTATTGCTATTGTATATAGCTATTGTACATAGGTATTGCTGTAGGCCTATAAGACGGAACTGTGGATATTGAGGTCCACTACGTCGAGAAAGTATAACCAATGTGAGACTTTTTATAATGCCTACGTACATGTAATGTCTTTAACACCACGACCACGAAGGCATTAACGACAAGCTGAGGCAACGAGCAAAGATTATGAACTACTAGCTGTTACCCGCGGCTTCGCACGCGAATATTTGACTTTTAATAAGTATTTTAATATAATTTTTATTGTCTATGTCTATATGGCGTTCTGTCAGCTCGTACAACAATTTTGTACTCATTAGTCAAATTCTTTCCAAAGCTGTTTTCAACACTTGTACCATTTTAACTTGTACTGAATGTTGGTACAACAGCCTTTGGAGATTTAAAAGTACCCGTTTATAAAGCCTTTGGAGATATTTATAAAGTACCTGTTAAATCAAAAACGCTAAATTCTTTATTTTAAGTGTTACTGTGTTAGAAGCATTGTATAACACATTAAACGTTATGTTTTCCTCAACCATGGCTTTTATTTATTTCAGCAGTAAACTAAAAACCAAAAACCGTTGTCACCTAACCTCACAAATGAAAACAACACGTATTTTCGCTTGCATTAAGTAATAGGACAGTTTACAATTAGTACACTTCTTCTTTTCCACATCGTAATATATCGATACAATCGCATATTATATAAAACATCGAAAATGTACTGCAGGAATGGATAAATGTACAGTTCCGATGCCGCTAAATAGCTTTTGTTTATTTACTTGTTACTATGGTAATTAATTCTGGTCTCCATGGTGTTGTTGACATATTTAGTAGTAGTATTTAATATATTTCATTACTTATTCATTGCATCATCAGAAATACGTATAAACATAAATTTATAATCGTTTAAGACAATTACAAAATACTGTATATAGACCTATCTGTATTCAAAATTACAAAATATATCAATAAAATCACATACTAAAAACTGCAGGAACGGATAAAGGCACAGGTCTGATGCCGCTAAATATCATTTGTGTATTTACTTGTTACTATGGTAATTAATTCTGGTCTCCATGGTGTTGTTGACACCTTCATACACGTCAACGAAAAGGCATAATTAAAAGGGCCTAAACTGTGCAAACGGGGTAAAATATTAAATTCCAAGTTAGATAGTATTTTCCCCTTGTGTCAAAGGTTACCTGTGCAAAATTTGGTGGAAATCGGTGTAACGGTGTGGATTTGTATTCAGTACCCATAAATCCTCACACATTGAGTTTTATATATTTAAAGTCGTCAAAACTTGACAGCACACATCTTATGTAGTATGTAGGCTATTATGCAAAATGAGAAATGTCGTGTTCTCGTCTGATAGTAGAAAAGGACCTGGCCGCATGCAATGCATATGTTTCTGAAACATTTCTCAAACATAGTAAAGAGCTTTATCAAACAATGTCACACATACTACGATCTTCAGTAACAAAGATGATGTTAAACAACAACAAAAATCACTAATGTTGGCAGCACCTAAAGAAGGTACACAACGCTAATCAAAATGTTTTATAAATTGTTTCTCCAATGGAACAAATCCAATCGACAACAAATAATTGTATTCGTTCGGGTGAATTATTCAAACGTGAGTTAATATTTCGATTTAAAAAAGCACATGACATCATCTCAAGAAGCACGAAATGCAAAATTTACAAAACACTTATCAGGCCAGTGCTGACATATGCTTCAGAAACCTGGACAATGACAAAAAATAGCGAGAGACTTCTAGGTTGCTGTGAAAGACGGATTCTAAGAACAATATTTAAAGGAGTACAAGAAGATGGAATGTGGTCCAGGCGCTATAATTATGAACTATACCATCTTTACAAAGAGCCAGACATTGTCAGGATAATCAAAATGTACAGGGTAAGGTGGGTTGGACACATAGAGAGAATGGATGAAGGACAGCCTATGAAACATATTTTCCACCAGAAACCAATGGGTAGTAGAAAAAGGGGAAGACCCTGAAGTAGATTCAAAGACCATATAGAAGAAGACCTCAGAGAGCTGAACATAAGAAACTGGAAAGCCAGGACATGCAATAGGGAAGAATGGAATCGGCTCTTGGAGAAGGCCAAGACCCACCAAGGGTTGTAGAGCTGATGATGAGTGTTATAGGCTGATGATGATGAGTTAATGTTTCAATAAACTGTCTTGTCCAACACGAATCGTTTAGCCTATTCAGATAATTAAAAATGTTACATACAGTTATCAAAATTAATATGGGAAAATAAATTGTATTCACAGGGAAGAAATAATAGCAACGTGCTTAAATTTAGACTTGTGTGTGTGTGTGTGTGTGTGTGTGTGTGTGTGTGCGTGCTTGACAGTACTCTTATGTTTTAGCACATACTGGCTTGTTTGACCTGTGTGTTAAACTATACGCGTCTGAGTGTAACATCTTTAGTAGCACCAACTATGGTACAACTATGGTATGGTATGGCTTATTTAATTGGCGGCGTTTTTTAAACATTACAGAATGAATAACATTTACAACATTTCTGTAAAATCGTACTTTTCCTTTGTGTAATAATCTGATATAATAATAATGTGTGATAATGTGATGTGATATCGTGTAAATATTCTATATCAGCAGTCGGCAACCCTGCCTCCGTCGATTAGGTTTGTCGCGCCCGTGAACCAATTTGTAATTTTTTCTTTTGAACGAAGGAAGGCTCCCGCATTGTACCTGCTTCGAAGTACTGTGTTATAAGATAGTACAAGTCGTTTCAAATTTTACTTTTTTCTGATACAATAATTACTTTAATTTTACTTTAATTACTTTAAAGTTTTTTCAAGAAAAGGAACTGAAACCTTCATTTATGTTTTAATTATGATTTTTTCAAGTTTTACATTACTGTACACTTTATGAAAATAAATAGTGCTATTGTGTTTTTACTTATTTATTTTATATAAATAAATAGTTCTTTCATTTATTCTTATTAAAATGTGTTCCTGTTTAAACATTTTTTCATTTAAAGTTTTGTTAGTTTTAACGTGCGTATGCATGATATCAGACTGTTGATGACCTACTCCTAACGTGATAAATTTGACAAATTTATATGAAAACAGTGCAAAGCTTTTTTTTTTAATTTGGTGTTCCACGTCGCAAGGGTATTATAAAATTACAGTTAATGTTTGTAACGTCCAGCTATTGAACTCCGCAACTTTCTACTTTACATTGAAGGGGTGGGGAGGGTACGCCCATGGAACTGGCCCTCAGTTATATATGCGCCCCTATAAATTCAAAGACTATAGGCTGCTCTACATATTGCCTTTTTAAGCACAAACACATTCTTGGAGCTGAAATATATCTTACTAAATTACAGATTTCTGTTGAGATTAAAAGTGTTGTCCAAATGTTCGTTTAAATTTTATTAAGCCAAAATCTAAACCTAAAGAATTTAATAGTGCAAACGAAAAACAAAACAAAACAAAAACAAAGAGATCGCTTTGAAGTGATGAGAGATGTTCTGTTACTAAGTGATACACATGGTGTATGCCTACCACAGAAAACAAGCCCAACAAGCCCACAGAAGCGGGAACCATTCACAGTTCACAGCAGAGGCGGTTCTTTTTTTTAACAAACGTCAAGTTTCCACTAAACAATATCCAAAGCAAAAGTCGCAGGCAGCAGTGACAGATATATCTGTATCCTAAAAGTGTTTGTGTTTATGAGAAGCCGACCTACCGACTGACAACCCCCTGAGATACAACATCCCTCTGGGGAGCCATACAGACGATGACAATGGGGTATGTCCGTCCACAGTCAATACATTCGCTATGCTACCTGAATTGTCACTGCCACGACCCTACGACCGTGTTAAATTTGCCTCCGCGTACTCAATCTGTAACATTTCTATTTCTGAAATGAGAAGTCCCTCTCTGCAACTAATTGCAGTGGACGTATTCAACAATGCCGGTCCACGTGATTTTTACTTTAGAGACTACATTATTTAAGAGAATAGTTTGTAGCCTGTATCTCACAAATAAATTCCTTCAATTATTGCATATGCAAAAATTTATAGTACATCAGGTAATTATTACTATTTTATTAATATTAATTGTAATACAAGTACAGGGAAACAATATTACAATATTAGAAGATCGGAGTTACCCTAAGCAAATTATAAGGACTATAGAAGGCCTATATAAAGGGCCGCCGCCCGTGTGCTTCACGTTCAAGTTTCACGTTCGCCACCCTCATAAATATACTTTTCATATCCCTACTTTACCACACTATTTAATATTATTTTAATTCATTTAATCAGTTCTTGGACGCTTAGTTTCACTTTCACTATTACAGTATCAGCTAAACATTTTTCTAACGCACCACTTAACTTCTGTTGTTGTTCAATTTTCTCCTTTCCTTTTTGTTTATATTGAAACCCGACAACCGTTTCGTTTATCTGTCAGACATTTTGATGATATTGCGAATATAAACTGTATACAAATACGACACGTCTCATAATTAAACCGCCAGACCGTGACCAAAAACAAGACCGCACTTGGAAACGTCTTAAGCATATCTAACAAATTTCTGTTACTGTTTACAAACTGCTGTTGTTTTAAATAAAAGCTGACAGCCCCAAACAAGCCCGTTCGTCAAAACAAAATATAAATAATTTCTTATCTTATCGGGTAGCCAGCGATTATCTTACTTTATACTTTGCCAGGGTCGATATGCACGCGCCTGTCTATAAACCACAGCTATAATGTAAGTGCCGTGCATCAATGCGTGTACGATTTTGTTGGCAGTCAAAACAAAGGCTCATGCCAGTACACTGGGGCAATGCTAACAAAACAAATATTAAGAACAACTCAATAAACGTTAATGTCATATAGGCTACCTAGACCTAGTTGGTATTAAATGTTTAAATTTATTTTGCAATATCTGGTGATGAATTGGCAGTCTACGGCCGCCCCTTTGGTATGGCGACCCGTGTGCGGTGCGGCGGCCCTGCCTATGTATCGGAACAAGAATAGCTGTTAAAAACAACTGTAGGATATCACAACAAATACCTGTCAATCAAGGTGTCAGACAAGGGTGCAGTATATCACCTCCTCTTTTTAACATGTATATTGACGATCTGGTAAGGAAATGATGAGATACATTAAGTTATCACGAGACAGATATTTGAATGTGCTGTTGTTTGCTGACGACTTGCAATATAGAATCTGATTTGCAAAAATCTGTTATTAAGCTTCATCAGATTTGCAAACAATACAATATGAAAATAACTAATTAGAATTAATATTACGCATTATCTGTATTAACTTTCCGTCTTGTGACTTACCTGTTTTAATTTCTAAAACGACGCGTTTCGAGGATAAATCCTCATCTTCAGGTTTTTAATAGGTATTATAAAAACATCAAATTCACCCGAACGGGGTGTCAATTACTTAAAACACTACACATAATTTTACACTGATATAGTCTCGGCACAGTCTGAAAGAAAAATAAAAAAAATAAAATAAAAATAAAAAATAAACAAAAAAATTAAAAAATTAAAAATATTAATTCTAATTAGTTAATAAACGTGACCTGGAGACAAATAAAACAAAATGAATATGAAAACGTCCACTATAAAAACAAAAGTAATGGAATTTCGAGGTAAAGAGCCAATAAGAACAAAAATAATGATTAGCGATCGAATTCTAGAACAGGTGAGTCATTTTAATTATTTGGGAAATGATATTGGCTGTGATAAAAATTACGATGTTGATGTTAAATTAGGTAAGTTGCAGTCGACCTGTGGGACAAACAAGGATTTTTAGATCTGTGGGATCTGTATTTTTAGAAACAAGGTAGGTACGTCGAGATACAAAGTTAAAGTTCTACAAACTTATAGCAGTCCCTGCACTGCCCTATGTGTGTGAATTATGGACAACAACCACGAAACAAGACAGTAAAATACAGGCCTCGGAAATGGCGTTCTTAAGAGGAGTTAAAAGATGTTGTAAACTTGATTGTATAAAGAATAAGGCCATAAGAGAAGAGTTACAAGTTTTTAACTTGAATGAAAAACTAAAAGATTACAAACAACGGTGGGAGAAAAGCTTAAAAAGAATGGAGATTCCAGACTAGGCAAACAAGTCTGGAAATACGCGTACAAACCTATAGGACATAGGTGTGTAGGTAGAGCCAGGAAGAGATGGCTGGAGGATTTTTGACGACGGAACAGGCAGCACATTCCCTATGCCGAGTTGTGCAGCTGATGATGTTCATGATGCAAAAATAGTGCAGTACAATCTCTGCTAGTAGCCAGTCCAGTAGTAATCACGTGCATTTGGATTGTGCGAAGTGCTCAGTGGAAGACATTTGTAATGAAAACCGAATGATGATGATGATGATGATAAAAGTGGATACAATATCAGTATAGGGGACATAAATAAACACGAAAAGAATTCAGGAAGATTAAACCTCTGTACGAATCCACAACTCTTTACTTTGAGGAACGAAATCAGAGTCGGTGCAAACATCGACAAAATATTATAAACTAATTACTGCGTATGGATTAGAATGCTGGCAATATTCATTAAGAGACAGAAAGGAGATACATGTGGTGGGAATAGATTTCTTAATGACATCAGGCAGAAAACCCAGATTGGTAAATATTCCGGTGTGGACACGTGGCGGAGGGCACCCACAATATCACAGAGCATTGAAACAAGACAATTCATATGGTCCGGCTATAGAATGAGGGAGAAACGTGATAGTCTAAAAAGCAATTTATTATATTCCTAACAACATAACAAGAACATAAAGACTCGCATTAGCATGGCCTGGTAGAATAACATCGCAATGCTAGATGGAGCTAGCAGATGGAGGTAAAAGCGATAGAGTGATCAGGCGGGGGCCAGGAGATCTTCGCAAAAAACATTTATTTTAAAAAATCTCTAACCACACATCTTATGCCAGTGATTCTGTTGTTGAAGACGTATTCATCGACCTGATCGAACGTGTGATATTTGACAAAGGGATAATGTAATATTAACACAAAACGGTAAGAAGTACACACGCATATTGTGAAATTGTCACAGCATGAAACAGCTGAGGTTAAGTATAGAAATCCAGTCTGTCCCAATTCTCCACCATGCTTATACTGGTGAATTAGATTTTTATTATCGATTCAACAAACAGTAGTTCTCGCTGACCATCAGCTTCTCAACCGGAAACGCTTCTCTAAAACCGTAATAACTATAAATCTCTGTAAAACTGCACACTATAATACGTTATGGTTACAGAAAACTTTAAAGATTTTTCTGATTTTCTTACACTGATCAGAGGAAATTCGTTAAGGCCTAATCGAATATTCGAATGGTACAAGCTAGTGTTCTTTAATTTATTTTAACTTTGCACGTAGCCTATATTTTATTTAAATTATACTGTTCATTTTAGCTTTAGCTTTGCATGAAAATTAAAGTAAAAATTTAATTTGAACCTTTAGTTGGAGATTTCCTGTTATGTTTTTCACTTCCATGTAGTTTCTTTTATATTTCCATTTACAACCCAAAACACAATTAAGATAACATAAGATACCATTACAGTTGTAATAAACATTGTACATTTACAGTTACAAAACTTAGTGTTTCATTGTTGTCCAAACTAATACACATAAATAAGAGACAAGCAGTAAACTAGGCTAATGAGTATTCTTGATTAACAGCATACATACATATTCAAGCACTTTTTTCCACAGTCTATTTCTTGATGCATATATTAACTTATTCAATATTTATAATTACTTTACCTGAAGATGTTTTCCCTTATTTGGAAACAATACATAAATAATAACAACAATAAAAATGGGCCACATTCGCATACATAAATAACAAGATAACAAAACTATTTTAAAACACAGACATTAAAATAGCATACAAAACTAATAAAAATAATTAACAAAAACTAAATAACCCACACAACAAATACAACAACCAATGGTATATACAAAATTAAATGGCAAGATTGCAATAAATGTTACATAGGACAAACAAAAAACAACTGAAAAAACGTTATTTTGAACATCTAAACCCATACAAAAAACAGAAATATATAAATCTAATTTGGCCATACATGCAATAAACAAAGAACGTGAATTCCCAGACATAACCAACATGACACTAATAAAACACATACCACACATAGGCACCATAATAAACATGTGGGAAAATTTACAAATATACAAACACAAAACAAACTAATACCTGAACAAATACAAGTCAGTACAAAACATGACACAATTTTCAAACCAATCATCATCGAAAATACTAAAAGAGGTAATATATACACCACAATAATACCAGTTTAAAATATCAAAAACCAATAGGAAACCATAACAACAACCAACCAAAACAAAAGTACTCAACAAGATACAAAATTAAGAAGGCTGAGGATGAGAGCAATAGGATTCCCGAAACATATTCCAAATAAAGGAAAAAATATCTTGAGGTAAAGTAATTATAAATATTAAATAAATATTATATATATTCGACCCTCGTCTAGGTTTTCTTTTTTATTAACATTTTTATAAAAATACCAAAACCCACAATTATTTATTTATACTGCGCTGTTCATTTTTTAGAGTACTGGCAATCTGATAGTGAAGACTTCAAAGATGATATCTCGAAATAACATTTAAGAGCCTAACGTTACTTGTAATAGTACAATCAAAGATATAGGGCAGATTTCCGTAGCCCATTTACACACCGTGTCAGTTGTTTTGGAGATACAGACCCCATGATGGGCCCTTCTTTGCTTGCAAACAGACGAATGTCTTAAGGTAAAAGCGTTGCTAACTTTTACACTGCACCGCTAAAAGTGTGAACCGTAAAGAGTCGTCGGAATTCTCGACACTAAAGTAACGAAGAAGGGATGAAGTGACTAACATGGGGCGCTGGACACTCTACACTGATGCTGAAATGAAATCGACTTTTTTATCGCTTGCGCTTTAAACGATGCTGTTTCTGATCACAGAAATTAAGAAAATCTTCATTCCGAAATTAAATATGACTCGCAGTCTTTAGTTGCGGAAATTGGCGCTTCATTTTTGTTGTTTTAACATACAAATCTCCGTGTTACTAAAATATTCGATAACAGGTTTAATTTACGGTTGACTGCTCGTATGATCTATGGAATTGATACAGTATTGTTGTTATTTGCCCGAGTATAGACAGCATGTACAGTGAGTGATACAGTTTACAATTCAGGCAGTGTAGGTACTGTTTTCAAAACCTGCACGGGATACATCAGTAAGATAACTTAATGCGTAGAAATGCCACTTTTCAGAAATCCTTTATAATGAAGAACATTTCACCAACGAACGTTTGAAGTAATTTATTTAAACAGTGCGAATACAATACACGTATTCCGAGTAAAGCCGTGACCACCTGCAGCAGGTGTGAGGTTGTGCAGCACACGCACCGACCCTGTACAGACCCGTGCCCGCTCTTACAATGTCGCCGGCTTCCACACATCTCGTCCTCCACGCCGAGCAAATAATTAGCTGCGTGCAACAATGTGTGTGTGTGTGTGTGACGTTTCGGCATTGTCCGTCGCTTTATCACTCATAACGTTGTATACACGGACCGGCGCGCTTCCACGTCGATTATACAAATGAACGACCCGTTAAAATTAGCACCCTTATAATTACCACTTATATTAGTCACCGAGTATTCTTCAAAGATGGTTACGTCACTTGGACGATTAACATTCACGAGCAAAGTACCGTGAGAAACATTCGAGCTAAAAATTCTACGGAAGTAATAAATTAAGACAGAAAAAGTGATTAAAATGTATAAAGTAATCGGCATATATTAAGTGTTAATAACGCGATTCAGAATAGACGATTTATGGCGATCAGCGGCTAATAGCATCTTTCTAATCTCAAGTTGCGCAGCAGAAAACTGAAAATCCTGGTAGATAACGTACGGCTAAAAACTTTGTAGGAAGATCACCGCTTCTTTGGAGGGTTAAAACATACCCTAACGCGAAAGACGAACGATTAGTGAAAACGGAAGGGAGGGATGTATGTATGGAAGTATTCAATGGAGAGGTTAGAGACAAAAACGGGATAGAGAAAAGAAACAAATGATGGAAGGAAAGAGACAGACAGACAGACAGACAGGCAGACGGACAGAGAAGTAAGTGAAGTAGACTCCCATTTCCTTCAGTTGCTATTTACGTCGATCACGATTTATCTCATTCTTCGTGGACGAAGAAGTAGAATTTTAAATTCTTGGATTTTGTTGTCCATGACATGACCGTTGATTAAATAATTATAAATATATCACTACTGACTCGGAACACTAATTTTGTGTGTAAAGCCTCTGGCGAAGCTTTAGTAAGCGAAAACTGGTTCAGACTACAAGGTAAAAGTTTTACATTTTTACCAATAAAAAATTAGTGTTCCGAGTCAGTAGTGATATATTTATAATTAGAATTTTTGAATCTTAATTATTTGGTAGTGAGGGGGAGATGGTGACGTGTGTGTACGTTACCGTGTGACTGTATTTGGATGGTGTAATTGTGGTGGCAAAGTCAATACTTCTTGTACAATCAGAGCTGGTTCTGTGCTTATGAATGTTCTATGGTACTTTCGTTCAGGAGTTTCGTTTAAAGACATTAAGCGGCAGTTAGAAATCGCCTGACTAAGAATAAAACTGAGTTGGTAATACTTCAAACTTCTTATCGAAAAACACATTAAATCAAACATGTTTCCACAAAACAATAATCTAGGAAAGACAAACCAAAGGCAAACCTGGTGACTTAAGTCTTAATTTATTGTAGTTAAGCGGAAACAGAGAGCAGAGAGCAGGGGAGTTAGCGTGTGACAGCGGCAAATGTTTTGTTTTGCTTGGATTAGCAACAGGAACCGTAAATCAGAGTCTAGTTAATCTCCAACACAGACAGCCATATTTTGGAGTCACTCATTTCTAGTCGAAACAGTCTGCCGTGTTCTGTAGCCAAAAATTTTGTATTTTTAGTAATGAAAACAGACGGTTCAGAGATATGATGAAGTTGTAATAGGCTACTTAAAACCGCCGTTTTTACGTTCTACCGCATTTTAAACAGACTATTTAGGGGGAAACCCAGAGCAGGTTCCTTGAACGTAGTGTAATTTTCTGAAATGAACTGTTGTGTCCTGTAAATTAAAAAAATCGGTATGGAGAACCATACATGACTTCCATGTTCTAAGATTTATATTTAAAATCATTTACTTGAATTCGGTTCGATAATTTCTAAAATAATATCCCCCACCCTCAAACTGTTTTCACTATTTATAGATATTTTTGTTATTATGGGGTAGTCGTTTAATATGTTTTTTCGAGTCACTTTATCTATAAAAATTAAGTACTTTATTCTTATTAAAAAACACTCAACTACTCAGATAATCACCCATTAATTACATATTTATATAATTCTGTGGCCACAAATTATTTTGTGGTCTGCGCGGATCGTGGTTGCGGATCTTCACGTATACATGATTTAAATTAAAATAAAAAATATATAATTTTATATCCTGGAAACAAAATTATTTTATTTTTAACACTTATTGTTTGAAAAAGATTAAATAAATTTGTATTTAATTTCGTCAAACTCATTAAATCAATAAAATTAAACGTAAAAAAATTACCCCTCCCCTTTTAATTACCCTTTTCACTTATAGATATTGCATCTAACTTTCTACAATTAATTATTATGACCTTCTTTTCAAGATATTTTATTTATCAAAATTAACTGCTTTACTCTTGTTAAAACGTAAAAGATTGCAGGTAAACTACCCCTCTTCCTAAACCGATCTTCACCAAAATCAATAGGCATTGAGTCCTCTACAACTCAGACACACGTGCAAAACATTATTTGATTCTGTTTGAATTTGCGGCAGTTATCATTCGCCATAGAAAAAATTCTACACACACACACACACACACTTTACGGAAAATGACTTTTCTTCACGTTTTGAGGATAGTACAGTCAGAATCAGCACTTATCTCAAACACGATTTTTTTCGCCATCACCATTTTTCGCCATTACCTTACGGAAAATGGAAGTTAAAAATAAATTATTATAGCTACTCAAATAATTTTTAAATACCGTTTACTTTATATTATCAATAATTACAAAAAACATGGATGTGTCAAACAGAATTGAAAGCCCAGTAAGATTCGAACTTTGTCTATACAGTAATTAACGGCCTGGAAGAATGCAGTAGACAAAGTACTTGTTTATTTGGTATATACTGCACCTTAGTGAGAAAGATATACTGCCCAATAATTGAAGCAGGAGAGTGTAGATGTCTTCGAAATGCTGAAATTGATGAAATATTGCAGCGGGAAGATATAGTGCGCTTCATAGAGGCAAGCGGATAAGCTGGCTGGGACATGTGGAGAGAATGCTGCAGGAGAGACTGCCCAAGGAAGTGCTAAATGGAAACATGAAAGGAACAAGAAGAAGGGGCAGACCCAGAAGGCGATGTATACATGAGGTGGAGGAAGACTTAAGAAGAACGGGCGTACAAAAATGGAGGAACGTTGCAACAGAGAGAGAGAACTGGAGGTGAGTGATGGCGGAAGCCAAGGGTCATCTCGGCCTGTAGAGCTCCGGAAGAAGAAGAAGAGCAAAACAAGAAGATACTGTACCTGTGTTTGTGTATATAGCCTATATGATTTCGACAGTCTATAGTTGCTTTAGTAAAAAAACGTTAATGAACGAGGGAAGCGAGTTCTCAGTTTTACTCGACCATTTGACATTTATCTGTCTGTTTATCTACGTGTCTGTTTAATATAAGTTTTGAATAAACACACACACACGCTCCGTCCTTCAAGGTTGATATCAGCCTTGTCACTAATCTGATAGGCAGCTTGTGCATATGGTCACTGCAGCAGATGTATCTCGAATGTTTAATACTCATAACTCATAGTGGAACTGCGCAAATGGTAATTTGTTGTAAGAAACTGTTGCTAGACATAAGATACCTGACAACAGATATCAACTGCAATGCCTCTGTGTGCCACTTGCCATGCTGTTCTAAGTTTGGTTATGCTGTCTACCTGTTTCGGTTATGTCTCACGATAACTTCTGAAAACATCAACCGATTTTCATAAAACTTGGCAAGTGTGCATACTTTTACCCTCCGGAACTCTATTTTTTTTCAGATTAATTTCCCCAAAAAATAAGGGGGTAGGAGGAAAAATATGCAGGGTCGAAACTGTTAAAAAATCGCAAAAGCCCGTGTGGGATACCAAATTAAAGAGAACTCTAACCACAACCTAAATATAATATTCATTTTTGAAAATTTCATAATTTTTGGACCTCAGAGCCAAAAAGTGGGTGAAAATTTTGTTAAAATGGTAAAAATTCTTTTTAAGTATCAAATTAAAGACAATTTTAACTAATATCTGAATGTAGTGTTAAGTTTTGGATATTTCAAAATTTTGGGATGCCAGGGCCTAAAGTCGAGCAAAAGTTTAGTCAATTTGCAAATTCTGTGTGGAATCTCAAATAAAAGAGAATTTTAACGAAAATCTAAATATAGTGCACACTTTTGAAAATTTCAAATTTTTTGACAAAAAGGACCAAAAATGGAATCACAAATTTGATTGTAAAATACTGCGCAGTTCAGACTTAAGGAAATTTTGACACAAATCCGATCGTTTGGAATGTTTAGTGTTTATTGTATGATTGCTCAATAATTGTTACTTTTTTCTTCGTATTGTTTAAATTAGCAGCCATCGTTACTATTTCTTTTATGAATTTGCTAACTGCTACAATTTTTTCATTGTTCGACCAAGCTTCTCGTCACCACTGACATCTTCAGGTTGTTTAAGACCTGAAGATGTCAGTGGTGACGAGAAGCTTGGTCGAACAATGAAAAAATTGTAGCAGTTAGCAAATTCATAAAAGAAATAGTAATTGTTACTTTACTAAACAAAAATAGTAGGGTAATAGGGAATTTCGTAATTTTTCTGATAATTAAAAAATTACCTAACATTAAAATGTATCCAACGGAATGTCTCTACGCCAGTGAATGCCTCTCGATGAACTATAACCTCGACAAACTAGAAGTCTTGGAAAGGAGAATTCTAAGAAAAATCATGGGTGCAGTTCGGACTGAAGATGGATGGAAGCTGCGAAGCAATAGGGAAGTCTACCAGAACGTGGAAAGAATCTCGGAGACTATGCGGAGGAGGAGGCTGACATTTCTCGGACATCTATACAGAATGGACAAAAACCGATTAACCAAACAAATATTCGACTACCTTTGGAAGAAGAAGACCACTACAACGTGGATTAAGGAACTTAGAAAACATTTAGAAAAGTCGAATATCACAGAGTCCCAAATGTTAGAAAGAAGTGAATTTAGGAGTACAGTGAAAAATCTGGAATGGTTTCAAGATGCAGGAAGACCTAATAGAAGTGGACGAACTTGGACAGAAGATCAAAGGAAACAAGCCAGTGAGCGTATGAAGGAGTATTGGAGACAGAGGAAACTCCAGGCAAAGAAAAAGAAATAAAGTTGTAGCGTGATCCTAAGTGGTCAATTCGCTTTAAAAAAAAAAAAATGTATCCAGTAATAAATGTTGTTCTTCATTCAATATAGTGAGCGAGGTCTGCAGCTCAGAGAGCATACTGATTATAATGATGTGACTGTAGTCGATGGTCGGGAATGCCCTTGGTTAACGATCAGGAAGTGACCTCTGTGTAAAGGTTTTCAACCGCTACGCCCGGCCACAATCTGACTTTTAGAATGTCATTATACAATCCAAAGCAATGACAGCAGTGAGTAATACTGTATATGCTATCTCTTTAAACGTTTACTTTGCTAATGAGTGCCGGTATTAAACTGCAAGTCCCTGATCGATACCTTATTCTTGATGAACACAACAATTTCTTACGGTAAGTTAAAGTTGAACTCTATGCCACTATGCCAGGGGTGCCTATAGGGGGGGGGGGGGATCGTGTCGCCATTGGCGACATTTAGAAAAATTTTGTGGGGATTTTTTTTTTACTATTGCATGAAAAATCTTCCCCAATTTTACAAAACTGTAAAAACTTATAACGGACACGTATCAGACGCACAATAAATCTACCCAGTTGATCTTCACGGATAAAAGGATCTAGTGTTCTACTCGATGCTTCAAACAGGTTACAGATCGAGTTCAAGATGTCACCTTGTGGCGGGTTATGGCAAGCACTGAGGATGCCGGACGTCGATAAGGAAGCTGAGGAACATATAAGAGAATTGTGCAGCCGAACCTAGTTAGGGATAACAGACGTACTTTGTTGGAGTCATTTGTTACTTTGTAAAAGACAGAAAAGGTCTTGTCAGAAAAAGGGGGGATTTTTTAAAATAAAATTGAGGGGAAGCGTCATAGGGGTTGGGGGGGACATCTGCATCATGCATCTCCCCTCCCCTAAAAAATTATCCTCGTCACAATTAACTAACTTACTATGTTGAGAATAGTCACACATACACATTGTTAATATCATTCCTTTGTAACTCGATGAGTTTCCTGCAGGTCTCTCATGTAATATATTTAAATAAATACACTGCAAGTAGGTTTATTTTCACCTGACGCACGTTTCACAGAAATCATTCTGTATCTTTAGAGGTTTGTTTGAATTGTAATTGAACATTGTATTATTGTGAGGGAAACATTCAATTACAATTCAAACAAACCTCTGAAGATACAGAATAATTTCTGTGAAACGTGCGTCATGTGAAAATAAACCTACTTGCAGTGTATTTATTTGAAGATATTAAATTGTTAATAGTAACAATACAGCCCGTTAGTCCTGAAGACACCTTGACCGTGCATCGTATCAGAAATTGTGTTGCTCCAAAAAATCTGTAGAAGATTATGTACAACAGACCAGTTTGAATAAAAGCCTTAAGTACATTAAACCAATAGGTAGCAATATTTGTACTATTATTTTTATTACTAATAACATGAACGATAAAAAATTATCGCAAAGATTCAATAAATTCTACTTTCCCTGTCAATCTTGTTTTATTTAGAGGGAAAGAAAAGAAAATGTGATTTAAAAGCGTCATCATTGATTGACAAGTGCTACTTACTTACACTTACATTTACATATCTTCATTACTTGATAGAAATAACCAATAAAACCAATACAACGAACATAGGACCAATCATAAGGTGGATCGCTTTTTATTCGACAAAATTTTAGACAAAACTCATTAATTGGAAATAAAAATTCCACCCACACATTTACGAGTGTTAATGTTAGTTCAAGTGTTAAGGGGCGTATTTACGGGGCACGAACGGGACCGGACCCCCCCAGAGGGTCGAAAAAGTTGACGAATTTTGTTAATCTCTTCATTTTTAGGCTGCTTTATTATTTTTTTCAGCTGCGTACGCTAATATAGTAGTAACTCTTTTTTTTAATATAGGCCTACGAACAGGTTCATTACACAGCATTAGCGTACACGTTTGAAGTATAGGAAAATCAATTCAGTCAATAAGTATATTGTAAGAAATATTTCAATAACAGGTATTTTTATTGTGTTAGTACCGTTTACTTTAACGGGACTGATTTTTTTTTTCTTTCTTTTGTATGGAAGCCGACCCGACCTCAAACCCTCCCGCCAAAGCTAAATTCTAGATACGCCACTGCAAGTGTTTCTCATGTTAAATTGAAATTGTAACTCGTTATCCAAGTTTACTGAAGAGCAGTACCAAAACTTTTACGCATATGAGCGTGCGTGTATACTGTACCTACCCATCACTAAACTGAACAATTTTCGTGAACAGTATTGTGAACCAGCCCCCCCCCCCCCCAGCTCACGTACCCAATTATACACGTTACTTTTGCACCCACATTACGTCTTTAGCCCAGCATCCCGTTTCATTACGATAGACGAACCGCCGTTAATAATAGAAAAAATCAAAATCAATAATCGATTATTAGTTGTGTACTTTCGATTGATTGGTACAATTGGTATAATTCATTTTCGTGAATGTCCTGTTATGAAAAATATTATGGAGACCTTGATGACGTAAATCTGGAAATTCCACTTCTATATAAAATTTACCACATGCAACGACACCTACTGACGCACATTAACCTTACTGGAATTATAAATTATTTTATTGATGAAATGAAAAAAGTATAACCATTAAAAAAGAATAATCACGCACGTACAAATCGAATAGGCCTACATGTTTTTAATTTTCAATTCATACGCTACGTTAAATATATCTTAGTATATTTAATTAATAAAGTTATATTAGTGATTATAATCACAAACAGAAATTAGAGTGTTGCACACCACTATAGAAAAATTTTCCGATTAGTGCTTTCAAGCTTCACAGCTCATCATATTTCCGACTTCATGTTGAACTGTGAAGCTTGAAAGCGCTAATCGTAAAATTTTTTTCTGTAGTAGTGTGGAACAGTGTTATTTCTGTTTATATCTTAGTCATAGTTTGAATATTTCCAGCTACGTGTCAGTGGATACGTTTATGAACGAAACAAGAAAGTATTTTTTTTTAACAGAGGTTTCCTCATTTACTATAATAAAAGGTACACGTACTCCACTTAACTTGGCCTATCAGTGTAAGTTTCCTCGTAAAACCTATAAATCTAACGATGTTACATCAATGGCTCTGTTCTGGTGACAGCAAACAAAAATGTTCTCCCACGCGCGCGTGCCATAAGTCTTTTATCTGTTGCCTTTTGTGAATAGAGAATCCAGACCTAACGAAGGTTTGATTGTGTGTGTATAAGTTGAATTCACGCCCAAACCTGACTAAACATTTTAACATTTGTATTAGTTTGTTCTGAAAGCCATTAACAACATAAGGAGAACACGATGTACCGCAAACCTGCGGCAGCTGGCGTGTGCAACTGCCTCCTCGATCACTCACACACGTACGCTTCCTGCTGAGACGTTCGAAACCAACCTCGTAAATTGAATTTCAGACGTAGCCACATACCAATTGTCCACACTTTACAAAATAATTTTTTAATGTTTCGTTTTTATTATCTGAAATGTTTTGAATGGCAAAAATAACAAAGTAATTTATATTTAGTAGAAATACTTTGACTACCGGTATCATAAAACTCTTGAGCAACAACAATTGTTTTAATGAAAACATCCCGACAATAATAAAAACGTTTAAGTTATTATTATCGTTGTCAAATTTTGTCATGAAAATTATTACTTCTACAAAACATATTTATAACCTGCGGAATTTTTAATTTTTACAAACGTTAACTTTATTTTTATTACTATGTTCATCTTTAGATGGAAATAAGATTAAATCAATTTTATGTGCTGTTTAGGCTACCATTAAAAAAATTTATTCATTTTCATTAAAAATCAAATTCTATTTTACTGAAGTTACAGTTTTTGTTATCCGGTATCACATCAGATTTGTAAACAATCTTCTTAAACTTATTATGGTAACGTTTAGGAAAATTTCAGTAATTTCTCTAAACACGCATTATGCTGACCGTCTGTTTCCTGCTATGTAACAGGAATTCATGCTATGCTTACAGTAGGAGGTAGGTGATATTGGAATGTGATATACACACTAACAGACACTAATATACAAAGAGTTTTTATTAGCATGAATAAAAGAGTTTTTATTCAAATACTTGAATGTCAAATCTTCTTCTTCTTCTTCTTCTTCTTCTTCTTCTTCTTCTTCTTCTTCTTCTTCTTCTTCTTCTTCTTCTTCTTCTTCTTCTTCTTTTTCTCCACTTCCGCCTTCACTGAAGCCATCTCTTTCTTGTTCTACCTATATCTCGTCTTCCTTGAGGTCTGTACCATATTACCTGTTTAGGTAGTCTCATATCATCCATTCTCTCGGCATGCTGCCACCATTTTATTTGTACTTCCCTTATTCTGCTGGTCATAGAATAGGCCTATAGCCTACATTTAACTCGGTTCTTATATCTTCATTTCGTATTTGGTCTCTAAGGGTGCAACCTTTGGTTTTTCTCAAGAATTTCATTTCACTTGTATTTTTCGTTCATTATTTCTCGTTATCGTCCATAAGTTAAAACAGGCGTTGCCGCTCCTTTATAGAATTTTATCTCGGTGTCTTTCCTTGTCCCATTTCCAAGTGTTCTGTGTAGGCCTATAGTACCGCACATCATTTGAAATCTATTATCGATGTCGTTGTCACACTCATAAGTTACATCGCACCCTAGAAAATTGAAATGAGATAGCTACCTGTTCTATAGACTGATTTTTATAATTATGTTGGAACGTATCGTATTCTTTCCTCTAAAGGCCAAACCTTTTGTTTTCTGGGCTGATATTCTAAGATTATATTCTTTGCATACTTGGCTCAAGTGGAAAACTGCTAACTGGAGATTTTTTCTGATTTTTGCATAATAATCTGATCATCGCAAATAACAATGTATTGATACACTGACTGGATGGTGTCAATTCAATTCCGGGTTTATTTTTTTCTTCTATTGTCGCACAATATCGTCGTATAAGTTATATAAAATAAAGTTGGAGATAAGCTATAGCCTTGTCGAACCCCTCTATTAATGGTTATAGGTGCAATTTTACCTTCTCCAGTGTTTATTATGTACAATTCTTGTATCTTGGTATAGCCGTTGACTAACTCCTGTCAAGTGTTTGGGATACCCTCGTCCGTCCATAATTTCCCATAGATACTTGAATGTAAAGCCTAAAATCATAGAGCCAGTTAGAATCATAATGCCGTAAACAAAGTCTTGTTAGTGTTGAGTAACTTACTAATGTTTCTCATACTACTTCCAGAACAATATAATAATTAAGTCCAACAACATAACAGCTTACACCACTATGATTGTAACCGATCATTAGAGACAAGCGTAATACAAATTGTAAGATTGTGGAATAAATAAACACACGTATTGTTTACAAATATGTAAAGTGGATTACAGAATCGACAGTGTTTATTAACGAGGTATAAACGATACAATCGTTTTTAATCTTCTTCTTCTTCTTCTTCTTCTTCTTCTTCTTCTTCTTCTTCTTCTTCTTCTTCTTCTTCTTCTTCTCCTCCTCCTCCTCCTCCTCCTCCTCCTCCTCCTCCTCCTCCTCCTCCTCCTCCTCCTCCTCCTCCTCCTCTTCTTCATGGACTAGGTTATATAAACCTGTTCTGGCACCCATCTCATTCTCGGACGACCCAAATCTCTTCTACCAATGGCTTTATAGTTCAGTGCCGCTTTCGGCAATCGATCCTCTGTCATCCTTTGCAGATGATCCCACCATTGTCTTCTGTAAATTGAAATAATTTCATTTATATCCTTTACTTCGAGTTCTGCTCTGACAGCTTCATTACTTATTGTATCTTGCAATGTATGATTTAAAGTGCTTCGGAGAAACTGCATTTTTAGCACTCTGAATCTTGCCGCTTTCCTTTTTGTCATGGCGTAAGCCTCACTCGTAAAATCAATGTGGGTATTGCAATTGTCATTACTGTTTTTAATTGATGTTTTTAATCTTAATTGATATTGTAATTAATGTTTTTAATGTCATTACTTTTAATCGTCAGAAGTGGAAGCAGTCATATTAAGTAGACCCCTGGTAGCTTGAGCGCGAGTCACTTAAGTGGTAAATAAAACAACCTGCAAAATAAAGTTTAATGTAGATTGCGAATATAATGAATTTTACTTTTACCAGTTATACTCAGCTAGGTCTACCTGCAATTATTGTTGTTCACTGTTAAATACAAATTCTATGAATTTACTTTGATTCGTAAATAAATACAAATGGTATGAAAAAAACTTACATAATTGCCAAAATTAAATTGTAGATTGGATCATAATTTGTAAACACACACACACACACACACACACACACACACACACACACACACACACACACACACACGCACGCACACACACACACACACACACACACACACACACACACACACACACACACACACACACACACACACACACACACACACACACACAAGTTGATTAAATTAAGACACACAAATTAAACACATTAATTTAAACACACACAAATTAAGATTTTGTCCAAGTGCACATGCACGAGTAGGCCTATATTAAAGTTATTGTCAGTCATTCTTTTAATTATGTTTATTCTATAAGCAGGGGCGTATTTACGGGGGAGGGGGCGAACGACGAACGGGACCGGACTCCCCTCAGAAGGTCGAAAAAGTTGACGAGTTTTGTTAATCTCTTAATTTTTAGGCTGTTTTATTTTTTCAGCTGTGTACGCTAATAAAGTAGTAGCTAATATAAGCTATACAAACAGGTTTATTACACTGCATTAGGGTATACGTTTGAAATATGAATATAGGAAAATCAATTCAGTCAGTCAGTATCTTTTAACAATACTTCAATAACACGTATGTTTATTGTATTACTACCGTTTACTTTAATAGGAGTGATTTCAGGTTTTTATCATGGGTTTTTCAGCCATTTTAAAGGTAGTAATGTTGATTAGTCATAACTTGTTATTTCTTTTGTATGAGCCCCCCGGACCCCCCCCCCAAAGCCCAATAGTCGTATTGTAAACGAAACTTACGTTGTGACTGTTTAATTATAACAGCCAGTTGCGACCACAAATCTTTCTCTTTTGTCAGTATTTACGTCGTCAAAATTTAATTTTGTCTTGTGCAAATTCTGGTACAGTAGTGAAATATGTAAGCTTTTCTTGTGTGTGGTAACTGTTCGTTCTGTAGCTTATAAATACAGTGTAGGCTACAATAAATTACCAAATCATGGAGTAAACGTTGTGGGAACGAATTTGGTTAGCCCGAACAAAGGGAAACTTTCGTTTCTTTTGTAAGTGACTGTCAACATTTGTTAGATGGCCTATATAAAGAGAACAGTTATTTAAGTGTCGTAAGGAGTAAGTGAGGAACTGCTGAAACTACACTCATTAACCGTAACCTGAAGGTAAATGAATCATAAAATTGGTAAGACTTAAATGACAAAGATAATGGAGACTATTGTAAAATAATTTATGGAATACCTTCATCCTCCCCATATCGTTTATACTTAAATAAGAGTTCGCGGAAATGTGGAGTGCAAATATCAAATATTTCTAAATATGAAGACCGAAACAATAAGCCATGTTTAGACAGCAAAGTGACAAGGATGAAACTTCAGTCAAAGTATGTTAGGCCTACATTATAGAAATCGTCTCTTATAATAATATGATGTGAGGTGCACTTTTTAATTTCACTAGAATCCAAGCTCATGATTATTTGAACCGGGAATCACCGTTTTAGATGGCACATTCGAATACTGTTCGAAACAATTCCGTCTTTCAGAACAGTTATGACTGCTGTTTTTTGGTAGTTCCGCTGAATAAAGAACCTGCTATCTTTTGTTTTCGTTTTTTGGAAGATAATTACACCCTATTTTTCGCATCTATAAAATTATGCTCGACCAAATTAAACAACATATCCGAAAGCGTATTTTGTCAGCAAATAGGAGTGTGCAGGGCCTCAGAAAACATCTAAAGGCTCAGTTAATACAAAGGAAGACCAAGGTATTCATGTATAAGGTCCTAGTGCGCCTATTACTGACTTCTGCATCAGAGACATGGACGCTACCTACACTAGATGAGAGGCAACTAAATATATTTGAAAGGAGGATCCTCAGGCAAATAATTGGTCCAGTGGAAGAAAGGGGAGACTGGAGGAAAAGATATAATTTAGAGCTCTATTATTTTATGATAAACCTGATGTGGTCACCTTTATTAAATTAAAAAGATTAGAATGGGCTGGAAACATTATACGTGCTTGGGAAATGAGAGTTATTAGAAGATATTTAATGCAAAGCCAGAAGGTAAAAGAAACGTTGGAAGGCAAAAACTGAGATGGAGGGACGGGGTGAGTCAGAGCATCAGTACTCTTGGAATTAGAAACTGGTAGAATATGGCTATGAATAGAGAAGAATGGCGAAATCTTCTGAAGAAGGCCAGGGCCCACAAAGGACTGTCGAGCCAATGATGATGACGACGACGACGACGACGACGACGACGACGACGATGATGATGATGAAATTAAACAAGGAGGGCGTTTAGAATGTGGCACACGTCGAAATTCAAATAGTGGTTGTACTTTAATCTTTAATAAATGTACGGTATATCGATACAAAGTAGGGTACAAAGAATATTTGAAAATTAATCTGATGAGTAGGACCTACACAGTATTGAGTAGAATCTACCACATGGTAAAGTCAGAGTTGATTTGCTCATAATCACAGAATCTACCATTTCAGAACCATCAAACCGACGCCCCTGAGTGCCATCATAAACTAAAGAATCTTATTGACCAACTGTTCAACAATCTTAAGCAGGAATCAGATTTAGTAGCCAGTGAAATTCAGGCTCTCGATATTCGTCTTCAGTGTCACAACAGACGCAGAAATTCTTGTGAAAAACGCACAAGTAGGCCTAAATGTACCCATAAAGTCATGCCCAAATATTGTAAAGTAAAATTTGCAACCAAATCATGTCGTTATCAAATATTTGTTCGGATACTCGAAATCTCTAAGCTACCTTACTAAAATGGAATTTAATCAATTAATTAGTTATAAAAAATCCATTTAAAAAAGAAAAAGTAGTTGTTTAAACTTAAGAAAGAAACAAAAACTGTAGCCTACACAAAATTTTGAGGAAGCAGAACAGATTGCATAAGCTGCGTATAAAATATACGTTTTTATTAATGAAAAAGAATTTGCTGGCTTTAAACCAGATACTTCAAAAGCATTATAACTCAGAACACTATAATTTAGGTGTAACTATGCTTAACAAATATGGTCGCTGTTAGTAATTCAATATCAGTAAGATAGTAAAGTTTTGGAGCACCTCACGATTTTCTATAGGCCTACTTAGTCAAAACAATACTGTTAGTATAACAATTAAATTAACGTAGCTCTATGTAATTTGTTAATGTATATGTTCATTAAGCGATACTGAAAACCATCTAACTTACCCTACGCGTTTCGAATATTGTGAGAAATAAAGGTTCTTTTTTTTTACCTAATTAAAGGACATTAGGCTTTCGAAGCAGTCGAATCGCTGAATTGAAACGCGAGAAAGGAGACATAAGTCATACTAACGCCTAACTGTTTAGACTTCTTGAGATATTATACTCGTATAGGCCTACTTATATTAGCTTAAATATATTTCTTGTTTTTTTTTCCTTTTGCAAGTTTTTACAATGGTGGTGCAATAATGGCGTGTAAAATGTTAGAGATAATGTTTCACAATTAATTAATAAGGTTTCCGTCAATAAGTTTTCGGTACGTAGAGACTGAAGCAGCGAGATGAATAGGCTAAACGGTCGAACTGAAGGGACGCGAACCAGATTTCCTTGATGTGCTAAATTAATTGTTTGCCAAGCGGACGCATACAAATGTTTATATCAAACAGTTTAACGTCAAACAAAATGGTCGGCCATGCGGCGTATAGCCGCCATAAAGCGAACAGGTATAATTACACACGTCGAGAGTTATAGCGGTGGCGACGCGACGCGGTGGTCCTGGCCAATTAGACCGCGCACTTTATTGCGTCTACCGCAGTCACTACACGTGTTGTGTTGCCTCAACCATATAAGGATAATTTGGTGTTAACATACGTATAGAATAGACAGAAATTATAAACGAGAGCTACGTTTCTTTTACAAAGCTGTTTCAGAGACTATAAACGATGCTAGAAACTACTTTAGCTAGTTGATACACCAGCACGAACATGTGTTTGCAGCAGTGGCGTATTTACGGGCGAGACGAACGGGACCGAACCCCCCTCCAGGGAGTTTAAAAAGTATTCGAATTTTCTTAATTTCTTACTTTTTAGGCTGTTTTATTATGTTATCAGTACGTTAATATAGTAGTAACTCTTTTTTAAGTTTGAAACAGGTTTATTATTTGAAATATAAAATATACGAAATCCAATTCAGTTAGTATCTTGTAAACGGTGTTTCAATAACGCATGTTTTTATTCTGGTATTACCGTTTACTTTAATGGGATTGATTTCAGGATATTATCGCACGTTTCTCAACCACATTAAAGATAGTAATCTTGATTAGTCTTAATTTGTTTTTTCTTTTATATGAAGACTCAACCGCCCCCCCAGGCCAAATTCTGGATACGCCACTGCTTTGCAGACTTTTGATAGAACGAATGTAGCTGTTGTCACCCCCATCACATTTAGGAATATCTCCTGTATTCAACAAACAAAGCAGAAAATATATTAAAATTTTTTAACTGTGATATATCGGAGAAAATTTTATTTACATTTTTAGTTTTAGTTTTACATTTTACTAACAATTTAGTTAGTGAACTTTTATTAGTGAATTGCAGATTCTACTTTTATTCATAATGTAGAGCATGGTTCGTCTAGTCTAGTGACTCCATACAAGTTGTTTCAAGCGATTTGTTGTGGCTTTCAATCCGATCTGATGATGAGTTATCGGCAGTCACAGTTGTGCACAAAGTATAAATAATTATTTTTATAATTGTCTTTAAAAGTTCCTCAACACCGTTGTATCTTATTCCTTAAGGGGGAAATGCCGTAGTTATTTTAGTTTGACCTATAGGCCTAATCTTTCTGAAGTAGATTTATATTTTTAAAATATTTAAAAATTTATCCTTGATTCTTAAAAAGAAATATCGGCATGGAGAACCATACATGACTTCCATGTTCTAAGATATATATTTAAAATCATTTACTTGAATTCGGTTCGATAATTTCTAACAAGTTAGGTGTGTTCCTCGTAAATCGAGTTTTATGTTTGACAAATTGAAATTAAATACGAGGGTTATTTTTTTTTTCAACCTCCGGTGAGTTGGCAAACCTGTTTCTGTTGTCATAGCAACAATCTGATTGTCGATTAATGTTTTTGAGGCTTTGTTCTAACCTGTAACCACTGGTTTTATAGTTATTTTGTCTATAACTGTGGTGACGACAGTTTAATTATGGCAACTACAATTGAAATTGCCTGCAAGTGTGAGATTCGGTCTGTTATTACATTTCTTCAAGCTGAAGGTCATAGTGCTGCAGAAATTCATCGAAGGTTGTGTGATGTGTATGGAGAAAATGTGATGAGTGATGGTTCAGTTCGGGAATGGTGTCGAAAATTTAAAGAAAGGCTAATTGATGTTCATAATGAAGGAGGGAGAGGAAGAAAGTCATTGGCTACTGATGATGTTGTTGAAAGGGTACACAGGATGGTTCGAGAGCGCCGTCGTTTCATAATTGCTGAACTTTCTGTTGATTTTCCTGAAATTTCTAGGTCTGCTCTTTATGATACTCTTACTCAGAAGCTTGAATATAGGAAACTCTGTACTCGGTGGATTCCCAAACAACTCACAGAAGTCCCCAAGACTCGAAGAATGGCCAGATTAGGCACCAAGCACCAATAGGCACCAATAGACCAGAATTGGCAACAATGATTATCATTTGTTCACTGACTTGAAAAAGTGGTTAGATGGGGAGTGGTTTGACTCCAATGATGAGTTAAAGTCCAGTGTGGCAGATTGGCTGAGTACTCAGGAGGGAACATTCTACTACATGGGGATAGAAAAGTTGGTGTCTCGCTATGATAAATGCCTCAACAATGGTGGTGACTTTGTAGAAAAGTAGTTTACATATATATGAAACTTTTCTGTATAATAAAATTATAGATGTCATTCATGTGTCTGTTTATTGGTCTATCGGAGGTTGAAAAACAAATAGCCCTCGTATTTCCATAGAACCATAGAAACTACTTCTATATTGCCGATAACGTAGTACACATATAAAAAATTATCCCCTCCCCCTTCAACTATCATTTTCATTTATAGATATATCGTCTACCTTTCTACAGTGGATTATTATGACCTTCTTTTCAGGATACTTTGTTTAACAAAATTAAGTACTTTACTCTTGTTAAAACGTAAATCGTTGCTGGTAAACTACCTTGAGTCCTCTACAACTCAGGCACATATGCAAAAAATTATTTGATTCTGTTTGAATTTGCGGCAGTTATCGTTCGCCATAGAAAAAATTCTACCACAGACACACACAGACACTTTTCGGAAAATGACTTTTCTTCATGTTTTGAGGGTCGTACAATCATAATCAGCCCTTAACTCGAATACGATTTTTTCGCCATCACCGTACTTCCATTTCCTTACGGAACATAGAAGTAAAAAATCTAAATGAATGCAGCTTTAAAATCTGTATGTACTATATAACGTATAAACGTGTATTACAGAAGCTGTTTATAGTGTTGTAAATAAACTGCGGGCTGTTGGGCCGTGGTACACTAATGTCGGATGTGAGGTGACCAACCATGACACTGCGGGCTGTTGGGCCGTGGTACACTAATGTCGGATGTGAGGTGACCAACCATGACACTGCGGGCTGTTGGGCCGTGGTACACTAATGTCGGATGTGAGGTGACCAACCATGACACTGCGGGCTGTTGGGCCGTGGTACACTAATGTCGGATGTGAGGTGATCAACCATGACACTGCGGGCTGTTGGGCCGTGGTACACTAATGTCGGATTTGAGGTGACCGACCATGACACTGCGGGCTGTTGGGCCGTGGTACACTAATGTCGGATGTGAGGTGACCGACCATGACACTGCGGGTGGGCCGTGGTACACTAATGTTGGATGTGAGGTGACCGACCATGACACTGCGGGCTGTGGGGCCGTGGTCCACTAATGTCGGATGTGAGGTGACCGACCATGACACAAAACTATGTGACACACCAACCATTCAGCTGTTCTGAACAAAACACACTCTCTGCGCGTCAAACCAGTGCACGCGGGGCGCAATGACATCTTTTGACACAACGCAGACAGACACTTTGTTCATGTCTAATTATTTTAGCTGTAGGCTCATTGTGCAGAAATCGTTTTAGGCAACGTCACTGTACAAAAGTATACACTGCAGCTGTACGTCAAATCATTGTAATACAACGTGTAATCCATGTTACTGGTAAAGACACAGTTTACACTATGAGAGCGATTGTCTTCTCCTTTCACTGTTACATTGTTTTAATCTGATTGATGTTTGATTCTATAGAATCTTCGTAAAAATACTCTTTTCTTTGTGCAAGGCGTCAAGGATGCAGTCAACACAGTTTTTTTTTTAACCACAACAATACATAAATGTACACATATTAATGTTTCACACGTGACAGGCAGTTCCAGTTCCAGTGGCGTATCTAGAATTTGGCTTTGGGGAGGTCCAGGCGTCGGCTTCATAGCCTACAAAAAAAAAACAATTTAAAACTAATCAACATTATTATCTTTACAGTGGCTGGAAAAGGCGTAATAATATCAGTTCCGTTAAAGTCAACGGTAATAACACAATAAAAATATGCGTTATCAAAACATTGTTAACAGATACTAATTGATTGAATTGACTTTCCTATATTTCATATTTAAAACGTATAGCCAAATGCTGTGTAATAAACATATTTTTTATATTTAGAAAAGAGCTAATACTATATTATCGTACACAGTTGAAAAAAAAAAAACAGACAAAAATTAAGAGATTAACAAAATTCGTTAAATTTTTCGACCCTCTGGGAGGGGGAGTCAGGTCCCGTTCGCCTCCCCTTAAATACGCTCCTGAGCAGTTCCAAATATAAGCCTTAACAAATTAACATAGCTCTTATGTATTTACAACAAAATAAAAATAAAATTTTATTTATATAATGTTGTCATAATAAATTATTATTACTTATTATAATAATATGCAATGTATTTTATAACATTTATTAAGCGATTAGTTCTGTACAGTTAACTTAAAAGACGTGGTTTTTGTAAACGTTAAAATGAGAAAGGGTGTCTGGTGGTGGCTGGCAATCACGGAGACTGGAACTTGTCCATAAACGTGTTAGTAGTGTTATGTCACACACCCCTAAAATTGCAGAACTGCTTACTGTTTAGACACGCAACTGAACTTTTAAACATTTGGGCCGCCGGGTGCGTGCCCTCCTCTGATTCTGCGGCTTTTCGTCTACACAAAAAAAGAAAGATTATTATCAACAGCGCGGCTCGATGATGTAGGGAAATTACGGGGCAGAATCTTTGTTTATCTAGAAGCAGAACATCCCCCAAAGCAGCAATGTGTCTGTGCTCAAGTGGTCGGCGTTCTTCAAGTGTTTTTGCGTGCGCACGCGCGTTACGCACGTGTATCGCACCCTCTCTTGTTCCGTTAAGTGTGCATTAGGCAAATGATTATACTCCGCTTAAATCATCCTTCTGTGTACTGACACTTTATAAAATACACCGCTCGCTTGTCGAGTAATAAGGGCTACAAACAATGTTACGCTTATGTTTGAAACGTTTCGGACGCTGAATGGACAGTCAGCCTATGTTCCTACATATGTATTATCTGCACCTGTGTTGAGTAATAAGGGCTACAAACAATGTTACGCTTATGTTTGAAACGTTTCGGACAGTCAGCCTATGTTCCTACATATGTATTATCTGCACCTGTGTTGAGTAATAAGGGCTACAAACAATGTTACGCTTATGTTTGAAACGTTTCGGACGCTGAATGGACAGTCAGCCTATGTTCCTACATATGTATTATCTGCACCTGTGTTGAGTAATAAGGGCTACAAACAATGTTACGCTTATGTTTGAAACGTTTCGGACAGTCAGCCTATGTTCCTACATATGTATTATCTGCACCTGTGTTGAGTAATAAGGGCTACAAACAATGTTACGCTTATGTTTGAAACGTTTCGGACGCTGAATGGACAGTCAGCCTATGTTCCTACATATGTATTATCTGCACCTGTGTTTTTTGATACTACTTTTACCAATTCATGAGCTTCATGTGAAAGAATAGATTTTGCAGCACAAGATTTATATACTAGTTTATAGGGATTTAAAAAATCAATATGGACAACCATACATGACTTCCACGTTCTAATTAATTATCAAATTATTTTTAATAATAATAATAATGGCTCCCATGTATGGCTCGGTGTATACCACCGAAGTAGCTTAGCAGTAGGCAGGGTAGGCTGCCTAATGTGAGCCGTACGGCATGCAAGGAAGGCAGTGTGGCCAGCACTACGCTTCAGCCGCCCATTATTATCCCCAGGATGTTATCCTAGGTACTCATTTTCAACAGGCTGAGTCAACCTGGGGGCTGAAAAAACGCACCTTGATTTTATGGTGCGGGCCCGGGAATTGAACCCGGGACCTCTAGATTAGTAACCAGGTGCCATACCCACTGGTCTACTTAGCCGCCTATTATTTTTAATATGTACACAAAAACTCAGAACTAAACTAAATATATCAGCATGCTTTTTGGTAAATACGTTGAGAAAGATAATCAAAATACGAATTGTACATAGTTGTTAATATTTTCAAAATGACGAATTCATTTGATTAAATTATCTTTTATTTAAACGACGCGAAAGAAAACAAATACCGCCCAGCGTTTGTAATCTGTGAATTTCTGAAAACAAAAAATTATTTTGTTCACGTATCCGTGGTTACGATATTTTTTTACATGGAACGATATCAATTGTTAATATTTTATTGAAATTTTTTCAAGTTTTCGGTCGAAAAAATTTATAACATCAATACAAACAATTACCCCCTCCCCATTCAGCTACCCTTTTTATTTATAAGTTATTTCATCTACCTTACTACAGTAATTATGACCTTCTTTTCAGGATACTTTATTTCTCAAAATTAAGTAGGCCTACTTTACTCTTGTTAAAACGTAAAACGTTGCAGCTAAACTACCCCTTCCCCTTAACCGATCTTCACAAAAATCAATAGGTCTTGAGTCCTCTACAACTCGGGCACATATGCAAAAAATTATTTCATTCTGTTTGCTTTTGCGGCAGTTATCGTTCGCCATAGAAAAAATTCTACACACACACGCGCGCGCGCGCTTTTTGGAAAATGACTTATCTTCATGTTTTGAAGGTAGTACAATCAGAATCTGTCCTTATCTGGAACACGATTTTTTTCGCGATCACCATACTTCCATTTCCTTACGGAACATAGAAGTAAAAACTAGGTGTGTTAATGCATGTTCATAGAAGGAATTCTACTCTGAAAACGGTCTTAACCGTTTGTGCTCGTTCGTGTTTGCGATTATGGTCTGTCCGATCTGAATTAGCCGATTTCGTTGTTGGCTCATCGTATTGTATCGACAACGGAACACGGCTCAGGAATCGAAGTTCACATTAATCGGCCTCCGGAAATCTACAGGAACGTGTAGTTAATAAAAATATTTTCAATATATTTTTGTTCTTCGTACCTTTTTAATATTTATACACACAGACACTCGCGCGCGCGTATATAGGCCTACTGATTATTTGCAGACCCATGTTATTGTAACAGATTGCGAAATAAAATAAAGGAAAATAAGAAATTGGGGACTCAGTTACTTGTAAATAACTACATTTTCATTTTATTCACAATAATTCCCCAAATGCAAGCATTTACTTGATTAAGTTACAAATATTTTTTTCGTTGGAATTGTCTGACACTGTCAGAAGTCTTTTTGTTCGAAGGCTTTCACCGCCGGTGTCAGTTGAACTTAAACTATCTGCCGGGCTGTCTGGCCGTGGTCCATGGTTTTCATTGAAACCAAACGTTTCAACAGTATCACTGGCTGCCATCTTCAGTGGATGTATCGATTCAACCTAACGCGGGGTGTCGTACGTTAGGCCCATAGTACTGTCGTGAAGGCTGAGCCAACCCCGCGTTACGTTGAATCGATACATTCACTGAAGATGGCAGCCAGTGGTGATGCTCAAACGTTTGGTTTCAATAAAAACCTTGGACCACGGCCAAACAGCCTGGCAGATAGTTCAAGTTCAACTGTCAGAAATCTGTTGGTAAATTAAAATAAATTTTGTATACATTATTGTTATATTCAATGCTCATCAGCTTTTACACTGTGATTTAAATTTATTATTAATTAGCTATTCAAATTTCCAACCAAATGTTCTACAATTCAAACTAAACGCTTTCGAAAAAGATAGGCCTACAGATGGGCCATAAAATTGGATTAAACTAGTGTCACTGAGCAATGGTTTTGGCGAACCTTCGTCAAGGAAACGTTTTCATTATGGGACGTTATAGGCCTATGTAGACCCAAATAGGTTTACACAATTTTTAGTTACTAGGCCTATTTTCTGACCAACATTTTGGGAACCGCTGATCTATCGCTGATAAAAATCTGCTCTATCGATTGAAAAATCAGCAGTATTAACAGATTTTAAATGGGCATGCACGTACACACAATGCTGTGTGTATGTGCGTGTGTGCGTGTTCGCGTGTAAATAAACAGACGGATAGCTGCGCTAAGACGTACAGTATTATCCCTACACTTAGGGTTGCCAGACGTCCGGCTTCAGCTGGACATATTTGGCTTTTTACGTTTATGTCCGGCCTGTCCGGATTTTGTTAGGCTTTTTGTGTGACAAATTTGCACGTAGTATTATGATAAAAGTATAGCACAATTCTTATCCCTGAAAAAGGTACTAGATCTGAAAAAAATGTACGTACTAGATTTTAATTTCCTTTCAATTCAGGCCTTTAATGATGATGATGATGATCATCATCATCATCATCTGCAAGGATTAAACAAAGGATGGTTTGTTCCGGTCTCAAACAGTCAAGTAGTCTAGAGCTGGTCACTCCGGCGCTTCCTCAGACGTCTCACACCTCTCCATCCCCTCGGCTTATAGTTCCACAGTTGTTTGGGGATGCGGCAGTCATCCATTCACTAAAGACGTTCCCACCAATTCAGCCGATACTGGGGAATCGTGTCGAGTATAATCATAATATTCAGTTCCTCCCGTAAACCTTTGTTTCTACTATGATCACGGAGAGTATACCCTGCCGCGTGCCTGAGAAATCTCATTACTCATTGACCTGAGAACCTGAGAAAAATCATTACGTGCCTTTAGTGATATCACTGTTAATCTCTCTATTACCATCAAAGCCGCCAAATATTGATATTCAGTTTAAATTTTCAGATGCAAGTGTTTCGTTAAAATTTAAGTGTTCAGTTAAAAAAGATTAAATTTATTTAATAATAAAAGATGAAGTTACTTCGACCTTTATAATGATGATTACAGAGCTTGTCTTTGTTTTTAATTCATAATATGTCTCATTATGTTCGTAGTGTAATAATAATAAACCTATCTTATGTATGAAACAAGCTGATGTCGTTTTATTTTTTTAATATGTAGTAGGCCTATAGCCTATATACGCAAACAACTAATATCGAGCGAAGATAATAAATGCTGCTTTTTAATGTAAAAAAACTGCTGTCCGGCTTTTCGGGTAAAATGTCCGACTAAATTAACAGCTGTGTTCGGCTTTTCTGATTTTTGATCTGACAACCCTGCATGCTGAAAGCGATGAAAGTTTTCATTGGTACATTTTACAGGTTTTCGTCAGTCGCGGCCTGACCTTTTACGACGTTATTCTTACTGCTGTAGATATTAAGGGCACTGTACCTTTATCCGTTCATGTAGTCATTTTCGATATTTCTATTATGCGATGTTTGTCTTCGACCTTTAGTGAATATCGTACATAATTTTATGAAGGTGAAAGAATTGTACAAATTTTAATTTCGTATGTTGCAAAATAGTTGGCTGGCGATTGCAGTTGGTGTTCTTAGTCGTTTTTTTAATGAAAAATGATTGTAGCGGTAGTATATATCACAGTTGCGTACCTGTGATGCCAAAAGTTGATGTTGTTACGTTGACATGAGAACATAAATTACACATGGATAGCGATACGTGTGTAATGTAAAACTCGTTTTTTGGGCGGAAACTACGAAAAAACCCAACTCGAAAGTATAGGCTTACATGCCTATTACTAAACATATCTCCTTTTTGTCGCAGAACTCGGTTTTCAGTAGAACTCGTTTTCCCAGTAGTACTCGTTTTTTCATTAATACTCCTTCTGTGAATAGATCACTGAAAACCCACCTAACTCGAAAGTAAGGTGAGTTAAAACGTCCATTATGTACAATATGTAGAGCGTATGTCGTCATTTTTTAAAATATTGTTTTTTGTGTTTTCCATTAACCATAAATATTTGTATTTTTTAGTTTACATTTGTTGTTGTAGTTTTGTTAATTTGTCAACTCAAAATCGTTAGGCTCTTTATTTTAAGTATTACTGTGTTATAACCATGGCTTTTATTTTCAGCAGTAAACTAAAAACCAAAAACCGTTGTCACAGTAATATGACAATTTACAATTAGTACGCTTCTTCTTTTCCATATCGTAATATATCGATACAATCGCATATTAAAAACATCGAAAATGTACTGTAGGAACGGATAAAGGTACAGTTCCCTGATTTTTTATCTAGCAACACTACCTACACTCAGTTGCGTAGCTAGGCTTTTTGGAGCCCGGGGCAAAGATATCGTCGGCCGCCTCACATTCACAATTAAAGGGGACAAAAGAGAAAAAATGAATGCTCATCCAGTGAATAAAGTACTTAATAAATACAGATGAGTAGATTTTTGTATGAAAGCACGTCCAGCAAACGTCTTAACAATATATCTGTTAAGTCAAAATTAAGAAATTACATATTATAATATTACCGGTATTAAGTTTGTATATATTTATTATTATCAAATGTAGACTATAGAAAATGTAGTAATATAAAAAATTTATAACGAAAAAATGTTCTAATAAACATGCAAATTCCTTGTAGGTCTAAAGCGCATCGTCAAAACAATATCCTAAAGCAACATAAAGTTAAAAAAAGAATTACATTAAAATTAATAAAATAAATCACTTACCATTACAGGTTAATGGTTCCGTCTTCTATTAATAAACACTTAATATTTATTTTTAATATTTAATAAATATTTAAAACGAGAAATTTTAAAATGTAACTTTCCTGGTCTTAATTGCTGGAAAGTGAGTTATTAAATCACTATAATGTAAAGACGAAGCAATGTCCTTTCCAATTGAAAGTATCGCTAAATTTGATACCCTGTCTTGAGATATTGTTGATCGTAGGTACGATTTAATCAATTTAAGCTTACTAAACGATCTTTCCAAAGAAGACACATACACTGGTAAAGGAAAAAAATATTTAAAGCTGTTGCTAGTGTTTTTTAGGCTTCTAATCTCATTGAAGAAATGTATTGTAGTAGTCCCTGAGATGTAAAGTCTTTTGTTCTCCGTTTACTTTTTCCCTTTTATATAAAAGAATGACGTCTTTCAAGTCACTGAACATATCTTCACTGTTTAGGTCACGTGGATACAGTTTTGCAAGCACTGTGCACTTAATATTGATCTGGGAAACCTGTTCCTTAAAGTGTACATCCCCATCATTTACGTACGCTGTAAATTTACAGAGGAACCCAAAGCGTTTTTCTAACTCTTTTATGTTAAAGAAACGGCTTGAACTTTCAACTGACAGTTTGTCCAAATTTCTATTAGAGAACGTCGCATTTCTTGCCAAACGGTTAATGCAGAATCGTCTGTATACTCCCCTGGCATCGCGCGCTTCCTTCTTATCCTTTTTGTTATACTGGCACTCCATTCATTACATACCTGCTCTGCCTTAGTAACGACATTATCACACAGCTCATTCCTCCAACTTTTAATTTGTCCGTTAGTGTCTCCAGAAGTGTCAATGCTTTATTTATCCAAAGCATAATAAAGTATTTTAACACGTTATCCACAAAGTATATTTTTATACTTTAAAAATTTATCCAAGTATTTTAACAAAGCCATAAAGTTTCCAGGCTTTGGATCGTTAGTAATTGACTCCTATCAGCCCTATCAGTGCCAGATTTTGTTCTGCAAGAGTTTGTACTGAGGCAATGACCCGTTCGAGGATTTATTTCCACGTCTTGACTGCTTTACTCATTTGTTCCTGAAGTACTCATCATCAATAAGTTCCCCTTTGTTTAAAGAACGTTCCAATTCCTTCCATTCAAAAAACGCAGAGCGATGAGCAGGACTATTTTCATGATCCTGAATACGGGGATTTAACTTTCGCCACGATGGAAACCCATTTTTACTATTGAAATGGCTTCTGTGATAGTTCTTGTGGAAATAAACTACAAGCAAAATAGAGATTTTTTAGTTGGAAAAAACACATCCAAGTGTTACCTTTTCACCATTTTGCAAGGTTTTATCAAACCAATACTTGTTTAGGGATCGTCCAGCTTCATCTTCAGGAAAATGGCCTTCCTTGTTCTGCAACTGACATGTTCCTCTATTCACCATTATATCTCGAAATGATTAAGATTTCTCGCTTGGTCAAGCTCCCATATCTTGTAGAGAAGTACCGGGTACACGGTCTACATTGTTACCTAGTAATGTTCTGCCCTTCATCGCCTGTAATTTCAAGACTGCACGATGCAACACCATCCATGGTACTCGAACCAACTAAATCTTGTAACTGTACTTTGACACTTTCACAGTTTGAAGTATTCACGTCGTTAACTTTACTGTATTTATGAACAACAGCCTCGTCACTAATAACATCCATTTTATCATCGCAAATTGATTATTTGTTAATTGTAGTATTTTGACTCTCAGGGTTCAATTTTCCTTGAATAAAAGACTTCATAAACTCTTTGAAACTTGTTATAGTTCTTAATCTTATATTAAGAAAATCTTATATTCCTGTAGTAGTTAAGGAATAGTCATATCAAAGAAACAAGTTGTTTGTAGCTTTATAAACTGAAAACAATGTTTTCAAGTCAATGCTCAGCTTGCCATCCTCCTGGCTATGCCGCCCGGGGCGGCTGCCCCCTTGCACACCCCCACCTAGCGACGCCTCTGCCTACACTGCATGCTGAAGGCAATGGCAGTTTTGTTTGGTACATTTTACAGGTTTTCGCCAGTCGCGGCCTAACCTCTTACGAGGCATAACTCTTACTTCTGTAGACATTTCAATTAAAAATTGGACATTGTGAACAGCTGGACTGCAGACCTATGAAAAGACATGACTGACGAATGCATTTATATGTGTTTGGCTGAAAATGAATAAGTATAGTGAAGAGTTTACACACGGACCATGTAGTAGGTACAATAGAACGTCTGGTAGTGTGTCACACAGACGCGCTCGTAAACACGTAGGCCTACAAACAGATGTCCGTCCGTTCATTCAGTGCGATACTCGTAAACATAAGCTCGGAAATACATAGTATTAGCCGTGGACACAATGCGAGAAACGCACACACACAAAGGTGTCAGTGAGAGCTGCAATTATGTTGGACTGATTAATAGCCTTGTCTCCAACACGCGCGCTCACGAGCGCACGAATTTGTTTAGGTAGGATTGTTAAAAACATTACTGTGACCGTAAAATACTTTCGGTCATCCCGGGTGGACGCGCTCTCCGCTTTATGACACAATTTTGTGCCTGTTTACAGCTTACAAGCTGTTTTATAGTTTACTTTTCCCCGACTGCCTTTTTAGAAGGAACCTTAATTTCTTTTTACAACATCTCCTTTAACATGTGTTATAAAAATAATATACAAAATAAAACGAATTAACAATGACCGTAGACGTGAGTGTCGTTAAACGTGGACCCACCTGTTGTAAATTATGGACCCAAATAAACAAGGAATGACGAGCTCACTATGTCGTCTCAGATTTACCTTAAACTGCTTACAGTCGTGTGTTAAGGAATGCACGTAAACATGACGTGTACTCCACACGTCTCTCTGAACAGTTTACAACGAAATTACATTCTACTTGCGTTTAACTGGACACAGAAACTTTAACCAATAAATGATTTAAAAATTTAGGTCTAAACATGACTGTGTACGCACACACGCGCGTAGACCTGAAAATAATTTCAGCATATCAGGGGCATATTTACGTGGGAGGACGAACGGCACCGGACCCCTCCCCAAAGGGTCAAAAAGTTGACAAATTTTGTTAATCTCTTAATTTGTAGGCTGTTTTATTATTATTATTATTATTATTATTATTATTATTTTTATTTGTTTTTTAGCTGTGTACGCTAATATACTAGTAACTCATTTTTAAATACACAAACAGTTTATTACACAGCAATAGCCTATAGCCTACGTTTGAAATATGAAATAAGAAAAATCAATTCAGTCAACAAGTATCTTGTAAAAAATGTTTCAATAACGCGTAATTTTATTGTGTTATTACCGTTTACTTTACTGGGATGGGGCTGATTTCACCCACTTTAAAGATATTCCCTCCTCCCCTCAGGCCAAATTCTAGGTACGCAACTGTAGATATGTTCTCCTCATAAGAATAAAAACTAAAATTAAATAAATATTGGCCCGAAAAGGCTTTGTTTTGGAGTTGCGGCTAACGAAAATTTTGCCGTTTTTGTGATCAACTTAAAAATTAAACTCCACTGAAATTCTTGAGACACAAATTTTTGGAATTAAATTGATGTTTTTATGTTTCTGACCTGAAATTCTTTTAAACGGGTCCCAGAACTGTGCCTCTACATAAATTAATTCGATAAATTAACGGATTTGTGTTGTAAAACATAAAAAATTTAACTGTTCTTTCAGGTTTTACTTTCTTAAATTGATAATTAACAAATAGACCTACAAATTTCAAAAAAATTTTAAGGCGTTTAATTTTGAGAAAAATGAATGCGAGTAAAGTTAATTGAAAACCGGTACAAGTTTACGAAATTTGAATTTTATTTAGAACAAAGCGGGCCAAAACAGCTTTCGTCACTACATTTATGTCTTAGGTAACCAGCCCTGCCTAACTCGCATAGGCCTATTACTTTGGTGGTATGGATAGGAGCTGTTATTATTATTACTATTATTAGTTTCGTTTCTACAGTCTTGCCCTATATGAAAAATATTTATCTTTTAATTTAAGATTTTAACATTTTTCTGACACGTTTTGGCCTGTTTTGTTCTAAGCAAAATTCAGATTTCTTTAACTTCTACTTGTTTTTAATTAACTTTACTTGCATAAATTCTCTCAGAATTAAACTATTTAAAAATTTTGTTTCGAACTTTCATTTGTTTAAGGCTTGTTGAGTTTCTAAGGCTTTCAAGGCCGGCGTCAACAGAATTGGAAATATTATTTGCAAAGTTGTTAGGCCGTGGTCCATCGTTTGTGTTTACAGACGTTTCGGCCCCACCATCGGAGGCCATCTTCAGCGTTGGAAGCAATTGGTGCTCCATCGTTTGTGTTTACAGACGTTTCGGCCCCACCATCGGATGCCATCTTCAGCGTTGGAAGCAATTGGTGCTCCATCGTTTGTGTTTACAGACGTTTAGGCCCCACCGTCGGATGCCATCTTCAGCGTTGGAAGCAATTGGTGCTCCATCGTTTGTGTTTACAGACGTTTAGGCCCCACCGTCGGATGCCATCTTCAGCGTTGGAAGCAATTGGTGCTCCATCGTTTGTGTTTACAGACGTTTAGGCCCCACCGTCGGATGCCATCTTCAGCGTTGGAAGCAATTGGTGCTCCATCGTTTGTGTTTACAGACGTTTAGGCTCCACCGTCGGATGCCATCTTCAGCGTTGGAAGCAATTGGTGCTCCATCGTTTGTGTTTACAGACGTTTAGGCCCCACCGTCGGATGCCATCTTCAGCGTTGGAAGCAATTGGTGCTCCATCGTTTGTGTTTACAGACGTTTCGGCCCCACCATCGGATGCCATCTTCAGCGTTGGAAGCAATTGGTGCTCCATCGTTTGTGTTTACAGACGTTTCGGCCCCACCGTCGGATGCCATCTTCAGCGTTGGAAGCAATTGGTGCTCCATCGTTTGTGTTTACAGACGTTTCGGCCCCACCATCGGAGGCCATCTTCAGCGTTGGAAGCAATTGGTGCTCCATCGTTTGTGTTTACAGACGTTTCGGCCCCACCATCGGAGGCCATCTTCAGCGTTGGAAGCAATTGGTGCTCCATCGTTTGTGTTTACAGACGTTTCGGCCCCACCATCGGATGCCATCTTCAGCGTTGGAAGCAATTGGTGGTCCATCGTTTGTGTTTACAGACGTTTCGGCCCCACCATCGGAGGCCATCTTCGGCGTTGGAAGCAATTGGTGGTCCATCGTTTGTGTTTACAGACGTTTCGGCCCCACCATCGGAGGCCATCTTCAGCGTTGGAAGCAATTGGTGCTCCATCGTTTGTGTTTACAGACGTTTCGGCCCCACCATCG
The DNA here is from genome assembly GCA_034769895.1 of Magicicada septendecula. Classification (NCBI taxonomy): domain Eukaryota; kingdom Metazoa; phylum Arthropoda; class Insecta; order Hemiptera; family Cicadidae; genus Magicicada; species Magicicada septendecula. The sequence continues at coordinate 63,190,926 of CM068369.1, read as the reverse complement.
GAGGCCATCTTCAGCGTTGGAAGCAATTGGTGCTCCATCGTTTGTGTTTACAGACGTTTCGGCCCCACCGTCGGATGCCATCTTCAGCGTTGGAAGCAATTGGTGCTCCATCGTTTGTGTTTACAGACGTTTCGGCCCCACCATCGGAGGCCATCTTCGGCGTTGGAAGCAATTGGTGGTCCATCGTTTGTGTTTACAGACGTTTCGGCCCCACCGTCGGATGCCATCTTCAGCGTTGGAAGCAATTGGTGCTCCATCGTTTGTGTTTACAGACGTTTCGGCCCCACCGTCGGATGCCATCTTCAGCGTTGGAAGCAATTGGTGCTCCATCGTTTGTGTTTACAGACGTTTCGGCTCCCCCATTGGAGGCCATCTTCAGCGTTGGAAGCAATTGGTGCTCCATCGTTTGTATTTACAGACGTTTCGGCTCCCCCATTGGAGGCCATCTTCAGTGTTGGAAGTAATTGGGGTGAATTCGCGGACACCGTGCTAATTGCTTAGGAACTCGATTAGTTTGTGATTAGTAATAATTTACTATTTATATAACAAATACTATTATATCACTATTATATTACTATTATATCACAAATATTGTTAACTAAGGTAGCCTAAATGATATATTTATGAAAATTAAGCTTCTTAATACCCAATTTAAATTGGACATTCAACTTAAGTTTTAAATAATTAATTTAAAACACTTTAGAATAGGTAGGCCTATCAATATGTAGCACTAAGTATATCTGATCATCAGTTTCAATACACGTGCCTTACGGAAAATTTTTATTGAAACCAAGCTTACTCAGGACGAATGACAAGTTGTCAGCAGCAGTAAAAGTAGAATAACATTCTCACTCCACTCTCTCTCCACTCTCTCTCTCCACTCTCTCTCTCTCTCTCTCTCTCTCTCTCTCTCTCTCTCTCTCTCTCTCTCTCTCTCTCTCTCCCATTCTCATCCGCTATTCGCGTGTGCGCGTGTGCACACACACACACACACACACACAAAATGAACATAAACTATAAATCTATTTACGCTGTCGCAAAAAGAATAAATGTTTTGGATTAGGCAATAAATCTGTACCTTGCGGCATTATAGGCCCAGTTCAAGTGTAGTGTAGGCTACTATCGTGAAATATTGAACGTATATACGCAGAGCTGGTAAATCTAATTTCGCACTTTATAGTGGTAGTGTGTGTTTGTGTCCGGAGGGGATGGATGTGTTGCATGCGGCGGCGGCGAAGCACCCCCTGCTGACAGATAAGGGTCATACGGCCTCGTTAAGAGCAACAAGTTTTCTGTCTCCCGAAGCATTGCATCAAATTGCAATAATGAACCCCGTTTAATGCGGGCCGCTCGCCTGCTTTTTACTAAGGTGCACGAAATAATAACGGACAAGACAATATGAGGAGGAGGAGGACGCAAATTATATGTTGGCGTAACTCATTACTATGACGTCACCGTATAGTTACGTTAGTCACGTGGTAGCTCTACTTTTACACAGTCTTGTACGAAACAAAGTTGGGCCAATAAAACTTTCAAAATACCATATTTTCCTGTGTATAATGCGCACTTCTTTCCTCATATTTTCTTCCCAAAAAATGTGGGCGCGCATTATACACAAATAATATAATTTACATGGTAAATATTAGATCTACACACGCACGGTCATATTGTGCAAGGCAGAGTTGGAAACGTCGCTTAAAGTTGGCTAACTCTGTTAATAGTAATAGTAAGACGAAATTTACAGGCCCACCGGATTATATCCCTTCTTCAAAGTGTGTACGGTTTCTTCGCAGACACGGCTTTTGATTTGATGAAGAACTACTTTGGCTCAACGTTTACCTCCAGAGAACGAAAATAAAATTATCGAGTTTTTCAGTTTATTGTACAAACGAAGAATACGAACAATTTCGTTTCGTCTCAAATTGGGAATGCAGACCAGTGTTTTGTCTTTTGTGATATGCCAGTGACCACGAGTATTGATGAAAAAAAGGTTTGAAATCTGTACCAGTCATATCAACAGGATACGACAAACAAAGGTGCATCAGAAGAATCAGAAGATGAGAGTAATTCAATACAATTGTTCAGAAACAGATGAAGAATGTTAATAAAGTGGAAATGTTATGTGCTAGTGAAAAACTAAAAACAACAAAAGAAGCAAAAACAATGACTTGTGCAAGTTTGAAGATGTTTTAAATTTTATATGATTTTAATATTTATGTTTTGTCTTCACAAGTAAATAGGCATGGAAAGTAGGCCTACGTTTTTTTTCTATTATTTTGTATGAAATAATTTTTCTGCACAGTATAATATACAACAATAGCCTATGTATTTTTTCTACGTCCTAATAAATTTGTTCAACTGTTTTTTATCACAGATACGGATGCGCCTTACACACGAATTACATTGTTTCTGCGAAATATTACGATGAGCGGTATAGACGAGGGAGCATTATACACGCGATACAGCATTGTTAGTCAAAACACGTACTTCGTCTGAATATTAAATATGGAATGGTAAATATAATATATAGTAGGCCTATATGTATCTATCCTACCCTGCCAGAAAAGCGCGCGAGTTTTTTGTTAGAAAAATCCGAACACAATACCTGAAACCTACAAATTAGAGGGTACTTGAAATACATATAAACTTAGGTTATATTAACTTGTGATTTGTAGAGGATATAAATCCAAGTTTCTTCTTCAACGAAATTACTAAACAATAACTACGACTTTTTGCTAATTACGTATTTACAATATCGGTATGGAGAACCATACATGACTTCCATGTTCTACGATTTATATTTTAAATCATTTACGAAATGAAATGTTTCCATAGAAACTACTTCTTTCCACTTATTGCTTCAGTCTTAACCACAGTACTGTGGTCACTAACGTATACCACCACACGTTATCGCACTCGATTTTCATTGATGGCAGTCGACGGCACTGCCGAAACGTCTAGTTTTGCAGAAAACTTTGGTCTACGGTCAAACAGGGCGGGAAGGAATTTTAACAACAAACTACTTCTTTGTTGCCGATAACGTAGTACATATATAAAAAAAATCCCCTCCCCCTTCAACTATAATTTTCATTTATAGAAAATTACCCCCACCCCGTTCAACTAGCCTCTTCATTTATAGATATTTCATTTACGTTTCTACAGTGGATTATTAAGATATTCTTATCACGATACTTTGTTTATCAAAATTAAGTACTTTACTCTTGTTACAACAAAAAATGTGTCTGGTAAACTACCCTTTCCTACTAATCGATTTACACCAAAATCAATAGACCTTGAGTCTTCTACAACTCAGGTATATATGTAAAAAATTATTTGAATCTATTTGAATTTACGGCAGTTATCGTTCGTCATGAAAAAATTTCTCTTGTTACAACATAAAATGTTGCGGGTAAACTACCCCTTTCCCTTAACCGATCTTCACCAAAATCAACAGGCCTTGAGTTCTCTAGAACGTAGGGAAGTATGCAAAACATTATTTGATTATGTTTGACTTTACGGCAGTTATCGTTCGTCATAGAAAAAATTACCGTTGTTAAAACATAAAATGTTGCAGGTAAACTACCCCTTTCCCTTAACTGATCTTTACCAAAATCAACAGACATTGAGTTCTCTATAGCTCAGGAAAGTATGCAAAACATTATTTGATTCTGATTGAATTTACGACAGTTATCATTCGTCATAGAAAAAATTACCCATGTTAAACCATAAAACGTTGCAGGTAAACTACCCCTTTCCCTAACCCGATCTTCAACAAAAACAATAGGTCTTGAAAACTCTACAATTCAGAGTTGTATGCAAAACATTATTTGATTATGTTTGAATTTTCGGCTGTTATCGTTTGCCATAGAAAAAAACCTATAGACAGATAGACACAGATAGACAGACAGACACACTGACAGACAGACACACAGACACTTTTCGAAAAATGTCTTTTTTTCATGTTTTGAGTGTAGTACAATCAGAATCTGCAATAATCACGAACACGATTTTTTTTGCCATCACCATACTTTCATTTCCTTAAATAACATGGAAGTAAAACGAACGGTGAATTTTACCAGTGGCGTATCTAGAATTTGGCATTCGGTGGGGGGGGTCCGGGGTTGGATCGGTTTCATACAAAATAAAAAAACAAAGTTAATACTAATCAATATTACTATCTGTAAAGTGGCTGAGTTCAATCCCATTGAAGTAAACGGTAATAACACAATAAAAATACGCGTTACTGAAACATTGTTAACAAGACATTTATTGACTGAATTGATTTTCCTGTATTCCATATTTCAAACGTATACGCTGATGCTGTGTAATAAACCTGTTTGTATATTTAAAAAAGAGTTAGTACTTTAAAAAAAAGTACGCTAAAAATGTACTTGGTATTTAAAAAATGTATGCTAACAATATTAGCGTACACACATGGTAAAAATAATAAAACAACCAAACTAAACATTAAGAGATTAATGTTCATCAATTATTCCGATCCTCTGGGGGGTCCGGTGGCGTTCGCTCCCCCCTTATATCGCCCCTGAATTTTACGATGATAGGCCTAAAACATTAATACCTGTTAAAACTCAAATGTTCATTGACTGATTACTTTTAAAAATTTTCAGAAAATACGCCTTTTACCAACTTTTTTATATTTCTTTCTAATAATGAATAAGAAAGATTCACTCTGCCTCCACGAATGCAAATTTGTATCCACAGAGCACACAACTATAGCAAAAGCAGTATATACGTCTAATACAGCTCTTATAAGTAAAATACGTAAAATAAATTACTAATATTTGTAAAATGTTTCCTGAATATTCTGTCATCGTAAATTTCATTTGAAAATATTACCAAAACAATTAATCTCAACGTGTTCGGATTTACAGTATTCTGTTAAGCTGCCAGGGAGGGAAGTTGAATTAAGAACAAATGATTGACATTACTAAAATTCGTTGCTAAAATACATACGTGAAAAATGACGCATTTAAATTAAAATTCTATTTTTGCAGAGACACGGCTATTGATGTTATTATTATACAATAGAGCCCTCAAGTCATAAATGGAACATTTTCTTTTTTTGGAAAAATGGAAACTTTTTTTGGCAAATTTTAAATTTTCAGCCTACTAACAAGTTTAGAAAAAAAAATTTCTTGACCTGCAGAATTCGCTGACTGTTTTGAAGGTCGTACATTTATTATTGGATAAATGTTGATATTAGATAATTTTTAAGTTAAAAGAAAAATTACTAAAATCCCGATTCCCCTCCTACTTTTGTTTAGTAAAGTCACAATTGTAAATCAATCATTCAATAAACGCTACAAATTACAAACAACCGAATTTGTGTTAAAATTCCTTTTAGTCTGACACCCGCCTGGAGTTTTACTATTAAAAAAAATATGTTGATCCAATTTTTGGACTCTGGAGTCAATAAATTTTGAAATTTCCAAAACAGTGCAGTACACTCAGATTTTGGTTAAAATTCTCTTTAATTTAATATCCCACATGGAATCTGCAATTTTGTCAAACTTTTTCTTCATTTTTTGAACCCTGGCGTCCTAAAAGTTTGAAATACCAAGATGCCTTCATTTATTCTTTTGCACAATAATCGTCGCACCCTGAATGGGCTTCTCTTCTTCTGGATCCATAATCTATACGTCACTTCCGTAGCTTTATTGCCATAAACCAACTAGACTTGTTTCCGAGTTTTCTCCTAAAGGTTTCGTCGAATAGTACCACACATAAGTACTATTGAAAAATTTCATCGGTAGTTTTTGGATATATTAGTGTATGTGTATATCGGTATGTGTGTATCGACATTATTTACTCATCAGATATCACTATCATTGTTGATGGCAGAATATAACTGAAAAGCGTGTTTCCATTTTCAACGATCATATAGTATATATCACTATCAGTGGATTTCTCTTTGCAAGACATTAAGGGTCTTCGGAAACTCATCATTGTTGACTTGTCTTATAACAGAATCACAAAACTAACAGGCCTGTGCTTGAAATTTGTGTCACATACATCAAGAGCAGAAAACCAAGTTATCCGAGTATCGTGAACAGTAGTGCCAGCAAGAAAGAAGACTGTGCAGTGTTGTGTCAGTACCATCTACTGGAAAAGTGCAGTGCAGTGCGGTTCAGTGCACTGTTGTGCTTTCCCAGTGCGCGTAGTGGTTCGTGTGTTTCTCCGCTGCTGCCTGGAGCTGTGGTAAGTCAATTTTAAAATTATTTACTATTGCTTGCTGTGGTACTTGGTAGCGCCACTACTCTCCGCCAATGGCAAAACACCCGCTTCTCCAGTCGGTCCTTCTAAGGGCCACCAGTCTCCTGTCGGTCCTTCTCAGGACCACTCAGTTCCTCCTCGCGCTCTGGTGCAACCTTTACCTGACGGTCCTTTTGAGGACCGCCCCACCTCTGCTACGCAGCTGACCCCCGAGGAGACGACCATGGATACCGGGGAGTGGCAAGCTGTCAGCCGGAAACGGCGTGGCAGCGGCAGCTCTGCGGGCTCTGGTTGCGGAGCAATCCGTAGCTGCTGGCCCTACCAACCAGCCAAAGCGCTTGCCGCCGTTGATCTTCGCCCGGCCAGCAGACTGGGCGCAGTTCATCAAACGCTTGCACCGGGCTGTTCCCGCCAACACCTTGACGATTGCCTGTCAAGGTGATTCCTATCTCCGTGCTATACCCTCCACCATCGAATGCTTCAGAATTGTACAACAATTCTTGTTTATCGATGGTGTCCCCTTCCACACCTTCGCCTTGCCGGAGGAAAAGGAACTAAAAGTTGAAATCATTGGCATCCCTGCTGATGTTCCTATTACCGACATTAATGCAGAGCTCACAGATCTGGGCTACACAATACACAGATTCACCCGCTCTTTTCCCCCGGCAAGAAGGTCGCCCGCTGGTGGCTTCCTGGTTAAGTTAAGAAAGGTAGGTCAGTATGAAACAATTTACGAACTTAACTCTCTCTTTCACCTGCGCGTCAGAGTGCAGGCTTTCGAGTCCCAACCCGGCCCTAAGCAGTGTTATAACTGCCAAAGGTACGGGCATAGCTGCTCCTTTTGTCATATGCCAACACGCTGTGTACGCTGCGCCGAGTCCCATCACATGACGACTGTCCTCGTGATCGGAATGCGCCTGCGACGTGCGCAAACTGTAATAAGCCCCATCCGGCCAGCTCAAAAGCTGCACACACTATCTAGTAGCCCTGAGGAAACTTTCCACGTCTACTAAACAGCCGCTACCCGAGCCTACTCGTAGGCCTACCCCTCAAACATCTGCCGCACCTGCGGCCCCTGCCAAAGCTGCGACGCCTGCGCCTGCAGCCGTCCCAGCCCGCCCGGCGTCCACCGGAGCGCCCAGCTACGCGGCAGCTGCCGCATCCAAACCCACCGACCCGGCCACGGCCCAGCACCCTCAGTCTGCTGCGCCGAAGAAGAAGAAACTAAAGAAAACATTGGCCACCGTCTCCAAGCAGCCGCAAGATTCTGCTTCCCATCCACCCTCTGCCCCTGTTCCAAAAGAACCTCGGCAGCCAAAAACCAAGGCCTCGGCCTCCGACAACGGAATTATGTTCCGACTACCGCCGCCCACGCCGGTGGCGGCTCCGGCGGCGGCCGAGTCCTCGGACTCGACCTTCGTGCCTGGGTTGAAACCGTCATTCCACAGATTCTTGCTGCTAAGGATATCCAATATGTATTTATAACCATCTTGTCCTCCATCGTGACGCTCATCCCCACCCATGGCTAAGCCTCTTCGGCTGGTGGCATGGAACGCCGCTGGCGTTCTATCTCGCCGTGCCGAACTGGCCGCCTTTTCCACAGAATATGACTTAGACGTCATACTCTTATCAGAAACCCATCTAACTCCCGCTCTCTCATTCCAGCTTCCTGCGTACACCACGTATCGCACTGACCGGCCTGCCCAGAATATGCTGAACGCCAGTGGCGGCACAGCTATTCTGGTCCACAGGCGCATCACCCACCGCCCCCTGCCGCCTCCGACGACTCGTCGTCTCGAGGTCACGGCGGTGGCCCTAAGCGATGGAGGTCGGGAGGTTCGACTGGCTTCAGTCTACCTCCCCCCCTGGACGTGGCGGGCCCCCGCCCGCAGAGGAATGTGACGCCCTCTTAGAGTACCCTTTGTCGACCATGGCAGCCGGAGACTTTAATTGTAAGCATCCCCTGTGGAACATCCCGTACAACCCGTATGGCCGCTCGCTCTATAGCTACCCTCAACGTCATCCTCAGGTTAACGTTCTTGGTCCTACCTCACCGACCTACGTCCCCCATCATAGGGGACTACCCGATGTCCTTGACATAGTGGTTGTCAAAAACCTGGCCTGCCTTATCACTATCGACGCCGTGTCAGACCTTTCGTCTGATCACGACCCGGTACTCATCACTGTTCGACCTACGTTGGACACACCTCTCCAACCCCCCCCCCGTCGTGCCAGAAGAGTCAACTGGCGATCCTATCACGATGAACTTAAACGAACAGTGCCATCTGACCCCCCGGCCCCCATCGCCTGCACAGACGATGTGGACCGCCTGGCCACTCATCTCCAGGAAATCGTCACGTCCGCCATGGACAAACATACCTATGAAGTCCCTGAGATCTAGAGAAGTCTCAGTTACCTGAAGAGGTGCTTCTAGCCATCCGGAAACGGCGCGAGCTCCGCCGGCGATGGCAACAAACCCGGGATCCTGCAGTTAAACGAAGGTTTAACGCCCAATCTGCCCTCGTCAAGCAGCTTCTGCTTGACGCCTCAGCTGATCGTTGGGACTCGTATCTCGAGTCTCTTGAAGTCCGACCCGAGTCTGTTTGGCAGGCTGCGAGTCGACTTACTGGCGAAAAGAGGACCCGCCATCCCCTGCAATCACCGAACGGTCCTGTCTACTCCGCGGACGGCAAGGCCGAGGTCTTCGCCGACTCCATGGAGGAACAGTTCACTGTTCATAGAGGCGTCTGTGATCCTGGGCATTCGGCTATGGTCACGGACTTCCTATCTGGTTATTTCGCACGCCCTCCCTCATACCCCCTACCCCCGTTCGATCGAGCTGATGTTGAATCGGCGATTCGTCGACTTCGCCCCAAGCGGGCACACGGCGAGAATCGTATCGGAGCAGCGGCCCTGCAAAATGCCCCGCCAAGTCTCGTTTCTCTCGTCCACGAGCTGTTCAATGGATGTCTCCGGCCCATTACTTCCCCAGCCCTTGGATACGAGTAAAGATCATCATGATCCCGAAACCTCGCAAGCTGCGTACAAGACCCGAAAATCATCGACCCATCTCTCTCCTACCAGTTATCTCGAAGGTACTCGAGCGACTCCTCCATGGCCGCATTGCACCCCTGCTGGATAATTTTATTCGGCAGGAGCAGTTCGGCTTTCGCAAGGGGCACTCGACGACCCTTCAACTTGGCAGGGTTGTAACCCAACTTACTGATGCCCTCAACAAACATCTATCATCTGTCGCTGTCCTCTTGGACGTGAGTAAGGCCTTCTCTACAAACTTGCCATATCCCCTCTACCTGGATCTTTTGTACATCTCATGCGCTCGTATCTCTGCGACCGCACAATTAGGGTTTGCGTCGACGGATCGTACTCTTCTGTCCGACCCGTCGCCGCTGGCGTCTCCCAAGGATCTGTCCTAGGCCCCGTTCTGTACCTCGTGTACACGAACGATCTGCCTACCCAGCCTGGAGTTACACTCTCACTCTATGCGGATGATACAATGTATGACTCTAGCTCGGCCAATCTTGGTCACGCTGCTAGAGTGGTGCAACGTCAGCTCGCCGTCCTTCCGGACTGGCTACGGATGGCGGATGGCGATCAATGCGGAGAAATCCGAGGCGAACGCCTTCTCCCGTCAATTAACTTCCCGATGCCAGCCCCTCTCCCTAAACGGGAGCCCGATCGCTTGGAAACGTACTGTGAAGTACCTAGGCGTCACTCTTGATCGACGCCTATGCTTCAGAACTCACGTCACCAATGTACTCCAGCGTGCCCGCGGCTTAAAAGCCAAACTTTACACACTCTTATCCAATCGAGCGCCACTGCAACTTCGCACGAAGCGCCCAATATATCTGCTCTTCTTAAGAGCCGTCCTTACGTACGCAGCCCCGGTCTATTGGTCCCTACTCAGCGCGGACGTGGTCGCCCGCATGGAAGCGTTCCAATCACGAACCCTCCGACAAATCTCCAGCTCTCCCTGGTTTGTCAGAAATGATGTTATCAGGCGAGGGCTGCAGATTCCATCGCTCGACGAGTTTGTGCGCTCTCTTGCGTACAGACTTATCGACCGTGCCTCCAACTCAACCTATCCTCACCTCCGCCGATTAAGTACAGACGAAGGCCCGCCACCTGTAAAACGCAGACGACCCCCCATAAGCTCTCTGAGCCCTTCTGCCCCTCTCCCCGATCTTTCTTAACTTATCACTCGTTCACATACATCTCCGTGCCGTAGAATCCCGATAAAAGTGTCGGGGGTTGCGCCCGCTTTAGGTGTGCCTAGCGCCGCCTTTTGCGACCGACTTCCCCCGCCGCCCTCTCTCGCTTACTACGTCATTGCCGTGAGGCAGTCTCGCGGGATTCTCAACGGGCTGGCAGAAGTGTATCGACCCGTTGCGAGCGTACAAATCCTGCCTTCTCCGCGCGAACGTCCTGCGAGCCTCCCAGCCAATCAGCAGCTGCGAATCGTTCCCGCGATTCGTCCACTAACAGCCACCATCCTATCCCTCCGCTTGAACACAACGAAGGTCCAATCATAAAAGAAAGCACCAAGTCCCGCTACCATGTATTACACACCAGCAACAGGCAGTCATCGGAGACCATCCGGACGCTGCAACCACTGGGGGGCACGCACGAATCTGTGCCCTCTGCATCTGGCATCTGGCATCACACATATGCCTACTTGATTTTTTAGCAAGATTATTTTTCTACTTGTAACAGGTATGATACCCTAAATAAATAAACGTGAAAACCTTCTCTATTGGCTCATTTACAGGAGTGATCTAAGGAGTCACAGGACTTTTCCCAACGACTTAGTTTGCTGGTTATACATAACAAACGCATATCCATCCCCTGCGTCTTCTCTATTATCATTTGCAATATTAGGCTGATGTTTTTGCCGATTTTGTATTCCCTTTTTTTTGACGAAATTCTTCATTTGCATCAGTAAACAAAAAACAAATTTTTACATATTTCAATATGGGTAAAATCGCCCTGAGACAATATTTTAAGTTAAATATTGACCGACCGGTTTGGTCTAGTGGTTATGGCGCTGGCTTCTAGGCAAGAGGTTAAAGGGTTTGATTCCCGATAAGGTCTGGCATTTGTTCATCATTCAAGTCATTCGCATCTATTACCTACATACAAGCTTCAGCTTATGTAGGCATCATCCTCTCCAAAAAAAACAAAAAAACAAAAAACGATCATTCACATGCAATACACACACAAAATACAAAAAAATACAGTATACTCTAAGTTTAAACGTGGCCTATTCCAACAACTTCAACGTACAGGAATGTGACACCAACCAAATTATAGGGACTTTTGTGAGCTACAACTTTTATTTGTAACATGTTTTTATAAACTACTTCGTTTTTAAGTTAGATGCGAAAAATCGTTTTTTCACCCCTTTCAACAACTGTAAAACCACCCTAGACACTTCTAAGTGGTAGACTCATTGGTTTTGTATAATTTATGGTTCAAGGACCATATGTACAAAAAAGTAGCTTTTATCTAATTTTTCCTTAAAACTTCTTATTTTTCCTGGGCTAAATGGTAACCAGAAAAATTATCATGGCAAAGGAATCGTGAAAAAAGTATAATCTTCCACTACAAACTACTTTAGCTTAATGAGTTTTATTATTAATTATTATATGTATATATATATATATATATATGTATGTATGTATATGTATTATAAACATATTAGCTTTTATAAATCCGATACGTTCATAAATTCTCGCGCACCCGTGTTTTCATTACATGCCTTTAATGTTTCTGTCTAATTAAATAGTAGAAGCATTTAAATTATTTTCCTTATGAACATTTCCTCACATTAAGATCTTAATTATTATGAACTGTTATTACATTTTGAATCTGTAATTTTATGAGTACGATTTAGAATTACATCATGATATAGAGTATATCTATAATTATAAATATTAAGTAGCGTAATATTCGTATTATCGCATCTTATTTAATGCTATAATAATAATAATAATAATAATAATATACTTACTTAATACTGTAATTAAATTATATCCTGAGCGCTGTGTAATTGTGAAGATATTACTCGCGATCGAGAATAACATACCAAATTGTTTATTATAACTGTCAAGTATCAATATACGACTTCAATAAACAATATTAAATATTATTACTGTTATTTCAATTTTGCAAATAACACTGTGATGTACGGAAGATTTACACATATCCCGAACTAAAACATCAATGTTTACGCCTCCGAAAATAGATTGTTTTTAGGTTGTGTGTATAATTCGAAACTTATCAAACAAATACTATTTGAAAATTCAGTTAATTTAGAGTGGAGTAAGAAAGAATTCCTTTGTATTGAAACTGTTAAGTGAAATGAAGTAAACAGATCAAAGCGGCCGTGTATAAACAGTTTCGATGGCAACAATAGAGTTACACACACACACACGCGCGCACACAGAAATAGGGTTTGCGAGTTTATTTTACTGCATCCTTCTAAAATAAATACCTAAACATTAATTCCTGTTTACGATTATATATTTTATTTATAAATTACACAAATAATGAAACATCTTTGTAACGTTCGGTGCACGCAAAGTTTACAAAGTATCAGATCGTTTTTGTTTGCTTTCCGAAGCGATCCAGTAAACATCCTGTTCTGCTGTCCAAGGGAGGTGCCTCGTACATGAACTGACCACATATGGTCTCATCCATACCGCGTACCACGTCATACTAATTAACTCATACCCACTGGTCTAGTTTGGTTGTAATGGTGTCGACTTTCGTAAAGTTTACACACGGAAATTGTATGACTAGTGTGGCCTTAGATGTATCTCTTGACGAAAGAAGTATTTCTCCGGTGTCGTAAAATGTGACAAACAAAATATAATATGCAATAAATATAGACACAGTCATTAAAAAATGTAGCAAAATAAAAACTGTACATTGTTACAAAGGCCAATAGCAGAACAGCGTCGGAACACGAAAGACAAGAGCGATACCACAACTCATTGTTCTGTAATTAATTGCTGTGACACACTGGATGTTTACCTCAACGTTTGGCTTTCGCGTGTAAGTTAGTCTCATTGTTTTCAGTTTCAAGAAGATTTACGCAAAAATGTTCCTATTACGAAATTATATGTAGTTTATTAAGTATATAATACGCCACTCTTCTCATGATTCTTCCCTAGATATAAAATTAATTTAACTTCTTCTTCTTATTATTCTTGTTGTTGTTGTTGTTGTTGTTGTTGTTGTTGTTGTTGTTGTTGTTGTTGTTGTTGTTGTTGTTGTTGTTGTTGTTGTTGTTGTTGTTGTTGTTGTTGTTGTTGTTGTTGTTGTTGTTGTTGTTGTTGTTGTTGTTGTTGTTGTTGTTGTTGTTGTTGTTGTTGCTGCTGCTGCTGCTGCTGCTGCTGCTGTCGTCGTCGTCGTCGTCGTCGTCGTCGTCGTCGTCGTCGTCGTCGTTGTTGTTGTTGTTCTTCTTCTTCTTCTTCTTCTTCTTCTTCTTCTTCTTCTTCTTCTTCTTCTTCTTCTTCTTCTTCTTCTTCTTCACCGCTACAGCCCAACGTGAGCCCTGGCTTCCAACATCAATCTTCTGTAAAGTCTCCTGTCCATTGCCATATCAGTGTAACCCCTCACATCCATTATTCTTAGATTTTCCAGCACATCATCCAATCATCTTATCCTAGGTCGGCCCCTCTTTCTGCTTTTATAGACTTGCTCCGTCAGGATTTTCTTTGCCATACGCTGATCACCAATGATACAATACAATGACAGGTGACCTAATCATTGTATTCGTTGATCCTTTATGAATCTTACAGTGTCCTCATGATTCAATAGCTTATCCATGTCCTAGTAATTTCCTATTCTTTATTCGTCATCTTCTTTACTCGGTCCATAAACACATCTTATGATATTTCCTGTCAAACCTTCTTAGTGTTTCTTGTTCCTTTTTTATCAGTGTCCATGCCTCGCCTCCATAAGTAAAAACCGATCTGATAAGTTAAAAAAAATACCTATATGAATTAAACTGGATGAAAGTGTTGTTTTTATTTAATTGTGAGCTTCAATTGTCGATTTAAAAATCCAAGTGTAAGAAACAGTTTCTAAATTAACAATAAATACTCATTAACTTTTATACTTTTATAACTTTTATAAGTACTCTTCTGTCCGACCCGTCGCCGCTGGCGTCTCCCAAGGATCTGTCCTAGGCCCCGTTCTGTACCTCGTGTACACGAACGATCTGCCTACCCAGCCTGGAGTTACACTCTCACTCTATGCGGATGATACAATGTATGACTCTAGCTCGGCCAATCTTGGTCACGCTGCTAGAGTGGTGCAACGTCAGCTCGCCGTCCTTCCGGACTGGCTACGGATGGCGGATGGCGATCAATGCGGAGAAATCCGAGGCGAACGCCTTCTCCCGTCAATTAACTTCCCGATGCCAGCCCCTCTCCCTAAACGGGAGCCCGATCGCTTGGAAACGTACTGTGAAGTACCTAGGCGTCACTCTTGATCGACGCCTATGCTTCAGAACTCACGTCACCAATGTACTCCAGCGTGCCCGCGGCTTAAAAGCCAAACTTTACACACTCTTATCCAATCGAGCGCCACTGCAACTTCGCACGAAGCGCCCAATATATCTGCTCTTCTTAAGAGCCGTCCTTACGTACGCAGCCCCGGTCTATTGGTCCCTACTCAGCGCGGACGTGGTCGCCCGCATGGAAGCGTTCCAATCACGAACCCTCCGACAAATCTCCAGCTCTCCCTGGTTTGTCAGAAATGATGTTATCAGGCGAGGGCTGCAGATTCCATCGCTCGACGAGTTTGTGCGCTCTCTTGCGTACAGACTTATCGACCGTGCCTCCAACTCAACCTATCCTCACCTCCGCCGATTAAGTACAGACGAAGGCCCGCCACCTGTAAAACGCAGACGACCCCCCATAAGCTCTCTGAGCCCTTCTGCCCCTCTCCCCGATCTTTCTTAACTTATCACTCGTTCACATACATCTCCGTGCCGTAGAATCCCGATAAAAGTGTCGGGGGTTGCGCCCGCTTTAGGTGTGCCTAGCGCCGCCTTTTGCGACCGACTTCCCCCGCCGCCCTCTCTCGCTTACTACGTCATTGCCGTGAGGCAGTCTCGCGGGATTCTCAACGGGCTGGCAGAAGTGTATCGACCCGTTGCGAGCGTACAAATCCTGCCTTCTCCGCGCGAACGTCCTGCGAGCCTCCCAGCCAATCAGCAGCTGCGAATCGTTCCCGCGATTCGTCCACTAACAGCCACCATCCTATCCCTCCGCTTGAACACAACGAAGGTCCAATCATAAAAGAAAGCACCAAGTCCCGCTACCATGTATTACACACCAGCAACAGGCAGTCATCGGAGACCATCCGGACGCTGCAACCACTGGGGGGCACGCACGAATCTGTGCCCTCTGCATCTGGCATCTGGCATCACACATATGCCTACTTGATTTTTTAGCAAGATTATTTTTCTACTTGTAACAGGTATGATACCCTAAATAAATAAACGTGAAAACCTTCTCTATTGGCTCATTTACAGGAGTGATCTAAGGAGTCACAGGACTTTTCCCAACGACTTAGTTTGCTGGTTATACATAACAAACGCATATCCATCCCCTGCGTCTTCTCTATTATCATTTGCAATATTAGGCTGATGTTTTTGCCGATTTTGTATTCCCTTTTTTTTGACGAAATTCTTCATTTGCATCAGTAAACAAAAAACAAATTTTTACATATTTCAATATGGGTAAAATCGCCCTGAGACAATATTTTAAGTTAAATATTGACCGACCGGTTTGGTCTAGTGGTTATGGCGCTGGCTTCTAGGCAAGAGGTTAAAGGGTTTGATTCCCGATAAGGTCTGGCATTTGTTCATCATTCAAGTCATTCGCATCTATTACCTACATACAAGCTTCAGCTTATGTAGGCATCATCCTCTCCAAAAAAAACAAAAAAACAAAAAACGATCATTCACATGCAATACACACACAAAATACAAAAAAATACAGTATACTCTAAGTTTAAACGTGGCCTATTCCAACAACTTCAACGTACAGGAATGTGACACCAACCAAATTATAGGGACTTTTGTGAGCTACAACTTTTATTTGTAACATGTTTTTATAAACTACTTCGTTTTTAAGTTAGATGCGAAAAATCGTTTTTTCACCCCTTTCAACAACTGTAAAACCACCCTAGACACTTCTAAGTGGTAGACTCATTGGTTTTGTATAATTTATGGTTCAAGGACCATATGTACAAAAAAGTAGCTTTTATCTAATTTTTCCTTAAAACTTCTTATTTTTCCTGGGCTAAATGGTAACCAGAAAAATTATCATGGCAAAGGAATCGTGAAAAAAGTATAATCTTCCACTACAAACTACTTTAGCTTAATGAGTTTTATTATTAATTATTATATGTATATATATATATATATATATGTATGTATGTATATGTATTATAAACATATTAGCTTTTATAAATCCGATACGTTCATAAATTCTCGCGCACCCGTGTTTTCATTACATGCCTTTAATGTTTCTGTCTAATTAAATAGTAGAAGCATTTAAATTATTTTCCTTATGAACATTTCCTCACATTAAGATCTTAATTATTATGAACTGTTATTACATTTTGAATCTGTAATTTTATGAGTACGATTTAGAATTACATCATGATATAGAGTATATCTATAATTATAAATATTAAGTAGCGTAATATTCGTATTATCGCATCTTATTTAATGCTATAATAATAATAATAATAATAATAATATACTTACTTAATACTGTAATTAAATTATATCCTGAGCGCTGTGTAATTGTGAAGATATTACTCGCGATCGAGAATAACATACCAAATTGTTTATTATAACTGTCAAGTATCAATATACGACTTCAATAAACAATATTAAATATTATTACTGTTATTTCAATTTTGCAAATAACACTGTGATGTACGGAAGATTTACACATATCCCGAACTAAAACATCAATGTTTACGCCTCCGAAAATAGATTGTTTTTAGGTTGTGTGTATAATTCGAAACTTATCAAACAAATACTATTTGAAAATTCAGTTAATTTAGAGTGGAGTAAGAAAGAATTCCTTTGTATTGAAACTGTTAAGTGAAATGAAGTAAACAGATCAAAGCGGCCGTGTATAAACAGTTTCGATGGCAACAATAGAGTTACACACACACACACGCGCGCACACAGAAATAGGGTTTGCGAGTTTATTTTACTGCATCCTTCTAAAATAAATACCTAAACATTAATTCCTGTTTACGATTATATATTTTATTTATAAATTACACAAATAATGAAACATCTTTGTAACGTTCGGTGCACGCAAAGTTTACAAAGTATCAGATCGTTTTTGTTTGCTTTCCGAAGCGATCCAGTAAACATCCTGTTCTGCTGTCCAAGGGAGGTGCCTCGTACATGAACTGACCACATATGGTCTCATCCATACCGCGTACCACGTCATACTAATTAACTCATACCCACTGGTCTAGTTTGGTTGTAATGGTGTCGACTTTCGTAAAGTTTACACACGGAAATTGTATGACTAGTGTGGCCTTAGATGTATCTCTTGACGAAAGAAGTATTTCTCCGGTGTCGTAAAATGTGACAAACAAAATATAATATGCAATAAATATAGACACAGTCATTAAAAAATGTAGCAAAATAAAAACTGTACATTGTTACAAAGGCCAATAGCAGAACAGCGTCGGAACACGAAAGACAAGAGCGATACCACAACTCATTGTTCTGTAATTAATTGCTGTGACACACTGGATGTTTACCTCAACGTTTGGCTTTCGCGTGTAAGTTAGTCTCATTGTTTTCAGTTTCAAGAAGATTTACGCAAAAATGTTCCTATTACGAAATTATATGTAGTTTATTAAGTATATAATACGCCACTCTTCTCATGATTCTTCCCTAGATATAAAATTAATTTAACTTCTTCTTCTTATTATTCTTGTTGTTGTTGTTGTTGTTGTTGTTGTTGTTGTTGGTGTTGTTGTTGTTGTTGTTGTTGTTGTTGTTGTTGTTGTTGTTGTTGTTGTTGTTGTTGTTGTTGTTGTTGTTGTTGCTGCTGCTGCTGCTGCTGCTGCTGCTGCTGTCGTCGTCGTCGTCGTCGTCGTCGTCGTTGTTGTTGTTGTTCTTCTTCTTCTTCTTCTTCTTCTTCTTCTTCTTCTTCTTCTTCTTCTTCTTCTTCTTCTTCTTCTTCTTCTTCTTCTTCTTCTTCTTCTTCTTCTTCTTCTTCACCGCTACAGCCCAACGTGAGCCCTGGCTTCCAACATCAATCTTCTGTAAAGTCTCCTGTCCATTGCCATATCAGTGTAACCCCTCACATCCATTATTCTTAGATTTTCCAGCACATCATCCAATCATCTTATCCTAGGTCGGCCCCTCTTTCTGCTTTTATAGACTTGCTCCGTCAGGATTTTCTTTGCCATACGCTGATCACCAATGATACAATACAATGACAGGTGACCTAATCATTGTATTCGTTGATCCTTTATGAATCTTACAGTGTCCTCATGATTCAATAGCTTATCCATGTCCTAGTAATTTCCTATTCTTTATTCGTCATCTTCTTTACTCGGTCCATAAACACATCTTATGATATTTCCTGTCAAACCTTCTTAGTGTTTCTTGTTCCTTTTTTATCAGTGTCCATGCCTCGCCTCCATAAGTAAAAACCGATCTGATAAGTTAAAAAAAATACCTATATGAATTAAACTGGATGAAAGTGTTGTTTTTATTTAATTGTGAGCTTCAATTGTCGATTTAAAAATCCAAGTGTAAGAAACAGTTTCTAAATTAACAATAAATACTCATTAACTTTTAAAAAGATTTGTGAGAAAGTATCAACAGTTTTAAGAATTAAGCCACGTAAAATCCACTCATGTCTAGTATAATAAGTTTGTTCTCGTTGTTTGACGTACATATTCGTTTGAAAGGAACAATCAACGAACAAGGAGCACAGAACTCCGACAAGCGGGTCATTTAAACAGTCGTGCAGAGGTCAAGTCGATTTGATTGTATACTTTATTTAAAGGTTAAGTTTTAGTTTTAATTTTAGTGGCCTCCGCAGTTTGAAATGCACTTAACTCTCTTGTTGATTGTCCTAGGTAAATTTACTATTGATTTATAAAAATGGGTTGGCTAAAACAGTTTACACTCTTTAACATTTTCAATTAAGTTTCTATAATACCTTTACAGCTCTAAAAATTTAACAAACTTCAAAACGTTTGCACTGCAAACTTTTAGAAACACCACGATGCATTGGATTTCCAGATGTGTCCTGCTACCGGCCGTCTGATTTCAATTAGACAGGGCTAACTGAGCGTGAGGGTTCGATGAGGCCACGTCCAAGATCACCTGGCACAGATTGGTTGCGACCGAGGCGCTAATTAGGGAATTGGCCTCAAAGAGGGCACAGAGACGGTAGAACTTTCTGGAATGTCTCCGTATAGTGGCGTTCAGGGAAAGTACACGAAGGGTTTCTCGGATGGTCTAGTTTGAAGTCAAATAGTGGGATCTGCATGCTCAGCGCAGTCCTCAGTCCAGGAGACACTGAAGCTTGAGTTTTATCCAAGTAGCCCCATACAGGGATCGCGCCACACACATGGCGACGATGAGTTTCCCTAGGCGGCAGGTCATAGAATTGCTGTAAAGTAGGGATCGGAGCTTGCAAAGACGATTGGCAGTTTTGCGGGCTACGTGCTCGGAATGTGTCCGCCAGGTGAGACGACTATCCAGGTGGAGCCCGAGGTACTTGACACCGGGAGACCAGGGTAAGGGACTATCGCCTATGTAAAGCATTCTGCATCTGGAGAAGACTACAGCTGTGCTCTTGGCCGCATTAATAGAGACCCTCCATTTCTCTGCCCACTCAACGTAGTCGTCAAGCTGTTCCTGAAGCCAGACAGCTGCCGTTTCAACCCGACGACCGTCGGCATAAATCGCCGTATCGTCGGCGAACATGGCCAACCTGGTTGCAGACAACCTGGGCACGTCATTAACGTACACAGAGAAAAGCAGAGGGCTAAAACGCTTCCCTGAGGTACACCAATCGTAATAGCCCTTTCCGAAGAAAGGGTATTATCTACTTACACGCGGAATGTTTTGTTCCGAAGAAAGCTATCAATCGAGTGAATGTAGCAATCCGGAAGCAGAATCTCCGTGAGTTTGTAAAGAAGTCCAGGATGCCAGACTCGATCGAAAGCCTACTCGACATCAAGGAAAACGGCGACGGTCTGTTCCCGCTGACATCCGGCCTCGGCAACTGTCTCCACGAAACGCATCAGCTGATGCGTCGAGGAGTGCACAGCTCGAAATCCGAATCGCTCGGGGACCAGAATGTGGAACCATTTTAGATGATATTGAATTCGCCGCTAGGTGGACAAGTGGTTCAAAGACTTTCGAAATGGCTGATAGGCCGGAGCTTTCGGCAACTTCTGGTTTTCACCCGGTTTCGGGATCGTCGTAACCGTCGCCTAGCGCCACTTCAAAGGCAAGTAGGTGAACCGGAAACAGGAATTTAACAGGTCGGCCACGAAGCGAACTTCCCTGCCCGGAAGTCTCTGTGACACCGTCCGATTCAGGGCTCTGCCAAGCCCAGGGGTCGAAGTGCTAAAAGCCGTTCCGAAACCTTTGCCTCTGAAGTGAGTTCGGGTTCGGTGGTGATAAATTGCTATAACTGCGGCGTAATTGTAGCGTTGCAATATATATATCCACCTATCTATCCATCTATCCATTCATCTCTCTCTCTCTCTCTCTCTCTCTCTCTCTCTCTCTCTCTCTCTCTCTCTCTCTCTCTCTCTCTCTCTCTCTCTCTCTCTCTCTCTCTCTCTCTCTATCTATCTCTCTCTCTTTCACACATACACACACATGCGCACACACCTTGAAAAGGTTGAAAGCCAGTCATTGTTTTTTACACCAGTGTTACCAGTTTTTTCACTATACTTGAATGTTGTTATTGTGGTTTTTTCACACTTTGATTTAATACGTATTAAGGTTAAGCTCATAATTGTTCTTATTTTGTAAGAACCAGTGACTCAGTACAGCGTCATTTCCATTGTGGGAGCTACGTTGGATAGAGGCCTCTCTACCTCTATTTTCTGATTTTTATTTGAAACTTTATTTGATTCACTGTTGTCTACAAAGTCACAGTAATGATGGATAACAAAGCGTGTATCGTTAAGAAATAAAACAGCAGTAACAGAGTGGGACAGCTTGTTACACGAACACTTGTTATGGGAGAAAGAACACTTGTTTACAAGGTGGGGGTGTGCGCGGTGGCGGCTGCGACAAGACCAAATCCAATTACACGAAAACTGTTGAAACAAGAGCCTCGACTGACCCTTAGCGGAGCCGTACCTACTACTACGGAGTTGCTGTAATCACACACGAACACAATCCCTTTGCACACAAACATCGATATAAAAATACTAACTTTTATAGCCGCAACGTTGCACAATATTTTCTTACTCTTAGCGGAATACGACTATTATGTGTAAATGTTACTTAAAGCAGATCAAATAGTGTTCATACATGTCAATAAATTATCTGCAAACTAATATGTAAATAATGTGTAAAATCATATTTTACAACACTGTAAAATAAAACAATTATTTACGTTGTGTCCATTTTCTACATTTCTAAATTAAAAAATCGGTATGGAGAACCATACATGACTTCCATGTTCTAAGTTTTATATTTAAAATCATTTAAATATAAATTGAAAAATTTGACAAGTTTGACAAATTGAAATGAAATATTTCTATAGTCTACCCCTCCTCTTTAACCAATCGTCACCAAAACCAATAGGCCATGAGTCCTCTACAACTCGGGCACATATGCAAAAAGTTATTTTATTCTCTTTCAATTTGCGCCAGTTATCGTTCGCCATAGAAAAAATTCTACACACAGACAGACACTTTTCAGAAAATGACTTTTCTTCATGTTTTGAGGATGGTGCAAACAGAATCAGCCCTTACCTCGAATGCGATTTTTTTCACCATGACCATACTTCCATTTCCTTACGGAACTTGGAAATAAAAATGAATTCCAATACTATTGTAAACTTTGGTATATGTAAGTTATTACTAATGTTACACATTACAAACAGATTTACAAATGTTCAGTAAACATAAATTGTCACTGCACGAAAGTTACTTTAATCCTAATTAGAAATCCCTGGTATTTAATCGACCTTTCGTAAATAGAAAGAAAAGGTCTTTACTTCTTTTAAGATATACGAAACCAGCTGACGGTTATATCAGCTACGTATATAACCGGGCAGCTAATTCAGTACTAATACACACGCTAACCGTGTAACATCGCCTGAGTAACATTATCAACGTTTAGACCTGTAGATCAGTAAAATAAAGTTACAGTTTATGTACGCGAATCGTATTTAATTTTGTTACTTTAGGAGGCGACACGTGGACACTGATAAAAAGGAACAAGAAACACTAAGAAGGTTTGAAAGAAAGATTGTAAGACGTGTTTACGGCTCGGTTAAAGAAGATGACGAATAGAGAATAAGAAATAACCAGGAGACAGATGAGCTATTGAATCACGACGACATTGTAAGATTCATAAAAGCTCAACGAATAAAACGGTTAGGTCGCCTAGAGCGGATGGTTGATCAGCGTATGCCCGAGAAAATCTTGAGGGCGCAATTTTATAAAATCAGAAAGAGGGCCCGACCTAGGATAAAATGCTTGGATGATGTGCTAGAAGATCTCAGAAGAATGGATGTGAGGGGTTACACTGAAATGGCAATGGACAGTAGACTTTGGAGAAGATTAGTGTTGGAAGCCAGGGCTCACGTTGGGCTATAGTGGTGTAGAAGAAGAAGAAGAAGAAGAAGAAGAAGAAGAAGTTAAATTACTTTTATATTTGGGGAAGAATCCTGAGAAGAGTGGCGTATTATATAGGCTACTTCATAAACTATTATTTCGTAATAGGCACACCTTTTGCGTAAATCTTCATGAAACTGAAAACAATGAGACGAACATGGATGCGAAAGCCAAACATTGCAGTAAACATCCATTGTGTCACAGCAATTAATTACCTAATTACCAACTAATTAACTAATTACAACTAATTACCATTTCCTAACCTTCAGTGGGTACGACAATTTCTTCAAGTTACTACAACCAAAATTACGTTAGGTTTTCTATTCCACAATTATAGAAATACCCATACTTGACTCAAATTTGATAAATTTAATTAAAACAGTAGCTTATTGTGTCACAGTAATGTACAAAATGGATTGCTAAAACAAATTCTAAAGTTTCCTGTCTACTCTTGAACATAATAGTCTACTGATTTTTTTTTAATTTACACAAAACGGGCATTAGAAACCAGTTTTACACAGTAAATGGAGCAAGAGCGAAGGGGATGAGTGATGAGTAAAAGTAAGTTGGTACCTCCAGCGAGGGCACACGTGGCAGTGCCACGGACAGTAATGCTGGTGTATTGTTGGTCCTCTGTTATGGATAAAGCGCACGTTTAATCAATAGATCCAACACACAATAGTCGAATTTACTGACACCTACAAAGACCCAACAAAATGTATATATAACAGACAACCTATGTAGAATATATATGTATTTTATAACAGATATTATTAAATTATTTATAGCAGAATTTAATAATTGAAGATGACAGTTCAGAAAATTGCCTAATCACTGTCATAAAATGAAACAAATATAAAATTTACAATTTCTATTATTGTAGAAAATATTATTTATACTTATTATTCCTTTGTAAGTAACTCGTTGAGATTCTTGCAGGTCTTTCGTGTAATATCTTCAAATAAATACGCTGAAAGTAGGTTTAATTTATAAGCGAAACGTTCTATTACAATTCAAACAAACCTCTGAAGATACAGAATAATTTCTGTGAAACTAACGTGAGGTGAAAGTTTGAAAATTAAAACTACTTGCAGTGTATGTATTTGAAGATATTAATACTCATTAATGAACAAGAATAACTATGAGTAATTATAAAGACATAATTACGCGCGCGCGCGCGCGCGTGCGTGTGTGTGTGTGTGTGTGTGCGATAGAAAATACTGTGAACGGACTGCGCTTTAAAATAATACGGATGATTATGTAACTTTACTAGAATTTAATACCTTTGTAATTTAAGTACAGACAACGTTGTTAAGCGCATGGGAAACCGAACAGGTTATTAAGGGCGTAATTACAACCAAAATGACACAATCAAAAATACTAATGCTTAATATTGATTTAAAACCTAAAATATCTTATTTATTTGCTCAAAACGATTACTGTCAATGACAATTTTTGTTCTCACGTGGTGGAAGCGATCACATTAATTCTTCATAAGTAGTTTTAAAAACCACATTTAAAACACAGTTTTTTAGAACCTATCTTAAGTTAACATACGGTTTCCTAAAGACGATATTAAGTTTTCCTGGATTAATACTATATTGGACAGCACATATAACTAATGTTGAAGTTCTTAGAAGGATAGGGAAGTTATTAACACAGTGAAGATAAAAAAGCTTCAGTATCTGGGACATATCATGAGAAATGAACGGAGATTTTACTTATTGCAGTCCACACTACAGGGAAAAGTACTTGGAAAGAGAGGAGCTGGGTGACCGAGAATATCATGGCTGAGAAATTTAAGGACCTGGTTTGGCATGAATACAACTGACTTATTCCGTGCAGCATTGCAGAAAGTTAAAATAGTCTGTATGATATCCAACAGCCGAAACTGATAGGAACTATCAGAAAAAGAAGAAGATTACTATATCGTCATATAAGAACAAAAAATTGGTATTAGTTATTTTTTCCCATTATCAAACTCGTGCACTTTATAAATATGTATAAATACCTATATATATATATATATATATATATATATATATATATATATATATAAAAGCCAAATACCACTCACTCATTCATACATTCACTCATCACGAAATCTCCATAACTATAAAGCCATCAAACTTGAAATTCGGCACGTATGTTCCTCTTGGCTTCTAGGTGCTTGCTAAGAAAGGGTTTTGAAAACTTTAACGCCTAACCGGAAAAAACGAGAATAACCCCTAAAAACCGTGACACCGATAATGCAGCTTTTTTCAACTGTACGCCTCCTGGAAGTCTAATGTTTATTTTTGTATTTTCTTTTAGGCTTTTGGGGACTTACTAAAACAGTATTTTTTTCATCTAACCTATAACAACGAGAAGGTGCGAAAATAATAGAGAACAGTTCACTCTGTCCCTCTATTACTTGCTATGTGTCGTTGAGAGTTTATTTTGAATTATAAGTTCGGCACATATATTCCGAGCAGGGTACGGAGACACTGTTTGGCCAGTTGCATACGAAAAACCTTCAAGCAAACAAAATAAATCCTGTTTCGATTGTACTACAAATGGTTCAATGCTTGTGAAACACAGCACCTATATGTAGGCCTATACCACTCACTCATCACGAAATCTCCATAACTATAAAGCCTACAAACTTGAAATTCGGCACGTATGTTCCTCTTGGCTTCTAGGTGGTTGCTAAGAAAGGGTTTTGAAAACTTTAACGCCTAACCGGAAAAAACGCGAAAAACCGTGACACCGATAATGCAGCTTTTTTTTCAATTGTACGCTTCCTGGAAGTCTAATGTTTATTTTTTTACTTTCTATTAGGCTTTTGGGGAGTTACTAAAACAGTATTTTCTTCATCTAACCAATAACCACAAATCTGTTTCGATTGTACTACAAATGGTTCAATGCTGGTGAAACATAGCACCTATATGTAGGCCTATCTATTTCTATTTTCTGATTTTACGTTCTGTTTTCTTTTCTGATAATCACCGTAGCGAAGCACGGATATCCAGCTAGTATATATATTGCAACAGTACAAATGTATAGGGTACTGTGCATTGCACAAAGTAATTAAAACAAATATTAAAGTAAATAAATAATTCATATTGTTAGCAATAATAATACAGCTTTCTATCTGAACTGTAAAAGGAACGACCAAATGTCATGTTGGGACAGGCTGATCACGCCACTTTGCTGTGTCTGTGTGTACACATGTATATTACATGTGTGTGTGAAAACTGTCAATTCCTGAAAAGCGACACCCTTGTTGAACGCTATTAATTATATGAATTTATTTATTTTGTTAAGATTGTGTGCATAATATCACAAAACCAAATACACCAAAGTGTGTATAAAAACAAGACGCACATGTGTATAAAAAATATTGTGAAAAGAATAAAAAGTGCGATTGTAGTAAACATAAATATAAATAAAACGTATGTTAATTAAGATAAAGAAAAACGGTTTATACATAGTGAACACATAAAAATTACCGACAAGATGAATATCGGGTAATGTGCAAAAGACTTCGCATATCGCGAAGACAAGTGAATTAAGTGTGAAAAGAATCGTGTTTAAAAAGGGACGCCAACGACAGACTCTGACATGCAGAATATTGTCGAAACATGATTTTAGCGCCCTAAGGTATAAATACACGAGACGCGCTAACTTAATTTTTTTTTTCTACAACTACCGTGGCAGCCGGAGGCTCAGCCCAGAGACAACAACTCTTTCTCGATCAACCACAGCAGCAGCCGGAGGTTCTTCACTCCTACTCATCACTTTCGTGAGAGCACCTGCAACCTGAGGCCGTGTCAGGAGACGAGGGAGCAGCCAAGTACATGAAATAGAATCCAGCGTACGGGACGAGGCGACGGACGAAGGACGAGGATCAAGGACTCCAGGACTACACGACTACAAAGGAGCATCCAGGATCGAGGACCTAAGACCGAAGAGGACATGCTGCATATTTACCACGACAATAAGGTGAAAAACAACCATGTATTTTTAAAACAAAGACTCACATAAAGACAATATAATTAACGATGTAAAAAGAGAGACAATTTAATGCAAAGATGAATTAATAAATTTTGCAAATGTAAATATTTATTTGTATAGTAATTAGAGTAATGTTTTAAAAATGTTTTAACTATAATTTTGAATCAATAACTTAGTCATTGATATTTAAATTAATATAAAAGTAATTAGTAAATTTTTATTAGAAAACAATACAATGTATATGCAGTATATTCAAAAGAAATTAGATCATTAGAAAGAAATTAGATAATCTAATAATTATCACACTAATGAGCAAGCTGAGAGGAATGTTAGATAATTATAAATGTTTATTATAGTATAAGATTGTATATTATGTCTATGTGTAGTTAATAATTAGATGTGTGCTAATTACTAATATTCATAAGAATCAAGAATAGTTTTGCGAAATTATTAGTGAAATAACATATAATGAAAAAACAACGGTAGTTAGCACTGGAATTTGTTGATTTGGTACTCTTGGTTACGTTGAATCGATGTCTTCAGCTTCCACAGATACAATGACCATTCCATTATGCTTCCTGCTAGGTTATCCCTCTTACCTACACAATTTCTATCTACAAATATTTACAATTTACGATTTCTTAAATGCTGTGGACGAAATTTACTCTTTTCAGTCTTAAATTACAACAGATGTATTTCTAACGATTTCAGTAACAGTGTAATGCATTAATTGAAACACTCATGATTAATGCAGTTTGACAAGGACGAGAATTGGATGAGCGGTAGTATGCAGCGCGACCACTGAAGTTTATTTGTACGATTCGCTCAATAATTTGGAAACCAATAAAGATATAACATTGGGAGTTAGATCAGAATTAAATTTGAAACTTTCTGCACAATTGACTCGCTTAATGTGTTAGTCTAACTTGAATAGGGAAAACGTTTCTCGCAGGCTGCTTTCTACGCCTCACGACTGAAAAAAATTAATATTTGATATAACGTTTTATTTTTTATTTTGTTATTACAAGGATATTATTAACCTGAAATAGCATGTACATCATGTACGTGATCTGGACTACACGTACAAAAAAAAAATATCGTTAAAGGGGAAGAGCTGTTTGCGTAAGAACAGTTTATATTTTAATATGTACTAAATGGAGTGTGCGATGGTTTTATTACGTTTTTTGTTTTACAGACTCATTTTTTGGGCTAGATTTATTTAAAATATACGAAAATGTGAAGAATTAAAATACTGTTACTACTGTGTATATTTTGTAGACGTGTCTAGTACTTCACTTATATCGGTCGAGGTTTTCAAATCGCATAATACTAGCGAACGTAAAACCCATAAGCGCAATGTATTTCTCTATCTCGCCCATTGCCTCATCCGACTGTGGAACCAGGAAAAAGTCTGTAAATAATAAGCCTACCACTACTTATAAAAACCAAATAAGCTATTCAGTTAAATTCTAAACGTTTTTCAGTGATCTGTTGTGAGGTACATAATTAGGGTACAGAGAGGCAACATCTCTAAAAACCCATTTATTTATCCCTAACAACTGTCTACTTTTTATACTTCGTTGAACAACGTTTGTAACAAAATTGTATCTCTCTGTTAAAAGGTGGTATATATTTTTTGCTAATGTTCCGTCTTTTCGGCAGAGCTGTTTGCTTAACATATAGTGCAGAACAGGGGCGAACCTAGGGGGGATGTATCCCCCACGAAATCCAAAAAAAAAAATTTTAAAATGTTGGAGCAAAATTTTTAAATTTGTTATGTCTTTTGAAATGCAATTAACTGACTTCCAAGTATTGTCAATTTTAAAAAATTACTATTTGGGTGACAAGTTACTACTAGTTAGCTGACAAATTTAACTAAACTACAATAATAGGCCTTATACTCATTAATAAATATAACAGATGTTGAATTAAATGGTGAAAAATGAAAAGAAGTCAGCTTGAAAGAGAGTAGGATACGGTACGTTTTTCCGCTGGTTACGATAAATAGGGACATACCTTTTACTTCCATGTCCCATAAGGAAATGGAAGTATGGTGATGGCAAAAAAAATCGTGTTCGAGATAATTGCAGATTCTGATTGTACTACCCTCAAAACATGAAAAAAAGTCATTTTTCGAAAAGTGTCTGTGTATCTGTCTGCCTGTCTATCTGTCTGTATGTCCTTGTGTTTGTCTGTGAGTCTGTGTGTGTCTGTGTGTCTGTAGATTTTTTTTCTATGGCAAACGATAACAGCCGCAAATTCAAACAGAATCAAATAATTTTTTGCATACAGCTCTGAATTGTAGAGTACTCAAGGTCTACTGTTTTTGGTGAAGATCGGATAAGGGAAAGGGGTAGTTTACCTGCAACATTTTTTTTTATCAAGGGTTTTTTTTCTATGGCAAACGATAACAGCCGCAACTTCAAACAGAATCAAATAATGTTTTGCATTCATCTCTGAATTGTAGAGGACTGAAGGCCTATTGATTTTAGTGAAGATCGGTTAAGATAAAGGGGTAGTTTACCTGCAACGTTTTATATTTTAACAAGGGTAATTTTATTTTTATGACGAATGATAACTGCCGCATATTCAAAGAGAATCAAATAATTTTTTGCATACATTCCTGAAGTTTGAAATACTCAATGTCTGTTGATTTTGGTGAAGATCAGTTAAGGGAAAGGGGTAGTTTACCTGCAACATTATTTTATGTTTTAACAACGGTAATTTTTTCTATGACGAACGATAACTGCCGTAAAGTCAAACATAATCAAATAATGTTACGCATGCATTCCTGAATTACAGAGGACTCAAGATCTATTGATTTTGGTGAAGATCAGTTAAGAGAAAGGGCTAGTTTATCTGCAACGTTTTATGTGATAACAAGGGTAATTTTTCTATGACGAACGATAACTGCCGTAAGTTCAAACAGAATAAAATAATTTTTTACATATGTGCCTGAGTTGTAGAGCACTCAAGACGTATTGATTTTGGTGAAGATCGGTTACGGGGAAAGGGTCGTTTACCTGAAACATTTTTTGTTGTAACAAGAGTAAAGTACTTAATTTTGATAAAACAAGTATCCTGATAAGAAGATCTTAATAATCCACTGTTGAAACGTAGTTGAAATATCTATAAACGAAGAGGCTAGTTGAACGGGGTGGGGGTAATTTTCTATAAATGAAAATTATAGTTGAAGGGGGAGGGGATCATTTTTTATATATGTACTACGTTATCGGCAACAAAGAAGGAGTTTGTTGTTAAAATTCCTTCCCGTCCTGTTTGGCCGTAGTCCAAAGTTTTTTGCAGAACCAGACGTTTCGGCAGTGCCATCGACTTCCATCATCAGTGAAAATCGAGTGCGATAACGTGAGGTGGTATACGTTAGTGACCACAGTACTGTGATTAAGGCTGAAGCAGTAAGTAGAAAGAAGTAGTTTCTATGGAAATATTTCATTTCGAAAATGATTTTAAATATAAATCTTAGAACATGGAAGTCATGTATGGTTCTCCATACCGATATTTTATATTGTATTTTGACTTAATGTTAGGGCCTACATGTTGATAACTTCAGTCACAAAGCACATAATGTGAATAAGTTTAATTTCTTAACATTATTTTTCATAATGGACATGGGTTGTTGTAATAGACTCTACCTAGCTCTAAGAAACAAAATTTGTAAAATTTAACATACGTTCAGTAAAAATTTTTCGTGTTCTTGCATGTGTTAACCCTACAACACACACACACACACACACATACACATACAAAATTTGCTTTCTTAATTTTAACGTTCTCTTTAAAGTGTTTATATTCCACAGAAAGGTATTATTAGGCTTCCAAGTCAAACTGTATGTAATTAATTGATTTTTATGATTTAGTGAATTACAGCCATTATTTACCCATTAGTTTTAACTTGTTGGTACGATTTTCATTATAATATGAGAAAATAAAATACCCTAAGAAAACTATATGTGGTTCGAAAAAATCCTCCCCCCCCCCCGAAATGAAATCCCAGGTTCGCCCCTGGTGAAGAAACACATCGCTTAACACACTGTGGTATCGTGTTGAAATTTCTCGAACACCATAACTACATTGTCATCCTCCTATTTACGTCTATTTACGTTTAGGCTAAATCAAGACTTTGTAGTGATCGACCGATTTTTGTAGTCAGTACAGCGGCTTGACTATAGGCCTACGTCTTTCAGTAACAACGAAAACTGCCTAAAATCAGAAACAAAATTAGGAATAGGTTTAAATCTCCATAACAAACAGTGAAGATCTGGTTTTCAATGTGTTCTTGTTTAGCTTCATTTTAAAAATGGACCTGTGAGTTCTTCTGTTGTAATTTCCTTAATAGGTAAATAGTGTTCTCAGTTTCTCAGACGACTTTATTGTTCATTCTGTCAACCAGCTGAGATTTGAACTGTTTCCATTCTTTACACCTCAGAATGTGGAATTCACAGTGTAAGTGAACTACAACTCATATGAATAAATGAAAAAACAAAATGAATGATGACCGAAATCGATCGAAATTAAGAATGTGAGTAATTAAAATTTTATTAGCCTATAAATCATATCTATGGTACCTTTACCAGGTACCATACAATGAACAATGAATACATCACAATAGAATATAGAGATTATAGGTACCATTAGTAAGCAATAAGTATGTGTATATTATAAATACATCACAATATCATTAGCAAAAAAGTTACAAAATTATAAAACGGTCGTAAACGGCCTCTTCATAATATATATATATTGTTACATGAAATTTTAACATAAAGATGCTTTAATAATCTTACCCAAAAGTACCAAGAAACATAAGAGTTTCAAGAAATAAGTAATTAAAGACTTAATTAAATATTGTTTATTTTATTGTTTAATTCATGATAACGAAGACTGTAATAATTATGTTTACCACTGTTAAAATAATGTCCATAATGATAAGTAAGGAGGACAATGTTAAGGAACTTACTTATGAAATTTTATTTTATTTATAAAAACTGTAAATTTATAAATACAGTAAGTTAAGGGGAATTATTATATGTTACTAAGAGTTATTAGTAATTAGTTTGGGTCACATTAATTAATATTATATGTGATAGTGTTAATAACACTAATGTTTATCTTAACAAAAAAATACCAAAATAATAGTAATAGATTTTTGTAAAACTAGGCATATTGAGCTTAGACAGTTAAGGTATATGAATAAGAATTTCTATTAAAATGATAATGAAACAATGTCAGGTTATGTTATAGGATTACTAAATGTGTCAAATAAGTTTAATAAAGTGAAAATTACAAGAAGAACTAATAATAAATAAGTTTGGAACAAATAAAATAAAAAGTGTAAATTGATAACTCAAGAAATATATAACAGAAGATAGTCAAAAGTGGTGTCAAAATAATCAGTGTTTAATCAGAAGATCAAAGAAACCAATAAAGTGAAGATCAAAGCTCTTATAAAAAAGGTATATCAGTTTAAAGAAAATGAAAGATAAAATAGTAAGAGTTTGTTTATGTTAATGCTATGATATCACCAGGGTGACATAATATGTTACACTAGAAACCAATAAGAGAGCTGATATAGGCCTTAGCAACTAAAATGTTATAATAAATGAAATAAGAATTGTATTATTGGATCTGAACGAGAAAGGTTGAATAAAACACCAGATAGTGATTAAATTAAATTATTATACATGTCATATCAGTGAACCTAAAATAAAAAGTTAAAGAATCCTCCTCAACCAGACTAAATAGAAGAAGAAAGTGCTACATTACTAGAAAGAAGTAAACCAAGGAATATCTGAAGAAATACAATCAAATTACACAGGAAGAGAAGTATATTTTGATATATAATTAAACTGAACCATTCCATTATAAGCCTAGGCCATAGGTTTCAAAGACACTGATTATACTTTTAATAAGAACAATTTGGAACTTTTACTGAGAACATTATCAATGAATAATCTTACCATCAGTATGAAAAACTATTAGTGTAGAGTATTATAATAATATAAAGTGAACTAAGTCTAAAAAACTTTTAAGTAAACATAACCTAAACACTGAACATTGTTACACTATTCATATAATCCTGTTAAGGTATTTTGTAATTATTTATAATCCCATGTATTTTGGTACTTTTCCTCTAATAACTGTTGTTTATATCGTAGTCAAAAGGACCTAACGTAACACACTACATTTGTATTTTATTTAATAAATATAAGTATGGGCCTTGAGATGAAGAATTTCTTAATGCTACTGCTGCCATACTGAGCATATGTAAAGAACAGCCGGTGAGATTTTGTTAATGATTATATATGTAAAAAAAAAAAAATTTAAAGAAAATAATAAAAGGATTTTGAGTATAATAAATACAGATAAAAGGTTTATTCGTTTCTTTATTTAATGAATACAAAATCGATATGATATTCTAAACAATATATTTGGGACTGTGAATTGGCTTCAGCAATTAGATTAAGTTGGCAACACTCTTCATTTGAAAGAAATGGCAGACTATTCAAATCTGCTTTGAGGAGCTTTAGTCATCACATTCATCTCTTAAATAATATATTAAAAGAGATTTAATTATAGCTGATAAAGAAACCATATAATGTAATAATTTTTAATAAAAATTAATAATTAATATTTTTACAAATAAATTTTATTTGCAACCGGTGATTGCAAATTGGCGCTCAACAAATATTACCCTGACCAGATACTCATCCTATAAATTATTAACAAGGTATACACCTGAAATAACCAAGATATAAGAAAGGTACAATTATTAAAACTAACGAGTCATGTGTGTCGTTACAGAATTGGAGCCCAACTAGTGAGGCTAGAGATAGAATAACATTGTATTCTTATTGTAAGTCTTATAGCAATTTCTACTCTAGTGGCGGCTACTGTTAAACAACAGAGATGTCAAGGAGAAGAGCAACTTCACGCAAACGTATGGAAGAAGAAGAAATAGAATTAAATATGGAAGACAAGGAAGCAACAACAGTTGAAGAAGTGGAAGTAATGGTAAAGGATACTCCAGTAGCGGCGACTGAAGAAATGGAAACAGTGGTAAGGGATACACCAGGGGACCAACCAGATAAACCTATACGAAAGGAAGACATGAGCATGCAGGAGATGATGAGAATTATAATGGAAGGGAATAACACAACCAGCGAAACATTATTGAAACAAATTAAAGAGGATAATGAGAAAATGAAAAAGGATAATGAAACCTTATTAAAACAAAATAGTGAGGAATTAAAGAAACAAATGAGGGAAGATAATGAAACATTATTAAAACAAAATAATGAGGAATTAAAGAAACAAATGAAGGAGGATATTGAAAAAATAGATAAAAATAATGAAAAGAATATCGAAACACTTAACAGGAAAATGGGTAGTAACCAAGAAGAGTTGAAACAAATGAGAGTAGATAATGAAACCTTATTAAAACAAAATAATGAGGAATTAAAGAAACAAATGAGGGAAGATAAGGAGGAATTAAATAAAAATTTGAAAACAATAATGAAACATTACAGCAACAGTTGAAGGAGGAGATTAGACAAAGTAACGAAGAGTTAAAAGGACAATTGAAGGAAGAGAGTGAGAAGAATAAAGAGGAATTTAAACAGCAGTAGAAGAGTATAAAGATGAAATAAGGAATAGAATTACAGAAACTAACCAGAAGGTTGAGAAAACCCAGGAAAGTTTAAGTCAATTACGCGAAGAGGTGATAAACAAAATAATTGAAGTGGAGGATAACAGTAAAACCAGTATTGTTATACTTCACAAAGATACTCAGGAACAATTAGAGATACTACAAAATAAAGTAGGGGAACAATACAATCAGGCAGAAACCAAGATAATACAGGTACAAAATCAAGTTACCAACAACAGGGAGAAAATAGAAGAAATTCAACAGAAGGATATAATAAATAGAACCAAAGAAAATCGGTGGCAAATAATAAAGAATCTTCCAGATGATAGTTTTAAAAATATTAATGATAACTGGTGGAAAGCAGTAAGAAACGAAATTACCAATTATATTGAATTTAAACAAATTTTTAAAGTAAAGTATTGGTCTGAGTCCATCCAAAATATAGTTAGCGACAATTTGAGCACTGGCCGATATGATGCTGGAAGGGGACAGACAATGACTGCTTATTTTTTGGGTGAAGTCTGGGTAGCCCGACATTTACAACCAAAAATCCTTGAAGAGTGTCTCGTAGCCAAATTGTCATATCATTTTGGAGAAGACATTGTACGGGCTCGTCGATGTGGACAAATAAAAACTATTGGAGAGATGGAGGCTCTCTTAGAAGGTTTTGAGAGGGAAAATTATTATTACAGGAGTCGAAGAAGAACCGACGATTGGAATGATAGGAACAAGGAACAACCACACGACAATCGACAGCCAATAAACCACGTACGGACGGATGGATATAGGCGAATGGATAAATCCGAATAACAGGCGATTTCAAGGAAGACGTCAGAATTTTAACAATGAAAGAAATTATGATAGACGATATGGAAGAGATAATGACAACAGGAGACAGTGGAATGATAACGGAGAAGTCTATCAGAGATCCAGAAGCT
Organism: Magicicada septendecula; assembly: GCA_034769895.1. Classification (NCBI taxonomy): domain Eukaryota; kingdom Metazoa; phylum Arthropoda; class Insecta; order Hemiptera; family Cicadidae; genus Magicicada; species Magicicada septendecula. The sequence goes on along the minus strand of CM068369.1, from coordinate 63,155,187 downwards.
GGGATAGAAGAAGGGAAACACCCTCTGGAAACCAAAACCCCAATGAACCAGTTCACCCAATCAACAGTGATGTAAATAGGGAAAACGAGAGGCCGCAGTGAGATCATTGAACGGCCCATCACTGCGAGCGGACCCAGGGCTGAGGAGAGATATAAACCCTAATAATAATAACAAGGAACCAGTAACCGTGATAAGAAACTTTTACTTAAAAAATATACAGAGAGATTTGTTGGAAGAGATTACCATGGAAGAAGATAAACTGAATGAGGACATAGTATACATCAAGGTAGAATTACGTGGGGTGTTAACTGAAGTTATGATTGATAAAGGAGCAAACATTTCTTTAATAGATAGATTAGAGCTGAACAGAATACAGGAGTTAAGTATGGAAAAAATATCCACATTGCCTATTAATAATATTGCTATTATAGGAGCGAAAGGCAAACAAAACAAAACAATAAAACAGCAAGTAAGTCTGAAAGTTACGAGTATGGGAGTAGGAATTCCTATGGTGTTTCTGGTGGCCCAAGGGTTACCTTTTAAGGTGTTGATAGGTTGTGACACGCTAAGGCGTCACTATGCGATTATTAATTTAGCCAGTGGAAAAATGACACTGAGCTCAGAAGGTTATGAATGGACTGCTGAGATAATAGGAAGCTCAATAGCCCCTCAGTACAGGAACTCATACCACGTTAGGGAAATAATAAGGACACCCATAGGAGATAAAGGAGATAAATAAATCGTAACAGAATCAGCATTATGGCAGGAAAAAATGCAGGAAATATTGTCGTTTCAAGGAAAGGGGTATACCGAGGCAATCAGTGTGGAACAGAAGAAAAAATTAATAGAAATATATAAAACTTATCGTAATGTATTTTCCGATTCTCCTGGAAAGGCGAAGAATTTCGTATACCGATTAAAATTTCATGACTCTGTTAATTTCAATAAGAAATCGTATCCTATTGCACAATCGTTAAAAGAGGCAGTTAGAAAAGAAATAGCAAGGATGATTCAAGAAGATATTATAGAGCGAAGTAGTTCCCCATATACCAGTCCCATTGTGGCGATACCTAAGAAAGATGGACAAGTACGGTTGTGCCTTGATGCACGGGAAATCAATAAAATTATAATTACTGATCGCACATCTCCAATAGAGATAGAAGAAACTATGAAGAAATTCCATGGTTGTAAGTTGTAAGTTTACGAGTAGTTGGGATGCTGTTTGCGGATACTGGCAAATAGAGTTACACCCAGACAGTCGCCAGTATGTTGCCTTCATCTTCGAGGGAAGAAACTACCATTTTAAACGATTACCTTTCGGGTTGGTTAATTCTGTCGCCATTTTTATCCAGTGCATGGACCAGATATTAGGAAAGAAGCGTTGGAGTTCGCAACAGTATATGTGGATGATATTCTTATTGCCTCTAAAACATGGAATGAACACTGTGACCGAATTGAAATTGTACTCAGGAAACTCCAACAAAATAATATTACACTTAAGTTAAATAAATCTAAATTCATAACTCAGGAATTACAATTTCTTGAGTTTATACTCTCTGAAACTGGGATCACGCCGTCGCCTGAGAAAGTAGAAGTTATTCAAAATTTTCCAAGACCCAGAAACATAAAACAATTACAATCGTTTCTAGGGATTTGTAATTATTATCGTAAATTCCAACAAAATTATTCTGAATTGACTACTAAATTTCAAAATCTACTTTCAACCAAGAACAAATGGAAATGGGGTAAGGCTGAAGCAGATAATTTTAATTTAATCAAGACTAAGTTCCTAAATAGTGTTATGTTACACCACCCAGATTTTAACCAGAGGTTCTATTTAATTTGTGATGCAAGTAATGTTAGTTTAGGCGTTGAATTATACCAAGAAGATGAAGTAGGAAACCATTTAGTGATCAGTTTTGCTAGTAGAGTTTTGAGTGCTTGCGAAAGAAATTATACAGTTACAGAAAAAGAACTCCTCAGTGTGGTGTTTGCATGCTTAAAGTTCCGTACCTATATTTTAGGATATCAAATAACAGTAAGGTCGGATCATAAATCCATATCTTTCCTAAAAAGATGCAAACTAAATCATGGTCGACTGACAAGATGGATTTTGATATTACAAGAGTACCATATAAATTGGGAGTATGTACCTGGGAAACAAAATGTTGTGGCTGATGGATTATCCAGAATTAATACTGCAAACGGAACTTACGAATTAGAAAAAGAAAACATTGGAAGAGTATATCACATACTGAAATCAAGAAAAGATTTAGAAGAAGTGAATCATCAGAATATGGATATCAGACTAAAGGTAATTAAAGAAAGATTGGCAAGTAATGACCCCACAATTTTATCATTTTATTGTACCCATAATAATTTAATATTTACATGTCAACTTCCCGAAAACAGGAATGGAAATTATATATTCTTCAGAGTGTTGAATCATAAATAATCATAGACTATCATATAAGATATGGACACAGGGGACCCCTTAAAGTTGTAAAAGCATTAAGTGAACATGTCTACATAAAGGGAATCAACAAGAAAGTAAGACGAACAGTTAGAAAATGCACAATCTGCCAAATGGTAAAAACAAATAATGAAAGGAAGGATGGCGCTATGATAACCATCACTTCGAGCCATAATTTAGAAAAGGTATTTTTAGACATATGTGGTCCATTTCCTAAGAGTGGGGGAAGAAGTAAGTTCAGATATATTGTAATAATATTTGATCATTTTTCAAAATTTTCGAAATTATACCCTATACTCGTAAAATTCTGGACATAATCATAACTAAATACATTCCTGAGGTGGGTAAACCAGAGGCTATAGTGACCGACCACGGTACCCAATTTAAAGGAAAAAAGTGGAAAACGGAATTATTAAGTAGGGGAATCAAAACTTATAAGACGTCGGTGTATCATCCCAAAAGTAACCCTGCAGAACGAGTTCTCCGTGAAGTAGGTAGGATTCTGAGAACATATTGTCACGAAGAACATAGGGACTGGAGCAAATATGTCGAAGCTGCCGAAACATTCCTCAACCTAGCTTACCACGAAACCATAGGAGCCAGTCCATACCAAGTCATGTTTAACCGACCACCACCTAGGGAAATAATATCTTTAATAGAATTCCCTTTTATGGAAGAGAAAGAATTATCTATTTTTGGAATATATAATAGAGTGTTGCACAAAGCTGAACTACAGAAGAAAAAACAAGAAAGAGATAACAACAGAATTTTAAAATACTATATGGGAGAAAAGGTTTTGCTAAAAAATAGACATTTACCAAGTTATGTAGAAGGAATAACTAAAAAGTTATTATTGTTATATACAGGACCATATAGGATAACAAAGGATAACAATAATAATACTTATGAATTAACCAACACGGAAACTAATAAAGTAAAGGGCGTATATAATCAAGCCGAAATAAAAAAGTATTATGGAAATTGAGAAAAGTAATTGTGAAGTCAATCAGCTTATTTGAGCAATCTGTTTATTACTACAATAACCCTTTTCTGGGGGGGTATTATGTTACATGAAATTTTGCCATGCCATTTTAACATAAAGATGCTTTAATAATCTTACCCAAAAGTACCAAGAAACATAAGAGTTTCAAGAAATAAGTAATTAAAGACTTAATTAAATATTGTTTATTTTATTGTTTAATTCATGATAACGAAGACTGTAATAATTATGTTTACCACTGTTAAAATAATGTCCATAATGATAAGTAAGGAGGACAATGTTAAGGAACTTACTTATGAAATTTTGTTTTATTTATAAAAACTGTAAATTTATAAATACAGTAAGTTAAGGGGAATTATTATATGTTACTAAGAGTTATTAGTAATTAGTTTGGGTCACATTAATTAATATTATATGTGATAGTGTTAATAACACTAATGTTTATCTTAACAAAAAAATACCAAAATAATAGTAATAGATTTTTGTAAAACTAGGCATATTGAGCTTAGACAGTTAAGGTATATGAATAAGAATTTCTATTAAAATGATAATGAAACAATGTCAGGTTATGTTATAGGATTACTAAATGTGTCAAATAAGTTTAATAAAGTGAAAATTACAAGAAGAACTAATAATAAATAAGTTTGGAACAAATAAAATAAAAAGTGTAAATTGATAACTCAAGAAATATATAACAGAAGATAGTCAAAAGTGGTGTCAAAATAATCAGTGTTTCATCAGAAGATCAAAGAAACCAATAAAGTGAAGATCAAAGCTCTTATAAAAAAGGTATATCAGTTTAAAGAAAATGAAAGATAAAATAGTAAGAGTTTGTTTATGTTAATGCTATGATATCACCAGGGTGACATAATATGTTACACTAGAAACCAATAAGAGAGCTGATATAGGCCTTAGCAACTAAAATGTTATAATAAATGAAATAAGAATTGTATTATTGGATCTGAACGAGAAAGGTTGAATAAAACACCAGATAGTGATTAAATTAAATTATTATACATGTCATATCAGTGAACCTAAAATAAAAAGTTAAAGAATCCTCCTCAACCAGACTAAATAGAAGAAGAAAGTGCTACATTACTAGAAAGAAGTAAACCAAGGAATATCTGAAGAAATACAATCAAATTACACAGGAAGAGAAGTATATTTTGATATATAATTAAACTGAACCATTCCATTATAAGCCTAGGCCATAGGTTTCAAAGACACTGATTATACTTTTAATAAGAACAATTTGGAACTTTTACTGAGAACATTATCAATGAATAATCTTACCATCAGTATGAAAAAACTATTAGTGTAGAGTATTATAATAATATAAAGTGAACTAAGTCTAAAAAACTTTTAAGTAAACATAACCTAAACACTGAACATTGTTACACTATTCATATAATCCTGTTAAGGTATTTTGTAATTATTTATAATCCCATGTATTTTGGTACTTTTCCTCTAATAACTGTTGTTTATATCGTAGTCAAAAGGACCTAACGTAAAACACTACATTTGTATTTTATTTAATAAATATAAGTATGGGCCTTGAGATGAAGAATTTCTTAATGCTACTGCTGCCATACTGAGCATATGTAAAGAACAGCCGGTGAGATTTTGTTAATGATTATATATGTAAAAAAAAAAACAATTTAAAGAAAATAATAAAAGGATTTTGAGTATAATAAATACAGATAAAAGGTTTATTCGTTTCTTTATTTAATGAATACAAAATCGATATGATATTCTAAACAATATATCTGGGACTGTGAATTGGCTTCAGCAATTAGATTAAGTTGGCAACACTCTTCATTTGAAAGAAATGGCAGACTATTCAAATCTGCTTTGAGGAGCTTTAGTCATCACATTCGTCTCTTAAATAATATATTAAAAGAGATTTAATTATAGCTGATAAAGAAACCATATAATATAATAATTTTTAATAAAAATTAATAATTAATATTTTTACAAATAAATTTTATTTGCAACCGGTGATTGAAAATTGGCGCTCAACAAATATTACCCTGACCAGATACTCATCCTATAAATTATTAACAAGGTATACACCTGAAATAACCAAGATATGAGAAAGGTACAATTATTAAAAGTAACGAGTCATTTGTGTCGTTACAATATATATATATATATATATATATATATATATATACGTAAATATTACTTTGAAGACTTCATGAACACGAAAACAATGAAGTGCTACAACTGCCTGATACTGCTGCACTCGTTCAGGGATTGCAGAGACAGAAACCATTTGAACTAATGAACTCATAGGCGTAACTTGGGAGGTGCAAGGGGGAGCACTCGCCCCCCCCATGTTCCGAGCATTATAAAATTTTGTTTCCAGTTGTTTATAAATAAAAACTAACAAATAGTTAAACGGGAGACAGTTTCTATGCCTGCGAGCACAGTAAGCACTATTTATCAACGTCTGTACTGTTATCAGACAACTAGTTGCCATACATTTATTATTCTTATTTCTTTCGAAGAACTTTGTAAGGGGAATGTTTGACAGATTTGAATGATATACGTCAAAATAATATTTCTGTTCGACAAAAAAACAAACGCTAGAGACCTAATTAACTGGAATACAATGCGTGCCTTTTACACAAACAAAGACTTGTTTTGGAACAAGACGTCGATGGCTTTGTTCACGAATCTTAAAAGACGGTCGTTTGGAACTGTTATTTGTTAATGATTACTGATACAAGTGCGGTCGGTTACTCGGTCGTGTACGTAGTCCGTTAAAGTACACATCGCTTGTCTCTTTCTTAATTCGTTATTGTTGTGATTGTTTTGGTTTTTTGTGTTGATAAGTGCTGGGAAATGGGAGATAAGAAACTCAAAGAAGTAACACGGCTTAATTTTGTTGAAAATTGCCTGATTGGCAATTTGAAAATTTCTTTGTGTTGTGACTGATTCGGCTTACTGCTACTACTGCCGAGCATTTTGTGACAGTGTGCCTAAGGGAGAGGATGCGTTTATGTTTAATTAAGGCCTACAGTATATTTCGTCACTTTAATATCAAACAACACTATCTACATATATACAGTTTTTTAGATAATGTCCTCTAAGTACTGGAAAAATAAAGTAGTATTAAATGTCAGATAGATGTAACTCAGTTTTCAGTTAATTAAAAATATAACAAAACACTAACAACAAAATATTATATGTAGTTAAATATCAAAGAACATTAAGTTACGATGAGGTGTTTTGTTAGTTAAAACTAATATGAATCGCTTAATATCAAACAACACTAACTCCACTTAGTGTTGTTTGATACAAATAAAAATGCTCAATGGACCTGTTGGAACATGCTTGTCGGCCATGCACCTGTTGAAACACGAATATGTTTTGTTTACCAGAATTGCTCTGGATTTTCAGTTTAGTTCATTGTTAGCTTGTGACAACATCTTACAATATTCGTGATCAAGTGACAATTTATAATAAAATGTCTTTTAGATTTTGTTCTAGGTAAACATAACTGCAAGTACAACTTATGAAGAAAGGTTTGTTGATCATTAAAAAATGAAGTTGTCCCTCGTTTATTACTAGAATTATTACTAAACTTTCTAATTTTGTATATAATATATTTTATTTATTTTATTATATAGATGGTCTCACTACACATTTGAATTTATGAAGCTTTACCCTGCCCCCCCAAAGTTAGGCCCCACGTTACACCTATGAGTGAACTAAATATGTATAGTAATTCTCGGCACATGAACAAAGTGTAACTGTACTGAGGAATGCTCCAGTGGGAGCTTATCCTTCACAGTGTTAACTTATGTATTAGAACAAAATTTGCTAGATAGTTTGTAACTAGTTGCGATGAAGTTAAATAAAAAAAGCATTAATTCACAATAGAATCTGCGCTTTAAGAAATTACGGTAAGCTTAGCTCAAGAAAAAAAATTCGTAAAAGTAAACAACTATTAGCAAAGGAGAAAATTAATATAAAATTACTAAACGGGTTTGCAAAATTCGAACGTTTTCATCACAGTGTAGATTTTATGAAGAAAACTGAGGGAAATGTAAAAGAGAGAGATATGCTACTGGTGAAATTGAAGTTGATACATACAGTGTACAAGATGTTTAGAGAGGTTAAAAGAGAACAAAAGGAAGCTGTATTTGTTGAGAACAAAGAAAACTACAATATTTTATTGTCTTATTAACTTACACATAATAAAATTTGATTGAATACGTACGAAAGTTACTTCTACTATGAAGTGAAAAGCTTGAATCATACCATTGTCATGAAAGCATAGAGATACAGAAAAATTAATTTGTATATCCGTGTGAACGAATGGCTATTATAGACCTATTACTCGCATTTTGAACAGAAACTATATGAGAATAAATATCAGAAACTATTTAAAAATAATCATTGAACATTTAATGAATAATTTATGAAAATTACGGTGCATTTTAATATATACAAACTATAATCGCCGCACGAGTGTTACCTGTTCTGTTTCTATTTAACACAAACAATAGACAATAATCAAGAAGGCAGTAATTGAATTAACCCTTCTTCTTCTTCTTCTTGTGCTACATAAAGACAGATAAAGTGATGTCAAGACAATCGAATTGAAAGATTAGTTTATGGTAGTCACTGAAACAATACAATTACGATGTGTTAAACCGTGAATTTCGTTAATTAAACGACCAATATATGTTGACACTTTACGGTAATTATTGTGCATTGAAACAATTGGCTTAAGAGTTCAGACATAATGAGATAATTACTACTGTTCTCGGACGTGAGAGCGCGAGTGAGGTTAAGTCAATTGAGACGTGCATGTGTGTGTGTGTATTAATTGTTGGAATGGTCAAAAGCGTAGCCGTAGAGCTGTAAATGTGGTCCATTCAGTTGGAGCGGGCGGACACTCGCTCGACTGCTGCACTGTGCTGTGTTGTCTAAACGAAGTTTGATTGCTTTGGATTTGGGAGCGTTACATGCGGGCAAACAGGGAATTATCTGTCATCATTCAATTGTAGTCCCGGCATACAAGTCAGTTGATTAAACGGAATTGAGGCAGAGAGAGCTCGTCTCCAAGATAATCGCTGCTTAAACAGCTGGACACAATATCATCATTCGCACGTACTGAGACCGTTTGCGGATGTACAGAGAAGATAAAATCTGTTCTTCTCAGTATATGTCTGTGCACGTTTTTTACTTCCATGTTCCGTAAGGAATTGGAAGTATGGTGATGGCGAAAAAAATCGTGTTCGAGATAAGCGCTGATTCTGATTGTACTACCCTCATAACGTAAAGAAATCCGTTTTCCGTAAATTGTGTGTGTGTGTGTGTGTGTGTGTGTGTGTGTGTGTGTGTGTGTGTGTGTGTGTGTGTGTGTGTGTGTGTGTGTGTGTGTGTGTGTGTGTGTGTGTGTGTGTGTGTGTGTGTGTGTGTGTGTGTGTGTGTGTGTGTGTGATTTTTTCTATGGCGAACAATAACTGCCGCTAATTCAAACAGAATCAAATAATTTTTGCACGTGTGTCTGAGTTGTAGAGTACTCAAGGCCTATTGATTTTAGTGAAGATCGGTTAAGGAAGAGCGGTAGTTTGCCTGCAACGTTTTACGTTTTAACAAGAGTAAAGTAGTTAATTTTGATAAATAAAGTATTCTGAAAAGAAGGTCATAATAATCCGCTGTAGAAAGGTAGATGAAATATCTATAAATGAAAAGGGTAATTAAAAGGGAAAGGGGAATTTTTTCACGAGGGGGTATTTGATTTAATGAGTTTGACGAAATTAAAATGCATTTAATCTTTTTAAAACAATGGTAATTGTTGAAAATAAAATAATTTTGTTCCCAGGCAATCAAATTATAATTTTTTACTTTAATTTAAATCATCTATGCGTGAAGATCCGCAACCACGGCCCAGCAGGTCACAAAATAATTTGTGGCCACATAATTATATAAATATTTAATTAATGCGCGATTATCTGCGTAGGTCAGTTTCTTTATAAGAATAAAGTACCTAATTTTTATAGATTAAGTGACTCGAAAATAACATTATTAAACGACTACCCCATAATGACAAAAATATCTATAAATATTTAATATGTAGTTTGGGAGTGGGGGATATTATTTTAGAAATATCGAACCGAATTCAAGTAAATGATTTTAAATATAAATTTTAGAACATGGAAGTCGTGTATGTTTCTCCAAACTGATTTTTTTCTCTACAAGTCTGGTAGAAGCAACAACACCTTAAGGTTAACTGCTTTTGAAAATTCCGGACACAATGTGCGAACACGCGCGCGCACCAAAATGTATTTTTAACCAGTTTTCTCAAGTTTTATTATAAATAATGGGAGAATACGTCTTGTGAATCTAGTTTGTCCACACGGTGTCTGAAACAAAGATAGGTCTACCTGCGGTTTTCACGAATCACGATCACCAACCTTTACGTAAGAGCACCGTAATGGTTATTTTGACGTCAGAATAATACTGCCTAAGCACTGTAGGAGTTAGGCAGGGTATGCAAGCCGTTCAGCATACAAGAATATGCGTGGATGTAAATTGCCACACCGTTTTAGTGTCTACAAAATTTTCCTTATTGCCACATCGTCAAGCATATAAGTAAAGTGTCAGATCACAAAGAATAAACGTAAGTAAACTGCCACACCACGATCGCACAGGACTGGTGTTTTGAAAAGCCGAATAACACAATTAGGCATATTTATACAAATCCACAAAACTTCAAACGTTTGTCAAAAAATTATTGAAACTTGCAAAATTTTTAATCTGTTTACTAAAGAATTTCCGTCGTCCCGTACAGTTTATCTTGGCCTTTATTTAGCATACGAAGGTATTTTGTTTACGCTTACGGTAGGCCTACGTGTACAGCGTGGAGGTAGGCTACATTGCCACATCGTTTTATTACCTAGAAAAATATTCGTATTGCCACATCGTGAAGCAGATAAGTAAAGTGTCAGATCACAAAGAATGAACGTAAATAAATTGCCACACGACGGTCACGCAGGACTGTTGGTATGTGTTGTTTGCGTTATACTACCGTTACGTCCCTTTCAAAACAGTTGTCACCTGATTTAGTTTCAGATATTAAATTAACTTTATCCTCCTAAAACTTTCCTCTCCGTTTAATGTCTCACATACATTTTCGCAAAGTAAGCATCAAAAGTTATAGTGCCATCGTATTCTATGAGAAAAACTTCAAAAAATAGCATTTTAATCTGCGAAATATTTGAAAAAGTTATTCCTGTTTGTATAGTAAAGCCTGCACTACGTTTAAGTTGGTAAATATGATTATACTTTTATACCATAACATTAATACCAATATTAAAGTATAAACATTAAAGTATAAACTTAAACGCAAAGTCATACTAAGTAATATTCGTAAAAAAATAGAAATGGATATTAAACACAGTGGCGTAACTAGCATCTTTTCGTATTGGGGGGGGGGGATAAGACTAGCTTTAAGGTTCGATCCCCACATTTTTCGCACGAAAAATGAGAAATCCAGAATTCTTACCATATAATTTTATAAATTTTCGATTATAAATAATTTCTGTACACGCACAAAGTATTATTTATCGTGTCCATAAGTCTGAAAAGTTTATTATTATTTTATAAATTATTCAAATTTTTAAAAACTTTCAACCTAATCTAACAAAAACTAAAACACATTGACAAAATTTAGTATTTAATTTGTTTGGTACATTGAACATTTCTTTTGCAGATATGATTACGAATGAAATTTTTACTTCACCAATATTGTGTTTACCAAATTACAGTAATACCCATCATTACTTATAAAAAACGTATCCTCAGAAATTCTACAGTGAGAAATCAAATGAAACCACTCATACGAAAAGGGTTTTTACTTTATGGGCGGTCAACACATACCAGCAGTCCTGCGCGGCCGTGGTGTGGCAATTTACTTACGTTCATCCTTTGCGATCTGACACTTTTCCTATCTGCTTTACGGTGTGCCAATTCGCATATTTTTCTAGACTAAAACGTTGTGGCAATTTACCTTCAGCCAAGAAAATACACCACGTATCACGTTCTACAATAATTAGGGTAATAATATTGATGTTACTTGAATCTTGCGGATTAATGCATTAAAGAATAAAGGTAGTGTATTTGTCACTAAGAAACGTTCCTCTGATCTTTCCATCTCACAAACAGATTGAGTATTGTGAAAGGTTGAAGATCTAACCGTCGCTCTATGATGATAAGCATTACACTGTAAAAACAATTAGATTCTTTCTATTGAATCAGTAAGTACTTGTTTCCTTTTTTGAATTCGCTTCGTAAGAATCGGAGGCGTTATGATTGACATTCCTTTGAACGAGTATTTTTATTTTATTTTACTGACTGTATTGTAAATTGTTTTCCGCAATTCATATTTTCTTTTCTGGTCATTAGTGAATACACTAATCACAGCACACGAACGAATACACTGGTCACGGCACAATAACGAATAGTTAAATCATGTCATCCAAATCTGTTAGCGGTATAAGTTATCTAAGATTGTACAGTAAACTGTTTAGGCCTATCAATGTAAAAAATGGTTACAATCAAAATTTACAAATCCAGAAAAGTTCCAGTTAGAGGCATATGCATGTTTGGCCCTACAGCATGAAGAGTTCAAAGGTTACTTCCGAAATTTTGGAATGGGGAGCTGGATACGCCATGAAATTTTGTTTTTTCTTAAGTCAATTTTTATTTTTTTATTAATGTATCGTAACAACCGATTAAATACAATCTTTATAACGGCATGTATCAAGTTATTTATAAATAATTTTTTTCTTTTTATAATCATAGTTTTTTTCACGTTTAGAACACTTTTTTCATTTTACGTTTAATTATAATTTTATGACTATAACTTTCCTCTGTAGATGATTTGACTTTATTTCACAAAATTCTTAATGTCAATAATTAAAAATCGTTAAAACATTGACTACTTAAAGCCAAAGAGACTGTCGGTCGACTTCTATGAACAGGCAGAACATTTTAGAGTGGGTGTTACATGTAGTGTCAGTTTTAATCTGAACCAGTCATCGTTATTAGTTATTTTACGGGATACTTATAACTTGACTCCTGTAGACCTATAACGTACACGTTTACAAGTAATGTTTGTCACAGAAAACCATCTCTGAGTCACATACACATTTCCTGGATTTCAGGTCAGCCCACCAAAAGGGATTTAAGGTGTCTAAATATTGTAGATACGTTGGGTCGCTGTCAATATTGACTTTAAATTCAAACAGCCACCAATGGTGCGCTGATACAATGGTTCGCGTCAGGCAAATATCCTAAATCAACAAACTGGCATAAAATGTACACTACGAAATCAGCACCCTTATAAAATTGTCACCTATTGTTAAACAACGCGTACACACACGCACACACACATATCACATTGCATTGAGCCGTTAGAAAAATACGACAGCCAGCCAGTTTAGTTTAGATTCAGGGGGATGAACAAAAACCTCCCTGCACGCTCACGTTCAGGGTCGGTCGGTTGACAAGGCAAGGCGTCTCGTTCGAATTAAGTCAAGTGCTATGCTCTCTTTACCATTCCGATTCTGCGTTGTTATTCTTTTTTCGTTTTCTGCATTACCATCATAAAAGAACAGTTTAGACGAACACTCTAATGCGCGTATAATAAGCGTTAAAATGAAATTATATTTTCATGAATTGCCGACAACCATGCCGATGTGTGTGAACACACGCCTCTAAAAAAAAACAACTGTTCGCAGAGGTTAAATTAATTTTTTCTCAATGTATACGTACATCGGCTGTCCTGTTGTCCGTCTGTAGTTCTCAAGATTTAAAGTACGTATTGCATGACTGAATGTTGTTTAAAAACTGTAACAAAAGTAGAGAATTGCGTTATTATCCAAAGTAAAAGTCCGCCTATGCACAGACTTTTAATAATTACCGCTGTAAGGTTGAAGCCGCCAACATAACTGACTTCCTCTTTTAGTTTCATAGGTAACTGTGTCCGTGTCACATCACCCTTCACAACTCAAACTCTTTAGCCAACTCTTATTTTCTCTTTTTCCAGAATCACTTTGTTCCTTTTCCCTTGCGTTTACTGAACAAGCCAAATCTTGTTAATTGTTCTCTTATAGAATACTTATTATTTGGTGTTCTGCCCTCAGGCAGATCTTCAAATGGTAAAAGCTCTCCAAGCTGTCCTATCGCATACCAGTCTTTTTGTTTCTTAGTAACACCCTCCGATTTTAATGCTATCTATTAACTTCATTCTTCTACGCCCTCTTCTTTTTTCTGCTTCTATGACACCCTCCATGGCAGTTGTAAGCAAGCAGTCTCTTCTTAAACAATGACCTAACCAATTCCTTTTCCTATTCCCTTTTCCAGATTATTCTCTCTTCACCTATTCTTCTTAAAACTTCATCATTCCTTACTTTATCAACCCACCTCACTTTTTCCATTGCTCGCCAACCCACATCTCAAATGCTTCTAATCTTTTCTCATCCTCTTTCCTTAGTGTCCATGTCTCTGCACCATATAAAGCAACGCTCCACACATAACATTTGGCCAACCGTTTTCTTAAATTCTTATTCATTTTGCCACACAGCAGTCTTTTCTTTCCATTAAATGCCTCTTTCTCTATAGTATACTTGCTCTTATACTATCCCCTTTTATACATTAGCTGCCTTTTATATTACATTCTCTTACTTCTTCTTCTTCTTGTTATCTGGCGTTACAGCTTTTTGTAGGCTTTAGCCTCCTCAACAATATCCTCCATGCTTCCCTGTTCTCGCCCTTCCCCTCCACCCTCAGATTCCCATGTTAGGAAGATCTTCTATTACGGCATCCAACCACCTCATCCTTGGCCTGCCTCTACGTCTAGTAGTATACAATCTTCCCTTCAGCATTCTTTTGACCATTCTTTTCTCAGACATTCTTTCCACATGTCCCATCCAGCGCAACCTCTGTGATTTGATAAATTTCACTGTGTCTTTTCCATGCATGAATGCCCGTAGTTCGTTGTTATTGCGTATTCTCCAACTGCCGTCTTCTCGTAATGGGCCATAAATTTTACGTAATATTTTGCGCTCAAATAATTTTAAAGCAGTTTTGTCATTCTCTATTCTCAGATCCATATGTAACAACTGGTCGTACCAGGGAAAAATATATTTTGAGTTTTACACCTCTTGTAACAAGATTGTTTTTAAAGATGTTAATATTTGCAAAGTAGTAATATTCTCTTACTGCTTTCCCAAAATGTATATCCTTACGTTCTACAGCATCTCCTTCACGTAATCAATTTCTCCTATTGTCAGTAAATTCATGATCCTATATAGTTATAGTTCATACAGGACATATTTCGTTGTTATATAGAATTGTGCAACCTGTACTGAGACCTTGTAAATCTGTTTTGTTCTCTCAGCAATAACGCTCCCTCAAAACATTGACTGATTCAATATTCAAATGATTCTACAGTATCACGACGATACATCCTATCTCATTGAAAGAGCAGACAAAAATTTAAGTTTTTATATATTCAACTATAAAACGTAATCTTCTTAAGAAAATACAGTGGGACCTCGAGTAAGTACACGAACCTCAGTAACACGAATTCCTTGATAAAACGAATTTTTTTCAATCCCCTTGAATGTCTCATAACACTCAATGTTAAAAATACCTCTATAACCCTAAATTCCTTGGTTAAAAAGCTTAATAAGCCGAATTTTTGTTGATTTGAGATCAAAATACATACTAATTAACCTTTAAAACACGAATTTTTACTCGACAGAATCTCTATAGTACGAGTTTGACCTGTATAATACGAATTACCCACGGCAGCAAAGCTCAGTAAGCCGAATGTTATCAAGACGGACCTTGATAACGGAAACTTTTGTTATCTCAACCTTGATAACACGTACCTCGCTTTGACAGATTCTTCGGTAACGCGATTTTTTTATAATCACCTTGAGATTCGAGCTATCGAGGTTTCACTGTAATTTTGTTTTATGTTTTGTTCTCTGCATTCGTTGGAAACATTTTTTTTTTAACGACAGTAGCTACAATACACATTTTAGATCCTAGTTCTAATTCTAAAACGCTATGGTGGGTAGAACAATGACAGAGGAAATGGTAAATGGAACCCAAAATACGACACCGTTCGACATAGACTCGAATATGATGACTTCTAAAACTGATTCGATTCCCACGGCCGGTGTTAACATTATTAAGCTGTTGTAAAATCGGGCTGTTAGGCCGTGGCCGGTTATAGTGCTGACATTGAGCGACATTAGTCGGCTAACGTTTCGGTTTCAGCCACCGGGAATCTTCTTCAGAGTCGCTGCGAAACGACAGACAACGCATGCGGCGGATGTAAGCCGGACAATACCCGGGTATAAGCAACCAACTTACACACTATGTCAGCAACCGACCATGGACTAACAGCCCGGTTTACAACAAGATAGTCAACGGTCAATAAGATAATCAACATCATACATTTTAATTTTTTAAATCTCTGAGTAAAGCTCTTTGTATGTGTGTTTGTTACTGCTAGCCGAGACATGCCACGGGGGGATGAAAGTACGTCATTTCTCACATTTAGTGTAGCTTTTCATAATTTTTGTACTTTGTAGGCCTATGTTTTTTTGTATACGCACAAAAATTAACAGGTTTAAAAAATGTGCTAAGCATCGAAGTTAATTATTCTGTACGCAAAAACAGAAATACTACGGTGTCCAAAGTCTCGTACAGTCGCCTTTCCTACATGACCCTTAGATTAAACAATTTCGCCGACTTAATCCGTTTGAATTTTCAAAATTAAAGTATCTCTTCAAGCTTCTTGACTTGAATATTGTTACGACAGTCTACTTGATCGTCGTAGGTATAGTGGAAAACAAAATACAAGACACACAATTAAGTCACTAATCACCAGCTTTAATTTTCACAGTTAAACAGTTCGTAATTAACAACACAGTCTCTTACAACAAATCAAATAAAAAGTGTTCACACGCAATACAATGTCAACTAATATAAAACACAATTGTATTACAATTATACGCCCGATTATAAAACACAACACTTCACTAATAACCACTTGAACGCACAGAGTAATATCGCCCGATAATAACTGAATTAAAGCCGCTGCCTCAGAGTATTTATACCCCGTTCACAGACCAGAACATTCCATAACTACGCGTTATATCTTCATTATGACGTAATTAATTGCGGCTTTAACACAGTTCGCGCGGCTTCTGTCACAATCTAGCAAATGCGTCGAGAATCACGCACGCCACACACACATTCAACTGGATTCATCTGGAACATTCGATAAACACGTAGATTGTTCTGTAATGTCGTAATAACATACATGATATAGGCCTATATCTGATAATAGGACATAACTGCGTCCTTTTTGTTAACTTTGTCAAACTATTAAAAATACCGAGTTCTTATTTTGAATAAAATTCGTCGTAATGTTATGCCCTCAAACACTTCTACAAATTCCTCATAACGTTATGCCCTCAAACACTTCTACAATTCTTCAAAATCTTGACTTGTTGTTGTGCCTAATACCTCTAAATTTTAACAGATTTTCAGAGTAAACAATACATTAGATTTTGGGTTACAATTTCTTTTAGCCTAACATCTGGCATAGATTTTTACAATTTTTTCAAATTTTGATCTCCTTTTGGGCCGTGCTGTCCTAAACTTTTGAAATTCCAAAACTGAACATTACATTCAAATTTTGGTCAAAATTCCCTTTAATTGATACCCGGAATAGATTTCTTTAGTGTACAATAGAATAGTGTATAATTTTTACAAAAGTTTTAACCCACTTTTGGACATAACATCCCAAAATTTTGAAGTTTCAAAACTTAACACTATATTCAGATTTTGATTAAAATTATCTTTAATCTGATATCCCAGATGAATTTTTGCGATTTCTTCACTTTAACCCCCTCACACTGCTACCTCCCGCCACCCTATTTTTGGTAGGACAGGCTCAGAACAATGGTCTTGATTGAATTCATGGTGTAGTTGACGATTCAGCCAACAATCTGACAAATACAAAAACTTAAAAGAAGCCTAGGCATTCCTTTCATCCTAGACGAGCAAACTTAATTCAACCATTCTAAATAAGTTACGCGTACTTCTTTTTGTCAACATACGTATAGAACAAATAACTTTCCGTTAGCGGGGCTCGGTAAGGTAGCTGATAACATTGTAGAAGTGACCATCTTAATGTTTGAACAACTCACTTATCGCTAGCTGTCTGTTTGAATTTCCATCAGACGCATTCAATAACTCACCCGCACCTTGAAAACTTATTCTGTATGGTCACCTAGACTAAATTGACTGTAGAAAAAAATCATCATCATCTCCACTGCACTGCGGAAACGATCTCGTCCTCGGACGCCCCACATTACGATATCCTGTGGGTTTATAATCCAAGGCAGGTTTGGGAAGGCGATCCTGCTGCATTCTTCCCAAATGCAGTTGGCATTGTATTCCGTAGCTCTATCCTGTAATTTAAAAATCTGTAATACCCGCCTTATCTGTGCATTACTTATTCTGTCTCGTAACGTGCACTCTTTTGAACAACCTGAGAAATTTCATTTCTGCTGAAGTAACCTTCCTTGTGTCTCTCCGTTAAAAGTACCCATGTCTCAGTCCCATACAGAGCCACCGGTACAGCCACAGTCTTATGAAACTTAAGCTTTCCTAGTTTTGTATTTTAAGGTTCTATGGATTGTCCCACATATATTTTTAAATTTATTAAGTTAATTTTTGACATCACAATCAACTCCGGGAGATATTTCGCATCCAAGATAATTAAAACTGGATACCGCTCCAAGATGTTTCCATGTACCTCTATCTTTGTCCTTACTTCAGTAGCGTAGCTAGGTTTTTTGGCGCCCGGGGCAAGGAGATCGTCGGCCGCCTCGCCTTCACAATTAAAAAGGGGCAAAAGAGCAAAAATGAAGGCCCATCCAGTGAACAGAGCACTTAATAAATGCAAATGTGTAGAGTTTTGTACGAAAGCACGTCCAGCAAACATCTTAAGAATATTTGTTGTCAAAATTAAGAAATTACATATTATAATATTGACGGTATTCAGTTTGTATAGTAACAAATGTAGACTATAAAATTGTAGTAACATAAAAAATTTATAACATAAAAATGTTTTAATAAACATGCAAATTCCTTGTAGGTCTAAAGCGCATCGTCAAAACAATATCGTAAAGCAACATAAAGTTAAACACAGAACTACATTAAAAGTAATAAAATACATCACTTACTATTACAGGTTAGTGGTTTCGTCTTCTATTAATAAACACTTCATATTTATTTTTAATATTTAATAAATATTTAAAACGAGACATTTTAAAATGTAACTTTCTTGGTCTTAATTCCTGCAAAGTCGGTTATTAAATCACTGTAATCTAAAGACGAAGCAATGTCGTTTTTGATTGAAAATATCGCTAGATTTGATACACTGTCTTGAGATACTGTTAATAATAAGTACGATTTAATCAATTTAAGTTTACTAAACGATTTTTTACAAGAAGATACAGACACTGGTAAAATAAGAAAAAATTTTAAAGCTGTTGCTAGTGTTTTGTAGGCTTCTTATCCCCACTGAAGAAATGTATTGTAGCAGTCCCTGAGGTGTAAAGTCCATTTGTTCTCCACTAACGTTTGCCCTTTTTAATAAATGTATGAACATTTCAATAGTCATTGAACAATTCTTCACTGTTTAGGTCATGTGGATACAGTTTTGCAAGCACTGTTCAATTAATTGGGAAAGCTGTTCCTTAAAATGTATATCTCCATAATTTACGTACGCCTCAAATTTGCAGCGGAACCCAAAGTGTTTTTCTAACTATTTTATGTTAGAGAAACGACTCGAAATTTCAGCTGACAGTTTGTTTAAAATTTCTATCAGAGAACGTCGCATTTCTTGCCGAACGGTTAATGCAGAATCGTCTGCATACTCCCCTGGTATCGTGCGCTTCCTTCTTATCCGTTTTGTGATACTGACACCCCATTAATTACATGCCTGCTCTCTCTTAGTAATGACATTGTCACACAGCTCATTCCTCCAAACTTTTAATTTGTCCGTTAGCGACTCCATAAGTGCTTGAATAAAGCTTGTTCCTTTAGTCTGCAAGATTTTCTGGATTTTGTCCATAGAAGAAAGAATAACTGTCCAGAAAAAGAGCAAGGTCACAAAATTAAAGTTTTCTATCGCATTAATCTATCTATCTTCCCTCGTATCAGTTGTTTCAGTCTGTGTATCCCTCAATTTCTCCAGTGGAGCGATCATTTCAACCAGTTGAGTGGATATTGCTTTCACCCTATCTGCTTTTGAACTCCACCTGGTATCACAGAGTCCTTTTAGAGTAATATTTACGAAGTCTTTAAGAACACTCCATTTATGAGTGGAACAGTAAAAGAAGGTGAATAGACGTTCTACTGCTCCAAAAAATGTCACTGCCTGAACATTTACATTAGCTGCATGAAGTCCAACCAAGTTAAGTGAATGGTTGTCAAAAGGAACAAACACAGCTAGTGGATTAAAATCGAATATTTTCTTTTGAACTCCTGAATGGATATCAGCCACTGTTCCAGCGTAATGTGTTATCATAATGAACCGTAATTACAATTCTTCAGTAGGCCTATAAGTAGACTAATGCTGTTTATCACGCAAGGTTTATGACAACAGACAAGATGACTGTTTATGCTTCTTTTACGAAAGGAAAAGTCATATCAAAGAAACAAGTTGTTGAAAACAATGAAAAAAATAAACTGAAAACAATGTTTTAAAGCTATGCTCACTTTACCGTCTTCCTGGCTGTGCCGCCCGGAACGGCTGTCCCCTTGACCCCCCCTAGCTACGCCTCTGGTCCTTACTGGATACTTCCCTCTAAAATCCATTACTTTTGTTTTATGTGGAGATAGCACTAAGCCTCTGCTAAATTCCTCAAGATGAATATTCCCCTCTGCAAGTCATTTTCTGTCTGTTGCATAATAACAACATCGTCTGCATATACAATAATACCAAGTGTACATTGCGGAGAAAGCTTAATTCCACATTTAAAATTTTCCTTCCATCCTTTAATGATATCGTCCAAATAAACATTAAAAAGTATCGGTGAGATACAACAACCATTTCTAACTCCTTTATTTGTTTGATAGTGGCACTATCAATCGTTTTCCCGTATCAACGACAACAGAGGTGTCGCAGAAAAAAATACCGGTATGGTAACCATACATGACTTCCATGTTCTAAGATTTATATTTAAAATCATTTACTTGAATTCTATTCGACAATTTCTAAAAAAATATCGCCCCCCCCTAAAACTATTTTCACTATTTATAGATATTTTTGTTATTATTGGATAGTCGTTTAATATAATGTTATTTTTGAGTCACTTTATCTATAAAAATTAGGAACTTTATTGTTATAAAGAAACTGGACTACGCAGATAATAATCGCTCTTCCTCAACCGATTCCTATTACACTTTCATAGAGTAATAGTTTTGTCATATGTAATTTCTAAGGTATCTTATCCTTCAAGTTATTAAATATTCGTACTTTACTTGATTTCAGCACAGTAATTTTCAAAAAATCACCCCCTCCCACTTCAACTACCCACTCCATTTATAGGCTAATTACCTCATTTACCATTTTACAGTGGATTAATATGACTTAATTTTCGGGGCACTTATTTATTAAAATTAAGTAATTTACTCTTGTTAAACAATGCAGATAAACTACCCCTCTCTCCAAAACGAACAACCTGGTTGCCTGGCAACAAAATTTTTTATTTTTAACAATTACCATTTTTGAACAAGTTTAAATGAATTTTTAAGTACTTTTGTTAAAACCTAAAACGTTGCCGGTAAACTACCCCTTCCCGTTAACCGATCTTCACCAAAAGCAATATACCTTGAGTCCTCTACAACTCGGGCACATATGCAAAATATTATTTGATTCTGTTTGAATTTGCGGCAGTTATCGTTCGCCATAGAAAAATTCTACACACAGACGGACACTTTTCGGAAAATGACTTTTCTTTATGTTTTGAGGGTAGTACGATCAGAATCAGCCCTTATCTCGAACATAATTTTTTTTCGCGATCACCATACTTCCATTTCCTTACGGAACATGGAAGTAATAAAGCGCAGTTACGGAACGAAATGTGCTCAAAGCACCTCCACCTCCGTAACCTTTCGCAACGTTTTCATTTATCTACACTTTGTAACACAAATATATCTGCATTATAAATAAACATCGTTTTACTTTACAGTAGTGTAGAAATCGCTTACTTTTACAAACTGTATTTATAAGACGTGATATACAAAATGGTACCGTTTTTTATTCCTAAATATAAAGTTTAGAATTTTTAAAGTATTGATTTAACATTGATAAACCAATTAAGATACGGTTGTTTATTTCATTATATAGGCCTAACTAGTTTTCATTGCACACGCGTCAGCAAGTCGTGCAAGTGGTCCACAGATGCACTTGGGTTCGATCGATCGATCGAACACGACGGTCACAAATTGAAAGCTTCGCTGCTTTAAACCGACTTTTAAATAAGCAAATAATTGTTTAAATTGGTATTAACGTTGTGTTGCTGATTTTTTCTTTCAAGTAAACACATACACTTAAGGGAGTACAATGGTTTGTCAAGTGGGAAGCAGACACTCAGGCGGTGCATTGTTTCAACTGAGTCTTTGTTATACACTTACTTCAACACTGTACTGCACTCGTAGACGAGCCGGGCCGACGTCGGCGAACAATGTCGTGTCAGTCCCTGTTTATACGACAATACGGCGTTTGTTTTACGTGGATGATGAAAATAAGCGGTAAGCAGCGCGCCTCTTCAGCAAACCTGTCTCATGTCTCGCCACAATCTTCTGCTTCTGCGCCTCCGTTTATAAATATTTCGTTAATGCAAAAGAGTTAAATAAAAATATGACATACACTTTCATGATCGTAATTTTATTTCTTGGCCTAAATGTAATAATTATAAAAACAAATAAAAGTTATACGTCGTGCGATCAGAACGTTTACGTGGAGATCTCTTTGGCCTCTATTGCAGAAATAGAGGCCTCTAGGCAACTGATTGCAGAAATAGTTGTGAGGCACTGGTTTTTGAATGAGACCTATTACACTTACTGCTATCGGTTGCACTGTCTGCAATAGATTGCAAGACAGTTGCAAGCCATGCAACTGCTCGTACAACTATTAGTTTCACGCGATCGATGTGGGGCATTGTTTCAAATGTAGACTATTACACTATGCAACCGATTGCATGCAACTCGCCTGCACGCGCATTCTGCGGACAACGAAGAAATTTGATGACATGGGACCGTTTTAAGAATCTCTTCTTGAAAATTATTAAAGCTATCCGTTCAAATTTACGTCTAAAACCATCCTCCAACTTCAAGGAACACAGTGGTGTAAGAATTTTTTTTATCGGACCAGTAATTTTTGAGGTTAGCCCGGACAACGAGCGGTAATGCAAATGCCTATAAACCCAGGGGGGGTTACGATATTTAACAAAATGCTGCAGTATCTAGCTTATGCTGATGACATAGTACTTGCCTCAAGAAGCCAACAAGACCTAAAAGAGGGTTTCTTGAGTCTAGAAGATGCTCATTTATGGCTAAAAGAAAACACAGACAAGACGAAATATAAGTTAACAGGCAGTAAAATGCAAGAGAGAAGAGCGCCCCCTGGTAATTGGAGGACACAAATTTTAAAAGGTTGCAAAATTTAAATACCTGGCCTCACTGGTAACAGATATTACTTCTCCCTACAAGGAATATTTAAGTGTAAAAACATAAGCAGAGCAACCAAGATTCGGCTCTAAAAACAGTTCTTAAGTCATTGGTCCGAAACTTGGACAATGACAGTGACAGAGGAAGAGTGATTGCCCAGGTTGGAAAGAAAAGCCCTCAGGATGATATTTGGTGCAGTGAACGTCCAAGGAACGTGGAGAATAAGGACGAATGCAGAAATCCAGTAAATCTATGGAGAACCAGATATCGTCACTGACATAAAGAAAAGTAGAATCCGATGGGCAGGGCATGTCCAGAGAATGTTAGCGACATCCATATTAAAGAAAATGTTTACGGTTAGACCTGGTGGAAGAACAAGGAGGGGTTGGCCCAGAAAACGATGGTTGGATGATCTTGAGGATGACCTGCGCAGGCTCGGCATAAGAAGATGGAGAATGAGAGCAGAGGATCGAGATGACTGGAGGCGGATTGTCCAGGAGGCCAAGGCACTCCAAGAGCTGAAGCGCCAATTGAAAGAGAGAGAGAGACAGACAGACAGACAGAGAGCCCGGTCAACGAAGCAAACAAACTTTACCCTTTATAATATAATAGTATAGACAACACGCTTACACTGCAGCTGATTGTAGAGCAGTTGCAGCCTGTTTTTACTACCCTGAAACTAGTTTCACGTAGGCAAGAAGTCAATTGCATTCAATCAGTTGCATAATGCAATAGACATCTTTGATGTGAAACGTCTTGTTACAATAGTTATAGCCTTACTGTCCGCACACGCTAATCAGATTGGCCCGTTAGTGACATGACGAGAAGACGTCTTCTACACATAGACTCAACGTCATTACAATTAGGGTTCACCAACTGCAGCTTGTCATCTTCAATGAAGCCGACCCGTTTTGTCATCAACATTCTGCTGTCACTGACACTGCCACTGCCTTTGTTTAAGTGATACAAGGCGTGTCAACAACGCGGCTATATGGGTGTGCAAACAAATTAATTACGACTGATAAGAGTTGCTTTGATAGCCGACGTAAACTGTTGTAGGCCTATACAGTACTGCAGTAGGACTACATCTAAAACTGTTGCTAGTCTGTAACCACGTGCTAATTCTTGATTTACGGAGTTTAATTCTTGATTTCTTGTCTTCAGTAATAAGAAAGAATCGAGATTTAATTATTAAAATATAGTCATTTCACATATATTATAATTGATAAACGATAAAGGAAAAAGCACTTGGGATTTTAAAATTACGAGAGAAGTTCAGGAATGAACAACAGACAAAAGTAAGAGTAGGCAGGCAGAAAGAAAGTACACAAAATTGAGGGAAAGGAAGAACCATACAGTGGCAGTCATGGGTATGAAAAATAGCAAGTAGGCCTACATCTTATACCTGATGGATGTTATCTAAACAAGATGGATACATCCGCTCGGAATATAACGGCCACAACTAGACACAGAAGGAAAGCGTCTAGGTATGCCTATTTTCAAAATCGTCGTAAGAAGACTAAGGAGATTACTAATTATTCTAATATATTGTAAATATATTAGATTGTAATATATTGTTCTATAGATTGTAATATATTGTATATATATTACTCACCAGACTTCAATATTCGTAACTACTATGGTACTCACAGAGATCTACGAATAGATCTACTTCATGTTATCCATAAAATGCAAACTGCAGTTTACCGCTGTGTTATGTCCTTTGTTGACTGCTGAAAACCCTCTGGTGGACTGCACACAAACACATCCAGTTACCAGAATATCGTTTAGCAGTATCAGTGGTCATCTTACAAAGAAAAGCAAAAGAATTTCTAGTAAGACTATGAAAGGGGCTATAATACTAACAAGATGTACCAGAAACGTTATTTTTTAATAAACGAATTAATTTTATGGACATAAAACACTATCAATAGAGTCTTGTAAGGAAAAATACATTTGTTGAGAGCTGGCTAGGCATATAAATGTTTGTAAACAAAAGCCTACAAACTCTAAGTCACGATAATGCCTAAATGGCCACCCGGTTTAATCGCGGTAAACAGTCTATAATGGCGCATAAACAATCATTAATATCTATTGGAGCGCGCGAGGGAGACATAATTCAACTAACCACAGTCAATGGGATAAAGTTAAGTGCCGTTTAAACTGTGTAGGATGATGATATTAGTTAGAGATGAAACATAACCTTTAAATGACTTGATACAATCAAAACGAATTGACCTCTGCAGTCTGTTCCTATTGTTGATCTGTTTCGTCTCGGTATGTCTTGTCTATCCATTCATTGCGCGTTCTCTACTTCAGTATATAAATAATATTTTCTGTCTGAATCATAAGTTCGTTTTAGGCCTTTATCACTCTAATTAAAGGCATTACGTCGAAATCCGTACGAAAAATTTTCATAAGACGTAAAACATAAAGAAGGGTATTTGTGTATATAAGAGCAACAAGAAAACGTGTGTAATCGTAATTGTATACAATTACATTAATACTACCCGCAATAATCGAGTGAAAAATTACTTTAGTTAGTTAATATCAGAATTGTTTCGAAATATATCATAGCTTAGTGTTCAGGTATTTCGTAGGCCAAGTTTGGATTGTACCCCAACTAATACAAAACGCGACGACAGCAGATAGTAAGCGCATAGGCCTACGTTTACGGAGTTTAATTGTTGATTTATTGCCTTTACTAATAAAAAATTATCAAAATTTAATTATTGAAATGTAGTTAATTCACCAATATTATAACGGAATAATAATATGGCAATGTGTCTAGCCTAATGTCTGAAAGCTGGAACTCGTTGGTCCCAAGAAACTCGTGATCGTGAAAATATATGCATTTGAGCGCCCGAGCGGTTTTGTCAGTGTCTAGAAAGCTTCATATATAGATATGTGGATAGATAGGCAGGTGTACGATATAGATATAAGTAGATATGCCTATATATAAAACTGAATGTTAAAAGAATATCAGAATGTTAGCAATGGTATACTGAAGTCGTGGGGAATTACTTTTTCAGGGCTTTTGTTTGCTGTTGGTTTTTTAAGTGAATTGCCTTCCGTATTTCTTAAGCCAGCTGCATCTTTTCCTTAATCTTATTGTTAGATCCGGCCCGTTATGTTTCGTCCCGTAGGACCCTTAAATGTTAGGAAGAATGATGCTTTGTGGTGCTATTGCCAGGATGCAGAATAATGACGATAGTGGACTGTATTTAATACATTTATTAAGTTTTGTAGTACACATAAATCAGAGTGCTAAGGTTGGCTATGTCTGAAAGACATTTAAATTTTGGATGAACCGAGTCGTATAAGAAAGCTACATGGCAAATGAGGCGCAAATGTGCGACACTCCAACTACATTAAAAAATGTTAAGGCCTAAGGCCTAGATAATTGTCGTGACAACAAGAGAAAATGATAGACAGAACAAGGCAAGCAAACGTTCTGACGTCTACCGCCCGCCAACGCTCGGTGAACTGTGTCGATGTATAAACATGATAAACGCAATTTCAGAAAGTACAGATTAGCCAACCTTTGAATGCGAAAATTACCACATTACTGTCCATAACTGCCCGCAAAAATCAAAAGATTTTTTAATACATTTTAATGACTTATTGTACGAAAACACAGTGTGTTCTTAATAATAGAAGTCAACCTCAATAAATTGTATTGAACCTTGAGATTGACATGTTAGATAACAGTTATGACATTAACTGTTTAGAGATAAACTTGAGTGATGATGATAAGAGTTGAGCAGGCCAAAGTTGGCTTGCAACCTGATTTATACATGAGTATAAATGCAAAAATTAGCAATGTATTGCCAATATATATTGTATGTATACAATATAAAACAATATAAGACATGGAAAATACATAGTTTGATAATGTTTAATGATGAATAATCGGTGACTCATCACATGAGGGGCCCGATACAAATTGTAATATTTATGCAAGCCATAATGGTTAGCTTGAACCAGTCAAGGCCAGTTGACCTATACAATAGTATTGAGTGTAAAATGAACAGACAAATTATTATAAAATTATACATGTAAAGACATAGATTTAGCATGACGCTTTATAGTTGAACGATGCATGCTATACGTGAAGTTTCAGGAATGTACAATAAATTGTTATGTGAAAACAAATTATACATTGTTGAATGATTGCAAGCACAAAGTGTAATGACATGTATGTCATAATTAAAGCATGAATAATAATTGTGCAATACGTGATCACAAAATACAAAATACACAATATAAATATATAAAAATATAGGCGTGGCGTATGGTTATAGACAGTAGATGCGGGTAAAACAATGTGTTTTACATAAATACAAGTTATACATAATAAATACAATAGAAATCGGTTTAGATAATTACAAATACATGAATACAAGGCACAATAGCATAAGTGACAAATACAACAAATGTGTTTATACAAAATGTAATACATATGTTGGACAATTGCGAGAAATAAATTCATAGAGTAATAAAATATCACACATATTGACAAAAATGTGCAAGAAAATGCATACATGGTTTGTATAGCTACAGACCATGCGAATATTATGTAACAAAATTTTTACATAAGAACAATACCACCAATAACATGACACATAACCCATTACCAATATCAAAATGTAAGTATGTAAAGGACATAGTATGTCTCACAAATTATTAATATAAATACAAAAATAGTAAAGTATACCACCATAACAATATGATAAGCATAGATATAATAACATAATGCATGGTTGTAATATTACAAGTCACATGCGAATTTACTGTGAAAACACGCAATGATGCAAATTAACATAAAAATGTTGTGATGATACATATAACCAATTAAGTTGACCAAATTGTCAGACAATAAGGTAATGAAAGCCAGTGGCCAAGTGAAATATAGCATTGTGCTAAGTAATTATATTAACCTTGTGTCTAAGCCTCGTCCCGCGCTGGCAACAAACATAGCTTGTGAACTGGTCTGCGAAAAATACCAGTAGGCGTGCGAATGTCTACTACTCTAATTAAGTTGTCTGGGCCGGGAAATGTGGCGGTAATTACACCAAATTTCCACGCTAATGGAGGTAAGTTCAACCACCAATCACCCAATCAGTAAAACGCCAATCAGTAAAACCAGGTCACCAATGGAAACGTTGTCCTTGGCGAATTTCCATCTGTGGCGTTGTTGTAATTGATGTAAGTAGTCGCGAGACCAAGCCTTCCAAATGACTTGGACAAACTTCTGGAGAAGTTGCCAACGTCCAAGACGAGAGATGGGAACGTGAGATAAGTCAGGATCAGGAATCGCCGTTAATGGTGCGCAAATTAAAAAATAGCCATGTGTAAGTGTGGCACCGGATCATTTACATCCGATGAAACGGCAAATAATGGACGTGAGTTTAGACATGCCTCTATCTGAGACAAAACCGTCGTAAACTCCTCGAAGGTGAGTATAGACTTGCCGACCACGCGGCGCAAATGATACTTTAAACTCTTTATACCGCTCTCCCAAAGACCACCAAAATGAGGTGACGAGGGCGGAATAAATGACCATGTAATACCATGAGAGGTCGTAAAGGATTGGATTGATGAGGTGGCATCCTTATTATGCCAAAGATTGTAAAGGTCATGCAAAACATTGCGGGCCTTCCTAAAGTTCGTGCCATTATCAGAATATAACTGGCTGGGTATGCCCCTACGGGCCATGAAACGACGTAAGGCAGCTATAAACGCGTTGGCCGTAAGGTCGGAAACCAATTCCAAATGAATGGCCCTGGTTGCTAAGCAAATGAACAAAGACACAAACGATTTTGACAGAGTCCTAGATTTCTGCCCGCCATGACGAATCATGAAGGGACCACCATAATCAACTGCGCAGAATAGAAACGGCCGCGAAGGAGTAACTCTAGGAGATGGCAAAATACCAATCCTTTGAACCTGATGTTTGGCACTAAACCTGAGACACTTGACGCATCTACGAATGATGGAGCGAATGACTATCTTGGCGTTAATGATCCACCAACGTTGACGAAGTGAATGATGCACGAGTTGAGCACCAGCGTGGAGTAGACGAATGTGTTCGCGTTCAATAATAAGGCGAGTGATATGAGCCGATTGATGCAAGACAATAGGATGCTTATTGTCATAAGGTAGCTGCGACTGCTGTAAGCGTCCGCCGACGCGTATGACGCCAGACTCATCAAGAAACGGGTCCAGAGAAGACAACTTACTCCTGATAGAAACAGAAGACCTATTACGTAGACAATTAAGCTCAGCAGCGAAGTGGATTGACTGGGATTGTTTTATGAAGAAATTAAGAGTGGAATGAATTTCAACGGGGGTAAGAGAGCCCGAGGTTTTCTCAGCCCTGGAGAGTCTAATATTTTTGATGAATCGAAAGCAATAATCGTATACGCGAGTCAGACGGTGCAACAAAGAAAAGTCCTTTGAAAGATCAATAGATAGGGTAGATATTAGAGAAAGTTTGGGGGTTTGTTTCTCCTCCGCAGTGAGTTCAGGAGACGACAGATTAGAAGGTAAAAAGGGTGGAAAAAGATTGGACTCGGAAGATTGAGACAAACAAGCGGTACCATAGGACTCACCCAACTGGGGATTGTCAGACTTAAATGGTAGCGAAACAACGAACCTACCCTCATCATTGCGATGAGTGGACTTAACAAAATGCTCCTCACAAGCTGAATCGTTACTAATGGGTGCATTATCAGGGATAGTTTCGGTCTCCCAAAATTTCTCAAGAGACGCCAAAATTTGACTGTCGTCGTTCCTAGCCAGGAACGAAATAGCAGGACCCTTATAACGGCAGTGTTTGGGCAGATTGCCTGCTAGAATGTAGCCTAACTTTGTTTCTTGTATAATAGGAAAATGAGAACCGCGTACATATTTGTTAGCTAAAATTAAATCTAAATAAAATTGCGCTCCTAAAAGTATGTCGATATCAGCTGATATGTTGAAATGTGGATCGGCGAGAAAGACGTTATCTGGGACGTTAAACTGATTTATGTCGAAACATTGTGCTGGCAGTTTATGGGTTAATGCAGATAAGACCGCACATGTTGCTTCGAAGTTAAATCTTTGATAGCGAGAAATAATGCGAATAGACGTTAAATTAGTGGCACAACACGCTGCATTATTAATACCGGTAATCGGTATGTTAGATTTAGTCAAGTTAAGTCCTAATTTCTTAGCAAATGATTCCGTACAAAAATTTACTTGTGACCCAGCATCCAATAGAACTCTTGCAAGTTGTCTGTTACCAGCCCGGTCGATGACAAACACAAGTGCTGTTGATAAGAGAACATTGTTTGTAGACTGTAATTTAAGTGAACAATAGTTGCTGCTGCTGGCAGAACCTGATTTTGACACATTATTTATGTGTAGCAATGTATGGTGTCGTTTTGAACAGATCTTACATGATTGTTTGATCTTACAATTAGATGAAAAATGATCTGGTCTTAAACAATTGGTACAGCATTTATGATTTAATATAAATTGCCCTCGTTCTGATGTGCTTAATGCACGAAATTTGTCACACATGTAAATTGGATGACTAGATTTGCAGCATGGGTATAAATAATTATTTGAAGCTGAGTGATAACTTTTAAATGCAGTGCTGCCAGCAGAGTTTCGTGATTTATGTTTGTCAGATTTATTATTGAACCTTAAAGTTAGCTTGTTGAGCTGCTGTCCAGCATCGATAGGCAATGTATTTTCTAGCAACTGTCTACGTGCGTTTAAAAACTGAGTGAAGCTTTGAAAGTTAGGAAGATTATCGGGGTCTATAGACTCCTTCCATAATTTAAACGTGGTATGGTCCAGTTTTGCTGACAATAATTGTACAGTAATAAGCTCAAATGAATCCACTGACAGTTGCATGGCCGCCAGCGAATTAACTGAGGACGTTATTGTATTTATGAATTCTGCCAAACTTTGGACAGAGTCCTTAATTGTTGACTTTACTTCAAGCAAATTTTGAATATAATACTTCGCTAGTATGAATTTGTTGTCATATCTAGCGGACAGCAAACTCAACGCTATCGAATAGTTCTCATTACAAATAGGTAATGCCTTAATTAGATCTAGTGGCTCATTTTTAAGAGATGAGTACAAATAATGTAATTTCTGCACTGACGTTAAATCAGATCTGGCGTGCACCAAGTCCAGAAATATTGAATAAAAGTGCTGCCATTCTAAGATATTGCCTGTGAAGCAGGGCAAACTTATAGGTTTTAATTCCATATTGGTCGTTAATACTGGAGATACAGTCTGAACGTTGAAAGTTTCTATTAATTGCAAGATATTGGCTTCTGTTGAATATAACAGCTCTTCAACCTCAACTCGGTCTTCTTGAGCAGCGTTTATGTCTTTAGAAATGAGTTCAATTTCGGACTGTACCTCATCGTATTTTGTTGCCAAACTTTTTAGACTTTCGAGTCTAATCGTTAAAAAATGTTTTGTATTAGTGTTTTTATCAAAGTTAATTATAGCCGAATTAATTCGCACTATGGCAGACTTTAAGCCGCCTCTCTTTCTGACCAACACTTTGAGGCCTTCTTCAGCCATTGTACGCACCTGTTAATGATGTTAATGACGTCGTACCTGGTATGCGATGTCCTGGAGCGTCGAGGCCGTGGAGTAGATGGCAAACACGCACGGACTGGAGAGATGACTGCTTAATCTGGTTTGTAGACGCTAGCACATGGATGTTCTTCCAGTGGTGTCGTCACGAGGCTCAATGGCGACGAAAGAAATGCTGACTAAGTCCCGACACGGTCGGATCAGCGAACATGCTGAATCGCCCGTGATGGCCAGAAATTGGGGCAGAAAAATGATGAAAACCGCTGTAATAAGTTGCAGAAAATAAATGACGAATCCAGGCACGGAGCAACCAAAAAATGTTAGATCCGGCCCGTGTGGACCAAAAAATGTTATGTTTCGTCCCGTAGGACCCTTAAATGTTAGGAAGAATGATGCTTTGTGGTGCTATTGCCAGGATGCAGAATAATGACGATAGTGGACTGTATTTAATACATTTATTAAGTTTTGTAGTACACTTAAATCAGAGTGCTAAGGTTGGCTTTGTCTGAAAGACATTTAAATTTTGGATGAACCGAGTCGTATAAGAAAGCTACATGGCAAATGAGGCGCAAATGTGCGACACTCCAACTACATTAAAAAATGTTAAGGCCTAAGGCCTAGATAATTGTCGTGACAACAAGAGAAAATGATAGACAGAACAAGGCAAGCAAACGTTCTGACGTCTGCCGCCCGCCAACGCTCGGTGAACTGTGTCGATGTATAAACATGATAAACGCAATTTCAGAAAGTACAGATTAGCTAACCTTTGAATGCGAAAATTACCACATTACTGTCCACTTATATTTGCGTAGGGCTGCCTATTAGGCGTATAATCAGTTTTTTGTTGTTGTGTAGTGTAATTTGCTGTACTTTTATAATACTTTTTAATTTAGTTTTTTCGGTATCATAAATTCACAGAAAGTGCATACAAGTTAGCCTTACTTCGGGAATTTTAGTTTAAACATAGCTCCCAATGCAATAACATAATTACAGCTAAAATAATTAGACACGAAACGGGTGTCTCATTGCGCTGTGTCAAAAGATCTCATTGCGCATGCGTAGTTTTGACACGTTGTTTCGGACCAATTATTTTGTGTTCAGAGCAACGACATGGAATGTGTATCACATGGTCACCTCACAACCCACATCCTGCACTGCTTTCCCTGTTCTACTACGATCTGCGCGAACTGTTTCCTGTCTTACTATTTCATCTGTAAATAACTATATGGAGGCTAAAAATAATTATATAACATTGTAGTTATCATCACAGCTGTTAAATACAATAAATTCTAATCAAATTAAGGCACTGATGAAAATTATATTTTTCCAGATTCTCTTATACGGCTAAAATAATAAGACATGAAACGGGTGTGTAAATGCGCAGTGTCACAAGATCTCATTGCACATACGTAGCTTTGACGCGTTGTTTTCTGTTCAATTATTTTGTGTTCAGAACAGCTGCATCGTTAGTGTGTCACATGGTTGTATATCGTGGTTGGTCACCTCACGCCTCACTTCCTGCACTGCCTTCCCTGCCCACCATTCAGAACTGCGCGAACCGTTTTATGTGTTACTATTTCATCTATATGTTTCAGAAAGGTAGACAATTCTTTTGCATTTGACGTGCACGTTTAAATCGTCGAAATTCTGGATTTTGGAGTAATCTTATGTATCTCGTGCACAGTTAAACTCTTAGGCTTATGTCAGAAATTAGGTCAAAAAGGTAAAAAATTCATGCGCACGTGAATTATGTTTCGCTTGTGGATAAAAAAAAAGAATCATAAAGAATACAAGCCACTAAAATTTATTGTCCATTCGGCAGCGGAGAATACTTTCGCATACTTGTGACGCTTTAAATGTTTAATTGATACAGTAACATACTTTATTTGTTTGCTAAATTATAAAAAATAACGCACCTGCCAAAGTAACAATAAGGGGTTTCTAACGGGTTTCTTACAGTATATCAAAAATCTCTATAAAACGTTCACTTTATCACATTATATTTTAATGCAAGTTTTGGAAAAAGGTTAGCATATTTTGTACTGAATTTTTGGAACCTCGGGCAGGTTCGCGTTGTTTATCTGTTTTATATCGCAATGTTTATCCATCCATAGCATTTCTCTGCTTCATTACGTAAATGTTTCCAGTTGATATTCTATCGATTTCTGTATGCCCGACATAAGTAAAAGTTATTGAACAGAGCATAAAGAGTATCCAATCCTTTGTTATTCTCTCATCCCAAATATCTCTCAACAGTCAGCAGATTACACAAAGTTTTGTACACTTGTCTAAGCTCCGGCTCCGAAGCACTACTGGGCCAGGATACTACACTCGCCAACGGGAAAGTAGAGAAGTCCTACTTGTGCAGGACACTACTTGTCACTGCCTTGTGAGGAGAACATTACAAATAATGTTGGTATCGTAGTAATGTATGAATGAATGTATATCCTAATAATCCTGACGATAGTGTTATATCAATGAATGTACGTACAATAATTTTTGAGAGGAGCACATGCCTTAATGTATGCCTAATTGTTGTAATAATTTACTTCGAACTTACTGTTAATAATTTACTTACTGTTAAAGGAAGTTATGTTTTAAGACCGTATTAAAAATATTTATTGATTTCAGTATTATTACAAATATTAAGCGAAAATATTTGGTTTGTATCTATTCAGCATTAAGCGTTAACTTCCTCCTTCACAAGAGTAATGCATTGGATAGGAAGTCACTGTGACTGCTAATTGCAATAAAAAATAATTGAAAACGCTACTTTGCTGAATTTTTCTGAACTCTCATTGTTTGCATACTTATTTTATTATACATAATAAAATGTGTTTTTTTTCTTACGGGAAGTCTGAAGGCAAGAATTAAAAATTTTCAAAATGCTTGTTTTTATTAAAATTTTGATTTTCCTGAATAAAATGGTATATAATTTATGATACAAATAAACCCAGAAACACATAATTATAAATATTGTTACGACTTTACAAAACAATCTACGTGTTTCTCGAACGATCCATTGGAATCCGGCTATAATTTTGTGTGCGTACGTGATTCTCAACATGGGTTGCGAGATATTTCCGGATTCACCGGTCCGCGCCTGCTGTGTCCAAGGCCGCAACCAATTATGTCCTACTGTTTTCTAGTAGCATTCTTGACGCGCAGTATGGAATATTCTGGTACTTCGGTGGGGTATAAATACAAGTACTCAGCGATGTTAAGTTTAGTTTGAGTTGCGATATATCTCACTGTGGTTCGAGTTACTGTC
This sequence comes from Magicicada septendecula, assembly GCA_034769895.1. Classification (NCBI taxonomy): domain Eukaryota; kingdom Metazoa; phylum Arthropoda; class Insecta; order Hemiptera; family Cicadidae; genus Magicicada; species Magicicada septendecula. The sequence continues at coordinate 63,120,045 of CM068369.1, read as the reverse complement.
GGGCGATTACTCTGTGCGTTCAAGTGGTTATTAGTGAAAAGTAATTATTGTGGCGAAGTGTTACGTGTTTTATAATCGTGCGGGACAATTGTAATACAATTGTGTTTTATATACCTATATTAGTAGACATTTTTATTGCGTGTCAACAATTTTTATTTTATTTGTTATTAGAGATTATCTTGTTGATTACAAACTGTTTAATTGTGATAATTAGAGCTGCTGATTAGTGACGTAACTGGTGTCTTATATTTTGTTTTCCACTGTACCATACGACGATCAGTAGACCGTCGTAACAGTGGCGTCAGAAGTGGTATAGAACGGTTAACAGTGGAAACAGTTTGCACTCTTCGTAGAAGAGTCGTGTTAGTGGTAGTTGATAAAAATAAAGTGGATGCCAGTCAGAAGATCCCAGTATCACATTGCCGTTACGATGAGTGCAGAAAAACAATGTTGTCGGACAAACAATTCAGAATTTCAAGAGCGCCGCAACGATTTGAACGGTGGGAAAAAGACAGAAGACCGAAGTGTTACAACTGTGGAAAACGTGGTCATCTACACATAGACTGTTGGGAGAACAAAATACCGAGAGAAGAGAGTGATCGCACCAATTGGAGAACTAAAGCCACAGAACAGCACACAGTTTCCACGCTACATAACACCAGTGGAAACTTGATCGTTAATGGATTTTCGGAAGGTAAACAAACATCATTTACAGGTGCAACAGTGTCCATTGTGCGCTCTGACTTAGTCACCAACCGCCAGACTCAAATTAGCACTTGTACAATACAGAATGTGGCTGGAAGCTCCGTCAAGGTGCTAGGAAAGGTAGACGTACGTGTACGCCTGGGTCTTTGAGTTTAGCCACCAAATACTCGTTGCAGACATTGTCGTTGAAGTGATTCTTGGCACGGACATTATGAATGCCTACGGATCGTTCGAGAAACAGGTAGATTGTTCTGTAATGTCGTAACAGTAGGCCTATGTCTGCGCACACAATAAAATCATTACAATTTCGTACACGATTCCTTTCAGTCGATTGTTTTATAAACGGTTGAACTTAAAATGATGTGATTTTGTCTGTGTAAAAGAAGATACTTTGTACTTCATGCTGGTGACTCTGAAGTCAACAATATAGATGCGTGTATGTTTTGTTTTTGCGAGTGAAAACAGTGTTTGGTCATGAACTTGCGTTTTTGTCAGTTCTCACTGATATGCTTTAAAATTTATTTTTTGAAAACCCATACTTAAGTACAAACATCTCAGAAACTGTGCTAAGTGCGATACTGAAATTTTCAGGGCTGATGTAAGTCACCGTCATCGTCTACCTACTGAAACAGAATTGTAGAAATAAAGTGTACAGTTTGGTTGCTGGAAAAATAAATGTCCACTAATTTTCCGTGAAAAAAGGTTATATATTTAAAATAAATATAAATCGTGTTGTGGAAACAGAAATTAAATACTCGTGCTTCAGTAGACACACAATGTACACGTAAAACTCTACTCATCAGGCTTCAAAGAAAAATCTACCTAAATTTGGGCAATTTAACATTGCCAGAATAGGGCCTACCGACTCCCCTTAAATAATTACACCAGTATTAACTTTTCATTAATTACAGACTCGTAGGCCTACTTCAATTAATCGCATTTTATCATTATTATTATCTACCTTTCGAGCATTAGATCAGAGGCTGTTAATTCGCATAGCATTAGCTCCTCAAGCAGTTCACTTTTAAATTACTTGGTTTTCGGAGAAAGCAGAATCCACCACGTAATTCCAGAATTCAGTGGCGGCTGATGGTTCCAAATTTTGGTGGTTGCAGTTGTTCTTGAGTTGGTGGGGGATAGGGAGGGGGAGGGGGTAAAAGGACACATTAAACAGGGCGCAGACCAACATATCTACATCATACATAGTGCTGTCGTATGGAAAAAATTTAAAGTTACTGTTTTCCCCCAAAAGAGAGCTGCTAATGATAATGGAATGATTTTTGCAGTATGTCTACCTATGCCAGATTCCATGTTCCCATGTATTCTTGAACGATTACTGCACTAACTGAGCAGTAATCAAATACTAAATATGCAGAGAAAAGAAAAAGGTAAACAGAATCGTGCTTTTTATACCTATAAAATAATACACTGATTTGAAAGCGATCGTTGTGTTTACGAGAAATAAAAAATAAGAACAGCAAATTTATAATACAGGCTAGTTATTTTTAAATGACTCATTTGAGCTATAAGATCAGATTTTCCCTGTAGCCTATATAAACTGCAAGGCACATAAATTTTGTGTGGAGGGTCCTCCCCACCAAACAATAAGCACGGGAAACAAAATAAAAGAATCTTTTCGTCAAAACCACATAACCAGTCAGTATTTTCGTAATATTCTATTTTAAAAGCTCGATTAAATTGTCGACCGCCTGACTTTACAATTTGATTTATTGTTAAGGGAGGCATTGGTCGTCCTAGTCTTTTAATTTCAATTTTTTCATCCACTGGTCTTTGCAGAAAGGGAATTTCTAAAAGGTTTTTGACGCTACTCATTTTAAAATAAAAAAATACGTTTAAATGCACACATAATCACTAACTCCAAAAAACACAAACACACAAGCACATAGCAGCACTTAACAAATAAAAAATACTTAACACACGGTTAGTTAATAACAGTTGATTGACACGTAACTATCACAATCACAGTTATACAAAATTATACTATAATTTTATAACCTCAAAAACGAGTACACGTTTACTTTGAACCAACGTAAATACTAAACCTGATACAACTTACAAATAAAGAAGGCTGTGCTCACTTCATGACAAAATTAAAGATGCACTACAGCGCTGTTAGTGGAACGTTGCAGAAACTCTGCAACCGTCTAGCTAACATAAGGAACACAGGGCAACTGTGAAGAGTAACGCACGTCCTCCCATATGCTTGTGTAGTAAGCTCTGCCATTTACTCTTCAAGTTGCAAGCGGCCTACAACCACCAGCCTGCGCGCCACATTTGAATTGTACGTAAACATTGCAGCATAGAATCTAATACGTTTTCCGTTGAAATTTATCACATTTTTAACTGCCTAATGATTTCGTATATTATTTTATAGTTTAGTTATATTATATTGGTGGTTGTGCAACGCTGCAACCATAATACCAGCCGCCACTGCCAGAATTGCTACTGGAATTAGCGTATTGTTACTGGCACGATTCCACTATAGGTGATCCGAGCTTGCCGACAACGATCGTAACAAAAACCCTGCGTTACCCTGTTGTAATTTCTTCTTCTTCTTCTTCTTCTTCTTCTTCTTCTTCTTCTTCTTCTTCTTCTTCTTCTTCTTCTTCTTCTTCTTCTTCTTCTTCTTTCCTTCTTCTTCTTCTTCTTCTTCTTCTTCTTCTTCTTCTTCTTCTTCTTCTTCTTCTTCTTCTTCTATTGTGGTGTATTCATTGTCCCTAACCTAAAGATACCATACATATGATTTATAATAAAGTTTTAATTACTCACATTATTAATTTATAGGTCTAAATCATACGTGTGGTATCTTTAGGTTATGAACAATGAATACACCGCAATAGAAGATTGAGATTATAAGTACCATTAGTAAGCAATAAATGTGTGTATATTATAAATACATCACATTATCATTAGTTCTTTTTCTTCTTCCTCTTCTGCTTCATATGTCTTTAATCCTAAGATTGGTTTGCAGCAGTCTTCCACTGTGATCGCTCCTGTGCTTTCCTCTTCATTTCCTCATAATTTTCACAATTTACATCATCCATAATTTGCTTTATATACTGCAGCCTTGGTCTTCCCTTATATCCTTTACTTTCTATTGTTCCTTCCATTAGCAACTTTAGTAGTACTTCATGCCGCAGTGTATGTCCGATAAGTTCTACTCTTCTTCTAATTATGCTTTTCAACAAACACCTCTCATTGCCTACTCTGTTCAGCACCTCTTCGTTTGTAATTTTATCAGACCATTTTATTTTTTAGCACCTTGCGATAGCGCCATATCTCAGAGCTGTCAAGTTTCCTTTTTTCTTTCATACCACTCGCAACCACACACGACAATGCTCCATATAAAACTCATTAGGAAACATTTTACTAAAGATCGACTCATGAATACTACTGATACTAAGGGTGTCCGAAGACCTTTAATGCAGTGGTTTCCACTTGCCTTCTGCATTCTATGCCTTTGACCAACTACTGGTTCACCCGCCTTTTGGGACCATTTCTAACCACAAGGGCAAGAAAGTGCCCTACTCCTACCCGCTCATCCGCCTACCGAAGAAGCCGTTGACATTTGGTAGGATTGGACTCCTTACACCGGGAGTCACTCGGTCGTCAGAGCTCCCTCTGTGAGAAGAGGCTATGCAGCCCAGCCAAGCCCTAGCAGCCCAATAATGTTGTCACTATTATCATTATTGTTGTGGTGGTTTTCTTCCTGTTGTTATTATAATTATCGTTATCATTATAAGTATAATTATTGTTTATTATTTTTATTTTTTATTTTTCTGTATTGGCCATCTAAGGACCACATGCCAATTTCAATTCTTTACTCTTTGTTCTTTCCTTTTCCTCCAATATTCTTTCGTCTTTTCACTGTGTCTCTTCTTCTTGTCTACAGTCCACTTTGAACCTGCGTTTTTCTCTCTCCTACCCTGGACTCCTTCCATTTTTTTAACACTTCTGACCGAAAAACTTCTATTTCAATTGCTTCTTCTGCGTGTATATTATTTTTTTATAAATCCTTTGGACTTCTTTAATCCAACTTGATGTTGACTTCTTCCCCCACAGATATTTGAAGATTTCCTTTGTCAACCTATTGTCGTCCATTCTATATAAATGTTCAAAAAATAATAGTCTTCTTTATCTCATTGTTTCTGTTATATTTTCTATACTTTGATATATTTCATCATTACTTCTCAATTTCCAACCTTCTGAAGTTTTTCGTGGGCCTAATAATTCGTCTTTCCAATATTTCTATTTTGTCTAAATTATAATTCGGTGCTAGACATTCACTTGCATATAGGCATATAGGTATTATTATTATTATTATTATTATTATTATTATTATTATTTAAAATTACTAACGCACTCACATAGTTTATTTTAAATGCTTTTCGACCGTTCGTGACAATAAGTAAATACTGTATTACTGCTGTTCTGATATATGGGTATCATATCAACTCATTGTTAATGCTACAGTATCTACAGTTTCCAATGACTTTAGACCAGCGTTTATCAACCTATGGGGCGCGACCTACTTCCGGGTCCCGAGGGAGAGTTTCGTGGGTCGCGAAGTCGGGCTTATTTACTGTGTCTTAAAAACCTATTAAATTTAAATAACTAAGATATATTGCTTCAACAGTTTAAATTCAACCCGTTGTCCGTTGTACGTAGTTTAAAGTCTATACTTTTGTTATTCCCGCTCAACCATTGTTTTTACCGGCATCTCTCTAATGTTTAACTCTCGGTAACCAGACTGAAAGTTATTTTCCAGAAAGTTACAGCGAACTCAGCTGGATTCGAGACCCGTTCTTGTATTTTGAAAATTCAAACATGTTGTTGTCAGTAACACCAAGAGAACAACTGTGTGATATCAGCTGTCATTCTGGGATTAAAACTAAACTTTTGTATTCAGAATTAACAACGTTTTGGATGTCTTTAACAGGAGAGTATCTTGAAGTTTCAGAGTAGATCATGCCTTCCTTTCTCACCTCATATTTGAGTGAAGAGGGGAGGGGGTTTCAACTCCGATTCAAGTGAAAAGCAAGTACAGAAATAGACTTGACGCGCACTAGGATTTACGACTTAAGTTAACCATCCACGAACCCAACATACCACGGCTTATGCGGAAAAGGCAGCCCCAATCGTCACATTAGTAACTAATGATTAGTTCGGTGAGTAAAAATTGTTTTGTTTTCAATATCAGCATGTGCGTTTTACAGCAAGTTAGTCTTTTGAATTACATATTTACTTTTTTTGTTATATTTCATATATGTTCAAAATTTTCTTGTTGTTTTATATTATTATATTAATAATAAAAAACTTTTAACAAGAATTATTTTTTATTTTGTAAATTACAAATGTTTCGATAGTAATCCAACTATCATCATCAGCTATAGCCTAATTAATGCTAAAATATGCCTAAATTTGGGCAATTTAACATTGCCAGAATAGGGCCTACCGACTCCCCTTAAATAATTACACCCGTATTTACTTTTCACTAATTAGGTTTACAGACACATTAATTATAATTATAATTATTAATTATAAAAAATATATTCATGGTAAAAGTTTTTTTATTATTAATAATAATATATTTATTTTTCTAGAAATAAGTATGTATAGTCTAAATTCTTTAAGAGTAAAAGAGGGCTTAAAGTTCCTGATGTTAGTACAAAACATTATTATTTAAAAATTTATTATTTAAAACATTTGTTTAAAAAAATTATAAACTGTAGCTCACCCATACGTGTAATTCTGCCGGCGCCCATGCTTATGGGTCCTATGAAGTGTAAGGTGGATCTTCAAGGTGGGTTCCGGATTTAAAAATGTTGAGAACCACTCCTTTAGACGTTTTAAATGTATATTATGTTAAATGTTAGTAGTTACTTTAATGTATGCACGTCTAACGTAGAGACATAAAGTTGTGTGTGACAAAGCTGTAGCCTAGTACGAAATGTGGTATTGCTTAGCGCTAAAAGTCAAGAGTGATTGTTTGTCTGGACAAACCTCTGATTAGTTTTGTTTTTTAAGCAGTGCACTTCAACAAACACAGGCGAAATACAAAGGAGTTATACGCGAATGTGTGTGTATGAGCGCGCACATACACGTAACCGCTGCGTACAAAGTGTTTACAGCTGATTAGGTGTTCATCCGGTCCCGCCCAGGGGAGGTTTTGTTGTTAATACTCAACAACAGGGGGTATCGAACTGTGCTATTGTTTTCAAATATTTTGTCCATTCCGTGATTGAGAAATTCATTGATCTCCGATGATTTCGTTCAATGGCTTTACGGCGTCTAGTTCTGAAAAGTACACTTTATTGAGAAAACGCGAATTAAACGCAAATCTTGAAGAGCGGAACATTTGGTAAGGAAAAACACTCGACATTTTTTCATAAATTTGTCGACTACACAAACGTGAGAAATGCTCCGTCAAATGCTCCGTCAAGTATGAAGTGGTCCGTTGCACTCAGTAAGCCATAACCTAAACTTGGTACTCTCTGTACCTTTTATGGAAACAAGCACACGATGGCGACTAGGAGGCTGAGAGAATCTTTACACCCGAAACGATCGACAAAGTAATTATGGAAGTAACCACAGAATTACATGAGGCAAGGGCGAACCTTGGGGGATATAGGAATATATCCCCCCCGAAATCCGAAAAAATTAAAAAATGAATCAAAATGTTTAACTGGATCTGTGTTTTTTGAAATGTAATTAATTGTCTTCCACGTTTTATCAATTTATAAAAATTACTATTTAGGTCAATGACAAGTTTAAATAATCTACAATAATAGGCCTTATTCTCAATAATAAATATATTAAAAGAGAATATATATTCTCGAGTTGAAATAAAATAGGATTTTCCACCGGTTACAAGCAACTTGAAACATATGATTCATGTGACAACGTGCTTTACACTATGCTTGAGCATGTCAGCTGTTTTATTTAATTCCGCAATGAAGGAACTGTTTGCTTTTACCCGCTAGTTGGCCGTAAACCGAGGCCTATGAAAAAGACAGGCCATGGAGCGTACGACGATTTTTGAAGTCACGTGACGTTAGGAGTTCAACAATTCCAGTGTTATCCTATGTCTTATTCGCGTAATTAACATGATTTATTTAACCATATTTACTTAAATATTTCTGCTTTTTTAAAAATTAAACATGTAATAAACATATAATGAAATATGTGTAATCCACATATTTTTTTTAAATATCAAGAAGGATAAAACACTTATATATCAAAGTTTAGATTGGATATTAGATATTTATCAAATAAATATAAAAGTATAGTATAAGTATAGTATCAAAGTATAGTGTGGTATAGTAAGTATCAAACTATATAGTAAAATTTTATTTCTTCGTTTTTTACCTTTATTTCTGTTTCTATTTTTCCTTTTGAAGAAGAAATCATTATGTTTTTAACAAAATTATTTAACACTATTTTACATGCTGTAAAATGTATGTCTACAACCCTGTTGTACACATTTATATCCACAGCATTTATATACATGCTGTTAACCCTCACTTCCTTAATTTTAACGTTCTCTTTAAAGTATATATTCCACAGTTTTGTTCACACTGATTTAGTTTTAGATATTAAAATAACTGTATCCTTGTAAAACATCCCTTTTGGTTTAATGCGTCGTATACATTTTCACAAAGTCAGTATCAAAAGTTGATAGTACCATCTTATTCCATGCGAAAAACAACAAAAATTACCACTTTAAATTGTGAAGTATTTTTAAAAGGTCATTCCTGTTTGTGTAGTAAGTTTTGCACTACGTTTAAGATTGTGAGAGTGTTTAATTAAAATATAAACATTATTCAAAACATTTTTCAATAACTTAAACACAAAGTCATACTAAGTGATATTCGTGAAGAAATAGTATGTGAAAATATTAAACACAATGGCGTAACTAGGGTCTGAAAGGAGATAAGACTAGATTCAAGGTTGGATCCCTCATTTTCCTCAAAGAAAACGAGAACATCAGGATTCTTGCCATATAATTTTATAAATATTCGATCACAGTTAATTTATGTACACACACAAAGTATTATTTTCCGTGTCCAAAAGTCAGTAACGTTGATTAATTATCTTATAATTCAAGTTTTTAAAACTTTCAATCTAACCTAGCAAAAAGTAAAACGCATTGTCTAAATTTAATCTTTAATTTATCTGGTACATTCAACATTTCTTTTGCAGATATGTTCACAATTGAAATTTTTACTTCACCAATATTCTTTTTTAGCAAATTATAGCAAATGTCCGTCATTACTTGTTGAACATGTTTCCTCAGAAATTCTACGCTGGGAAAGCAAATGAAACAACTTATACGATAAGGGTTTATTTTATTAATTGTAAACACATACCAGTTTTCAAGGTAATTTACCTCCCGGCTCGGTTGTCATCATCATCATCATCATCATCAGTAGCTCCACAGCCCACCGTGGGTCTCTGCTTCCCTCAGGATTTTCCTCCAGACTTCTCTAGCCTTAGCCAATGTCCACCAATTTTTCACTCCAAGTACTTTTACATCTTCTAGGATTCCATCGATCCATCGTAGTCTACGTCTCCCACGACCTCTATTTCCTTCTAATGTGCATTCATAATCCTTTTAAGAACATCCTCCTCATTAATTCTCTGTACATGTCCTGCCCACCTCAGCCTAGCTATCCTAATTGATGTCACAATATCAGGCGATCTATATAACTCATAGAACCCTCTGTTGTACCTTATTATCCACTCTCCACCTTCCCTAATGAGTTCATAAATTTTCCTAAATATTTTCCTTTCAAAAGATGCAAGTCGAAACAGGTCATCCTGTGTCAGTACCCATGGTTCACTTCCGTACACTGAGACCAGTTTTACTAATGTTCTGTATAGTCTAGCATTGCTTTCACGGTGTAGAAGTTGTGATTTAAAGTATTTCATCAGCCCATAGTAGCATACATTACCATTCTGGATTCTTTTACTTATCTCTTAAATTATATCATTGCTTTCATTTACCAGAGAGGCCAAATACGAAAAACACGAGACCCTTTCAAAATTAAAATTCATAATTACTTCCATATTCCTTAAGGAATGGAAGTATGGTGATGGCAAAAAAAATCGTGTTCGAGATTATTGCAGATTCTGATTCTACTACACTCAAAACATGAAAAAAAGTCGTTTTCCGAAAAGTGTCTGTGTGTGTGTCTGTCTGTCTATCTGTGTGTCTGTCTGTAGATTTTTTTTCTATGGCAAACGATAACTGCCGCAAATTCAAACAGAATCAAATAATGTTTCGCATACAGCCCTGAATTGTAGAGTTCTCAAGACCTATTGTTTTTGGTGAAGATCGGTTAAGGGAAAGGGGTAGTTTACCTGTAACGTTTTATGTTTTAACAAGGGTATTTCCTATGGCAAACGATAACAGCCGCAAATTCAAACAGAATCAAACGATTATTTGCATACAACCCTAAATTGTAGAGTACTCAAGACCTATTGTTTTTGGTGAAGATCGGTTGAGGGGAAGGGGTAGTTTACCTGCAACGTTTTTTTATCAAGCGTATTTTCTATGGCAAACGATAACAGCCGCAAATTGAAACAGAATCAAATAATTTTTTGCATACGTCCCTGAATTGTAGAGGTCTCAATGACTTTCGATTTTGCTGAAGATCGGTTAAGGGGAAGGGGTAGTTTACCTGCAACCTTTTACGTTTTAACAAGAGTAAAGTACTTGAAAATTTATTTAAACTTTTTGAAACAATGGTAATTGTTAAAAATAAAATAATTTTGTTGCCAGGCAATAAAATTATAATTTTTTCATTTTAATGTAATATAATATTTTTCATTTAATACAGCAATAAAAAGGCAGGTAAGACACAGCCTGGCTGTTTGGCTGAAAATGATTTTAAATATAAATCTTAGAATATGGAAGTCATGTATAGTTCTCCATACCGATATTTTTTAAATGTGATGCTGATGGGCTACAAGTTCTCCTATTTTTTATTATCATATATTTCGTTTTCTCCTCATTTACCCTTAGCTCCATTTCCTCAGCTGAATGCTGTGAATGCCTTCTTTACGTCATCCTCTGACCTTCCCATAATACCAATGCCATCGGCATATGCCAACAGTTGAATAGATTTGAAGAATACTGTGTCCCTTGTTGGTTTGGGTACTTGCGTCTGTAACAACCTTTTGCAAGGCTATATTAAAAAGCAGACACGAAAGTGAGTCGCCTTGCCTTAGCCCATTTGTAATTTGCAGAGGTTCTGACAAATCTGTTTGGATTTTGACCCGACACTAGCTCCCTTCCAAAGCAGTCATAACCAGTTTAGTAAGCTTAACTGGGATTCCACCGGCGCCGTTATGGTTCATTTACTTATGTTCATCTGATCCTTTTCCTACCTTGATGGTGTGGCAATAAAGATATTTTTCTAGACACCAAAACGGCGTGACAAATCACCTTCTCAGCCGTCGGTGATTTGAACGTAATGTTATGTATATTGAATTACTTGTCCTGTCCAACTATAATTTTTAGGCAAAGAGCACTCATAACGTTCAAGTGCGATTTTTACTTCCATGTTCCGTAAGAAAATGGAAGTATTGGTGATCGCGAAGAAAATCGTGTTCGAGACAAGGGCAGATTCTCATTGTCATCTTCAAAACGTGAAGAAAAGTCATTTTCCGAATAGTGTCTGTGTGTAGAATTTTTTCTATGTCGAACGATAACTGCCGCGAATTCAAACTGAATCGAATAATTTTTTGCATATGTGCCCGAATTGTAGAAGACTCAGGCTATTGATTTTGGTGAAGATCGGTTAAGGGGAAGGGGTAGTTTACTTGTAACGTTTTACGTTTTAACAAGAGTGAAGTACTAATTTTGATAAACAAAGTATCCTGAAAAGAAGGTCATAATAATCACTGTAGAAATTTAAATGAAATATCTATAAATGAAAAGGGTAGTTGAAGGGGTAATTTTCTATAAATGTAAATGATAGTTAAAGGGAGGGGATAATTTCGTACCTATATGTGTACTACGTTATCGGCAACAAAGAAGTAGTTTATATGGAAATATTTCATTTCAATTTGTCAAACATAAAACTCGCTTTACAAGGAACACACCTAACATGTTAAATTATCGAATCGAATTCACGTAAATGATTTTAAATATAAATCTTAGAACATGAAAGGCATGTATTGTTCTCCACAGCGATATTTATTTTATGTGTACATGTTGTTGAACCTATGAGTGGTACTATAAGTAGCCCAAAACTTAGAAATTAACAAAATAAGTTCGGGGACACGGGACATGCGGACTCGTAACTGTAGGGTGCAGTTGAAATATTCATGACCCAATGAGTGACCCCCTACGTGTAAATCAATTACACAGAGTGATTGGTTGTAGAAAGGTTGAATGCAAACAGACCACCCCATGGGCGTACCAGTTGTGTGAAACAATATGAGAATATCAGTCAGCTGGCTGGCTTCGTCGCATTTATTTACACCTCATAAACCACACGCGGAATTAACACACAACCACTATTGTTTTCTCGTGCGCTGATTACTTTTCTATCAAACGAACACGTTTGGACTACACAGCTGTTCGATAAATAAATGCGCCTACTTCTCTACATGAACTTTATCGTTTGATAAAATCTGTGCACACTCTTGTACAGAATTCGAGACGTTCACAAATTTAATCTGGTACTTTCATATGTAGGCTATGTGGTAGAAACAGCTGAGGTTATTAAACCTAATGACTTGGTACACGCCGAATTTGGAATAAGGTAGTCCTCTACTGGTTTCTACCGTTACCACTATACAGTAATAAATAATACAATATAATGGGCTTTGCTGAGAGATGGATACAGTGTATTTAAGATCAGATGTCTACACGTCAATCAAGAAGCAAGACAGTAAAATACAGGCCTCGGGATTGGCGTTATTACGAGGAGTTAAAAGGTGTTCTAAACTTCACCGTGTAAAGAATGACGCCATAAGAGAAGAGTTACAAGTTTTTAACTTGAATGAAAAATTAAAAGCTTTCAGACAACGGTGGAAAGGGCACTTAGAAAGAATGTCAGTCCCAGACTGGCCAAACAAGACTGGCAGTACAAACCTACAGGACACAGGTGTATGGGTAGTCCCAGTAAGAGATGGTTTGAGGATCTTTGAAGGAGGAATTAGGTAGCACCTCGCCTTGTGAAGATGATGATGTTTATACGTTGATGCTGCGTTAATCCAGCGATAAGCTGGAATTGTCCGTTTGAGAAACAAATTTCCTCTCCCGAGACCTGACATGATTGGTCCTGTAACGAATAATAAATATTTAATTCAGTTTGTTTTGATATCTGTACTAACTATTAACGATGCAAGGCTCTAGTATGTAATAGTTGGAGGTTCCATCAGTGTGTCATTGCTTTGCTATAACTAGTGTTGCTGCTACAACTACTACTACTACTACTACTACTACTACTACTACTACTACTACTACTACTACTACTAGGTCTATTTCAGAATGAAGCACATTTACTTTTATGTCTTGAATTAAGTCTTTTCATGACTATAATATGCAGTTATGATCGGATGCCTGACGACAATCGTCAACAATCTGAATAATTTACGATCCGCTAAATATTATTATTATTATTATTATTAATAATAATTTCGATGCTGACACAATCACGTATAGTAAACATCTACCAGTTTTATTAATTTCTCGTATATTTCACAGTTTCGTTTTAAGAAAAGGCAAGCTTGTTTAGATTATTATAAGAATATAGGTAACCTGAAGACAAATAAATATTCAGCCAGTAATAATTCACAATGTTATTTGAATGTTTTGACCAGTAGGCCTGCATGCTTCACATCATACTTACAACAATCCCTACAGCGTGTCATAGTATTATAATTGCATTCGTCCCGTCTGTGGTGACCCAGTGTCCAATAAGTGAATAGTTACGATGTTTTTGTTGAAGGGATGGTCTCAAAAGGGATTTCTCACTGAAATAAGACTACGAACTTATAAGACTACTATGTTAAACGCTCGGGGCCGTAATTACGGGGGAGACGATCGGGACCTCTCCAGAGACTCGAAAAAGTTGACAAATTTTGTTAATCTCTTAAATTTTAGACCATATTAATATTTTTCCAGCTGTGCACGCTAATACAGTAGGAACTCTTTTTTAAATATACAAACAGCTTCATTACACAGCGTTAGGGTATACCTTTGAAACATGAAACTTAGGAAAATCAATTCAGTCAATAAGTATCTTCTATAAAATGTTTCAATAACGCGTGTTTTTAATGTGTTATTACCGTTTACTTTAATGGGATTGATTTCAGAATGTCATCACACGTTTTTCAGCCACTTTAAAGACAGTAATGTTGATTAGTCTTGAGTTATTTTTTATTTTATATGACGCCGACTCGACCGGCCCCCCACAAGGCCAAATTTGCTTTTTAAAATAACAAAATGTTAAGTACATAAATTAGATCAGTCATCGTAATGCATTGTACAGAAGCAATATCAGACACCGGCTAGTGAACAGACAAGAGGACAGAACATCTAACTACACGTGGAATGTGTTATTCCAGATGTAACTGAATAAGCTTATAAGGAAAATGTGGTTACACAGATTCCAACTGGCTAAAATTCGTAAACAGAAACCAGGATCTGTATACATGAGAGCTGTCTAGCAGGACAACAGCTGATCTATGAGATGGGCGCCAAGCTGGCTCCCTCATCACCAGACGGTAAGCAACCCAATTAATGTTTACATGTTGTGTTTACGGTGAAATCACTTTGTGTTCTTTGTGTCGGCTAATGGCTTCCGCGTCCGTGCGTTGCGTTCGTTTATTTCTTTAAAGTATAAAGGACAACGAGGTCTAATAATGAGTGTACGCACGCGTAAACACAGCAGCAATGCTGTCAGGCCTATGTAGGCTACATAGCGTACTGTAGATAAACAGCCACATTAAAATACACATAGTACAGTTATTATTGAAATTATTATAATATCAAGTTTAGATATAAATTACTATCATTATTATTAAGTTAATTACTTATTTTTTGCGTACCGTATCACTTATTATATAATTATATAATTATATAATTACCTTATTATCCACTCTTGTGATACAAAGTTTCGTCAGTTATGACGCGTTTCGGGACTAAGTCCCATCCTCAGATAACACTCAATTTAATAAATTAATACATTAAAAATCGCAACCATGATACTGGTCAAGTCAATTAAATAAAATAAATAAAATTACAAATCGCATGTGATATGTTTTACTAACCACGGCCGGAGCTCCCGCATGCGTTCACCCCCAACCGCGATCGTCACGCGACTGGTCAAAGATTAATCCAAACCGATTGCAGTATCGAACAAGTAGTTTGATGCAAAATTTATCTGGTCATTTAGTAAACTGTTTTTAGTGGTACTATTTTTTATAGCTTTATAAATTGTAATTCCTCCAGACTATCCATCCGTTTACCTTTTTTACAAAAATGCAACGCTGTTAATTTTCTTCGAAGCTCGTATATTTATGTCCGCTTCGAAGCATACATACATAAAGTATTCAGACTCTTAACAAAACTTGTCACGAGCTGTATAGACATAATACTATCTCAGCCAAGCGGGTAACAGTCATAAGTCTTTGATGTGTTATTAAACGTTGTGGCTCTGTCTCTGTCTACCAATCAGATTGTCCAGTTAGTAAAATGACCTCGTGATATCGAGTCCACGTGGACGATGAGTTACCACAATTAGTATTCATCGACTGCAGATTATCGCTTTCAACGGAGCCGACCGTCGTATCGACGTCATTCTATTATTGGTGTAGCCTTTGTTTGAATCATATGCACTCAACAAAGTAGTGAGGATCAAAAATTAATGACGACTGTTAAGAGTTGCTTTGACTGCCAAAAGTAACGGTTTAAACGAGGCAGCTATACCTTAGCCATACACGCGTGGTTCCTATAGTTATTTATACAATAACGCAAACACATGCTGAAGATAAGACGCCTAACTTTCATAATATGTTCAGCTTAAAGTATAAGCTTATTCTAAGCATTATCATCAGCTTAAAATAATTTTTAAGATTAAGTTCTTCTTCTATTAACTTATTCCTAAGTACAAGTCCTATTAGCTTATCGTTTCTTGACATAAGCTAACAAAGACATTTTTAAAATTGTTAACCGCAAAGTACCTCTTTTAATCAACTAATACAAAAAAAAAGTTTTCCATTCCCGATGCAACAAACGAGTATTTACAGCGTACAGGTCCAACACGTGCAGACAGGGTTACAATATTGGGCTTTGTTGTAGTAGAAGCTACGGCGACATACGCGTAAGAAGGTTATGTTAATGACCACGTAAATATCAGATTAGTCACTTCGCAACTCAGTTTTCAGCGGTCTACTCAGACACGAATGTAAAAATGTCTGCTAGACGACAAAACGGCAAAGAGATGTGCACCAGCAAACTCACCAGATTCACTAAATGTGAAGACATCTATTTCGCTCTTACCGCTTCGAAGTTAGGAAGGAACCAGAAATAAATGAATAAAGAAACGTTCGACAACCCTTTGTGGAGGTGACAAACTTTATTTATACTCTCGTCACAAACAATGCAATAAGCAACAGCAAACGAGTGACGAGAATTTATATACACACTTAGAAACAATGTTATGAATTTTATTTATTAATTTATTTATTTTTGTTAGTGATATATAAAATGGCTTCTAATGCTGAGTGTTGTCTGTCATCGGTTTTGATCGTCACTTCGTTTTCGTGATTGCTGGCGCGGTTCTCGAAACGCGATAATGATTCTTTCCTTCCGGACTTGAGATTTTCTTTTAGAAATTTTCTTTTTAGTGTGTTAAGGAAGTCATTTGGGGAATGCCACTGGTAGACTAAACAAATCTTTTCTATTTTGTTAATTACTAGGCCTACATGTTGCTAGTAGTGACAAGGTGGACCGATATACCTATAACAGGTATTTTGGAACGACTATTTTTGTGGAACGGATATAACAGTGACTGAAAAGTTGCCATACCTGTTCCGATTCAACGATAACTGAAAAGTCGAAATACCTGTTCAGATTACACGCAGCGTCGCAGTTCCGAGTTGCCGGTCCCCTACACAACTAACGAATAAACGAGTACTGTGAGTATTACGCGTACACGAGTGCAAAGTTACTTTTTGGTGCCGAATACTTATTCGGCACATCTGCACCGATTGCCATACAAGTACGAAACGAAGCAAAACTGCGAGGTACTGAATATGTCAAAGATACGAAGCTCTTTTTAATAAATGAAAAAAATTCATACTGATGTTACATTTATTCTCGTGTGTTATGCAGATATATAATACAGATTATAATAACAAATTACATATATATTATACTAGTCACCAACTTGGTAAATTTTGATAAAGCGAATTATATTGTGTTATAACCTACAGAGTGGCTGATAGGCCATATAGTACTTTTTGCTAATGCGAATTCGGAGGAGATTTTCACTTTACTGCACATCTCACGTAAATTTTGTTGACATTATTTGTTGTGCTATTACGTGCACTCTAAATTTCATTGCCTGAGTTTCGCAACTGATTTGTCTAACCAGAATGGAAACAATAATTTAATGTTAAATCTATGTTAGTTTGTTTACTCCTAGTAAATACTTAAATTAGTATTTTCAAAGGGAGATAGGTCTATAAATTTTCTTACTTCTTATTTTCTTTTAAACAGTAACAGCTTAATAAAGTCACAGTGTAAAGTAACACTGTTAATACTTTTAGTTTCAAATTATTTTTTTAACAAATTATTTAATACAGGTATGCCTATATGTATAATAGATATATAACAGGTATTTGTACGTGTTATATTTTTTTGGAACGGTTTCGTTCGTACCTGCTATTTTCAAGTACTAGTTTAGCACGCCTCTAGTAGTGACGTATAACCAATGATATGGCGCCGCTTTCACTAATGTTTAAGCAGTTTGTCTTAAATGTTCCCCTCTATTCATTTGCTAACAGGAAGGACAAGGACAACCATATAACATTTATGAACCCCTTAAAATTATCACGCTTTGATGACCCAGCAAATTCATTTTGGCCCCAAAAAGTAAGTTAATTTTTAACTAAATATCAAGTAGCGTCTATAAGGCAAGGAACGATGAGTCCTTAACTAATTTATTGTTTTTCCTTTTTTCGAACAACTTACTTGGAAAGTATTCAATCCGGGTTCGCCTAAATAATTTAATGCGAGATAAAATACCGTGTCTCTGTGAAAGTTCTTGTCATTTCTGCAAATCAGAAACTTTATTTAAATCATAAATAACTAAATTATTCCATACTTTTGACGCTTCCTTTTTACATCCAGTTGTAACTGTCATAATTGTAGTTTTAGGTATTATGTGTACGGTTTTGTTTTAAATAACAATGTAGGGATGGGTAGTGTTGTACTAGATCTGTGATACAACAATCCTTCATGACTCTGAGCTGTTCCAAGAGTCGATTCCACTCGTCTCTATTCTTTGTTCTAGCCTTCTAGTCTCCAGTGTTTTTAATATGATATTAAATGTTTCTGTAAAGTTCTCAGGACTAAAGCTTTTACGACCAAATCACCGATATCACGAGAGCATTTACTTAACAGAGACGTGTATTATACCGGTAACAGACTCATAATGATGTAGGCGAAGACTACATCGTGGCGAGAACGGGAACGACAGAATGGTTTTTTGAATTTATTCATTGTTTTGCTGACGACACTAAGATGACCTTCTGATGCTGCGTCAAGCATTTCCTTCGAAATACAGGGCACCTTATATTTTGGTACTACCAGATGCATGGCAACGACTCGTCCATCTTTATTTTTCCAAGCCCTTTTCAACAACCCGTTCTCCAAAGTTAGCGATCCCCCTTGTGCCCAGTGACTTTTTAAAACTTTAGAACTGTGGCAGCTGTCTTTCCAGTACGGACGATAACTCTTCTCTTCTGCCGTTAGGATCGCTCCGAACCTCCATTTGCTTTTGTATCTTGTGTCCAACCAAGAAGGAGGAATCTATGAGGGGTTCCATTTGTTCGTTCGTGTTCTGTTCTTTCTTTTACGGCGACTTCAAATTTATGTAAAATTTGTCTGAAATCTTGGCTGTCAGCCTTCGGAAGATCGTCGGAAGATTTGTTTCACAGCTCCTCTACTGCTTTTGGTAATTTTGAAGTGTTTGGAGACGTGGGTCATTGAAGTTAGTTCACAAATATGTAGTATGCACAATATAAGATGTGCATACAAGTAAAAAAAAAAAAAATACGCTCTCTAAGTAAAAGTGTTTTTGAAAACAAGGCAGTGGGTTTCTATCCAACCTCTTCATATTACTGTGGCACTCTGCCAACTGCAAAACCACTAACGTCGACACTACCAGTGGCAAAGGAAATTCTAGATTTGGATATGTAAGTAACGCTGCCTTCACTAAGTCTTGTTTAGATTTCTCAAATTCAATGATTGCATCTGAAGTCCATGAAATCTTCCGTTTATCTTTTTCCTTGAGGTATTCGTGTAACACAGCCTGTGTTCTTGCCACCGGTAGAGATTAACCATTCCCAAGGAAGTGCGTAGGTCAGGCAGGTCAGACTACCTTTTTACTTTTTCCAGAAACGGTTTTGAACCTTCATGAAAGTCTTCTTACGGTCTTTGAACCTTTTTGCGGTCTCTCGATTTGAGATGTTCTTCGGCAGACGCTGACGCTAAAAGGCACTCGGTCGTCGAGGTCGGGAAAATCAAAAATCCAGTACTCTGAACACTTCATTAATGAAACGATGAAAAATACTTGAGGCACTGTGAAGTCCGGAAACAATAACATTGAATTCATGTAAGCCAGAAGGTGTAATTAAGCCAGCACTTGGTTCGTTTGTTTTCTTTTGCAAATGGTGTCTGAAAATAAGTATTTATTGTTAATGTTAGTGAATCACTTCACTTACGTCACTGGTGAATATTCTTACCACTTCAGGTGTGCTGAAATCCTCAATTCTAGAAATAAGATGTCGGTTTGAAATGTTTTGAGTATTCAGCCTACAACAATCACAACACGATCGCAGTGTTCCATCCTTTTTAATCTCTGTTCAAACACAGAAGAGCCCTGACTTTAGAACTTTTAACTTTTTTAGTAACTGAGGTAAAAAATAAATAGTTACAGCGTGTATTCTCTATCCGGTCATGCAATTTCATATTTTTGGAGATTAACGTTATCTTATAGTGCAGCAAAATCCGAAAAGTCGTCGGTTTTTTCTACTTTCCGACACGAACATCAATTTTTTAGAGCTACTGTGTCATATAAAAAAAAAATTCTGTTGCAGTGTAATGTGTACACATGTTCTCTACTACATCAAAAAAATGTATTCGTCTACCTGTAATACCTTAAACGTTATTAACATTTTTCTTGTATCATGCTATAGCGTTACCTAAAAACAATACAGATCTAATTTTTAATTCGTTTAAAAAAACTACTTATTACAAGTAATTTCGAATAATACCGGGAATACAGAGTGGCCCAAAAGTCACTTCCCATTTTTGAAGTAATATTATATTTTCAACCTCACCATGTATTTCAAATTATCCGCCTTTTTTTTCATTGCCTGGCAATTAATAATTTGGACACTAGAATGCTCTGTCATCTAATCTAACAGCTGTAACTTTATGTTATTGTTTAACAGCTGGCTATTTATTTTTATTTTTTTTTTATTTTTAGTTGCTGTTGTTGATTTAGTATGCTAAAATATTTTCAGAAGGAGAAAGTTTTTGATTTAAAAATTTGGTAGAAAGGTGGTTATAGTTTATTAGCTGAGGAATGGAATAATCATTCTGACACTACTCCACCAACGTGGAAGGCGGTCTTCAATTTACACAAACGCTTTGAAGAATCTACGGACAGTATGACCCCAAGGATGTATTGGAAGCAGCTGCCAAAGCTGTTCGAGACAGCAACTGATCTGTGAATGCTGTCGCAAAGGATTATAAAATTCCACGGAGAATTCGTTACGAGATTGTCTCATGAAAGGTAACTAGTTAGGAACACTATTCTATCTCCACGATTAGAACCCGAATTAAGTGAAAGAATAAGCCGACTTGGAAATGTTCGGTATCCTGTAACATCTAAAGTTTTACGTAGCAGTGTTTACACATTGTGTGAAAGAAACATAATTTTAATAATAATATAAAACTTGTTGAACATGATTGGCTGAAATCGATTTTTATCCGTCATCCTGAAATTGCTAAACGGAAGAGCCTGGTAGAGATGTTAAACTGAATCGGGTGGTGATAGTGAGAGATTATTTTAAAAAACTTGAAATTACAATGAGCTCTCTGGGGGTTACGCAAAAGCCTGAGTGTATTTATAATGTAGACGAAAAAGGCTGTACACTTTGCCTTCATAAGGAGCCATATGTATACACTCATAAATGTTCACATAGTGAGCCAAGAACACGGTGAAAGTGTCACGATAGTTATCATGTCCCAATGCATTGGGAAAACCCATTCCACCAATAATGTTATTCAAAGGATGTCGAATGAAATCAGAAGATGTCAGTAGTGAATCTAGAATTTTGTCTGGGGGGGGGGGGGGCTTCGTACGGTCGAATCGGCTTCGTACAAAAGATAAAACAAGTTAAGACTAATCAATATTACAATCTTTAAATTGGATGAAAAACGTGTAATAACATGCTGAAATCAATCCTATTAAAGTAATAACACGATAAAAATAAGCGGTATTGAAACATTTTTTGTAAGATACTTATTGACTGAATTTATTTTTCTATATTTCATATTTCAAACGTACACGCAAATGCTGTGTAATAAACTTGTTTGTCGACGTATATTTAAAAAAGGGTGATTACTGTATTACCGTACGCAGCTGAGAAATTAATTAAACAGCTTAAAAATTAAGAGATTAACAAAATTTCTTGTCATCTTCGACCCTCTAGGGAGAGGGCCCGGTTTCGTTCGCCCCTTCAAGTAAATATCGCCCTGCAAGCTCTTCACAGGTCTTCGTACATAAAGCTTGAAGAAGAAGACAATGGGTGTTCAGATTTCACGATAGTGAAAATCGGATATTGCGCAGAGACAAATGTAGGTACTAGCGACGATTATGGTAGTTACTTAAGCCATACCCTATAGGCTATAGCAGATTTCTGGGCAAAATTGTGCCTGTGCTGTCACTATCACAACATTTTTTATTATGTAGTGGAGGGGAAGAAAGTAAGCAGGCGCTTAGTTAATACCGTAGATTTAAGAATACTCGAAAATACAAGAAATGATAAAATGTAATGTAGAAATCATAAAAAATAAATTATTGCGTTGTTCAAGCATCAGTGAAAGTGTATTTAATAGTTTTATAGGGGATTATACGGGGTTTGTTTTCGTAGGAGGTGTGTTGGTTTTCAACACACGAAATCAGTACTGATCCATTAATAATGGATTCTCTCTCTCTCTCTCTCTCTCTCTCTCTCTCTCTCTCTGTGAGCGCAACATGAAAGGGGGCCCCGACACAGAAACAAACATTCCCCGACAGATGTGCCACGTACAATAAGTGATTAATTTCTTTTTGTAGCAATTACAAATAACAAATTGTCGTCAAAACCCAAATATAAGCCGCCTATAAAAAACGTTTTCTATTTTGATCTCTTTATTCTGGTGTTTTTTGTGCCGGTAGAATCCCCGCGGTTAGCGGACGGCTGCTGTGCGCGCTGCTAGCGCCGCGTGTGGCACAGTCCATAACTAATAACGCACACGTCCTACATACTGTACATACAAAATGCAAACAAACAACACAACACTAAAACAGCGGGGATGCCGTATGAGTACTAATGATAATAACAAGTTACTGCGGGATATTTGTAATAATTGTGCTCACCCCTATAAACAGGGTTGTGAGGAGCGTGTGCCGCTCATAATCACCCACAACGCCGCGATCTACATCTGCACTCTTGTTCGTGTCCGGCGGGCCCTTTTTTACTTATTGTTTGTTATTGTATTTATATGTTGTTTTAATGATAAAGATCTCTTATCGTATAATACAACAGCCTCTTGTAGTAAGAACGTAATACTCTTGTAATCAACGGTAAACGCCTAACCATCGAATAAAAACAGAAGTGAATCTAGAATTTATTTGGTCTTGGAGGGCGGAGGGTCTAGTCGAGTCGGCTTCATAAAAAAGAAAAACAAGTTAAGACTAATCAATATTACACTCTTTAAAGCGGCTGATAAACGTGTAGTAACATACTGAAATCGAATCCATAAAAGTTTACACGGTAAAAATAACCGCTACTGAAACATTGTTTATAAGACGTTTACTAACTTAATCAATTTTCCTACAGGCCTACTTCATATCTGAAACGTACACGCAAATGCTGTGTAATAAACTTGTTTGTTGACTTATATTTAAAAAGGGTTACTACTGTATTAGCGTTCACAGCTGAGAAATTAATAAAACAGCTTAAAAATTAGAAGATTGACTGAATTTCTTGTCAACGTTCGACCCCCGGGGAGGGGGGTCCAGAGACGGATTTAGGCCTATGCATAGACAAAGTAGACAACTGCCCCGGCAAATTTTGTAAAGGTGAAATTTGACGACAGTTATGTTGTTCTTATACCTAAGAAATGTTTCAAATGCCGCTCCATTTCGTTCCAACATTATAGAAACTTTTAAAAATATATATTGTTTAGTAACTAGGCTTATTACATAAGAGAATAGTTTGTCAATTACTTCTGATATGTATATGAAGTACATCGTTTTTTCATAATTACATTTACATACATTATGTATGTGGTAATTCCATTATATTAATTAATTATTTAACTATTAATTCGTTTACATTCAAATTTCGAACATCCTTTACCGACTCTGCAATCTGACGTGAGTGAATGTCAATAGATGCCACTAACTGCTAACAGTCATAGAGGGAAATAGTAGGTCTACACCTGTGAAGCTCTACCTGGTGGTGGTGGTGGTGGTGGTGATGGTGAAAAGGGTTTCAGATTTTACGGTAGTTTTAGAGAAGGTTTATTAAGTTTTTAATTTGAATGATATTTGCAAGTTATTTTTTCAAACACTTGCGTGTTCTTTCTTAACAGGAAAACATTTGTCAACGAACAAACTACTAACACGCATTTCTATTTACACACGTATCACTTTCAGCCTTATACGTTACATTTACCTATTTACGTTTTATCACTGTGAAATTAGAAATAATAATATAAACGTAGTGATTATAAAATTAATTTTGCCAAGAGCACAACGGTCACACGCTTCAGTTTTTTTTTCTTGATTCATGATCACATGATGGAGCTTTTAGAATTGGACACTAAACGCCCAAAATCCTACTAAAGTACTTCAGATACGTCTATAGTGTGCTGATTTCAGGAGTGTATTTACGGGGGGGGGGGGACAACGGGACCGGATCCCCCTCCCTGAAGAAAGTTGACGAATTTTGTTAACCTCTTAAATTTTAGGCTCTTTTATTGTTTTTCAGCTAGTAACTCCTTTTTAAATATACAAACAAGTTTATCACACATTGCAGTGCAAGAATGTCAATATTCTTGTTTGTCACCATAATTCGTTTAACACAAAACGAGTAGTACGTCAGTAGTTTAAACAAACCTGGGTAGGATACAATAAATTGTAGGCCTAAAGCCTAGAGAATTCTTATACTCCAGGAAGCCAGAAACGGAACCATACGAACATTTTTCTGTTAAACCGACGCAGTTTATCTCAATTAGTATATTGACAATAAAATATTGTATAGTGAAACTCGACCGGACCCCGGACCCCCCCCCCCCAAGGAACAATTCTAGATATGCCACTGGCTATTTTATTGAACTGATTTCCAACGTGGTTCTTCTTCAAGTTGCATACGAGTACAGTTGTAAATGTATAGGCCTAAGTTGCATTGTAATACATTTTTATTTTATCCATAGACTGTGTATTTAGCGTAGGCGATAAAACGTAAGAAACAGGAAATGCCATGCCAGTGTGCGTGTGATAATAATGTGGAGAGTGTACAGTAATGAGTAAAAGTTTGCAATAAGAACAGCAGCGGTAAGGCAGAGGCAAGGCAAGAGACGAGACTGGCTGGCATGTCCCGTTTGTCACTACCGCGTTATATTTTAATTGATTCAATCAAACGAAAAACACGAGCGTTTCTTGACAGCCGGGGGACTATTTGTTTTCCAGACACATTCTCGTCGGAAAACACTCGAAATGGTTTTCAAAACAAACTCTCTCTCCACGGTGCGGTTTCCCGCCCCGCCGCACTCCCTCTAACCCTTAGGTTACATTTATATGTATACTTTACTTTGATTTTCTCTCACTTTTACGTTGTTTTTTTTTTGTATGAGCATTTAGGCCACGTTTTTTTCAAACTTTTAAGTGTCTGAATTTATTTTTAAAGTTGAAATTCTGCTTTCAAGTGTTTGTTCAACACGACTAGAACAGGCTCTTCTATGTGGTACATCAGACGTCCGTTTGATAGAACGGTACGGGATGTGTTGTACACTCATTACATATTTAAACAAAGAACACGCAAATATCATTCAACTTAAAAACTTTACAAACCTGTAAATACACTTTTATTTAAAAGCGTTAAATTTTAAGTCACCCGAGTTACCTGTAGTCTTGCGTATTGCGTATTGTAAAATCGGTATGGAGAACATGACTTCATGTTCTAATTAATTATAAAATTATTACTTCCATGTTCCATAAGGAAATGGAAGTATGGTGATGGCGAAAAAAAACGTGTTCGAGATTATTGCAGATTCTGATTGTACTACCCTCAAAACATGAAGAAAAGTCATTTTTCGAAAAGTGTGTGTGTGTGTACAATTTTTCCTATGGCGAACGATAACTGCCGTAAATTCAAACAGAATCAAATAATGTTTTCCATATGTACCTGAGTTTTAGAGGACTCGAGACCTATTGATTTTGGTGAAGATCGGTTATGGGAAAGGGGTAGTTTACCTGCAACGTTTTACGTTTTAACAAGAGTAAAGTACTTTTACTTCCATATTCCTTAAGGAAATGGAAGTATGGTGATGGCAAAAAAAATCGTGTTCGAGATTATTGCAGATTCTGATTGTACTACACTCAAAACATGAAAAAAGTAGTTTTCCGAAAAGCGCGCGCGTGTGTGTAGGTTTTTTTCTATGGCAAACGATAACTGCCGCAAATTCAAACAGAATCAAATAATTTTTTGTGTACAGCCCTGATTTGTAGAGTACTCACGACCTACTGTTTTTGGTGAAGATCGGTTGAGGAAAAGGGGTAGTTTACCTGCAACGGTTTTTTTTATCAAGGGTAATTTTTTTTTTGGCAAACGATAACAGCCGCAAATTCAAACAGAATCAAATAACGTTTCGCATACAGCCCTGATTTATGGAGTTCTCAAGACCTATTGTTTTTGGTGAAGATCGGTTAAGGGAAAGGGGTAGTTTACCTGCAACGTTTTATGTTTTAACAAGGGTATTTTCTATGGCAAACGATAACAGCCGCAAATTCAAACAGAATCAAATAATTTTTTGCATACAGCCCTGATTTGTAGAGTACTCAAGACCTATTGTTTTTGGTGAAGATCGGTTAAGGGGAAGGGGTAGTTTACCAGCAACGTTTTTTTATCAAGGGTAATTTTCTATGGCAAACGATAACAGCCGCAAATTCAAACAGAATCAAATAATTTTTGCATAAGTCCCTGAATTGTAGAGAACTCAAGGCCTTTTGATTTTGGTGAAGATCGGTTAAGGGGAAGAGGTAGTTTACCTGCAACCTTTTACGTTTTAACAACAGTAAAGTACTTGAAAATTTATTTAAACTTTTTCAAACAATGGTAATTGTTAAAAATAAAATAATTTTGCTGCCAGGCAATAAAATTATAATTTTTCCATTTTAATGTAAATCATGTATGAGAGAAAATATATCGTTCGTGGCAGGCAAGCATATCTCAGTTATGTAATGTTTACGTTTCCATTTTATTATTATGACTACCGCAATAAAAAGGCAGGGAAGACACACACACACACACACACACACACACACACAATTCGGGTTATTTCTGGCCTCACTCATGTTTTTTGCTTACATTTGCACGCTTTTTAAATGGAAAGTGCCGAAACCCATACCAACATAACGCGTGCAAGCCGAAAAAGTGTCCAGCGTGGATAGCGATTTGCTTCCTGTGGATCGCTGGGCAGTGTAACTGCACGTGTTTACAGAGGAACGATTCATAGACAGACTTTTCGTCTTTAGGGAATGAACCCTCTGCAAGATGCTGAGGGTCCATGAGTGACTTCGGAGCGCTCCTTCTTTTCCGCGTGTTTGTTCTGTGAAACGTACACTGTAGATTCGCAGCTTTACTCTAAGCAACTCTCAATAGGAAATGTTGAAAATTTTTGTCCACGGTGTACCCTCATACACACTAAACCTGCTCTGATGTTTTAATTACGGACATCATAATATTAAAACTTTGGAAACTTGAGCACTACTTAATGGAGATCAATCATTAACTTATACAAGCCATTAATTTTATGCATATTTTATATATATATATATATATATTGTAACTAGACCCTGTATGCGGTCTTTACAAAAAAAGATAATAGAGAAAAAATTTTGTTTATGTTTTATTTAATGTCTGTAATTGTGAAATAATCCTGTTTTAATGTTCTGTGAAAAATTTTAATAATTAAGAAAGTATTTATTAATTATTGAGCACTTCTGGAAGATCTGAACCAAGTCTGGAGTTAATCAGATTAACTCCGGTCAGCAATCGATTTATGATGTTTAGTGCTGGTCCAATATCTCGCTGTTAATTAATATTTTCTTCTTCTTGAAGTCTCGTTGCATTAATAAATAAACCTTAAATTAGCATGTGAAATAATAATAATAGATACAAACAATTGAAATAAATGGATTTATTAACAAATTTAATAAATAATCGATTCTTAATCGATTGGGAGCAATTATCGACTCCGTCTCAGGGAATAATCGATTCGTTCATACAGTGGAAAAAATTATTACAAGTATTATATAAAAAAGGTTCTTGGAGCGATTATATTAATAGTCAGAGAAGGGTCAACGAGAAAGTATAACATTAACAATTAAAGTAATTTCAATAATTATTATTTAACAATATTTAAATAATTCTGATATAATGTTTAAAAAAGTTGAATCATCAAACCATATGTAGCTTCTGACGTCACTCGATGAGGAAGGCACAGAATCGTATTTTTTAAAGATGGCCGCTCCTAGGTATGGCGAGGTTATTGGAAATGTCGTCGTGTTAAAATCTCACAGTAAAATTACCTTCATAAATGTTTGAAATGTCCCCGCACTGGTGTAATCTGTCTAATAGGTTGTTTGGTGTGTTCTGAAGAAGTGTTCCGTGTATACTTGTGTTAATTATGTTATTTGATATGTGTTCACTTCTGTGGGTTAACTTTTTAAAAATTGGTTATGAGTTGTAGCGTGAATTATCACAAATATATTGGTTTACTGTTTTAAATCACTAGTATAATGAAGTTTGGTGTTAGTTTTCACTATTGTCGCTAAAGTTTCTGTAGGTTTAGTTAGAAAAGTGTTTAATTTATTTAACTCTCGCTTCACTGGTATTAGTAGGTAACCGTAGTACCATTTTCTACACGGTTTTAAGGAACGTTATATTACACAACTATTCAGCTTGATATTCAACAAAAGACTCAACTAACTTCCTTCATGTTAGTCAAAATCTGGCCCAGTTAATCTTTGAAAAAGTATTGTTAAAATATTCCGATTTCCCATATACATGATACAAAATTACATTTTATAAGGAATTTATTTATTTTATTCATCACTTTCATGAATTATGAACCTTATCATTGGTTTAATCATCTCATTCCCTTAAAATTGATATATTATTGTCCATATCTGTTGACATTTTGTGGAAATTACCAAATTTATCTCTTTTTGGAAATCTAGGCTCAAAAATTGGTTTCCGCCTTCATATAATTTTTCTGCCATTTTAATTGTTATTAATACTATTATAATAAATTTTAATTAGTCATATTTCTCTTCCTTTCCTTAAATACATATAAATTGAACCTTTGAACTGGTTTTTTGTGTTAATCTCTGAATTTGATATTGCTCTTTAAAATTAATTAATTTATATATTTTGAAAATTTACAATATTTTAAGGTACATTTCCTTATTATCACTTTAATTCATAGGATCATTCACAGTAGTGGTTAACTGATTTACCTTACCTAAATCTTGCTAGTTTACAGGAATTATTAGTGAATTAACTGGTTTATATGGCTTCTGTGAATTCACCACATGGCCTAGAGTTTAGAATTTTACATTTCTGTCTTTCTCAAATAAATTTAATCCTACTCCTCCTCTGACCTTACATAGTTATTATTACATGAAAATAAAACGTTTTACAAACCCATTGTGAAGTGTAGTATCTGATTAATACTACTGTTATCCAAAAAAATAATATTGAACAATATTTAGCATTCTGTACAATTGAACATATTGCTGACATGGTTTGAAAACATACATTTAATTCTTTTTGAATTAATACAGCATACCTACCGAAACATTATTAATGGTATGCATGCTGTTATTTGGCAAACATAATTCATTTTAAACACATATAAATCTTATTTACTAAAAATTCTTATAAACCTATTGAGTTCATGGTTGTGAACAAATAGCCATTTTAAACAATTTAAACCTATGAATATAAATTAATGCCACTCCTTTCTGGTCTAAACCATTATTATCTATTATCACCTTCATCAGTAAACATGTCCACCCATACTCTAGTTATTATCATATTTACAAATGTCTTGTAATAACAGAGTTACATTAAAATAATAAAATATTGGAAATCTTCCATTTTATTATTTTATGATGATGTGTATTATTGAATATAAAAGTTATTATACAGCATATTGATAAGTCATAGTATCACTAACTTTAAGTTTATTGTATTTCCCAAAAACACTTGCACAAGTTCACTTTCACTGGTGGTTCTGATATTTTGAGTCTTATTATCTCAGACCAGACCTTTAGTAATCATGGACTGTTAAGACTTGTTTATTTTCTTTATCACACAATAGCTTTAGTTGGTTCACTTCTTATTATACTAGACAACACTTTTGATTTCTTAATAATTACATTTTTATAGGATTTTGGGATGTTATACTTTCTTTTTAATTGTCTCTATGGGTTTGGGGTTGATGGTATTTAATAATAGGTTTTATAACGGTGTTTCTTTCATACTATTTCTTCCTCTCTTCTTGTCTTCTTTCTTGTCTTTCTTCTTATCTTCTTTCTTGTCTTTCTTCTTATCTTCTTTCTTGTCTTTATTCTTGTCCCTCTTCTAGTCTTCATTCTTCTTGTCTTCTTGTCTTCATTCTTCACTCTTGGGTAAACCAAGGTACTTCGTGTTATCTCGACTGATGTTTAGTTTGGAGTATCGAAGTTATTTACTGATACTGACTTTGCTCTTCGCTAAAGGTTTCAGGGTATTGTTTACTTCCTGATCACAAATTTTATTCTTCCTTCTTCTTGTCTTTGGGGTATTTTGGTGTTTCACCACTCTCAAACTGATTCTCTCTTCTTGATATTGTGTTATTTATTTTGTTTACTGCTCCTAACTTCCTGGGTAAATTCCTGATTTTATAACATGAGTTGCTTTTAATAATTTCTTTGATTTTTAACAGTGGTTTTTATATAATGTAATGAGGATTTTTATTTTATTGTTGTTTATTCCTTTGATTTCATTAAATCTCATTCAATATTATATTAACATATGTGGTGTAATTAATTTTTATTATTTTATATGAATTAATAAGTAGTGGATTTCCTGTCACGCTACAATATATATATATATATATATATATATATGTGTGTGTGTGTGTGTACAACGTTATCGGCAACAAAGAAGTAGTTTTTGTTAAAATTCCTTCCCTGGATATTTGGCCGTAGTCCAATGTTTTCTACAAAACCAGACGTTTCGGCAATGCCATCGACTTCCATCATCAGTGAAAATCGAGTGCGATAACGTGAGGTGGTATACGTTAGTGACCACAGTACTGTGGTTAAGGCTGAAGCAGTAAGTAGAAAGAAGTAGTTTCTATGGTAATATTTCATTTCGAAAATGATTTTAAATATAAATCTTAGAATATGGAAGTCATGTATGGTTCTCCATACCGATATTTTATAAATGAAAATGATAGTTGAAGGGGGAGGAGACAATTTTTTTATTTATATGTGTGCTACGTTATATGCAACAAAGAAGTAGTTTCTATGGAAATATTTCATTCAATTTGTCAAACATAAAACTCGATTTACAAGATGGGGGATTTTTTTAATAGAAATTATCGAACCGAATTCAAGTAAATGATTTTAAATATAAATTATAAATATAAATCTTACAACATGGAAGTCATGTATGGTTCCCCACACCGTTTATATATATATATATATATATATATATATTGTAATAATACGTTAGATTAGTATGTAAAAAATAACTATTGATGTACGTTAATTGTGTGAGATATTGTGCTCTCCTGTAAGCCCCACTGTTTTGGAGGTCAGGGGCATGTAGTAATGTAGCTAATGTCTTCTAGTCTTCGTTATGCTCTCACTGTTGGTCTTCACTTTTGTAATAAAACCATAATATAATTGTAATTGTAGTAGTGTTCTGGTATAATATTACCCAGAATAATTTTTATGGTGTGTATGTGTAGTAGTGACGTTCCGCTCTGGGAAACGTCGATTTGGTAATGTTCCTGGTCTTTGTTGTTATCAAATAAACTCGGTGTATATTGCTGTGGTAGCAATTTGAAATAAAATATAAATTTAAAATTTATATTTATAAAAAAATAAATAAATTCTGAAGAAATGTTTTCGGTGTATTTATGTTCTTGAAATTAAATCGAGGTTGTTGATTGTAATTATAATTATGTTGGTATTGTTTATTCTGGAAACAATTTTTCGTTCTGTAAATCTGTTAAAAAGACAATCCAGTTAACTTCAAGTTTAGGCGAAAACGGCTCTCTTCTTCTTATTCTTGAAAGGTGATAGATTCACCTATACTGCCTTTAAAGGTTATCTAGTTTTCTTGGTTAATTAACTGTTATGTCCTTTTATAATAAAAAACCAACTTCAAGTTACCAAAAAACAAACAAAACGTTTATTAAACAAAAATAATAAAGTTGGTCGATTAATTAATCGAGATTACAATGCCGTATCGACTCGCTCAGGGCCGGTCGATATTAGAAGTTTATATTCATATTATAAAAGTAGGTTCTTTGAACGGTTATTAATATAAAAAGCCAGAGAAGGTCAGGGACATGAAAGTATAACACTTACAATTCAAAAAATGTCTTAAATTTAAACAATACAATGGTAGTTATTACTAATAAAAGTTTATATATAATTTTATTCGAACCAGAATGCAGTCCATAGTCGTGTCTTATAGCGGTGATGATATTGGGTCAAAATGGCCGCCTGACGCATGCGCGTTGATAGCTTCTAATGTTGACGAAGTACTTATTGGAATTAATATGTCCTTTCTTCGGTTAAATGTTCATCTTCTGGGGTATAGTTTATTGTCACTGGTGTATGATGGAATAGTTCACTTGGTGTAAAAATGTTGTTAAATGGGTATACCTACTGGTGTTTATGTGTGTCAGTTAACCTCTAATTTTCACTTGGTATTTGGTGCGATTTCAGTGTTATTTCATTTAATTAGTTACATGTGATTCCGTTTATTAGTGTTATGTAGTTCACAGGTCAACTTCACCACTTCACAATAATTAAAATAGTTAAAAAATTTAATTTTACATAAAATGATTCCGAACTCTGTTATAACGTAACAGCCATTAAAGGTTGGTTCTATCAAATATTCACATGAAGTGCTCTCTTCGAGGTATAATAATGAACTGTACGGATTTCCTCCGTCTCATGAAAATCTTAGCCTATATAATATATCTCATACATTGTTTCAAATCATCTTAACTTCCGACACATTTTAAAACCGTACATTATGCTCATAAAGTAATTTCGTTATTAGTTAACTGTTTGAAATATTAAATACATATTCGTTTTCACTATTCTATTCTACTTATTTTGATAGTAATTAAGTTAGTATTACAAAGTTTTATCTGAAAATTATATTTCTTATAATTTTTTGGGAGGTAGGCCTAACATTATACTTCCTGTCTTCTAAGTAAATAATAGCCATTTTCCCTAATATAATTATTATTCTATTAAATCTGAAATTGATATAATTATCAATTCTCACTTATTTTATTGCAATTTAGTATATTAATGATGGTTTTTTGATACAATTCATTTGTATATGACCCCCCCTGTGATAATGTCAGTGAACCTATTTCAGTTTTAATGGTATTTTATTAGACCAATAAATAATTTTACTCATATAATGACCATATCTTTAGAAAGCCTTATTTATATAGTATTTAATATGTTGAGTTTATCTTGCCTAAATATTGTCAGTTTATCTGGCTTATAAGACTAGGTTTGTTAATTATTCTGCAGTTTAAATTCATTATATTGCCTAGATTTGATGTGTGGCTATTTGCAAAAATGTTTTATTAATGTAGTTATTTTATATCCTTCTCTGACTTCTGATTCTTTTATATTTGATTAAAAATTAATTCTTTGACTGGTATGACAGTAATTATTGATTATATAATTAACATATAACACCTCTCTATATCAAAACTGGTGTTCTGAATAACATTGTTTTGTATATCACCTAATAACATAAATAAAAAATATTCTATAACATCGGAATGATATCTATTTTTAGATAGGGCATTCCTAAATTAAAATGAACAATACAATAACAAATTATAACACTAATAATTCTTATGAATAATCCTTACTTATCTAATTACTATATGTAATAGGAACCTAACATCCTGGTTACATATAATGGTTAACATCTTTTACCACTTCAACATTAACAGTTTGTTTTGTAATTCCCCATTTTACAAGATTTATGCCCCCTCTTTAAGTATAACCCTGGCTATCTAAGTTATATTCCATTCTATGGAATGTTCATACAGCTTTAGTAGCTTTTTATTAGTAATATTACTATTTCATTATCAAAGTAGACACTGTTCACAAAACTTAAAGTTTATTACTTTGTACTGTAACTCATGCACCTTTTTAAAGTTTATTAGTTATAATTTGATCACTTACACTTGTCTATGGTGAATTATTAACATATTTACTAGTCTTTTTCTAGTTTTTTAACATGAAATATTCAACCATGGGGGGGGAACTGTGAAGATTTGTTTATACAAACTAAACAATAACTTTTGAGTGCACTAATATTTAATACTACTAACACTTTTAGTTTTTTGTCAGTTTTACAGTGATATGGTTTTTTGGGGTGTTATACTTTCTCTTTGGACATTCATTGATTTTGGGGTTTTTTGGGGTTCTTTCCCTATGGGGTTTTTGTTTTATATGGGTCGTCTCACTTCTTTCTTCTTTCTTCTTTAGTTTTGGTTATTCTTCCTTCTTCTTTCTTCAGTAGTTTTAGTTTCGACTATTCTTCCTTCTTCTGTAGTTTTAATTAGTCTTCTTTCTTCTTTCTTCAGTAGTAGTAGTTTTGGGTTATTCTTCTTTCTTCTTTCTTCAGTAGTTTTAGTTTTGATTATTCTTCTCTCTTCAGTAGTTTTGGTTATTCTTCTTTCTTCTTTAGTTTTAATTAGTCTTCTTTCTTCTGTAGTGTTAATTAGTCTTCTTTCTTCTTTGTTCAGTAGTAGTAGTTTTGGGTTATTCTTCTTTCTTCTTTCTTCAGTAGTTTTAGTTTTGATTATTCTTCTTCTTCAGTGGTTTTGGTTATTCTTCTTTCTTCTTTAGTTTTAATTAGTCTTCTTTCTTCTGTAGTGTTAATTAGTCTTCTTTCTTCTTTGTTCAGTAGTAGTAGTTTTGGTTATTCTTCCTTCTTCTGTAGTTTTGGTTATTCTTCTTTCTTCCTTCTTCAGTAATTTTAATTATTCTTCTTTCTTCTTTCTTCAGTAGTTCTAATTGTTCTTCTTTCTTCCGTAGTTTCGGTTTTGATTAGTCTTCTTTCTTCTTTCTTCAGTAGTAGTAGTTTTGGGTTATTCTTCTTTCTTCTTTCTTCAGTAGTTTTAGTTTTGATTCTTCTTCTTTCTTCTGTGGTTTTAATTATTCTTCTTTCTTCAGTAGCTTTAATTATTCTTCTTTCTTCTTTCTTCAGTAGTTTTAATTGTTCTTCTTTCTTCTTTCTTCAGTAGTTTTAATTATTCTTCTTTCTTCTTTCTTCAGTAGCTTTAGTTTTTGGTTCTTCTTCCTTCTTCTTTCTTCTTTGTTCGATAATTTTAATTATTCTTCTTTCTTCTGTGGTTTTAATTAGTCTTCTTTCTTCTTTAGTTTTGGATTATTCTTCTTTCTTCTTTGAGTTGGTTATTCTTCTTTCTTCCTTCTTCAGTAGTTTTAGTTTTGGCTATTCTTCCTTCTTCTGTAGTTTTAATTAGTCTTCTTTCTTCCTTCTTCAGTAGCTTTAGTTTTTGGTTCTTCTTCCTTCTTCTTTCTTCTTTGTTCAATAATTTTAATTATTCTTCTTTCTTCTGTGGTTTTAATTAGTCTTCTTTCTTCTTTCTTCAGTAGTTTTAATTATTCTTCTTTCTCCTTTGAGTTTGGTTATTCTTCCTTCTTCCTTCTTCTGTAGTTTTGGTTTTGATTATTCTTATTTCTTCTTTGAGTTTGGTTATTCTTCCTTCTTCCTTCTTCTGTAGTGTTGGTTTTGATTATTCTTCTTTCTTCTTTGAGTTTGGTTATTCTTCTTTCTTCCTTCTTCTGTAGATTTAGTTTTGGATTATTCTTCTTTCTTCTCTCTTCAGTAGTTTTGGTTATTCTTCCTTCTTCTTTCTTCAGTAGCTTTAATTATTCTTCTTTCTTCTGTAGTTTTTCGCTGTGTATGCCTTTGTTTCTTCTGGTCTGGTTTCCTTATCGGGGTATATTAATTGCCTGCTTCTATCTTACCTGGGTAATTTTGTTATTATCATTTTTAGTCTTCTGGGTTTTTAAATTTGTATTATATTATATTATTTGCAGAATTTTTCTTTATTTAACCTTTCTTGTGAATATATTAGTAAATAGTGCATTTTAATTGATTCTCATCTTGATATTCCATATATTAGAGCTTTATCAATGATCATTGAGTAATGTATTTGTGTGGATTATCTGTCACGCTACAATATATATATATATGTGTGCCGGCGTGAATCCGGCTATCGAAGATTTTAGTTAAAGTTTTTTTTTGTAATATAATGCGCACGAGAGTATGCTAGGCGACCCTTGTATTATGAGATAAAAGGACGGTTGCGTGCGCAGCTTATGGTTGGGGGTCAGCTTGCTTTGTCGGGTGCAGCGGCAGACTACACTTCGCCTGGCTCAGAGAATTAACCGTCTCTCTCTCTTCGAATATTACGACGCAGTTTTCTGTCTCCTTATGACTGGCTAAGGCTTAAACGACTCCCGGGTTCTTGAACTAAGCCGGATTCCTGGCTTGCTGATGGCCGTTCAACTGCCTAAGCCGTGAACCATGAACAAGATCTTGTACGAAGAGGGAGCTGGAGACGGATTCTCAATGTAATACTTGACAGCTGTGATGAGGTGATATGCACTCTATTATTTTTTTATCAAATATCATTCCAGCCATGGGCCCAAGTGTGCAGACACTCCGCTAGATTGGGGAGCCACTGTTCATGACTCAGAACTTTACTATTTATATTCAAGTACACCTTTTTTAATAATTGAATTACATAACGCTAAGTGCACTGCCTGTAAGTGGGTGACGCACTGCGGGAGCGTGCCAGAGATATTTTCACTTTTGCACATTGTACAGGTTGCTGACCATTCTCATATTAGTTTTTACAAAATTTATTGAACAGGTTAGTTTCTGTTCCGGCGGGAACAGAGATGAATATATTTAACTTCACTGTGGGTTCACATTTAAGGGCTGGGGGTTTTCCTGGGGTTAACAAAAGGGGACTTAGTTTTTCTCTGACTTATGCTGGGGCAACCTCAGACATGTTGGAGGCCTGTCAAATTTTGTCAACTACATGCTGGCGCGCTGCCACAGATGCCAGAGCACCACCACCTTGTTGTAATTTTGATTTTTATTATGTATATAGCCATTCGGGGTTAATAGAAATAATTCGTAATTTTTCTGGAAATATTTTAGCTGATTTTGCTCCTTGCACAAGGGCTATACTGATTGTTTTTCTTAACTGGCAAAACACATACTGATTGACTTTCACTGGTAGTAACAGTTGTTTAATTTTCTTTAACTATAAAACATGTACTCGTTAATTTTGGTAAAACATATATTGTCAAAATTCTCTGAAATTGTAAAGCCCCGTATGATTTATTTCCGATTGTTAAAATACATAAGGATTTTGAATTCCTTCGGAATTTGTGAAGTAAAATAACCGTTTAGAATTCTATAATCACTGTTTGAAATCAGGTGATGTAGTTCTGTCAATTTTTTATTTGATACTGTGAAAGGAACTTAAGGTTCATACGCTCATGAGGGGTCATTGATCAGTGGAATGCTAGACAAATGGGCGGCTCGGTTTTATTCATGCGTTATGAATTATTATCATCTTTCTGGGGTGGCGTTTATGTAATTCTACAAAACGGGTTGTTGATTGGCAAGTATTTTATCACTGCTGGGTTATAAGATTGTAGTTACATGGCCTGCCAGGCGGGTGCATTCCTGGGGCATTTGTGTTCGAATTGATGTAATTGTGAGTTTGTGTGCCTTATGTTCTGTATGTATTTGTTTGTCTGTGTCTAGCTAGCCACAAGAAAAGGGGGGAATTTTCTATTTATATATATATATATATATCTGTTTCCTGCATTTATACATATTGGTTATGCTATTATATATATATATATATATATTTGTTTACTGCATTTATACATATTGGTTATGCTATTATATTTATATACATATGTTAACTGACTTTACACACTTTGTTATGCTATACACCTGTTGTTTCTTTAATATTGTTGAAGCAGGACTTAAATTATGCATGTATGAATTCTAGGAATACAATAAATCTGTTATTGTTACATTACGTGGAGTTCATTGCAAGTCCCGTCATACTGGACCCGGCATAATTTTTTCTTCTCTAGGCTCCGGCCTAGTCCTAATTAACTTGTGACTTCTCTTTCAAAAAAAAAAAAATAATATTAAAAGAAAAGAAGTTGTTTTATACTCATAAAAAAAACATAAAAGGAAAGAGGGGTCACATATGTACACTCAGAACGAAACTAAATAGCCTGTATCAAATCAGAGCCCTTTTGGTAAAAACACTGAGAAAAATAATTAACATACGGATTGTACATAGTTGTTAATATTTTAAAAATAAACAGTTAATTTGATTAAATTATCTTTAATTTAAACAACGCTAATACCGCCCAGCGTTTGTAATCTGTGAATTTCTGAAAACGAAAAATTATTTTGTTTACGTATCCGTGGTTACGATATTTTGTTTACACGGAAAGATATCAATTGTTAATATTTTATTGAAATTTTTTTAAGTTTTCGGTCGAAAAATTTATAACATCAATAAAAAAAAAATTACCTCCTCCCCCTTCAATTACTCTTTTCATTTATAGATATTTAATCTACCTTTCTATAGTAGATTATTATGACCTTCTTCTCAGGATACTTTATTTATCAAAATTAAGTACGTTACTCTTGTTAAAACGTTGCAGGTAAACTACCCCTTCTCCTTAACCGATCTTCACCAAAATCAATAGGTCTTGAGTCCTCTACAACTCGGGCACATATGCAAATATTTGATTCTGTTTGATTTTGCGACAGTTATCGTTCGCAATAGAAAAAATTCTACACAAGACACTTTCCGGAATAACGTTTCTTCGTGTTTTGAGGGTAGTACAATCAGAATCTGCTCTTATCTCGAACACGATTTTTTTCGCGATCACCATACTTACAGTTCCTTATGGAACATGTAAGTAAAAACAATTCATTCTTTGAAATCGTTAATTATTGGTAATGAGAATGTTTAATTGTTTGTAAATGCAATATCTTCCACTAGTAGAAAGATGCAAACAACTTAATATCATGTTTAAAGATACAGTTACACGTCAAAAGATACGTTTCAACATACCACGAATTTATACTTGAATGTTTTTCTAACCAATTAATAATGTATACGTACATAGTAACTAATGTCAAACTGAACATTTTTTAACTGTGTTAATTTTCTCTCAATTTCCAAATTTTCCTTTAAAAATTAACTCACCATACGTGGTCGCTTAGATTCTACCTGTACTAACCGAAGCAAGTGTCAAATTTTTAAAAAATAATACTTACTCTCTAATTTACATAAATATAATAAATATTTTTGTGAATGTATAAATAACTACAACAACACATTACGGAAACAAAAAATTAACGTACAGTAGGCCTTTAACTAATTAAACTTTCCAAGTAAATTATTTATTGACTATACCCTGATTAACGAAAGAAAGTGACTGGCGGAGCGGCCGCGCGGCGACCGAGTTTGTAGTAAAAACATTCCACTTAATAACCTCGTGGAAACGTAAAATACAGGGCTAGAAATGTCTAATGAACTGTATTTTAATCATCAATTAAAGACATTTTTAACAAACTTTTCTAATTTTTTAAAATCTTTTTTCAATTAATTTACATTGAGAGTTAAATAAAAAAATACACGAATTTGAATTAAAAATTTAGGGTTTATCGTTTTTATTACGTAAGAACTCAGAGGTTAAGCATCGGAAAAACATTTCTTGTAGACAAATGGTAGTCCACCTTCTTTAGTACAATATATCAAAAATTGAGATTCCTACGAATAATATTAACGAAGTTATTAATTTTTTCCAAATGTACTGTTAACTCCGTTTTTAATAATTTTTTTCATTGAGTTTTTTCACAGTAAGCATAACAAAATTGTATTCATCAATAAAAAGTGGTATGTAACCTTCAAATATTACGAAATATAACCGCAATCAGTTAATATAGGAAAACTAGAACTAACATCGCTCAACGGCGCGCCATCGAGTCAAGGTACAGTAACAGCCCAAAGAAAGTGGTGCATACGCTCACGGCTCACGCATTGACACAGCCAACTTGCTACGAGTCACCAACCTCTCATATAAATATACAAAGACTTTAGTTATCTGTCTACTTATTTAATCTAATCTATCTACCTGGAGATCTGTCAAAAACTTACATCTGACCAGTCTTTTGTGGTTTAGTTGAACTACATGCTTTTTATACCAGATGGTCTTGAATGATTGTTTATCACTCTTTTGCGGTACGATATTTATTGTTTTCTTGTTAATAAACTATTTTTGTTTTGTGATCAGCTTTAATACTACTAATTGATGTGCAATGTAATTACTGGGAAATTGTTAATGCCATTCAAATTTTTCAACAACTAATTATTTAACTATGAAATACAGTTTACAGTTTAAAACTACCGAGCAAAGCTCGGTCTACCAGATATTGCATAATTATAACAGTATTTTACTGTTATAATGTATTGAAATGTAAAAAACAATTAGTAAATTACTTGTTATTAGCATTGACAAATAAATAATAAAGACAGTAAGGTACTTACAAGTATTGTAGTGTTCTTCAGCTTTTATGGAATCCGCTCATAAAATATGTGTATAAATCATAAAAATACACTATTAAAACACTCTATAAGAAACACTTATTAAAACACTTATAGCTGTGAGTTAGTAGTCTTCAAACGAAGACGGTAGCGCGCGCGCGCGAATAAAATGGGTCCACTAGGTTCTGACTGTACTTCCGCCGCCGAACGCCACGCACTGCTCTCTGTGAAATTCACTTTATATATTAATCCATTGTAGTATTCCTATCACGTACAAGGTGTAAGTTGTATATGTCTTCTACACTTAGTTATCTAAAGAGAGCGTCACGCAAATCTCATTCATGTACAACTTTTAACAACTGAGTTAACAGGACATTAGAAACAAATTAATAACGTCGTTAATTTTAATCGTAGGAATCTCAATTTTTGATATATTGTACTAAAGAAGGTGGACTACCATTTGTCTACAAAAAATGTTTTTCCGATGCTTGACCTCTGAGTTCTTACGTAATAAAAGTGATAAACCCTAAATTTTTAATTCAATTCGTGTTTTTTTTTATTTAACTCTCAATATAAATTAATTGAAAAAAGATTTAAAAAATTAGAAAAGTTAGTTAAAAACGTCTTTAATTGATGATTAAAATACAGTTCATTAGACATTTCTAGCCCTGTATTTTACGTTTCCACGAGGTTATTAAGTGGAATGTTTTTACTACAAACTCGGTCGCCGCGCGGCCGCTCCGCCAGTCACTTTCTTTCGTTAATCACGGTTTAATAGTAAGGTTTTTCGAATGTTAGGGTGTAATAACAGTTTTATTAAAATTAACAGTTGTAAGTAAAATTAAATTTTCTTCACAAATTTATATTTAAATTAGCGAATTAAATATTTAACCATAGTAATAATGGGTTCATTTATGAAACGCCCATAATAAATTTTTAAATGTATTGTACGTTTAATTATAGGCCTAATTTAAATTTATGAATTGTATGCAACTGCATAAATTTAATTAAAGCGGGTCACATGCACAGTCGTAGACAGTACGCACAGTACACGCGCGCGCACCCACACACACATTTTTGGAAATAAATATAAATATTGTTTATTTATAATTAATAATAAAAAATATAAAATACACAATTTACAGAAATTATAATTTTATACAATTGTAGATTTTATAGAATTTGTATAATATTAGGAAGGCTTGCAATATTATAAAAAACAATAATTATAAACCAAATTCACCATAATATTTTACTATTTAATTTTTTTTTTTGTAATTTAGATAAAACAAACTTCAAGAAAACGTATCCCAGAAGGGGTAATCTGGGAATAAACATTTAAACATCTGGGAATGAACATAATTTAAATGATAGGTCTACATTAAATAACAGACACGTTAAAATTAAAAATAAATATTTCAACGTTCAAAAAATTCGTGTAGGCTACTTGTGTGCCCCCTGAGCTGCAGAACTCGCTCATTATTTTGAATGAAGTACATTTATCATTGGATAAATTCTGATATTTTATCATTTTTCAATCATAAAAAAATTACGAAAATCTCGATTACACTACTATTTTTCTTTGGGAAAATAACAATGGTAATCATACAATAAACGTTAAAAATTACAAAAAATTGCATTTGTGTTAAATTCCCTTTAGTATGACACCCGATTGGGTTTTTGGAAATTTTTAATCCCACATTTTGGCCCTTGAAGTCAAAAATTTTTTAATTTGCAAAACTTAAAACTACATTTAGATATTAGTTAGAATTACTTTTGATTTGATACGCCACATGAATTTTTGCGATTTTATCAAAATTTGTTGGCCTCCGGCGTCACAGAATTTTTAAATTTTCAAAAATAGATAACAAATTCATATTTTGGTAAAAATTTCTGTTAATTTGATACCTCACATGAATTTTTGCGTTTTTTTTTTTAATTTATACTATCGCGTTTTTGCCTCCCGCCCCCATATTTTTGGGAGGAATCAGTCTAAAAACAATAGGTTTATGTACCGTAAAAGTAGAGATACGCGTGCCAGGTTTTAGGAAAAGTCTGTTTATGCCTTCAAAAGTCATCGTGAGACATACCTCAAACTGATATAAGGCTACACTGACAGACCGACAAATCCCAAACGGTCGAGTAAACACTGAGAACTCACTCAGCAATAAAGGATGTAAACATAAAAAGTTACTAATCAGATACAGCCCAAGTATACAGTGTTTAAAGTAAACTGCATTTTAAAGTTGTAACAACATTTTTTATTAATAGAATATAAGAATATTATTTATCGACCGTGTTAATTATGGTTTCAAGTGGATATCGAGTTTCGGTCTAATAATATTATATTTATTATATATATATATATATATATATTTATCTCTATATATAAACTATATATAATAAAACAACTAAAATATTTTAAATTCAAATTATGTTTTTATTTATAATAAAGTAAATTATAATTTCTTATAATTACAAGTCATGAAGACCTTAAGCATGGCCGGCTCTAGTAGAAGGCCGGAATATTAAACTTGGCAACACTGGAACCATCTGATATTTGAGGCCGACTAGACGATCTCTTAATTTATGTAATATATAATCTTATGTACGGTAATGTAACTCCTGTTATCGCGTTATATTTAATTGCCGGTTAACAGCAGTTTTATAACGTTTCAATGGGAACTTAGTTTTGGTTTTTTCTTCACACTCTGATCGCACACAAACGCGCGCAAAAGAAAACAAACTCACCGTTAGAGATCGACCAAAACTACGGGACAGCCATTTACAACCAATAAAGAATATTCAAACATATCGGTAGGGAATTATACACATTACTTTATACACGTAAAAACATGTGAATCTTGTTTTGTCTGTATTGATTTTTGTTTCCTGAGATTTCAAGTAACACAATATTTAGAACAGGCTAAGTGGCCACTTCAAAGGCATTGTCGCAGCGTATTTTTAACAGTCAGCTTTCCGTTTTCTTACCGTACAAAGTATACTGAAAGATTGACGTGTGCTAATTAACGCTTGTTTATATATATATATATATATATATATTGTATATTTATGTTTCTTTATTTATTATATTTTTATATTTATATTTAAGTGTATCTGTTTTTTTTTTTGTTAGCCCCAAATTGTTGGTGCCAATTATGTAAGTCGACTCGTACGTGATGTTTTGTCTTATGTGATTATCTTATTTGAATCTTAAATCCTTATCTTAACTCTTAAACTTCTTAAACTTACCCTTCTTCTATGTAATAATTAAACTTTTATGTTAAATAAATAATCAAACTCCTTTTCTATCTTGACTGAATTTCAATAAAATTTATTATTTCTCTTTAACATTTCTTAATTGTATTGACATTCAATGTCCCTTCTTTTATTGGTAGCTCATTTCGGTTGGATTACATGGAAAATCTCAATCTCAGGGTTAATGTAAAATTAAAGTCAAAGTATTGTTCAACTCATAATATAA
Organism: Magicicada septendecula; assembly: GCA_034769895.1. Lineage (NCBI taxonomy): Eukaryota > Metazoa > Arthropoda > Insecta > Hemiptera > Cicadidae > Magicicada > Magicicada septendecula. The sequence goes on along the minus strand of CM068369.1, from coordinate 63,076,129 downwards.
CAGTTGTGGATGTATGTTGACTAGTGAGTCCTTCGGATCATACAAAAGAACAATTAAAAAAGGAATTCTTAATACTAATAGTTATGGTGTACAAATAAAATTCACTATTATAACGTTTATATTGTTTTGGTTATAGTATTTCACTGTAACTCGATCGTTAAAATGTAGTAATGTTGGTTCAAATATCTGACTTAGCATATCGGAGCAATCTCACCAATCTGGTAGTTTTCCTTATGAACTTATTGCTTGATTCTTCGCTTCTGGCCTTCAAGTTTTTGGTACTTTCGATTACAATATTAGTCTTCTAGTTATTTAAATAGTCTTTCTTTGTCATCTCGCCTTATATCTGCAATTAATTTGTGTCCGACAGTCAAATTAACATGTTCTGCCTCGTTTCAATATTTTTCCAACAACAATCCCTTCCTTTTTACCAAAATACTAATTCCTTCAGTTAAGGCTTTGGCTATGATATGTTTATGGGTCACAGGTTCGGTTTCATCTTTTATAATGAATATGATTCCGTTGAATCTTATTTTTTCTTCGTCACTACATTATATTGTAAGTTTGTAACGTCAGATTTTTCAATTTTTTAATTATTTACACTTGGTTTGATCTCACTATATGGGCTACATAACTGTTTCATATAGATTATATGTTTCATTCAATGCTCGTATTATAATTATGTTTAATCACTTTCATTATACATGATTTTTTTCTTTTTAAAGTCTATCACTGTTATTCTCACGTTCTAGCACTATCACACAACCTAACTTATATAATTATAGTTTGATATGATTATATTTGTAAAATTTATATCATTCACCGTTTGTAGTTCAATGAAACAAAACTGTCTGAGGTACGCAGACCTCCTCATAGTTTTAATCTAATGCTTATGAACTAACAAATGTCTTTTTACTTATTTTCTAAGTTTAACATTTGTACATCATAATTCTATTAATTAATCATTATTTACATGTTTGTTTGTCACTGATCTTCACTTCTGGGTATTATTGTCATCGTCAGTCATTGTTTGTTACTGGCATTAAATTATTTACTTCATGAGTTTTTATTCCTTAATTCCCTATTATTTATTTATTATAATATTTTCCTTTTTGTTTTAATTACTTTTTATTTCTTGACCTTATTATTTATCTTTAAATAATATGTTGTGTCTTCATTTCTTTATTTATTATGTTCATTTTATTCTTCTTTGTACTTTATTACTAACAAGATTGCGTTTATGCATATTTCACAGTGAATTTTGATGGTATACTTGTCTTTATTCTGAGGTGTAATCTTGTTATGTTACAATATATATAATAAAATTTATCAAATAAATAAATTAATTAGTCGTGTGTAAGGCGAGTCTTTTACACAGATACCAAATTCTACGGACAGGTGAACGATCTAAGCGTGCTAGGTCTAGATAGATGGCCTTGGTACTCGTTAAATAAGTGCGGTCTCACGGATCGTCCGTCGTATTGTACAGCGGAACCAAAATACGGACACCAATGAAATCGCTAATTACCAACGTTAATTAGTCAAAAACAACAATTTGAAAGCCAACTGACTGAATACATAAATGTAACTTAACTAGGAATTCATCAAACCGCAGTAGCTAATTTATTTGAAAGTATTTAAAAACAGTTTGTGGGTGAGAACTAAAAATTAATTATTCAGATTTTCCGTAAAACTCAGCGCTATTGCGTACCAGGGCGTAATATTTGTTTATAACCCATAAACTTACTGCCGCAAGGACAAAAACTGTTACTTAATTGCGACAACTCAATGGGAGAAGTATCGTAAACCTTTAACCAAAAAGTAGGGAAAACCAAACTCAGGAAAATATGAGTAAAATTAGTTTACAGAGTTGAGAATATAAAGCTGTAGGTAGCGGACAACATTTTTGTAAAAGTGATGGAATGTTAAATTATGTTTTTAAACCGTAAACGTGATTTTCGTAGACGTTAACACCGGGTGATATGTAGTTTTAGGTCGAAATAATACAATATGGGTTTGAAGTGAAACGGAGAGAAGAACTAGGAAGGTTGAGCAACATAACCTTGTTTATTTTATGACATATAATTCCATATTTCATGAAAAGTACGAAGTCCTTTAAACTGAGTTTACGTCAAGGAAAATTTAGGAAACCTGTATAAACACGAGAGATAAAATTTCGTAAAAGATAGGCCTACGTTGCAAATCGGAATGGCTCAGGTGACTTGTTTCGGATGTAGGCCTATTCTCGTAAGGGATGCTGGATAGTCAGGTTTAAGCGCATAAGCAGCTGACGGTAGGCACCATCACAGCTCATTAAAGAACGGAAAACTGTATGTGAATAAAAGGCAAAAAAACAAACCTTACCAGCAAGAATTAATACAAATAAGAAACAAATTAACCTGGAAAAGGATAAACGTAGAGTATAAGAGAAGAAAAAATGTAAAAAATACAAAAACAATGACGAAAATTATAAAGCATGTTTCGTTATGTTAAAGATAGGCCTACACATAATTCTGTCTTCGCGTTGTGAAATCACTCTTTTGTTTTTCTACAGACGATGACTAATCACTTAACTGTGGAGTTAAGGAAAAGATTCGCAAATACATTTGTATGGAGTGTCTTAACTTATGGGTGTGAGGCGTGGACCCTCGGCAAAATAGGAAGGAGGAAGCAACGAAAATGTGGGTCTGTAGGAGAACGACGAAAACGAGTTGGGTGGATAAGAAAAGTAATGAGCAAGTCCTCACAGAAGTGAACGAAGACGGATCACTTTTAAAAATGATTGAAAGAAGAAGGGCAAAATTGATCGGGCACGTGTTACGAAACAACCCCCGTGTCGTAACACGTGAATTCTTAAGTAACGTTTTTGAAGGAAATGTGTTGAGGGAAAACCTAGAGGTCGACCAAGAGCAGCGTTCTTCAAAGACATGGGAAAGAAGATGAACTTCCTATCGTACTGCGATTTAAATAGGACAATGATGGAGAGAAAGACGTTGCTAACACTACAATTCATGGCCTTGAGACGATGATGATGATAGACAACGACAACTTACTTACATTAGGGTGTCAGTAGATATGTTGAATTAGGCCTCAGTCAAACAATAAGTCAGGCGAACCCTTAAGTCTGCAAGTAAAGGAACACGCCTAAAATTCTACAAGGTGATGGCTCTTCCCACACTGTTTTATGGGTATGAGAATTGGACTTTAAGAAAGGTCAGGCCAGTCACATCCAAGCGGCTGAAATGAGATTTCTCAGGCACGTGGCAGGGTATACTCTTCATGATCATAGAAGAAACACAGATATATGGCAGGAACTGAGTATTATGAGTATACTCGACAGGATCGCCCAGTATCGGCTGAATTGGTGGGAACATCTTTGCCGAATGGATGACTGCCGCATCCCCAAACATCTATGAAACTATAAGCCGAGGGGACGGAGAGGTGTGGGACGTCCGAAGAAGCGCTGGAGTGACCAGCTGTAATATTTGCCTATTTGAGACCGGAACAAACCATTCTTGGTTTAAACCTTGAGGAGAGGACGATGATGGTGATCAAACAATAATATCACGGAATATAATTACGAACGTTTTTAAACTAGTAATACGTATAAAATTGTATTTTTAATCAAACGAAGGAACTCCGTGTATCCCGGAACTGATCGCATGCCGCCATCAGACATGACTCCTCGCAGTGTAGTCTACGTACTGTACTTGTACCCTCACAACAAGTACTTGACTGAATACAATAATCTCAAGTCATGTGTTAATGGACTGTTATTTTTCTGAATGCATGAATAAAACATCCCTACATCGCTTCGTATTATAAATCTGATTGTGATAATTATCGGACAGAGACAGAGGAAGCGTTCTGTGTGGTGCATCGTTTGTGTAAACACAACAGTATTGTATAGAGCGTTTTGTTAAAATGTTTAAATGTCAAGTCCGCTGGTTAGGAAACAAAACACACACACAACGTACACAAATTGGAACACGTCTTTTGTTTGGAGATTAAAGAAAGGCCATTGTCAAACAACGCTCGGATGCAGAAAATTTATTGCTGCAGGTACAATGGCCAGCTTTACGTTTGGACAAATTTTAAACAACTCGTTGTGATTTAGTTAACATTTACAAACAAGTTTAATCGTGATAATTGTTTATTCCTTTTGTAATACACATGCGTTCACGAAATAGTCAAATGATATACGCACAACCGAATCTGTATTTCCTTCCGGGTAAATCCTCTATTCGGACTGCTTCCATCCCGCTTGACGTTTCGAAACGTGGAATCCGGGATTGTCCAAACAACTTACAATAAAACATTACAAAATATATTATTTGCAATATAACTACGATTAAAACTGTTAATGAATGGTTTGCATTATTTTGTAGTTAAATCTTATATTTCTATTCTTATATGTTGTGCTTAATCTTTGTAAGACTTATATTGTTATGAAAAGTTGTTTAATCATAGTTACGTAATACATTGCTAATATTTTTTGTAATGTTTTGTTGTAAGTTGTTTCATGTTGTTTAGCTTCTGAAGATGATCCCAGTTCATCTCTTACTATTTCATCTGTACTCGCCTAGCCAAATTACACTCCCCATCTTCATCCTGTAAATTAGGTTACGTAGGCCTACCTACTCCATTTTGGCTGCCCGTTTAATAACTGTTTTCCTGTCTTGCTTTGTTAATCTTAGCATAATCCTTTCTACGTTCTTGTGTGAAACTGTGCTTGCTAGAGCAGAAAGTTTGATTATTCATTGTTGTTTTTCTTTCCATTAATTTTTACTTTCCTATTTGAATAATCCTGTCTTGTTTTTATTAACATAATGTTACCAGAACTTTTTAAATCGGTTAGTGTAAATGTTACTTATTGATTATATATAACATATATAAGTGAAACCACTTATACTGTGGTCAGACTTTTCATATGCTAGGAAGATTTAAATCAGAAAAATGATTATAGAATAGTCTATACACAATCACTCGCAAACAGGCTAAAGGAGTCAATTAGGTTGAAAGCGTACATTTGACACGCGTTTTTAACTGTTGTCTCTAGTAAGTAACAACGTATTAACACATAAAAATGTCAAGACTTAAAATTCTATTTTAAATGCATTTATATACATTTATTGCAGTTCTAAAACAAAATCCTGAACCTTCTTTTTTAAGATAAATTTATAAATGTTCTTTTTTGTATTTCTAAAACAGCCATCCGTTTTATTATGTTGGCGGGCGTTCGATAGACATCAATTCTAACCATTAAACAGATTTTCACTAATAATTGACATTTTCATTTCAACATTTGTATTCCGTCTTAACGTAGTCATTTTCATGTTTCATTTTATTATATGAAGCGTAAGTTTAGAGATAATTAAGTGAAATCGTATTAACAATGAGTAAATAAACCCAAATTTACTTCAAGTGTTTTCAACAACTGAGAGTCAGCTGCAGGGGCGTACTTAAGGGGAAGGCGAATGGGACCAGACCCTCCCCCCAGAGGGTCGGAAAAGTTTAATCTGTTAATATCTTAATTTTTAGGCTGTTTTATTATTTTTTTCCAGCTGTGTACGTTAATATAGTAGTAACTCTTTTTTAAATATACAAAGAGGTTTATTACACAGCATCAGTTGTGACCACGTTTGACATATGGAATATAGGAAAATCAATTTATTCATTAAGTATCTTGTTAACACTGTGTCAATAACGTGTATGTTTATGGTGTTATTACCGTTTACTTTAACGGGATTGATTTCAGCTACTTTAAAGATAGTAGTCTAATATTGACTAGTCTTAACTTGTTTTTTCTTTTTTATAAAGCCGACCTGACTCCGAACCTCGCCCCCAAGGCCATGTTTTAGATACGCCACTGGTCAGCTGGTATAACTTCCCTTTAGGTAAATAAATTTTACATTCCTATTTTGTACCGCTCTTGTAATCGTAATATTAATCAACATTAATTAATGTTAATCGATGTATGTATAATAAACACAATAGAATAGTTATGTCTGCTTTAATTTTCTTAACAGGTTTTATTAAAACATTCGTGTCCAATAAATCTTTGTCTCTGAATTCAACGTACAGTCAGAATCTAAACAGTTTGAACCAGTCTTTTCATATCGCATCCGCAAATAAAAGATTTGCTGCTCCGAAGGATAGAAAATTGAATCTTTACAAGTTTGTATTAATCTTTGGTAAGTTTGTTTAATAAAAAAATTACCAAACGTTTAAAATCGCTTCGTACCAATTAAAAGTGCTCATCAATTTACAAACAAAAATATAAGAAAATAAAGGGTGTTTTAAATAATTTGATATGTAGTGTACAACCAGGAGAGAGAGAAAAAGTGTCAATTTAGTTTCTGTAATCGCTGACAGAGGACGCTGTCATGCAGCAGCGCTGTCAATTATATTAGAACAGTGATGCCAGCTTTTATAAACACGGTGCAAGGCGTCAATTTGCGGCTTTCGTTCATGTCGTAGCAGCTACACGCTACGCTCTGCTGACAAGACATTTTTAAAATATGTTATTATGAAACCAAACCAACGGATGGTGTTTGGTGTGATGTCACCGGAACGCCCTTGTTAAACATTACCCCTCCTATAATATTTCTTACAATATTGTGCGCCTCAATCGCTGCCACTTGTCAAAAATAATAAACTCAACTTCGGTTCTTCAAACTAAATATATTTAAATATACGCGTTTGTTCGTTGATTTTCGTCTTCCCCCCTCCGCGGGTTTAAAACTAAGCGTTTTGCAGCTGATTTAATTTTTTATTCTCCCTTATCGCGATCAACGGATTAATTTTAATTTACTATAGTAACAAATAAATAAATTTTACTTTATGATAACAAGAATCTGGTAAATTTTCCTGTGTGATACCGGAACACTGATTTTTTAACACTTCTTTGCAATATTTTTCTATGAACACAAATCAATTGTATTAAAGTTTTAAAAAAGTACTTAATATGCGCAAAAATTTATAAAGATAGTTTGTGTTTTATAATTAATAAAAATGCCACAATCCTGACACGAAATGTGTCTAATTTATAAACCATCATCATCATCTTCACAACACGGCACAGGCAAGATGCTGCGTGTTGCGCCTTCAAACATCCTTCAGCCACCTCTTCCTGGGTCTATCCCACACTTGTGGCCTACAGGTTTGTATTTCCAGACTTCTTTAGTCAGTCTTCAAGCTGACATTCTTTCCAACTGTTCTTTCCACCGTTGTTTGTAAACTTTTAATTTTTCATTCAAAAAAGAAAAACTTGTAACTCTTCTATTATGGCCTCATTCTTTATACGGTCAAGTTTCGAACACCTTTTAACTCCTCTTAAGAACGCCATTTCCGAGGCCTGTATTTTACTGTCTTGTTTCTTGGCTGTTCCCCATAATCCACACCCATAGGACAGTACGGGGACCGCCATAACTTTGTAGAACTTTAATTTTGTATCTCGACGTACCTTGTTTCTAAAAGTACGGTTGATTGTCCCACAGATCGTCTGGTACTTGCCTAACTTAACATCAGTATCAAAATTTCTATCATTTCCAGTGATATCCCCAACATCATTTCCCAAACTAATATGTAAGTATAACTCAAATATTATATACATGTAGAACAATTAGGCTACTTGAATATCCAGTACAATATATTTCTTATTTTCGCATTATTTCATTTGTGTTTATAGTTGGCTACCCACAAAAAAATAACCAAATAAGTCTGGTATTATTTCAAGTCTGTACTAATCTTTTTAAAGATAAATTATCGTCACATTAAGTTATACTAATAGGAGGTTGGTATAACTTCATTTACGTGTATGACATCCGAGTAATGACGAGTTAAGTTTCTAAACTAACTGAAACGCATCATTACTAGTTGTTACCCGCGGCTTCGCACGCGAATATTTGACTTTTAATAAGTATTTTAATAAAATTTTTATTGTCTATGTCTATTTGGCGTTCTGTCAGCTCGTATAACAATTTTGTACTCATTAGTCAAATTCTCTCCAAAGCTGTTTTCAACACTTGTACTATTTTAACTTGTACTAAATTATTATTTTGGTGCAACAATCTTTGGAGATTTAGAAGTACCAGTTTAAAAAGCCTTTGGAGATATTTATAAAGTAGCCTACCTGTTAAATCAAAAACGCTAAATTCTTTATTTCAAGTGTTCTATGTTATAAGCATTGTATAACACATTAAACGTTATGTTTTCCTCAACCATGGCTTTTATTTATTTCAGCAGTAAACTAAAAACCATAAACCATTGTCACCTAACCTCACAAATAAAAACAACACGTATTTCCGCTTTGCATTAAGTGATAGGACAATTTACAATTGGTACAATTTCCACAAAGTAATTTATCGATACAATCGCATATTATATAAAACATCGAAAATGTACTGCAGGAGTGGATAAATGTACAGTTCCGATGCCGCTAAATAGCTTTTGTTTATTCACTTGTTACTATGGTAATTAATTCTCGTCTCCATGATGTTGTTGACATCTTTAGTAGTAGCCTAGTATTAATATATTTCATTACTTATTCATTGCATCATCAGAAATACGTATAAACATAAATTTTATAATCGTTTAAGACAATTACAAAATATATAGACGTATCTGTATACAAAATTACAAAATATATCGATACAATCGCATTTAAAAAACATTAAAAACTGCAGGAACGGATAAAGGTACAGTTCCGATGCTGCTAAATATAATTTGTTTATTTACTTGTTACTATGATAATTAATTCTGGTCTCCATGGTGTTGTTGACATCTTTATACGCGTCAACGAAAAGGCATAATTAAAAGGGCCTAAATCGTGCGAGCGGGACAAAATATCAAATTCCAAGTTAGACAGTATTTTGCGCCTTGTGTCAATGGTCCCTGTGCAAAATTCGGTAGCAATCGGTGTAATGGTGTGGATTTGTATTCAGTACCCATAAATCCTCAGACTTTGAGTTTTATATATATAGATTTATTAATTTTTTTTAACATTTATATTTGCAATAGTAATTTTTTTTAATAATCGAAAAGACGCAAAATAATATTGTTTATAACGCTTGACAGTATTTTATGATTATTTTGAAATTAATTCTTCAATTACAAAATACTCAAGTTAGCTGGTATAGGCGAGCGAGCGGTTTCTTCAGTGTAGGCCTATTTCTCCATCTCGCCCGTAGTCTCGTGTGACTGTTGGACAAGATTCGGTGTACAGGAAAAACACACCAAGTCAGAAAATGGCACTTTTTGATCTGAATGTATTTAGGTATCAGTATTACTTGTTTCAGCTACTGGTAAAGTCAAATAAGTCATTCTGTGAGAAAGACTGATCAACAATGTTATCAAAGTAACCTTTATATATTTACCTTTATATATAAAAGCGAAATACCACTCACTCATTCATACACTCACTCATCACGAAATCTCCATAGGCCTAACTATAAAGCCTACAAACTTGAAATTCGGCACGTATGTTCCTCTTTGCTTCTAAGTGCTCGCTATGAAATGGTTTTAAAAACTTTGACGCCTAACCGCGATAAACCGCTAAAAACCGTAACACCGATAATGCAGCTTTTTATCAACTGTACGTTTCCTGGAAGTATAATGTTTATTTTTTTACTTCCCTTTAGGCTTTTAGGAAGTTACTAAAACAGTATTTTTTTCATCTCACCTATAACCACGAGGAGGCTCGAAAATAATCGCGAAACAGTTCACCCTGCCCCTCTATTCCTTGCTATGTGGCGTTGAGGGTTTATTTTGAATTCTGAGTTCGGCACATATATTCCGAACAGGGTACGGAGACACTCTTTGGCCAGTTGCATATGAAAAACGTTCAAGCAAACAAAAATCCTGTTTCGATTTTACTACGAATGGTTCAATGCTGGTGAAACACAGCAACTACAGGGTGGCGCAGGGAAACGGGAAAATTTGAAGTTGATGTTGACAGCCCTGTAGATGTAGCATAAGTGAAACTGTCTGTCTAGCAGTAACGGACATTTAGTTACCATGGAGCAGTTACCACTATCAGATCCCGCCCCGCGGTCAAGTTCCTTCGTTACACGCAATCGAAACGTGGGTTCGTAATTTTGAAGAGACTGGTTCAGCTTTGAAGAAAAAGCCTAGTGGGGGTGTACGGTCTGTACGTACCCCATAAAACATTGATGCCGTGCGAGCTGCCATCTTTAGGAGTCCTCGTCGTTCGGTGTGAAAAATTGCCTCGTCATTGCAGTTCGGAGGTCGGAGCGTTCAAAGAATACTCCATGAACTTCAATTTCATCCGTACAAACTTCAGATTGTGCAACAACTGAATCCTAATTATTGTGTATTGCGCCTGCAAATTTGTGAACAATTGTTGGCTAAAATCAATGAGGATGCTAACTTCATTCAAAATCTTTGGATGTCCGATTAAGCCCATTTTCACTTAAGTGGATACGTGAATAAGCAGAACTTACGTTACTGGGCTCAAGGAAACCCTGCTCAGCTTCACCAGAGTCCATTACACAGTACCAAAGTTACCGTATGGTGTGTAGTGTCGTGTCATGGGGTGATAGGCCCTTACTTTTTTGAAGATGAACGAGGCACTGCTGTCACTGTGACGTCTGAACGTTATGTCAACATGCTAGAGACATTTTTGGCTCCAAGACGCCATACTTTTCCAAATCTTGACATACACCACACCTGGTTTCAACAGGATGGAGCCACCTCACACACTGCCATTGAAACGTAATGGCAGCACTGAAACGTTTGTTTGGGGATCGCATAATTTCAAGGAATGCTAACATCGCTTGGCCGCCCCGATCTCCAGACCTTTCAGTCTGTGACTTCTTTTTATGGACACATCTGAAGAGCATCGTGTACCAGACTAGACCAAGAACCCTTGCTCAGCTCAAGACACAGATTGAAGAGGAAATTCCCAAAATCCCAGGTGACACATTGCGCCGCGCTATGCACAACCTATGGAAACGACTTACTGAATGTGTACGGCAAAATGGGCAGGATCTAACTGATGTAATTTTTAAAAAGTGATGCCTAATATAATTTCCAGTCTTGTAGAACATATTTTGAGCCTCAAATAAATTTTTGTAACGTTCCTTCATTTTTTTCTAATTATTACAAATTTTCCCGTTTCCCTGCGCCACCCTGTATATGTAGGCCTATCTATATACGAACCTCGTATATGAAAGCCAAATACCACTCACTCATTCATGCACTCACTCATCACGAAATCTCCATAACTATAAAGCCTACAAACTTGAAATTCGGCACGTGTGTTCCTCTTGGCTTCTAGGTGCTCGCTAAGAAAGTGTTTTGAAAACTTTAACGCCTAACCGCGAAAAAACGCTAAAAACCGAGACACCGATAATGCAGTTTTTTCAACTGTACGCTTCCTGGAGGTATAATGTTTTTTTTTTTAGTTCACCTGACAGCCTGGTCATCCTCCAGCCAGAGAGCAAAACCAGGAATGTTGTTTACAGGGAGGTCCTTAGCACTTAATCTGAGGGAGCAACTGAAAGTATATGTTGTAACGGTACATAACCCAGTCCCAATAACTGATAACTCTTGTACTACCATAAAGGTCAGAAATGGGTAAACTATAACTAGCTAAAAAGTAAGTGGTATCACTAAACATTATAAACAATATTTAAGTGATATACAGTGACAAGTGAGTTATAGTGTACCCAATGAGGTAATAAGTGAAGGTGAAGGGAACTTCTTACAGAATTGTGCTGTAGATGTGAGAATTATAGACTATAATAGTAGACTATGATGCTACCAATTAATTATGTATTTTGTTTAGTTATTGTAGGATTTATATTGTGTAGGCAACAAAATTTAGTACCTATGTTAATTTTATATTTTATAAAATAATTGTGTTATTATATAAGATAACCCAGGGTTGTTTTAAAAAATAAAAGATTTAAATATCAGATGATAATAAAAATTAAAATAATACTGTATGAGGAAAATGGCAGAAGAAAATAGTTCAGTGTAAGAATACTATAAGAGATTAATAAATAATATATAAATTCATTTAAAGTTAATAATAATATTAAAGACTTATATCTAAAGTTATAAGAAAATAAACAGAAAACTATTATGTAAATCAAATTGGGAAAAGAAACCAAAATTAAAAAGAATTATTTTTCTGTAAATCAAAAATAAATTTATAATAATTACAAACCGCCTATATACTAAAAAGTAAATAGCAGCACCAATAAAAAAATGATATAAAAATTATGTGTTACTAAGAGTAACGAAATAACAAGTATTGTTTAATCGAAAAATATATTGAAAACTGTCCGGTTGAAAAAATGATGAGATAAAAATTGTATTAAAAAATCCTTCAGAAATCTTTTGAACAGCACAAAATTGTTACAAAATTTGAATAACAGTATACACATTATGTACCACTACCTTAATTATCAAAGTTAACTTGCTATACTCCATAAAAAAAAGTGAAAAACCATTTTGGGCGATCAGGCCTAGCCTAGCCGCGTTTTGAGTTTTGACGAGATAGTATTTGACAGACGGTTATGAAATTACAAACAACTAAGAACACCACCTGAGAAACAGCTTCACACAAGTAAGAACTTCGAGAAGAGAGGTAATATAAACAGTTCTTTTAATATTTAACAAAAAAAAACTCAAATCAAATTGTCGTTCAGTACAAAACTTTCCAAGTGTAATCACATGTTTTAATAAACATAAAACAGTCTGCTCTCTTACGGACAAATCCGGAACTACGTACTCAGAGAATAAACAAATTTTCGAAGTTTTTCTATATTTGTAAAGCGTAGTATAATTATCCATTTCTGACCATCTCATAACAAAAAGAACTTACCCTTAACCCTGGGGAAATAAATAAAAGAATTATATGTTGATTGATGTTTAAATAAAAGATAAAATTGTAAAATCGGTCAAAACCAGATTTTTTTGACAATTCCATGTTTACTCAATGAAGTCGATATCATGTACTAGTTAATGAAAATATCGATTGTAATATTTGTATTTTGGCGGAAGAGAAAAACCGATAATATTATCAATAAATATTATTGAGAAATGATATTGAATAATAAAATGTGTTTCCTTTATTGTAGTGGGTAGTTGTAGCAGATTTCAGAATAAATAAGAAGAGGACGATCCACCAGGTCGTATTCTGCCACAGTGTCGTCTGGTTAACCTATATTTGGAGACTAATGTCAAAATCAGCTGATTCGGTTCACGGCAAATATTTGAAAAAATTTAGAAATCGTCTAATCCGAGAGTAAACAAACGGTACTTGCTCTCTCTTCAAAAGAAGGCTAAACAACTCCCCTACTTAACCCAAATCACACACACTCGATTTCTGCTTTGTTTGGGTAACATTACCACCAACTTTATTTAAACCTCAGTCTTTATAATTCATAAGTGGCGATTGCTAAGAGGTGTTCTGACCGATCTGAGACTGTAAAAAAGACGGACGTCACACACACACCCTAAAGCAGTTACGTTACAAAATGACGTACTAACGTGGGGCTTGAATAAGACGGACGTTTCGCTGGTACCTCATAGGCAGTACGTTACAAATTGGGGGCTTACAACAGTGGGGCTGAATTAACTAAACCCGTAATTGCAATACACTCTTGGAGAGGCGGAAACCTTTGATATAAGCGATAACGTTACAAATTGGCGCTCAACGTAAAAGGGCTGTAATTAGAAAAGAATTTTGATATATTTAATAAATTAATATACGAAAAAACCTAATTATCGTCGGCAGTTATGAGAAAACAAGAAATGCATAATACCAGAGGCAGATCGAAGAAGAGGGCAGAAGAAAAGGAGAAGGAAGAAGATGGACAGGAACGAGAGATAGAAGTAGTCACGGACAGTGAAATCGAACAACCAATGGGTGATAAAGGAGAAACTGAAGTAGTCACCAACACGGGAAAAGAAAGAGTTGAAGAAGATGCCCAAGGGGACCAACTAGATAAAGCGGAAGCCAGAAGAGAACCAGATTGGCAAGAAATAATGAAATTTATGGCAGAACAAAGCCGACAAAACAATGAAAACTTAATAAGACAGATGAAAGAAGAAAATAAGGAAAACACAAGGAAACAGAATGAAACCTTGAGTGAAAAATTTGACAAAATAGATGAAAATTTTAGAAAACAGGAGGAAAGCTTAAAACAAACCAATGAGGAAAATAAGGAGAATTTTAAGAAACAGGAGGAACAAAATAGACAGACCAATGAGAAAATAGATAGCATTCAGGAACGTTTAGTCAAACAACTAAATGAAAAAATAGAGACCATTCATGGAAATATCAAACAAACCATGAATGAACAATACCATGAACTGAAAGAAACTGTTGAAGGACAAAGAGAAGAGATGAATGCAAAATTTGAAGAGAATAATGAGAATTTAAAACAAATTGAGGGTAAGATGGAGAACTTCAACAAGGAATTAAGAGAAAATCTAGAGAGTAAAATTGAACTGGTCAGTAATACGCTTAACCAAAGAGTAGATGAGTATAAGGAAGAGGCAGAGAAGAAATTAATAGAAACTAATCAAAGATTAGATAAAACTAAAGAGAAGATGAAACAAATTAAAACAGGAGTCAAGGCACGAATGGAAAAGGAGGAACAAAATAATCAAGTTCGTGTAATGGCCATACGACAAGAAAACAATGACCAGTTAGATAGTATCAAAGGCAGTCTAAACTGTAAATTTTCGGAGTTTCATAAAACAGTAGAGAATGTAAAAAATCAGTGTAATAGCCAAGCAAAGAAATTAGATAATTTGCAACAAATACAAACCAATTTACAAGGTGATGTAAATAGAATAAGTTCTAGATCTGCATGCAACAGTCATCATGTTATACAAGATAGTAAGGAAAGTGTAAACTTTCGGGATTATCGCAGAAACCCACTCGAATTTTTAGGGACAGTAGACGAAATTTTGAACAGATCAAAGGAGAATCGATGGAATATGATCAAAGGTATATTAGACGAATCTTTCAAAAACATCAATGATAATTGGTGGACGGTAATCAGGAACGAGGTGTGTGATTATGGGGGTTTCAAAACAATGTTCAAACTTAAGTACTGGTCGGAGTCAGTACAAAACATTATTAGGGACGATATCTGTCATGGTAGGTATGACCGTACAATGGGACAAACACCTACTGCGTACTTTTTGGGGAAGGTGTGTATAGCAAAGTATTTAGACCCAAAGATCCCTGAAGAGTGTCTGGTGACCAAAATTGCGTATCATTTCGAAGAGAAGATCATCAGTTCCCGATTAAGTGGACAAATAAAAACTATTGGAGGCATGGAAACGCTACTAGAAAATTATGAGCAAGAATCTTATTATAGGAGGAGTAGATGGAGGTCAGGGAATACCGAGGAGCGGAAGAATGAACCACCAAGAGATAATCGACCTAGAGTAAATTATGTGCATGCTAATAACAATTATTTTAATAATAGGTATCGAGGAAGATGGCCAAATTATAACAGTCGAAATTACAGACATGATTCTTATCACCGAGAAGAAGGTCCACAAAGGAGTAGGAGTGAAGAGCAACCTAGATTCAGAGATAGTGATGAAGAAAGGAGACCAATAAGCAATATTCAACATAATGAAAATGTTGAATCAAACAATAATAATGATGGAAATAGGGGAAACGGGTACCAGCAGTGAGAAGATGTGACTGCCCGTCACTGCTAGAAACAACAGGGCACAGAATTTACCACAAACCCAATTATAAGAATAAATTAAACAAACCAATAACCATTATCAGAAATAATTTTAAAAAAATATACAGTCAGAGTTAATGGAAGAAAGAGCAATTAAAGAGTCATCGCCAAACAATGACATAGTCTATATACAAATAAAATTAAATGGAGTGTCAGCAGAGGCCATGATTGATACAGGAGCAAATATTTCAATTATTGATCAATTAGAACTAGACCGTATTACTGAGCTAACTACTGAGAGAATACCTACTTTACCAATTAATAATTTAACAATTGTTGGTGCCACCGGGAAACAAAATAAAACAATCAGGAAACAAGTGTCTTTGAATGTTACCACTAGTGGAATAGGAATACCTATGGGATTTTTAGTAGCGAAAGGGCTACCGTTTAGGGTGTTAATAGGGTGTGATATGCTACGGCGACACACTGCAATTATAAATCTGGCCAGGGGTATAGTAACCTTGAGCACAGAAAATGGTGAGTTAACGGCTGAGATAAATGGTAGCCAAAGTGCCCCTCAGTGTCCGAGCTCATTTTTTGTTAGGGAGGATAATAGATTAACCCTAGGTAAAAACACAGAAGTAACAGAATCAAAGATTTAGCAAGAGAAGATAGAAGAGATAATTGAGTTTCAGAATAGGCAGGCACCGGAAATAATAAATGTAGAACAAAAACAACAGCTTATAAAAATTTATGATAAATATAAATCAGTATTCTCAGAGTCACCAGGAAAAGCAAAAAACTTCTTGTGTGAACTAAAGTTCAAGGAAAATGTAAATTTTAATAAACGGTCATACCCCATTGCTCAAGCTTTGAAAGAGGCAGCAAGCAAAGAAATTCAAAGAATGATATTAGTAGAGGGAAAATGCCGGTTCAAACGCACAAAGGAATGCCGCCTTCTTAAAAAACACTAAAAAAACACTAAAAAACATGATCTCAGAGATGACGCCGCCACCGCTGGACCCGCAGCATCCCGATGGACCACAGCACCGCGAATTTCCGCGAATAAATTTTTTTATTTTTTTTATTTTATTTTTTTTTATTTTTTTAATTAAATTGATTTGGTGGGATGATGTTCAATGGACCACCAGCATCCGTGAATTTTATTTTTTTAAGAAAGCTGATTTGCATATCAGTGGGTGGTGTTGGGTGGGAGGTTGTTTTTTTATTTCATATCAGTGGGTGGGGGGGTGGTTCCAACTCGAAGCATCATAGTGTATACTAAAATATATGATCAGGTGTACCAACCTTTGCATGAGTTCAAATTTGTTGTGTGTTATAATGTATATTAAATCTATATGATCAGGTGTACCAACCTCTGTAGTATTATTATAGTGTATAGATATTTTATATGAGCAGGGTTGTCAACATTTTCTGCGGTGGGGGGAGGGAAATTCAAATATGTGTTATATAGTGTATATATTAAAATATATGATCAGGGTTACCAATCTTAAATTAGTGTGTGCGTGTATAGAGCAGATCTGCCAACATTTCTTTCTCTTCTGTGGTGGGAAATTCAAACTATATATGATCATAATTGTTACTCTCTCTCTCTCTCACACGGTGTGTATGTCTCTCTCTCTCTCTCTCTCTCTCTCTCTCTCTCTCTCTCTCTCTCTCTCTCTCGTTGTCAAACGTTATGCTCACCGGCATTATAGTGTATATTAAAATATATGATTAGGTGTACCAACCTTTACATGAGTTCAAATTTGTCGCGTGTTATAATGTATATTAAATCTATATGATCAGATGTACCAACCTCTGTATTATTCGTCCTCTCTCTCTCTCTCCCTCTCTCTCTCTCTCACACGTTGTGTATGTCTCTCTCGTTGTCAAACGTTATGCTCAAACTGTGGTCAGTACCGAGCGCATGTATATGAAATTAGAAAGTTTACATTTATTTGACAAATATTAACGTCCTCTCTCTCTCTCTCTCTCTCTCTCTCACTCTCACTTGTTTCAACTGTGTCAACAAATAGTAACGTCCTCTCTCTCTCTCTCTCTCTCTCTCTCTCTCTCTCTCTCTCTCTCACTCTCACACGTTTCAACTATGCAAGGTTTCATACCCTTTCTCCTGTCTCCCTCTCGTACATTGAGTAGTCGGTGTGATGAATAAATAATTTTAGCCCTCTCTCGTTGTCAAAACGTCGTCTTCATTTTCAATGTATTAAATAATTAATTAATAGTTTTATAATGCAGTCAGTGTGATTGATCCTTGTTAGAAATATATATATTTGGCGTCAATGAACTACTTACCTGTTATGTTGTTACAGACAATACTTCTGTTTTAAGGTTGCAGTTTACACACACATAGGTTCAGTAGTGTATAGCGAAATAAATTAAAATTATACACACACATGAAAACGGCGGCTGAAATTCATACAAATCTTCTGATGTAACAGTTCACAAAAAATAAATTAATTGTACACATGTTCAGAGGTGTAGAGTGAAATAAAATAAAGTCATAATTTGTTTAAATGATTAAATATATTTTAACATTCACAATATAAAATTCACAATTAAATAAATACATTAGAAATTGATATTTTTCGAAAGTTTATATATATATAATTGTGTGTCGTACTTGTAGAAGAAGCAACCTGCAACATAACAATACAACAACAACATTAAAATCATGTTAAATATCACACACACAGATGCACACGCAACGCGCGCACATACAGACGCATACGCAACGTAATCACACACACACACACACACACACACACACACACACACACACACACACACACACACACACACACACACACACATACGCATACGCAACGTAACCAAACACGCAACGCGCCCACACACAGACGCAAACGCAACGTACACACGTTTGGGTTACACCACACGTGCACGCACACACACACAGACGTACACGCACACATACGCAACGCACCCACACACAGACGCAAACACAACGTAATCATACACATACATACAACATGTACATGTAGGACCAATAAACAGATAACAGATTTAAATATGCTATAGTCATTGTAAGACGTTACAATCATTGAAGTGTTTAATAAGTAAATTGTATGTATGTATATATCACTGAATAATAATAATAATATAATCGTTCTAGTGTTATCGTTTGCTGCAACAGGTAAAGCAGTTACAAATAATTACATATAGGTTCAGAGGCGTATAGTGAAATAAATTAAAAATCCATTCATCAAAACTTTGTAAATTAGAATCTGCACTACATTCAAACATACGCACACACACACACAATGATAAAAAATTGTTTATTAAAAGTAGTTTGTTACCTTAACGAGGTACGATTTCCATATGTACTGTTTGATTCCTCATGCCTCGAAACACGAGATGTAGGTCGCTGGGGCTTATATGACGGAGCTCTTCATCTGTAAAGACGCAAGCATACCTCTTAGGTAGATATACACGATAGCGTAGCTCACCATCTTCCAACGTTACAAGCACAGACTTCCCATATCTTGTGTCCACATGCACCATGTTAACAATCGGATACTGCTTGTTCAATGTTAATTCTGCACACCGTTTGTACTCAATAGCAGAAACTGCATTGAATTTTGTGATAAACGACATTATTTATGAGAAGTGAAGACGTCTGTATCAAGCTAGGTGCAACTAAACAATGACTACAAAGAAGACTAGTGAAAGTAATGGTGGTGATGTGGCCATCAGGAAAGTTCACGTTCATCGCCCGAAGCTTTGCATGTACATACACACAGGCAGAATTAGCGCTGTTACAAAATATATATATATTAGGAAAGTCAAGCCCACAGACTACTAGAAATAGTTATCGTTTGAAAAAAAAAGAAACCACACATTACGAACTAATATCGTTACAATAATAATAATACATAAACTTACGTTTACGGTCGTCCAAACTGAAGTATGGAGTGACAATAACTATACAAATAATTACATATAGGTTCAGAGGTGTATAATGTAAAACAAAATACAGATTATATGATAAGTAAATTGTGTGTATATATCACTGAATAATAATATAATCGTTCTAGTGTTAACGTTTGCTGCAACAGGTAACGCAGTTTACAAATAATTACATATAGATTCAGAGGTGTATAGTGAAATAAATTAAAAATAGAAATTAATTCCTCATAAGTTAATGTCCTTTCAAATAGTATTCTCTGCACTACAGTCAAACATACGCACACACAGTGATAAAAATTGTGTATTAAAAGTAGTTTGTTACCTTAACAAGTACTGTTATCCTACGCCGTTGGGGGGGGGGGGTCCTCATGCCACGAAACACGAGATGTAGGTCGCTGGGGTTTTATAAATTGTTTATTAAGTCTTTTAGAAATGGTCTTATACTTGAGCTTGGCCTGTTGACTATTGCTTTTAATTTTGTAATTTCTACAGGCGTTAACCGTTTCGGAGAAAAAAACCATTTATGGAGAAGATCCTCCTCCTCTTGTTTTGATGTGGTATTTATTCTATGATCCATCCTTCTTGTTCCTATAATAATAATAACAGTACCTGCTTCATTATCATATACATTATGTGCTATATATAAATATATACATAAGGCTTTCAACACACACACACACATACCATAAATCCAGAACAGGAAAGGTATTATAACAAACATTACGAAAACAAGTACGTACATAGATCAACGTTTAAACAAACAGATTATTACCTGAATAAATTTTTTTTAAAAACAGGACAGCGTATTATCTATATAACGTTCTGTTTCAGATAAGAATAGTTTGAATATAAAATGAAAGGGTACGTTGTATTTTGTTATGAGAAAATGCATTTCTAAATTTCGTTACATTTGTCAAAAGAGCTTATTGATCAGACGTATGAGTAATTATATTAATCCTTATGTAGCAAATACGCACGGATTCGTAAAATACAGCACTCAGGTGTAGGGCAATTAATCCTTTTTGTATTGAACGTATTTAAGTAGGCCTACTCGTGATATCAGTAAATTCTATCTAAACGTCATCTCAACGGAATCATTAAGTTTTTCAAAAGATCTTATTGATCAGACGTATGAGTATAAAATTGGAAATCTACAAACACATCAATCCATTACCAAAATCTGACATGTTATACTTCATTATCCTACGTAACATTACAATGTTCTGTCTTTATTGTGTACTGTGACTTAAGCGTGCACTCACACACACACACACACACCAGGAAGCCACAATAATAATAATAGTCAACCAACAACACATATGTACTTCACCAGACAAAAAAACCGGAAGGTTGAGGATGGGTACAAGATAGTACCCGAAACATGTTCCAAAAAAGGAAAAAAAAATAACATCTTGAGGTAAATTTAATTATAAATATTAAATGTAATATATATATATATATATATATATATACAGCATTAACAGAATATTATGAGTATACGCGACAGGATTGCCTAGTATCGTCTGAATTGGTGGGAACATCTTTGCCGAATGGATGACTGCCGCATTCCCAAATAATTATGGAACTACAAGTAGAACCCCGCAAACGCTAACTCGTCGGGGCTGATAAACGTCACTTCCCAATACTTGCCCAGCTGATTATGATTACTTCCATTACCGTTTCTTCCGTCAACTCACTGACTACTACACAGAGGTTTTAGCAGAAAGGGACGTTGTTACCTCGATAGGATACTCTGGTTGCCCACTTTACAAATTTAATGTGACTGTAGAGTTAAAAAAGTCGTAACAGCTCGAAGTGTCGAGGTAACGGCGGGAATAGCCAAACTGACAAGTCCACGTCCATATGTTCACCTGTACATTCTCTCTTCCTTCAGGTATAAAATTAACGAATCATCTTCATTCATCTTAATTGTTATTTAAATAAGCAGTCTCTGTAATTCCAACTTTGTCGTGCTTACTTGCTGAACTGCTACCTGTCATGCTTCGGACGAGGCCTTTCAGTGTCTCAATCATTATCAAGTCCAAAACCACGACTAGCTAACCTTCAGCAGGAACGTGGGGAGGAGCAGACTGAACAAGGTAAAAAGTTCAATACCAATTGTCACAGTTAAGAAATTATTTTTGTAATTATGTAGCGTGCAAACTTGCTGATGCGAATTAACGTTTGAGTCATACATACTATGTCTATTGGTGCGTGTATGAAAAGTCTCACTCTTAACATCGTTTAGAAATTGTGTTGTAGATGAAACTTTTTAATGTTCCTTCATAGGTTTGTCACCTTCTTTCCACTCTATCGTCTACGAATGACATACTATGTCCACAAACATCGAAATTTCTAGGGTAGAAGTAGAACCCCGCAAACGCTAACTCGTCGGGGCTGATAAACGTCACTTCCCAATACTTGAACGATTTTATTCTTTCACTTTCAATACTAAAATCATGAGTAGCCGACATCTTTGCGGTTTGTAATAAACTGACATATTACCCTGACGAGTGTTATTTATTTACTGAGAATTAATGAATACTGAA
Organism: Magicicada septendecula; assembly: GCA_034769895.1. NCBI lineage: Eukaryota > Metazoa > Arthropoda > Insecta > Hemiptera > Cicadidae > Magicicada > Magicicada septendecula. The sequence goes on along the minus strand of CM068369.1, from coordinate 63,053,946 downwards.
AAACAAAAGGTACGGTTATAACGCTGGTATTATGTTATTATAGTGTATCTTAAACGTTTTATAATATCAATTTGTAGCGCATGAACGTGTGATAAGTAAGACGTTGTTGCAAGTGAGTGTCGATGTGTGTGTGTGTGTGTGTGTGTGTGTGTGCAACTGTACTAAAAAGCTGTTATGCGCATGCGCAAATAATTCAAGCGCTGACCCGATATTTATATATGACTTCCATACAGATTTAAATAATACTTTCATGCTTTTGGCTGTCCTAAAAAACATACCATACTATTACACAGGACGTTATGTATTACAACATTTTCAATTTCGTTTAGCAACACTCGTAGACGGATATGGACGATAGATATTTATGTATGGAAGTAAGCCATGTGTCAAATTAGAAAGTGAAAGTAAAATGCATCGATTTAGACACCCAACCTCTGAACATACATGCAATTAATATCAATCTCTGTAATGTGTGTGAGAGAGAGAGAGAGAATTTAATGTGTATCAACTTTCAAACGTGTACGCTACCACCGTATGATATATATATATATATATACATACACACACACACAAGACGACATGTCACTATTTCTCATTTGTATGAGACACTCATCGTTCAATCGGCTATTGTGTGTATAACAACATTTAAGAGGTAAGTAAAAGATTTGCATATGTTACTAAGTAAAAAAAAAAAAAAAAAAAAAATTTTATTGAATATTCAGATTTTATTTAAATTGAGCTTATAGTCGTCTATTTGATTTTTTTGGTCTGTTGCCTAATGAAGCACATGTGCTTAGGTCAGTTACTGTTGTCTCTCGATAAGAACGGGGGTTTTTGTTTGATAGGGGTTTGACAGATATTTTTGATGTGTTTGTAGATTTCCAATTTTATACTCATACGTCTGATCAATAAGATCTTTTGAAAAACTTAATGATTCCGTTGAGATGACGTTTAGATAGAATTTACTGATATCACGAGTAGGCCTACTTAAATACGTTCAATACAAAAAGGATTAATTGCCCTACACCTGAGTGCTGTATTTTACGAATCCGTGCGTATTTGCTACATAAGGATTAATATAATTACTCATACGTCTGATCAATAAGCTCTTTTGACAAATGTAACGAAATTTAGAAATGCATTTTCTCATAACAAAATACAACGTACCCTTTCATTTTATATTCAAACTATTCTTATCTGAAACAGAACGTTATATAGATAATACGCTGTCCTGTTTTTAAAAAAAATTTATTCAGGTAATAATCTGTTTGTTTAAACGTTGATCTATGTACGTACTTGTTTTCGTAATGTTTGTTATAATACCTTTCCTGTTCTGGATTTATGGTATGTGTGTGTGTGTGTTGAAAGCCTTATGTATATATTTATATATAGCACATAATGTATATGATAATGAAGCAGGTACTGTTATTATTATTATAGGAACAAGAAGGATGGATCATAGAATAAATACCACATCAAAACAAGAGGAGGAGGATCTTCTCCATAAATGGTTTTTTTCTCCGAAACGGTTAACGCCTGTAGAAATTACAAAATTAAAAGCAATAGTCAACAGGCCAAGCTCAAGTATAAGACCATTTCTAAAAGACTTAATAAACAATTTATAAAACCCCAGCGACCTACATCTCGTGTTTCGTGGCATGAGGACCCCCCCCCCCAACGGCGTAGGATAACAGTACTTGTTAAGGTAACAAACTACTTTTAATACACAATTTTTATCACTGTGTGTGCGTATGTTTGACTGTAGTGCAGAGAATACTATTTGAAAGGACATTAACTTATGAGGAATTAATTTCTATTTTTAATTTATTTCACTATACACCTCTGAATCTATATGTAATTATTTGTAAACTGCGTTACCTGTTGCAGCAAACGTTAACACTAGAACGATTATATTATTATTCAGTGATATATACACACAATTTACTTATCATATAATCTGTATTTTGTTTTACATTATACACCTCTGAACCTATATGTAATTATTTGTATAGTTATTGTCACTCCATACTTCAGTTTGGACGACCGTAAACGTAAGTTTATGTATTATTATTATTGTAACGATATTAGTTCGTAATGTGTGGTTTCTTTTTTTTTCAAACGATAACTATTTCTAGTAGTCTGTGGGCTTGACTTTCCTAATATATATATATTTTGTAACAGCGCTAATTCTGCCTGTGTGTATGTACATGCAAAGCTTCGGGCGATGAACGTGAACTTTCCTGATGGCCACATCACCACCATTACTTTCACTAGTCTTCTTTGTAGTCATTGTTTAGTTGCACCTAGCTTGATACAGACGTCTTCACTTCTCATAAATAATGTCGTTTATCACAAAATTCAATGCAGTTTCTGCTATTGAGTACAAACGGTGTGCAGAATTAACATTGAACAAGCAGTATCCGATTGTTAACATGGTGCATGTGGACACAAGATATGGGAAGTCTGTGCTTGTAACGTTGGAAGATGGTGAGCTACGCTATCGTGTATATCTACCTAAGAGGTATGCTTGCGTCTTTACAGATGAAGAGCTCCGTCATATAAGCCCCAGCGACCTACATCTCGTGTTTCGAGGCATGAGGAATCAAACAGTACATATGGAAATCGTACCTCGTTAAGGTAACAAACTACTTTTAATAAACAATTTTTTATCATTGTGTGTGTGTGTGCGTATGTTTGAATGTAGTGCAGATTCTAATTTACAAAGTTTTGATGAATGGATTTTTAATTTATTTCACTATACGCCTCTGAACCTATATGTAATTATTTGTAACTGCTTTACCTGTTGCAGCAAACGATAACACTAGAACGATTATATTATTATTATTATTCAGTGATATATACATACATACAATTTACTTATTAAACACTTCAATGATTGTAACGTCTTACAATGACTATAGCATATTTAAATCTGTTATCTGTTTATTGGTCCTACATGTACATGTTGTATGTATGTGTATGATTACGTTGTGTTTGCGTCTGTGTGTGGGTGCGTTGCGTATGTGTGCGTGTACGTCTGTGTGTGTGTGCGTGCACGTGTGGTGTAACCCAAACGTGTGTACGTTGCGTTTGCGTCTGTGTGTGGGCGCGTTGCGTGTTTGGTTACGTTGCGTATGCGTATGTGTGTGTGTGTGTGTGTGTGTGTGTGTGTGTGTGTGTGTGTGTGTGTGTGTGTGTGTGTGTGTGTGTGTGTGTGTGTGTGTGTGTGTGTGTGTGTGTGTGTGTGTGTGTGTGTGTGTGTGTGTGTGTGTGTGTGTGTGTGTGTGATTACGTTGCGTATGCGTCTGTATGTGCGCGCGTTGCGTGTGCATCTGTGTGTGTGATATTTAACATGATTTTAATGTTGTTGTTGTATTGTTATGTTGCAGGTTGCTTCTTCTACAAGTACGACACACAATTATATATATATAAACTTTCGAAAAATATCAATTTCTAATGTATTTATTTAATTGTGAATTTTATATTGTGAATGTTAAAATATATTTAATCATTTAAACAAATTATGACTTTATTTTATTTCACTCTACACCTCTGAACATGTGTACAATTAATTTATTTTTTGTGAACTGTTACATCAGAAGATTTGTATGAATTTCAGCCGCCGTTTTCATGTGTGTGTATAATTTTAATTTATTTCGCTATACACTACTGAACCTATGTGTGTGTAAACTGCAACCTTAAAACAGAAGTATTGTCTGTAACAACATAACAGGTAAGTAGTTCATTGACGCCAAATATATATATTTCTAACAAGGATCAATCACACTGACTGCATTATAAAACTATTAATTAATTATTTAATACATTGAAAATGAAGACGACGTTTTGACAACGAGAGAGGGCTAAAATTATTTATTCATCACACCGACTACTCAATGTACGAGAGGGAGACAGGAGAAAGGGTATGAAACCTTGCATAGTTGAAACGTGTGAGAGTGAGAGAGAGAGAGAGAGAGAGAGAGAGAGAGAGAGGACGTTACTATTTGTTGACACAGTTGAAACAAGTGAGAGTGTGAGAGAGAGAGAGAGAGAGACAGAGAGGACGTTAATATTTGTCGAATAAATATAAACTTTCTAATTTCATATACATGCGCTCGGTACTGACCACAGTTTGAGCATAACGTTTGACAACGAGAGAGACATACACAACGTGTGAGAGAGAGAGAGAGGGAGAGAGAGAGAGAGGACGAATAATACAGAGGTTGGTACATCTGATCATATAGATTTAATATACATTATAACACGCGACAAATTTGAACTCATGTAAAGGTTGGTACACCTAATCATATATTTTAATATACACTATAATGCCGGTGAGCATAACGTTTGACAACGAGAGAGAGAGAGAGAGAGAGAGACATACACACCGTGTGAGAGAGAGAGAGAGTAACAATTATGATCATATATAGTTTGAATTTCCCACCACAGAAGAGAAAGAAATGTTGGCAGATCTGCTCTATACACGCACACACTAATTTAAGATTGGTAACCCTGATCATATATTTTAATATATACACTATATAACACATATTTGAATTTCCCTCCCCCCACCGCAGAAAATGTTGACAACCCTGCTCATATAAAATATCTATACACTATAATAATACTACAGAGGTTGGTACACCTGATCATATAGATTTAATATACATTATAACACACAACAAATTTGAACTCATGCAAAGGTTGGTACACCTGATCATATATTTTAGTATACACTATAATGCTTCGAGTTGGAACCACCCCCCCCACCCACTGATATGAAAAAAAAAAACAACCTCCCACCCAACACCACCCACTGATATGCAAATCAGCTTTCTTAAAAAAATAAAAAAATTATATTCACGGATGCTGGTGGTCCATTGAACCTCATCCCACCAAATCAATTTAATTAAAAAAATAAAAAAAAATAAAATTAAAAAAATAAAAAAATTTATTCGCGGAAATTCGCGGTGCTGTGGTCCATCGGGATGCTGCGGGTCCAGCGGTGGCGGCGTCATCTCTGAGATCATGTTTTTTAGTGTTTTTTTAGTGTTTTTTAAGAAGGCGGCATTCCTTTGTGCGTTTGAACCGGCATTTTCCCTCTACTGGAAGACATAATTGAAAGAAGTAGTTCTCCGTATACCAGCCCGTTGGTAGCTATACCGAAGAAAGATGGTCAAGTAAGACTATGTCTTGATGCTCGGGAGTTGAACAAAATGCTCATTAACGATCGCACGTCTCCAGGTGAGATTGAAGAAATAATGAAAAAATTCTATGGATGTAAGTACATGAGGACTTGGGATGCAGTCTGTGGATATTGGCAAATAGAGTTGCACCCTAACACAGACAATATGTTGCTTTCATATTCGAAGGACGAAATTATCATTTTAAGCGTTTGCCTTTCGGATTGGTAAATTCTGTGGCCGTGTTCATCCAATGCATGGACGAAATTGTAGGTAAGGAAGTTTTAGATTTTACTACAATATATGTGGATGACATATTAATTACGTCTTGTACTTGGGAGGAGCATTGTAACCGAGTGGAAACAGTATTAAATAAACTATTGCAACATAATATAACTTTAAAACTGGATAAATCTAAATTTATCACACATGAACTACCATTTTTAGGGTTCATTTTATCTCCTACTGGAATTAAACCATCTCCTGAGAAGGTAAAGGCTATCCAAGATTTTCCTAAACCAAAAAACTTAACACAATTACAATCCTTTCTGGGGATATGCAACTATTATAGGAAATTTCAACAGAATTATTCAGAAGTAACAGCCAAATTCCAATGTTTACTTTCAAAGAAAAACAAGTGGAAATGGGAAGAAAGTGAAGATAATAATTTTCAGATAGTAAAAAATAAATTTCTTGACAGCATCATGTTACATCACTCAAATTTTAATAAACGTTTTTTCATAAATTGTGATGAGCCTTGGAATTGTTACGTGTTAGCCTTGGAAGTGAGCTATATCAGGAAGATGAGGAAGGAAATCATGGGGTCATCAGTTTTGCAAGCAGAGTACTGAGTAGTTGTGAGAGGAATTATACAGTAACTGAAAAGGAACTGCTGAGTGTTGTGTTCTCATGTATAAAGTTTCGAACATTTATATTGGGATACCCAGTAACCATCAGAACCGATCATAGATCAATTTCATTTTTTAAAAATTGTAAACTTAACCACGGCAGACTCACCAGATGGGTATTAATACTTCAAGAGTATAATTTAGACTGGGAATATATTCCGGGTAAGAAGAATGTAATAGCAGACCGATTATCACGGATTAATCAAGAAAAAGGAACTTGTGAAATAGAACCAGAAAGTATTGGAAAAATATATTACATTATTAAGATGAAAAAGGAGTTACAAGATATAATTAATAAAATAAAAATCGATCAACAAAGGGACACTAAATTAACAAAAATTAAGGAACGAATATTACAAAATGACTCTATAATAATGAAATTTTTCTGTGTTTATGAAGAAATCCTTTTTATTCGTCCTACCATTAAGGATCATGTATGGAAGATGTATGTGCCAGAAGCAACAGAAGTAGCCCTGATTAAGGATTATCATGAAAGATATGGTCACATGGGATCACTCAAAGTTATTAAAGCTCTATCTGAACACTGTTACGTGAAAGCTATAAATAAGAGAGTAAGGGTAATAGTAAAAAACTGTACATATGCCAGCTAGTAAAAGTAAATAATGAGAAGAGAACGGGCGCAATGATTATAATAAAATCTAATAATAAACTTGAAAAGACATTCTTGGATATATGTGGACCTTTTTCCAGAAGTGGAGGGAGACATAAATATAAATATATAATCATTATATTTGATCATTATACGAAATATACAAAACTCTACGCTATCAGTAGAGCCACAACGAAGAAAATCTAGAAGTAATCCTTCAAAAATACTTACCTGAGGTGGGAAAACCGGAAACAATTATAACGGATCATGGAACGCAATTTCGGGGTAAAAAGTGGAAAGAAGAATTGGGAAAATGGCAAATAAGGACCTACAAAACATCAGTGTACCACCCTAGTAGCAATCCTGCTGAACGTGTATTAAGGGAAGTTGGCCGAATTCTACGTACATACTGTCACCAAGAAAATAAAAACTGGAGCCAGTACATCGAACCAGCAGAGACTTTCCTTAATTGGTCATACCATGACACTATCGGAACTAGCCCTTATCAGGTAATGTTTGATAAACCACCACCAAGAGAAATTACCTCGTTGATAAATTTTCCTCCAGGAGAGAGAGTAAAGTTCGACAAAGTGGAAATGCACAACAGAGTGTTGCATAAAGTGGAACTTCAACAAAAAAGGGATCAAGAAAAAAAGAAAAGATTGGATACATACCAGATGGGAGATAAGGAATTAATCAAAAATAGACAACTAACCAGTTCTATAGACGGTATTGCTCGGAAGCTACTGTTACTTTATACTGGACCTTACCTCATAACCCAGGTGAAGGGGAATAATACCTATGAAATTAAAACAATTAACAATAACAGAATAAAAGGAGTGTACAACCAGTCGGAAATGAAACCATATTACGAAGAAAAAAGCCAAGAATATTAGGAGAATTGAAACAATCAACAATTTATTTTAGTAAACGAGTAAAACCAAAATAAATTTGTTCTAGTGGGGGGGCTTTATGTAACGGTACATAACCCAGTCCCAATAACTGATAACTCTTGTACTACCATAAAGGTCAGAAATGGGTAAACTATAACTAGCTAAAAAGTAAGTGGTATCACTAAACATTATAAACAATATTTAAGTGATATACAGTGACAAGTGAGTTATAGTGTACCCAATGAGGTAATAAGTGAAGGTGAAGGGAACTTCTTACAGAATTGTGCTGTAGATGTGAGAATTATAGACTATAATAGTAGACTATGATGCTACCAATTAATTATGTATTTTGTTTAGTTATTGTAGGATTTATATTGTGTAGGCAACAAAATTTAGTACCTATGTTAATTTTATATTTTATAAAATAATTGTGTTATTATATAAGATAACCCAGGGTTGTTTTAAAAAATAAAAGATTTAAATATCAGATGATAATAAAAATTAAAATAATACTGTATGAGGAAAATGGCAGAAGAAAATAGTTCAGTGTAAGAATACTATAAGAGATTAATAAATAATATATAAATTCATTTAAAGTTAATAATAATATTAAAGACTTATATCTAAAGTTATAAGAAAATAAACAGAAAACTATTATGTAAATCAAATTGGGAAAGAAACCAAAATTAAAAAGAATTATTTTTCTGTAAATCAAAAATAAATTTATAATAATTACAAACCGCCTATATACTAAAAAGTAAATAGCAGCACCAATAAAAAAATGATATAAAAATTATGTGTTACTAAGAGTAACGAAATAACAAGTATTGTTTAATCGAAAAATATATTGAAAACTGTCCGGTTGAAAAAATGATGAGATAAAAATTGTATTAAAAAATCCTTCAGAAATCTTTTGAACAGCACAAAATTGTTACAAAATTTGAATAACAGTATACACATTATGTACCACTACCTTAATTATCAAAGTTAACTTGCTATACTCCATAAAAAAAAGTGAAAAACCATTTTGGGCGATCAGGCCTAGCCTAGCCGCGTTTTGAGTTTTGACGAGATAGTATTTGACAGACGGTTATGAAATTACAAACAACTAAGAACACCACCTGAGAAACAGCTTCACACAAGTAAGAACTTCGAGAAGAGAGGTAATATAAACAGTTCTTTTAATATTTAACAAAAAAAAACTCAAATCAAATTGTCGTTCAGTACAAAACTTTCCAAGTGTAATCACATGTTTTAATAAACATAAAACAGTCTGCTCTCTTACGGACAAATCCGGAACTACGTACTCAGAGAATAAACAAATTTTCGAAGTTTTTCTATATTTGTAAAGCGTAGTATAATTATCCATTTCTGACCATCTCATAACAAAAAGAACTTACCCTTAACCCTGGGGAAATAAATAAAAGAATTATATGTTGATTGATGTTTAAATAAAAGATAAAATTGTAAAATCGGTCAAAACCAGATTTTTTTGACAATTCCATGTTTACTCAATGAAGTCGATATCATGTACTAGTTAATGAAAATATCGATTGTAATATTTGTATTTTGGCGGAAGAGAAAAACCGATAATATTATCAATAAATATTATTGAGAAATGATATTGAATAATAAAATGTGTTTCCTTTATTGTAGTGGGTAGTTGTAGTAGATTTCAGAATAAATAAGAAGAGGACGATCCACCAGGTCGTATTCTGCCACAGTGTCGTCTGGTTAACCTATATTTGGAGACTAATGTCAAAATCAGCTGATTCGGTTCACGGCAAATATTTGAAAAAATTTAGAAATCGTCTAATCCGAGAGTAAACAAACGGTACTTGCTCTCTCTTCAAAAGAAGGCTAAACAACTCCCCTACTTGACCCAAATCACACACACTCGATTTCTGCTTTGTTTGGGTAACATTACCACCAACTTTATTTAAACCTCAGTCTTTATAATTCATAAGTGGCGATTGCTAAGAGGTGTTCTGACCGATCTGAGACTGTAAAAAAGACGGACGTCACACACACACCCTAAAGCAGTTACGTTACAAAATGACGTACTAACGTGGGCTTGAATAAGACGGACGTTTCGCTGGTACCTCATAGGCAGTACGTTACAAATTGGCGCTTACAACAGTGGGGCTGAATTAACTAAACCCGTAATTGCAATACACTCTTGGAGAGGCGGAAACCTTTGATATAAGCGATAACGTTACAATGTTAAGCAAGTTATTAGCTTGGCTACGTAGACCAAAAAACCAGAAGTGGTGGTTGGATCAAAGGGCTTAAGCCCATCTATTTTATTGGTGTTAGACTTACAATAAAGGACTGTCTTAATCTCTAACAGAAACTTAACTTACCCTCTCTAACTAAATAATACAGCGTCATTTTTAACAACTCATTAATTTTCAAGCTTTAATAGCTGATTGTTCAAGCTTGATCAAATTGATCATCTTCAAGCTTGATCATCTTCAAATTGATCGAGCTTAAATACTTTCTCTTAGTTTCAAAATACCGGTATCTAAGCCGGTATAAAATAAAATAACCTATTTCTATTTTCTGATTTTACATTCTGTTTTTTCTGATAATCACCGTAGCGAAGCACGGGTATCCAGCTAGTGGCTACACATAATAAAGTGCAAATCAACTATGATTAATTAAAAACTTTATTTAATTCAGTTTTCCTAAAATCATACTTCTTGACTTAGTGTATTTTTGCATTACAGCGACAATATACTTTTCCTATACCTGTTTTATCTACGTATTTTATTACAAACAAAACCGTGTTTTCTGTTAGCCTGCCCAAAACATGACAGAGACCGTCTGTTCCGTTGCCCCCATCCTCATCGCTTTCCATTAAAATTACTTTACTCATTTTGTTTGCGCAAACGCATTGATTAATTCTTTTTCATTTCTTTCATCGTGACCTTGTATTCCTATATTTTACTACTTACTTGTTTTTTTACCTTTCAAGATGAGGACATTTATAAGAACTTTGATTCCTTTGTAGAAAATCTGAAACAATCACAAACTATTCGGATACTAAAATTCTTTTCCTTACCGGTGTATTATCACACTTTGGATCTTTAATTTAAAATTAAATGACAACGCCATTACACAGGCGCTCATTTAGTTGCGGTGACGTTATTATCGTTTGAAAACAATAGTTTCACTGTGTAATATTTCGCAGATCAATACAAGGTTGTACCCATAATTCACAGACTAACAATTTAGACATGAGGAATTATCTGCATACAACAAACTAGAACGACTTTTTCGTTTAAAAATTCATTTTTAAATTCATTAATTGAATCATAATGTTTTAAATTCGCTTCACACAGTAGCCTGTCGATAAAATATAAATTCGAAAACTCACTTTTCGTAAGCAGATTTAGGCCCATGCGGATGTCTACATGTGAAGATCAGGAAACATGAAGATCTTTACATGAGTGTAAAGAAAGTAGATATAAGAAAGTTTCTTAAAAACATTGAAAATAGGTTTAAGACCTTTGAAAACTGAACACACACACACACACAGGCCTACACAAACATTTTTAATAACTTTTCAAATGTTCAAATATTTCCGAGTTGTCTACATGCTTGAATGAAAAGTACCGGGTTGTAATAAAAACAGAACAGTGAGATGTGAAACATCCAAAAAGTTGAAGAAGTGGTTTATTTTTCCCAAAGGTAATTTACAATAATCACGCATGTGTTTTACGAGAGTAAAAAAGGCATGTAACTTTTTTTTAAACTGTGTATAAGGGTAGTGCTGATTCTCATAGTTAACGATAAGTGAATTTCTTTTTTAAAATGCCAAAAGCCAAATTTTATTTTGTATAACGCTGAATACACTACTCTGTTCATTTTATTTTAAATAATACGTATAGTTATAGTTACTATAACTATTCTATGTCTTCCATGCCACTACTTGAAGCTTGGCAGGTTGAATGTATATTGTATTCTAAGCTTGAATTCTATATTTATATAGGAATATGTTACGACGGTCTACTCGATCGTCGTACGTACAGTGGAAACAAAATGAGTACAAGACACCAATTAAGTCACTAATTACCAGCTTTAATTTCCACAGTTAACAGTTCGTAATTAACAACACAGTCTCTACAACAAATCAAATAAAAATTGTGCACACGCAATAAAATGTTCACTAAAATTAAACACAATTGTATTACAATTACCGTCCGATTATAAAACACAACACTTAACTAATAACCACTTGAACGCGCACAGTAATTTCGCGCGACAATAACTCTCGAACCGCGCTGTCAATATATCGCACTATACTGAAACGTAAGGCCGCTGCCGCCATGTATTTATACCTGCGATCACATACCAGAATGTTCCTAATTGCGTCTTAGCGCTCGTGTGAACTACGTAATTAACTGCGGCCTTGACACAGTCCGCGCGGCTGGCGCCTTCGAGAAACCTCTCGAAAATGCGTCGACAAGCACGTACGCCACACGCGTTACATCGAGATTCTTCTGGCACATTCGACAAACACGTAGATTGTTCTGTGATGTCGTAACAATATCATATCTATGGTTCGGACTCGCTAAATCTTTCTGATTCTCTGTACTTTTAAGAGTAAAATAAAAGTTCTTAAAAAGTTGAAATTCTTTCGAAAATGTGCAATAAACATCAAATATGAACAGAAGATTGAAATCAGATATTAACTGGATTAAAACCTAAACCTATAGATTACGTTCAATAAGAAAGGTAATTTACAAGTCGGCCAGTACACTGTCATGCCAGTAGATCATTAAACGGATCGTATTCTTCGTGTTGGGTCTTTCTCATTGTGCACACAAATAGAATTAAGAAAGACTTCTTTTGTTACATCACGTTGTTAAACATTAAAATATGTTTATCGAAGAGAGCTTAGTGTGTGTCCCAACAGCTCCCTCTCGACACCGAGAGGGCGTGTATTCACAACGTTGCAAAAATCACCCTTGTGTTTTACAATGGGCTAACCATCGGTATTACCGGGAGCCGAAGCGATACAGCACGACTCGGATGCGAGCCACGAGAGTCATCGGCTGTTCTAACGTCAACGTGGCTAATCTGCATCTGCTTAAACAATTCATCAGCTCGTTTACTAAACCTTCCGCTCTCTTACCTTATACAAAGCGATGCATTTTATTAAATATTAATAAACATTTTGCGGTTATGAAGAATCGCAATAAATTTTCTCATCGACATCGTATACTTAAATTATTATTAAATAAACTTTTAAATTAAATTGTAATTGTTTATCAAATTTTAAAATTTAGATTAAAGTATGATCAAAACTACATGCAAATTATATCAATAATAACCTTTCAGAGAGCACACCTCGCGCAAAGTTATTTAGATTCAGTTTTAAGCAATCGCCAGAAGCGCGCTACAGATTACAGAAAGTGGACAAACAGTTCTCTGTTTTACGTTTTTGCTTTGAGTGTCCAGGCCCGCAGACGATCCACAGTCAAAGGCTGTCGAAGGTAAATTGTTTTCCAGAATTATTAAACCTAAAATTATAAATACAGTGGAAATCGCGAATAACGAGCTCGCTTATAACGAGAACTCGAATTTAACGAGCAAAAGTACGAGATTTGTTTGGTTTTGTATCTTAGTAATGATAATTAAATTCGCTTTTAACGAGTAGGAACGCATTAGAGACTTGGTTATAACGAGCATTTTACAGTATAACGCAGACTTGTTACAAAACAGCATTTTAACATTCGTTTAAAATCATTAATGCAATTTAGTGAAACTAATAATGCAATTTATGAATTCGTGGAATATATAAATAAATTAAAAAACTGTTTTGATACGTACAGATAAAAAAATTACTAAACAAACAAGAATAGATTACTTTTTTAAGGTTAATTAAGTTCTGTGAGCGAAATATAGTTTTGACGATTCCATGTAGAACGAAGAACAAAAAGACAAATAAATTAAAGTGAATTTGCTTGTAATTTAAAAATAAATATTGTACATGTCGCATGGAAAGTTTTACGTTTTTTGCAAGAGCCGGCTAATTTTTGGTAAGTTTTTACTACACAGTTACTCTTACTATATTTCGCGAATGCACTATACACCAATATTCAGCAAAGAATGGTAGTGTCTAAGAAATGTTTAAAGTCTAAATTTCACTTTTAAGCGTAGAATGTAAAACATGTCAAAATTTTATTGTGCAAAGCGTCTTCTACAGCAGACTTTTTTTGTTGTGTGTTCGATAATCACAGTATAAAAAATTTAGGCTTGCGAATCGACAACTCGGGTGTAGCGAGCACCCGGTTTTAACGAGCACATTTGTCCGGTCCCTTGAATCTCGTTATAAGCAAGTTCCACTGTAATTTGAAGTTCGGCTGTAACGGCATCCGTCTTGGACTTTTCATAAGTGAAAAACTGAACAGATTTCACCAAAATGATAATAAAACGAGCCGTTAAGCCGTGGCCGGTTGCTAAACGCAACGTTTCGAGTTCCCCTCGGGTATCTTCTTCAGGCCGCAAAAAGCGGGAAGGTATAGGGTATCGTTCGGCCAAGTTCCGCCGCACTTGGCTTTTTGCGGCCTGAAGAAGATACTCGAGGAGGGTGGGATTCGAAACGTTGCCGACGACGTGGCTAGTGAATAGCGCCCGGCCGTTGCTAACCGCCCATTTTATAACCGTTTTGGTAATATTGACACCGACCGTGTGAGCCTACGATAAAAATTCTAACGTATTTAATTTATGAATATCAATTTTTAAAAAAATGAAGTTAACAGACGAAAGGATCACACCGTTGGACGTAAGTAGACCCGCACTTAGCCTAAACACGATACCACGGAAAGAAAACAGCAACAGAACTTATTAACATAACTTGTTTTTTAATAACCGTTATTTAAATATTTATTCTCAACTAAAAATACGCAAACTGACTGTGTCTTTTATATAAACATAAACACATTAACAAAAAAAGCATCCACCCTGTGTTTTAAACACTAGAAAGATCGAATGCTATTTACCAAATGTTGCTGTTCTGAATTATTTTGTTGGTAAATAAACAGATACGTTTAAAAATACGTATAGGCCTATTCGTAAAATAGCCCTTAAGATTAAAAAATAATTTTTCTCTAAAAGAAAAATATACGTTAATCTAGTGAGAATGCACTTAGTTAAGTGTATTTACAAAATGTGTCGTTTAGATGTTTGTAGGTGTGTGTGTGTGTGTGTGTACGCGCGCGTGTGCGTGTTTACTCCCCACGTGTGTTGAACGCCGCGACGGGAAGGAGGCAAAGACCAAAACGTTCGTTGCAAATAAAACCAAACACGCGTTCGTTCGATTCTCAAACCACACTTAATATCACACATTGACAAAAAAAAGTTTTTGAAATATATCACCCTGTTGGTTTCAGCTTCAAAAGAGTTAGTCACACTAATTGTCTACAGAGGAATGCGTTGCGTTCCCAAAATACTGTAGTTTACACAACCACAAACACATTGATTGATCTCGGCTGTTTAAATTTAATAAACTTTTTTGTTTGTCATTCTGGTCAAAGAACGGCAAGCGTTCGTATTATTTAAGAAAACGACAGTGTATACTTCTCATAACAAGACAAAGTTATAATCTAAACGAATCGATTTATGTCCTGTGCCGCTTCAAATCAATTTCGAGTAAACACACGTGCTCAAAACAGCTCGGAACTAAGGAATTCTATGAAAAGTAACCAAGATTACTGTCGACGAAGAGGAAGTAATTATTAAACTCTTATACAACTGTACTATATAAAAGAATTATTTCACGTTCAAGATCGATTTTTTTATTGACTCTTGTCGATTCTCCCGTACTGTTACGAAGAAAACTAAACTCGTTTGACTCATCTTTTATGAAAGATTAAATTCCCTGCTTCTGATTAAATCCAACGTAATTATTCTTCTGAAATAAGGAAATAAACAACTTCTTGTAAAGTGTTCACTTATTCTCTTCTACTACTACTACTACTACTACTACTACTACTCCTACTACTACTACTACTACTACTACTACTACTACTACTACTACTACTACTACTACTTCCACGGCGCTACAGCTCATGAAGAGCCCTGGCCTCCAGAACGACTTGCCTCCACTCCTCTCTATCCTGTGCGATTCTTCCCCACCTTCTGACCCCCTGTCTTCTAAAGTCTTCATATACATCGTCCACCCATCTTCTTCTTGGCCTCCCTTTTGCTCTTCTTTCTCCTGGTCCACCAATTTTTCACTGCCCTTTCCTTTGTCATTCTTTGTACGTGACCTGCCCACCTAATTCTACCTTGTTTTATTACTGTGACGATGTCCGGTTCCTTGTGTAGTTCGTACAATTCTGCATTTGTCCTCAGACACCAAATTCCGGCATCTAGTACACCTCGACATATCCTCCTCAGAATCTTTCTTTCCCATCTTTTGATTATATCTTCTTGGGCTGAGGTCATGGCCCAGGCTTCTGAAGCATACACTAGATGGCCGCTACGCGGTTTTGTAAATCTGGACCTTGGAGGTTTGGACTTTAACATAGGCAATAAAGAAAAGTAGCACCTATTTCCCATGGGTAGTTTGTCTTGAATTTCCTTTGCCATCTGATGTTTTGACGTCAAGAGGGACCCAAGATATCTTAAACTATTTACCCTCATAAATTCACTGCCATTGACTTTAATTTTGGGGATTCTTTCGTCTCGGACATTCTTCTTTATCGGCATATATTTTGTCTTTTGGTTGTTCACTTGCAGCCCTAGGATGCTAGGACCATGCTCCAGAGAGATGTACGCCTCTTCCAGTGCCTGTTTGTTTCTTGTCACGAGAACATTATCGTCAGCATATGCAATGCATTGCGACCTTCTATTCATAATTGTGCCACCAGGGTTTATTGGTAGCTGGCTTACTATTTCTCTAGGCATACGTTCAAAAAGAGGGCAGACAAACCATCCTCTTGTTTTACTCTTCTTCGAACTTGGAAATCCTGTGTTAATACTCCTACTTTTGCTTCGCATCTTGTATCCTTCAGGCACATGTGAACCAGGTGTATTAATTAGTTAAGTTCACTTATTCTCTCACTCTTAATTTAAAATGCTTCTTAATTTCACTTATTCTCTTATTCTCAATTTTAAATGCTTATTGAGTTACAATCCCAATGAATTATTAATTTTTAGTGCAGTTTAAAATTTCACGCTATACAAATTTTAAAAATTTAAAGAAATTTCGACGAAACCGAAACATCGAAGCATGATAATGTTTTTAGACTTTTGAAACGTATAATGTGCATATAACAAATATTTACTATAAAACAAACATTATCATGTTAAAACGACAGAGACCGAAGATTTATGGACTGTGGGGAATCGAAAGTATGGAAGCGTTACACTTTTCGATAACGTTACATTTTTGTGGAATGACCCCCAGCCTAAAAACATTATCATGTTAACTTTATGCGTGGAGTTGACTTGAGACGACACGAGATTCGATCGTCTTCTACTACTGCTGTGATTGTAAGATAAATTTAAAAAACTGTTTTAAAAATAATAACTGATGAACGTTGTCACATCTGAAACTGAACTACTAGAAACTGATAGTCCACTGGTTAATAGAGACGTGTTCCTCGCTTTATACCGTGTAGCGTAATAATGTCACATTTTAACATTTAATCTTATCACCTGTAGGAGTGTGAATATCTCTTTTTCTGTTCAATATAAACATTGTAGAAAACTCGGTATTACCATTTTTTCTCGCTTGTTTGCTCAAGACCAATGTGAAATTTAAGGATGCTTGTAGAGCAAGGAATTCTCATTAAGATAGTAAACGCATTAAGTAAAAAAGTACAGTTCAGTAATTAAATGAAATACAGCGAAAAATATAAACAAAATCTGGATAACTAATATGTTGAGAATCGTAAACAAATTCCAGCTATCGACATTTACAACAGATGTTAGCCTACTATGCATGAATATTAATGACGCCAGACAATACTGTTAAGCAAAAAGGTTGACAGACGAAATCCTTTGACGTTTTTCTAAAAGTGGCGTATCTAGAATTTGGCCTTGGAGGAAGGTGGTCCGGGGTCGATTTCGGCTTCATACAAAAGAAAAAACAAGTTAAGACTAATCAGTTTACTACCTTTAAAATTGCTGAAATCAATTCCATTAAAGTAAACGGTAATAACACAATAAAAATACGAGTTATTGAAACATTGTTTATAAGATACTTACTGACGATTGATTTTTCTATATTTCATATTTCAAACATATACACTAATGCTGTGTAATAAACCTGTTTGTATATTTAAAAAAGAGTTACTACTATATTAGCGTACACAACTGAAAAAAATAAAACAGCCTAAAAATTGAGAGCTTAACAAAATTCGTAAACTGTTTCGACCCTCTGAGGGGTCCTGTCCCATTCGTCCCCCAACCGTAAATACGCCCCTTGTTTCCAAAACTATGGCACTGTCCCGACACTGTTTGTCTGTACCAATCAGACTGTCCCGTTAGTGAAACGATGTAATTGTTTTAGACCACGTGGTCCCGATGTTGCCACAACTAGTATTCATGAACCACTGCTATGGAGAAGACCCATCGTGTCGTCTGCATTCTGCCGTCGGTGTAGGCGTAGCCTACTGGTGTGCATAAACTTGTCAAAATGTAGAGATACGACAAAATGTCAAAAAAAATGTTAAATACGACTGATAACAATCGCTTTGATTTCCGAGATTAACATACAGTAGGCCTATAGGAGGGAGATATACGAGGATTGTTCAATAGAAACACGTTTGGAGCCTGTAAAGCATTTTTTATTCAACAATTTTAAAAGAAGTCTCCATTAATGTTAAGGCATGAGTCCCACTGTTGCATAATCTGTAGATTCCCTGTTGGTAAAATTCTTGCGGCTGTTTGCGGAACCATTCGCTAACAGCAAACTCTACCTCAGCGTCCGATTTGAACCGCCGTCCTTTAGTGATTTATTTAATGGGCCAAAAACATGATAATCGCACTGGGACAAGTCGGGACTGTAAGGTGGATGTTGTAAGACGTGCCACTTCATACGACCAAGCAGATCTTGAATAACACCATTTGTGAGCTTCTTGGAACATTTTTTCTTGATGCTGACCCGTAAGCGTTTTAAGCTGTCTGCATATCACTCAGCGTTGATGTTGACACCAGGTTTTTTAAAATCTAAGCAGCACCCTGATAATCAAAAAATACGGTCGCCATTACTTTTCCTACCGAAGGTTGGGAGCGACATTTTTTCACCTTCGGAGAGTGTGCATGCTTCCTCTGCATACTCTGGCGTTTGGATTCTGGTTCGTAGTGATAACACCAAGACTCATCACCGGCAACAATTTGGTATAGAAGTATTACTTTGTTGTTGATAGCGCATCAAATGCTGTCATGATAAGGTCGAACGCAAATTTTTCTGCTCATCAGTAAGCAGTCGTGGAATCCACTTAGCGGCAACTTTGTGATAGCCAAGACTATGAATGATGGAATGAACAGTTCCCACGCTTATGCTCAACATTTGAGAAAGTTCTCTAACTTTGATGCGCCTATTTGCGCGTAAAGCAGTTTCCAGTTGTCTCACATTTTCATCTGATGCTGCAACACGTGCAGGTCCGGGATGGGCCAAATCTTTAGTGGATTCTCTTTCTTGTCGAAATGTATTGCACCATTCAACCACTGCCGTATGAGAATAACTATAGTCACCATATACAGCTTTCATTCTCGTATAAATTTCTATTGGCTGACGCCCCTCAGCGGCCAAAAACTGAATAACGGCACGCAGATTATCTTTGGACGGACTTTCTATCATATATGCCATTTTTCAACCCAGTCACAACGCTTAGAAAAGAGCAAACTACAATTATTTTTGACAGACGCGTCACTAGTACTTAAACAGACAATATAAACAAATGAATTCCAAACAGAATTATCACTGTTGCACACCACTATAGAAAAATTATTCCTATTACCGCTTTCAAGCTTCACAGCTCATCGTCAGATCGGAAATGAGCGTTAATCGGAATAATTTTTCTATAGTGGTGTGCAACAGTGATAATTCTTATGAAATAGTCAAAGAATACCTTTAATAATGTATAAAGAATTTTTTAGTACTTACAAGTACACCTCTAGGTATTCCAGTCGGTGATTTTTAGTTTTTTATCCAAGATGCATTTCGGAACCGTTGTGTTCCATCTTCATTTAATTGGATCATTTAGTAAACTTACATAACATTTATAAAAAATTTCCATTCAGGTGAGCGTCGTCTACACAGGTACATATAACACGCAAATGTTATATGTACCTGTATAGGTACAAATTATAGGTACAATTTCAGAAGTTTGCAAATGAATTTAAAAATTTATCCTCATTTATAAACCTCTGAGAATACTAATATATTCAGTTAAAAGTAAGTCAGTTCAACTATACATTACAACTATTTGCAAAAGAAATTATATTTGATAATATAGGCTATGTAATATTATACAATGCTGAAAGAAACTGATCGAGTTACTTATATGGAAATAAAGTAATAATATGGGTATGTTAACGCAACGATTACTCACGGTCATCAAGTATGCGTCTTTTGCAAGGAATTACGACGTGTCATTTTTTGGTAAAACTTTTTGCAGGCACGTAAGCGATTGTTATATAATTAATCGTAAAGAATTTCATTTTTAAAAATGTCAAAAGTCAATTTTGTTTATTCACAAAACGTAGAATACAACTTTCCTTTTCCTTTATGTGAAGAATCACGTAAAGTTTTCATGGCACCCTAATAGTGGATATCTAGAATTTGGCTTGGCGGTCCCGGTCGAGTCGGCTCTATACAAAAGCAAAAACAAATTGAGACTAATCAACATTGCTATCTTTATAGTGGTTGAAAACTGTGTGATAACATCCTGAACTCAACCTCCTTAAAGTAATAACACAATAAAAATACGCGTTATTCAAACATTGTTTAGAAGATACTTATTGAGTGAACTGATTTTCTTGTATTCCACATTTCAAACATATACGCAAATGGTGTGCAATAAAATGTTTGTATATTTAAAAAACAGTTATTATTGTTAAAGTGTGGAATGAAGAAATATAAGAGTTTACACAGTATAATAAAGTTTATTAAACCATACACAATACATACTTAATACACAGTGCTACGACACGTGCGTCACTCACGGCGTCTTGTTACAAACTGAAAAACTAACAAACTTATACATGCTCACGCGCATTACATATATTATACAATATAAATGTATTGCATATATCCAACACGCCTCCTTACATTTACATTGTATTTACAAATTCAATTTTTACAAATACACATTTCAAGTTCAACTTTTCAAGTTCAGCATAGTTCGAAATCTCTCAAACTTTTCTTTACACAATGACTTTGTAAATATATCAGCAATATTATCATCAGAATTTACCTTTACAACATTAATCATATTTTCTTTTATACATTCGTGTACATAATGGTAATGAACTTCAATATGTTTAGAATTTTTCGTAAAACTTCCATACTTTGCTAAACTTATCGCTCCCGAATTATCTTCAAAAATATTAATCGGTTTTTCTAAAGTTACATTAAATAATTTTAGCAATTCTTTCACAAATTTCAATTCACTCACAGCTTCCGACAACGCTACATACTCTGCATATGTCGAAGCCTTTGTTACACACTTTTGTTTTCTCGACTTCCAATAAATTACATTACCAAATAATCGAATTACATAACCAGTTGTAGATTTTCTGTCCAAATGGTCAGCAGCCCAATCGGCATCAACATAACAATCTATAATTTCAGAATTATCATTTCTTTTATAAGTCAATTTTAAATCTTTCGTTAAATACAAGTACTTTAATATTCGCAAAGCATATTTAAAGTGTGTTTCATTATAACAATTCTGATATCTACTTAAATAATTTACACTAAAGCTTATATCAGGCCTTGTAGCTGAGCTTATATATAATAATGCACCAATTAAATTTCTATATTGAATATTCCTTCCACAAATATCAGACTTTTCAACTTTTAAATTTACCTCCATAGGTGTATTATACATCTTACTGTTTTCTAAATTATACTTTCTTACTAATGACTCAATATATTTTGTTTGACTTAATTTTATTTCACATTTACGGAACTCATACTCTACGGTAATACCAAGATATTCTTTAATTTTACCAAGATCTTTCATTTTAAATTTTTCTGATAAAAGTTTCTTAATATTTTGCATTTTTTCTTTGTTACGTCCACAAATTAATAAATCATCCACAAATATTAATAAATAAATAGTATCTTTTCCATTTCCAAAAGTATATAAACAATAATCTAAATTACTTTTCTTAACACCCAAACTTATTAAAAATTTATCAAGACATTCATACCAAGCTCTGGGACTTTCCTTTAAACCATACAAAGCCTTTATTAACTTACACACTCTATTTGTGCCATCCTCATAACCTTTTGGTTGATGGACATATACCTCAGAACTTACTTTACCATTTAGAAATGCAGTTTCTACATCCATTTGTTCAATAATTAGACCCATTTGACAACAGTATGATAATAAAATCTTTAAAGTTTGCATTCTCGCAACAGGAGAATAAACATCATCAATTTTATCGGTTTGCTGAAAATCTCTTACAACTAACCTGGCCTTATAAGCATTGTCAGACTTTTTTGTATAAATCCATTTTACATCCAATATTTTTTTACCATTTACATTTTCAACTAATTGCCAAGTCTTATTTTTATTTAACGAATCAATTTCTTTATCCATAGCTTTTGACCAATACTTACTTTCATTGCTTTCAAGCGCCTCCTCAAATGTACTAGGAGTATCTGCTCTACAATAATTTGCAAAAATATTACTATTATATACATAATAATCTTCATATCTTTTTGGTGGGTTTCTTATGCGCTCAGATTTTTTTATTTTATTTTCATTTTCATCCCCTAGATTTTCATCTGTACCTTTAAAGCTATCAACAAGAGATTCATTATCTGAAGATTCATATACTTCTTCATCAAATTCACATTCATTCAAGCCAATACAATTTACATTTTCTTCAACAATATCAACATGTCTAGCCACTATTACTTTTCCATTAATTAGCACTCTATAACCAACTTCACTATAACCGATCAAAATTCCCATATCAGCCTTTTTATCCCACTTCGAAAATCTTTTTTGTTCCGGTTTTCTTACAAAAACTTTACTACCATATAAATGTAAATTTGAAACATTCGGTTTCGTCCCAAAAAATATTTCATAAGGAGTTTTCTTTTCTATAGTATTTGATAACGTACGATTTTTCAAATAAGTAGCAGCACAAACTATTTCAGGCCAATATTTTTTATGGATTTGTGCTTCAGCTAATAAACAACGTGACATATCCATTATCGTTCTGTTAAACCGTTCTGCGGTTCCATTTAATTCATGTATGTAAGCAGGACAATTATTAATTATAATACCTTTTTCTTTGGCAAAATTATAAATATTACCATTTAAGTATTCTTTCCCATTATCACACCTCAAAAATTTAATTCTTTTACCCGTTAAGTTTTCACATTCATTTACATATTGAACAAGACAATTGAAAACTTCTACTTTAGACATCATGGTATAAACTTTAGCTATCTTACTGTAATCATCAATAAAGGAAATAAAGTAGTTTTCCCCGTTTAGACCAGCTGTTTTAAAAGGTCCACACACATCAGTATGAACAATTTCTAAAATATCTTTTGCTCTTTTTCTATTATTTTCAAATGGAATATTATGCATTTTATTTTCAACACATATTTTGCACTTCATGAATTCTGATTCAAGTTCATTTGGAATACCGCTTAACAATTTATGTTTACACAAAATATTCAAATAATTAAAATTTACATGGCCCAGCATACGATGCCACCTTTCTTTTTTACTCATATTATCACAATTTTTATTTGCAACATTTACCAATGACTCTACATTTTTTAATTTACTTTTCATCTTATATAGACCATTTTCTTTCCAAGCTACAGCTGTAGTATTTCCAAAATTATCAATAATTTTTGTCATTTTACCTTTAGAAATAATAGTATTATTTTCCGTTATTTTACCATAACTTATTAAATTTGTATGCATATCTTTAGCATAAAATACATTTTGCATGTTTACTTCATTTTTCTTACCAAAAAGATCAAAGTAACTTACCACATTACCAATTTTAGTTGCTTTTACAACTCATCTCCCAAATAAACATTAACAGGTTCTTTAAGTATCATACATTTATCAAAATATTTATCATTATTTATTATATGGTCAGTACAACCGCTATCTAATAGCCAATTAATCTCGCAATTATTAAACTTATCTTTATCTACCTTACTATTATGCGCCGTGTGATAGTCGACTCTTATAACCCATGCGCTCGTATCTGGATTCTTCTGCTGCGACTGAGTTGCTTGATGTGCTCTTACACCTCGCTGACTTCGAAAATTGCCATGCCATCTGGCGTAGTTACTTTTTTCGGTTTCTTGTCGGCCTCGTGGTGCTCGCCATGTATTGCTGCTGCCTGCCGCTTGGCCACCATATTTACAGTCTCTCTTGATATGACCAGTTTTGCCACATTGAAAGCATGTTCGCAGTTGTCGACTTTTATCCACCATGAATGCGTTAGATTTTCGTCCAGAATATTCATCCTTTTGATGCTTTATTTCCGTCATTTGAATTTTACTTTTCACATAATCCACAGTTTGATCTTCTTCTTTTAATGCGTCTATTAAATCGCCTATATAACTGTATGAATCCGGCAACGTATTTAACATATAATTTAATTTTTCTTTTTCTGACACAGTAGCACCCGCGTTTTTAAGCTCGTTCACAGTTTTTTCAAAATCACTGAAGAATGTCGCTGCATCAGTATAATTTTTAAGTCTTAATTTTTCCAATTTATTTCTATATACAATTTGCAATGCCGTAGACTTTTTCAAATACATTTCATCAAACTTTTGAATTATTTCATACGCCGTTGTTTTATCACTAATAAATTCCAATTGCTTATTCGTTATATTACTGTATATATAGTTCATAACCTTTAAATCATTATCATCCCACGGGTCTTTATCCTGCGCCGTTTTTGCTCGTGTTATCACTTCATCACATTTTTTAAATTTCAAAAACAACACAATACGTTTTCTCCACATACTATAGTCCTCTCCATCAAACACTGGAATTGTAATGCCATTGTACTTCGCCATTTTTCCGTATCACAGCATGCGACAGCACAAAAAAACGATACTATACTCACTTAAACTCTTGACCACAAGTTTATTTAAACCACGCACCTCTGCTATCATGTTAAAGTGTGGAATGAAGAAATATAAGAGTTTTCACAGTATAATAAAGTTTATTAAACCATACACAATACATACTTAATACACAGTGCTACGACACGTGCGTCACTCACGGCGTCTTGTTACAAACTGAAAAACTAACAAACTTATACATGCTCACGCGCATTACATATATTATACAATATAAATGTATTGCATATATCCAACAATTATACTACTATATTAGTGCACGCAGATGAAAAAAATAATAAAATAACCTAAAAATTAAGGTATTAACCAAATTCGTCAACTTTTTCGACTCTCTGTGGAAGAGTCCGTCCCGTTTGTTCCCTCTGCACCCCAACTCATATTATAAGTAATATTTCTTCTTATTAAACAATCACACAATGTGTTTATTTTGTAATTTTCTTTCAGTTTGCTTCGACTTATTCTTTAAGTACAAACATCTTACCGTCAGTGAACTGTTCTGTCCTTTCTGCACGAAAATATATTCAGAATACGAAAATTAATCGTACACACTTACAAGAATACTGGTGTATTCTAATCATTTTGCTGAAGTCAGTACCACCAACGTAGATCGTGTTCAATACCTCGACTCGAGAACCACTGGGGCCTCACATACAGAGGAGTGAACATCGAGAACACTTACGTTTTGTACCGGAAGTGTGAACACGTCGCTATCTATATCTCGGCACATAATACTGTGTAGGGGTGTTGCCGCGTATATAACGCTTTTCCATATACTGTAAGTGTCTTTACTTTGACGATCTCGCAAAATGAGGCCTACCAAGTCAATAAATATACTTATTCTTTTGTGTAGCCTCTCTAAAAAAAAATCGTAAAGGGTAGTACTGTACCTCCTTTCTTGCGGTATAGATGCATCTCTGCGCAGGACGTCATAACTAGGTACGAACGTATTTAAAAAAACCTTCCGAATTTGCTGCCTGAACCAAGAATCTAAAATTCTGGTTCGTTTTGACAAAGAAAGATCATTACTTCAATACAATAGTCGCATAACCGGATTCGTAGCCTTCACATCCACTTGGCGCAAAACGTTCGTCTTGTTATTTGAATTAGCAGTCTCCGTAATTCTAACTTTGTCGTGCTTACTTGCTGTACTGCTACCTGCCAGGCTCCGGACGAGGCCTTTCAGTGTCTCCACCATTATCAAGTCCTAAACCACGACACTAGCGGTTGCAGTTTGGCAAGTAAGCACGACAAAGTTGGAATTACGCAAAACGGTTAGAATGTTAGTTTTCATATTTATCACAATTGTCTAACGGAGATCGATATGGTCAAAACTCGACCGCAGTGGCATTTACTTACGTACATTACTTCACTCCTTCTTCCCCTTCTCTGATATTTATCGCTTCTATAAGTTTCAAACGTGTAGTGTAGTTTTCTTCGGCTGTTTGATATCTATAGAACGTGTAACCGTTTAAACTTTTAAGACTTCAAGTTATTGGCTGATTACAGTGTGGTCAGTTAAAAAAAAGTGTACTGATACATAGTGAAAATTCGGCATTTAAATTTTATGTGCACCCATGCATGACATGATGGTAGGTACGTCCTTTGGAAAGAACAAAAAAACACATAAAAATGAAATACTTTTTGTGCACATTTCTTGCCTAGAATAATCGTTTGCTCTGCAAGGCCGCCAGTGCGGCGCGCTGTTTAGTTAAGTTCATTTTCTATGAAAAATGTAGTCTGAGTGCTTGCTTGTAGCATAGATACAGTAACCAGAGTCTCAGAGTCTGCCCATCGTGCGGGCCAGTTGGGAAAGCGACTGACTAATACTGTACAAAGGTCGGCCTCTCACTGCATCTGAGCTATGCTTCGTCTACAGAGCTTGAAATTACGTGTGTCACAAAGGGTTTGTCACGCGCGCGGCAGTCAATGGATTTTGAAGGGACATTTTACAAACTCAAAAACGTCTATACAAGGTGCACGCGGAGGCAACTCTTGGGGTGTATACAAGGTGCGCGCCAGGCAACATTTTATAATACTGTATAGCCTATTCTCTTATTTCAGTTCCGTCTTCTGACCTCTTCCAGTAGCTTTGTCACGTGTTTCGGAACGATCGTTACATCTTCAGACGCAGGCTATATACAATATACACCTCATACGAGATCGTCAAACATTAAAATTTTAATTAAACTGAAATACACGAACAACAAAAACTGTTTCACGTACACGCTACATGAACAGAATAAACGGATGCCTTATGGCATCTAAATATTTTTGTCTTATTTGTTTAATTTCTGTCGAGTTATATTTACTAAAAAAATAGGCTTTTTACTAATATACATAAACATTCACGTTTGAGATTACAGCATGCAGGTCTAAACACACGCCCGCGGGCAGCACATTCAGGAGGGGGCGGCAAATACCAGCGATCTCGTCATGTTCAAACTCATTCTCATTAATCAGTACAGTACAGCATTATGAATGTCATTACATTTATTGTAAGCATTGTTTCGCAATTATTATTTTTTTTAATTATCCCATAACAACGCCATCTATTGGAATTAAGATGCGAAACGTCTGCAGGTTCGAACAGTGCCGGCTTTAGGGTAGGGCGACCGGGGCGGTCGCCCAGGGGCGCAATATCTTGGGGGGCGCCGAAGGCGCCCCCCGAAACTTTTTTTTAATTTTTACTCACCGTACACGGGCTACTAAATTTACATTACCTGGGTTCTTTATATAGCAAACGAGCACCTAAACCCACATACCCTAAGCTCTTTTCACTGCAGATGGGATATCAAACCCACAAACTATTGGTTTCTTAAACCGTAGATGGGCTATTTACCGTAGCGTACTTACTAAAAAAGACAAATAAACCCCTAAACCCTGAACTCCTTATACCGCGAACCAACTATGAAACTAACAAACCGTAGCCTCCTAATTTATAACTTATTTATTTATCAATTAGTATTTAAGATAAAAAGGTTTATTTTTATAATGATAAATAAATAAGTTTTTTACAAAAAAGTAAATTTTTATTGAATCCGATACAGTTCGTTTTTACGTCAAATGCTGTTCTCGCTGAGATGCCGATATCTATGTTATGTACCTTTTCCAAAAATTAATTGAAATTACATCTTTTTTCTTTCAATTGACGTAAATATCGCTTTTTTATATTTAAGTAGAAAATTAATACAGTTGCAGTTTTGAACATATAATCAAAAGAAATACATTAAATTTGATTATCTTATTTTTTTGAGTAATTGTAAAATTTCAAGGAAATTATGAATGTTAAAATTCGTTCTCAAAAAATGCAGCTCAAATTTCGTAGCTCGCTTGTTTATTGTTTTAACTCGACTTAGTTTTTCCGTGCCGCCGGAGTTGCACGTTCCACGTTCGGACTTGTAAACAAGTGCGAGCGCAACGATCACTAGTTACAGGTATATTTATTGCATTTGTCAGTTTATTAGCAGACCTGGATGAGTGCGATGCTTTTGTAACTTAAAAGTATTATTGATTCTTGTTTTAATTGTATTGTTCTTAACGAGTATACTACAAGTTTATTAAATATCGAATAAATTACGGCATTAAGTTTAAGGTAATGTGCCGCCCCTTGGCAAGACAACACAAAAATCGGGAACTAGTTTAATTCTTTACCAGTAAACTAAACCAGCTGCCGTTGTTAGTAAAAGGCTTACTAACAAATTACAAAACAAGTATGATATAGGAAACTGAGAAGGTTTGCATAAACTTATTCACTCACTAGGTATTAGCTAAAACATCTCTTTATTGCTATTGAAATATTAATCAAACATTATTCCTGATTTTAAAGAAAGTTATTTTAGTAAATAGCGCTTTTACTGCTTCAAAGATCTTAATTATATTATTCTTGTTATATCAAAATTTATTCATATAACTGTTGCTTTTAATACCACGGATCCGGGTCTCAATTTTCTCAAAATTATTAATTTATCAATATATACATTACGGTTACTATTACTTCTTACAAAATTACAAAATATACAAATCTGATAATTTGTTCATTACATTGCGAAAGTTCTTTGTTACTTCTTATTAAGGGAAATTTACAAAAGTTGTGGTTTGATATCACCTGAGGTTGTTGTTGTATTCTTGGGACATCTCCAGTTGTCTTCTACGGGTTGAGTACGTTGTTCTTGGTGTATCTACATCGGGTTGATTTTTAGTTAACTTGAAGCTCTCGAAGATAGGTTGTTTACTTGAAGTTCCAAATGTTGTAATTTCACTTTTCTTAGTCCAGATTCTTGTAGTTCACATTTTCTTTATTTTAATTACAGTTATAGTTCTCACTTTGCAGTACTACAGTCTAGTAGTTAACTATGTTACACTTACATTTGATTTTGTTTTTAAGAGATGTGTTGGCTACCTTTTTCTATTTTATTTATATATTTTCTCACAAACTCTAGACACTACATTATTCACAATAACAAGATTCCACGCTGGATATACTTCTAGAGAACTTACACATACGTATATGTGTACAACACCAAAACTCACGTCTACTCATTGCGACGTTCTACGGCCGAATGCGCGTACGGTTTAGGGGAGAGGGCTCAGTCAGCTAGTGCGTATTTACGCGCTAAGAAAATAGTTCGTACTTTTTCTATTATTATTTATTCATTAATTAGAAGATAAATACTTTGTTTATTTTATTATGACTTAGGGATTTCTTTATTTCTCTAGTCGCATTTTTAATTATTTAAGTAATTATTATTATTATTATTCACTACTTAATACTTTTCTTGGCGTGTTGGTACTGGAAGGTTTCAAGTTGATTCAGGAATCTGGGTATAGGTAAGGGTGTATGATACTCTTACTTATTAAAATTAAAAAAAATTTTAATCTGTGCGATTTTTAATACATTTAAAATCGTCACAGTAAGTAATTGCAAAGTTAGTAAATATTGTGTTTTTTTTGTGAAAAAGTTATATTTATATTTACAATTATTCATAAATGTTACCATTTATTTTTTTTATATTGTTTATAACTAAAAATTATTTACTCTCGCGGCTTTAAAAACTCTTTCCTTTAGAATAAAATCTAAAATATTTTCATTACGTTTGCAAGTAATTTTTCCAATTAAGTTAGTTAGTTAAAATAACCTTTTCGAGACAATGCAATTTAATGTAATGTTTATGATTGTTGCAAAAATTACTGATAATCAATTAGAAGAATCATTAATATATGATTTCCTTTTTTCAATTGCGATTCAAAATTCTTACTCAAGGATACTCGATCGTTTGGTAACGTATCATCGAGCGTAACATTTTGGGGGCACTTCGTGAGGTTATAGGTTATGTTATATTATATCGAAGAATAAACTGTTGTAACCGAATGCATTACACTTTTTACAAAACGTTTTACCATAAATCGATTTGAGTAATATAAATAAATGTAGAAACAAACTATTGGTTTACATTTTCTTTACTACACAGCATGTTGTAGCAGTATTATAGGTGTATGTATAATGTGTATGCTAGCCGTCTGCAAAGTCAGTATAAACAGCTACTTGGAGCGCGCGCATGCGCAAATAAGTCTAATAAGAGTAATCGTAAATTGACAAAGTTTCATAAATATTTTTACAATTATTTAATCGGCAACTCAACAATATTGATTTATCATTTCATTCTTATACAATATTCTAAATGGCTTTGGTTATTTTATCCAGAAAAATCATTTTATATAGAAGTACGAAGTCAATATAGACCACGGTCCCATACGGATACGTGCACGTGTT
This sequence comes from Magicicada septendecula, assembly GCA_034769895.1. Lineage (NCBI taxonomy): Eukaryota > Metazoa > Arthropoda > Insecta > Hemiptera > Cicadidae > Magicicada > Magicicada septendecula. The sequence continues at coordinate 63,023,256 of CM068369.1, read as the reverse complement.
AAAACAAATATTTTTCTAACACCTTTTTTGCTGATTTTGGTCGGCTATCCCACCTATTCGAGGCAGTATACGAAAGTTAAAGGTTTAGACTACATTGAGTTCAAGTCTAAAGTCTTAATATCTTTTTATAAGAAGTCGATCGAGTATCCTTAATGTTAAATAGTATATATTTCGATGACGCCGCGTATTCATGTGTTACTTTCATAAGTTTTAATAGCAAATAAATGTTTTCTCTAGTTTTATTACTATTATTTTTACCTTTGCATTATAGATTAACTTAGTCAGAGAACTAAAAAATGCCAAAAAAACTATCAGGAGCAGAAAATAGAAAAAGGAAAGCTCAACAAGATCGAGCTGTTCAAGAAATAATGAAGTTGATGAGTCTTGAAAAATACATAAAAATTTATAATAAAAAAATAGATATAGATGCTCCACCCTCCACTCAACCGAGCATCATTGATTCTCAAAATATTGAAAGCTCAGAAAGTGTCGGCAATTCGCAAAACAAATCTGTATTTTCTAATAGCTTAGAAAATGTAAGAGATTCTGAAATTAATTCTGAAAACGTGACATTAAAACCGCAAAATTCTTCCAATGTTTTGAAAAATCTGGAACTAATTACTTCTTCAAAAGCTAACGATTTTCAAACTGCTAACAACTCGGGAATACCGTTAAGCTCTTTAAGTACATCTGAGGAAAACGGAAACCTAGCAAAACAAGAAGAATCTGAAATCGTTATTACCAAAAAATTAGAAAATTCTTTAATTAATTTAACAGATCCAGCTCTTCAACACATATTAAATATTGATTCAACAGACCCAGCTTACTGGCCAAAAAAAAATGAGCAGAAATGAAGTTGATTTTCTCATTACGCAAGGGCCAGTTAAAGCTTTAGTTAAACAGTAGCCATGCGATGACAAGGGTCGGCATTTTTCTGACACTCACTATACTCGTAAATTGCCAAATAATAAACTAATCTTGCGTCGATGGTTAGTTTATTCAAAAAATTCAGATAAAGTATTTTGCTTTTGCTGCTCTATTTTTAAAACAGAACTTGATTCATCGTGGAGTAATGAAGGTTATTGCGATTGGAAACACTTAAGTGCCGCTATAGTTGTGCACGAAAACAGTGCAAATCATAAGAAATTGTATGTTCAATGGTCTGAAGCAGAAAAAAAGATTAAAAAATAAAACAACGATTGATCATTTAGAACAATCGCTAATTGCAAGAGAAGCGGAGCATTGGAATAATGTAGTACATAGATTATTGAATATAATTTTATATATGACAAAAAATAACATGGCGTTTCGTGGATCTTCAGATAAACTTTTCACACCGAATAATGGAAAGTATTTAGGACTTATTGAATTATTTGCAAAATTTGATCCGGTTATGACGGAACATGTGAATCGTATCTTAAGAGGAGAAATTAAAGATCATTACTGTGGAAAAAATGTAGCCAACGAATTTATTGAATTGATGGCTAAAGAGGTTGACTCTGAAATTATTTTACGTATTCAGAAAGCTAAGTATTTTACAATTATAGCTGATTGTACTCCAGATATCAGCCATACAGAACAATTATCTCTAACAATAAGATATGTTAATTTATTTGAGGATAGAGTAGAAGTTTGTGAAAGCTTTTTAGGTTTTAAGCCCATAACAGATTCTACTGGAGAGGGGTTAACTCAGTATATATTTGCTATGTTAGTAGAATATAAGCTAGAATTAGCGAATTGCCGAGGTCAAGGTTATGACAACGGAGCCAACATGAAGGGTAAAAACAGTGGAGTACAAAAAAGAATTTTGGATAAGAATTCGCTAGCATTCTATTTGCCATGTGGATGTCATAATTTATGTCTTGTATTGTGTGATGCAGCAAAAAGTTCAGTAATTTCTATTAACTTATTTGGAATCTTAGGAAGACTGTTTTCTATTTTTGCTGCTTCAGTCAAGCGTTGGCAGATTTTACTTGCACATATAAATACTTTTACTTTGAACGCTTGAGTGATACACGTTGGGAGGCAAATGTTGAGTGTTAAGGCTATTCGTTATCAAATCGCTGACGTGCACGATGCGTTAATAACTCTCGCAGAATCAGAGCAAAATTTTGATTCTCTAGCGGCTCATGAAGCCTTAACTCTAGCTGAGCAGCTAAAAGATTTTAAATTTTTAGTATCACTTGTTGCATGGTACGATATTTTATTTCAAATGAATATTGTAAGTCGATGCAAAAACAAAAAATTGATATTCAAGATGGTCAGAAATTAGCTGACGACTGTTATGAGTTTCTAAAAAATTATAAAGAGAAAGGATTCAAGAATGCCATAATAACTGCAAAGGAACTAGCTCTCGAGCTAAAATCTGAAGCAATTTTCAAAAACGATAAAAGGATTAGAAAGGTTAAACGTCAATTCGATTACGAATCTGAAGATCAACCTATTGAGAACCCTGAAAAAAAATTTGAAACGGAATTTTTCAATACTCTACTTGACGTTCCTATTAACGTCTTTCAAAGAACGCTTTCTTTTGCTTCATGAACATTCTAAAGTTTGGAGCTTCTTGTATGACATCAAAAAATTGCCTTCTGACAAACAGACATTACTAAAAAAGTGCAACGTTTTACAAGAAAGATTAACGAATGAGTCAGTTGTAGATATTGATGGTATTAGTCTGTGTGATGAGCTCACGAGTATTCAATATTTTTTTGAAAATGTTGAAGAATCTAGTCCATTAGCTGTATTGAATTTTATAAAAAAAGGAAGCTTGAAGATTTGTACCCAAATATATACATCTCGCTCAGAATACTTTTAACCATGCCAGTAACGGTCGCAAGTGTTGACAGGAGTTTTTCGAAATTAAAACTAATTAAGATGTACTTGAGAGCTACAATGAGTGAAAGTCAACTAAATTATTTAGCAAAATTATCCATTGAGCATGAAATAGCTGCCAATATAAATTATAAGAAAATTATTAAAACATTTGCAGACGCCAAAGCGAGAAAAATTAATTTTTTTAAATGAAGCCTATAATGTAACATTTTTGTAAAAATATTCTACTTGTGGCCTATACATAGAAACATAAAAAATAAACATTTGATGTAGAAGTGTTAGAGGTGTTTTATTTTTTACACATACGAAAATATTGACTTTAAAGCAATTTGCTGTCAGCCGCCATTGCAGTTCCCCGGGTATTCGGTTTAAACTTGCCTGTCTGCTGGGTTCGGCACCTAGACCCCGCACTCCTCGGGTATTTCGTTTTAAGGTTGGATGTCTACTAATTTTAACGCTTGGACCTCGCAGTCCCCCTCGGTATTTCGGTTTAAACTTATCTGTCTGCTGTTTTCGGCGCTTGGACCTTGTAAAGTGTAACGTCTTAACCTCCCCCCCCCATGGTCATCAAAATTTTTAGTAGGAAACTCCGGCCTTACATAGGGCGCCAACATTTCTCGCCCGAGGCGCCGAAATAGCTAAACCGGCACTGGGTTCGAACCACCTTCACAAAAGTAGGTACTCGAAGGGACTTCCCCGTGTAGAATGAGCGAGAGCCGGGCGTCAGTTCCATGTACAGGGGAATCCCCGTGGCATGTCGCATTGTAAATTTGATTGCATAAGAAATATCATTACGTGTTTGCTTTCTTCACTTGTTCGCACGTAACGCACGTTGATTGTTCACCGTCATTATATACGAGTTATTCAAGTAATTGTAACTACTGTAGTATTTCTGAGTCAATAATTAATGCTATTTCAACTAGTTAATGTCATAAATGTATTATCAGTGATTATTATATAAAATGTTAGTGGGAAAAATCGTAAACATGGTAAGTACGTTTTTTTTAATTTTACTAATAATAATTGTCCCTAATGATTGTCATATTTTTATTGCACACATCAATCGCGAAGCTTTGAGTGTGCTCTACTGTCGCCCAACAATTTTAGACCTATATACAAACATTTTCTTGTCCCCACTATCTGTACTGTACAGTACAGTTCAATGCTATATAGGTTATACCATTACAAAGAGGATACTCTAATAAACAAGTTTAATACAATTTTAAGTCATTTTAATTTAATATAAACACATAAAAATCAATTTAATTAAAAATATTTTTGGTGTCCGTTGGTCTGTTCGTATGTTCCTATGAACGTGAACAAGATATCTCCCGAAAAACGTAATGAATTCACTTAATTCTTTTTGCATTAGCTTCAGTTCACTTTACAGTAGATCTGTTTCAGGAACCACAGAAGAGGAAAAACTTTCTGGGGCTCAATTTCGACACCAAAAACGAGAAAAGGAGATACAGAAAGAAAAACTGGCAGGTTCTATTGCGAAATTTTAAAACAAGCCTGAAAATAAGGAATGTCAAGAAATTCTTGACTCTGCCACAGCGTCGACGAGCACAGATCCCGAACCTATGGAAGTATCTGAAGAGAAAAAAATATGTTGCAGTCCTTCTTCAGATGGTGACTCTAGTTATACAAGAGAAGGTACTGCTGAAGAACCTATAAGCGGTACGTCGTCATCAGCGGTTTGTAGCAGTTTAACATGTGGTGATGACCCGGGTTTGTGGCCTGTTAGTATTATTATTAGTATTAGTATCTTGTTAATATTTTACTTAGACGTGGTCCTGTACAGGTGCGTAACCATAGTTTTCCCATTAATGACGATGGAAGAAACTTTACTGACAATTACTATTACAGAAATCTTTCTAATGGCGAAAAAATTAATAGAGATTGGCTTGTTTAGATGAAACAAGACATGAAACAAGCGTTTCCCGCAATGAAAATGTGAAATCATGGGTGCAATTGAATAATATGCTACAAACTAAGACTACTGCAAATCAAATGCAACCGAGACTATTAGAATCAGAAAAAAAGCATTGGTGTGATGTAATAGAAAGAATTATTGCCGTTATCAAGTTTTTATCACGTCAATGTCTGGCTTTTCGGGGTTCATCGAAAACAATTTTTGAGCATAATAACGGCAATTTTCTAAAAACAATCGAAATGATAGCGTCTTTTGATTCAGTTATGCGGGAACATATTCGCAGAATTGAATCCTCGAAATCTGATTCAAGTCGTATGGCTCACTATTTAGGAGATCATATTCAAAACGAAATTATTGATTTACTCGGCACGACGATAACAAATTATATTTTGAACAAAGTGAGAGAATCGAAATATTTTTCCGTCATATTAGACTGCACACCGGATGTAAGTCACACGGAACAAATAACAGTAATACTTAGACATGTTTATTTAAATAATACAAATAAAAAAGTAGAGGTATCGGAACATTTCATTGGTTTTTGTCCAATTACCAGTTCCATTGGCGAGGGTCTATTAAATTTTGTTTTGAATTGATTTTCACAATTAAATCTCGACATTCAAAATTTGCGCGGGCAAGGTTATGATAATGGTTCTAAAATGCGTGGAAAACACAACGGATTGCAGAAAAAAATTTTGGAAATCAATAATCGCGCATTTTACGTTCCATCCTCAGCTCATAATCTAAATTTGGTAGTCAATGATGCAGCAAATATTTCGCACGAAACTATCAATTTCTTCGACATAATTCAAGAAATTTACGTTTTCTTTTCATCGTCTACAAAAAGGTGGTTGATCATTTGCAAACATTTACCAGATATAAAATTAAAAGCTCTAAGTGCTACGCGATGGTTCAGCAGAATTGACGCAATCAAACCATTACGGTATCACATCGACAAAATATTTGATGCTCTGCTGGAAATATCTGAAAATTCGTCTGAGTGGGATTGTGCCACAACTCACAAAGCGCATTTGCTTGCTTTAAACGTTCAAAATTATAAATTTATTTGCTCTGTTGTAATCTGGTTCGATGTTTTAAACGAAATTAATTTTTAAGTAAAATGATGCAAAGCCCTACAATGAATAATCAAATACGCATAAATTTGCTAAATAATTTGATTGATAAGTTCACAGAATATAGCACGGATGAACACTTTGAGATGGTTTTACAAGAAGCTACCAAAGTGGCTCACAAACTCAATGTTGAAGCATATTTCCCACCAATAAATACACTTCGTCCAAGAAGACAACCGAAACAATTTCAATATGAACAGCGTGATGAAGTTTTATTAGACCTCAAAATCAATTACAAAATAGAGTTTTTTTTCAGAATCCTAGATCAGACATTAACTTCCTTAAAAAATACATTTGAAGAGTTAAAAACATTAGACGATGTGTTTGGCTTTTTCAGTAGTAAATTATTTAGTTACCCCAAAGACGAATTGATGAAACATTGTAAAGATTTACATCTGAAACTTAAAGACGATTCAAGAAATGAAACAGACATTGACGGTATTGATTTGTATAATGAAATTAATGCTTTAAAGTTTCATTTTCTAGAAAATCAGTCTAGTGATCCACATACCCTTTTACAATATCTTTTTACAAATGATTTAATTTCAACTTTTCCCAACACAGAAATAGCGTTATGAATATTACTTACTCTGCCGGTTTCAGTTGCATCTGGTGAAAGGTCCTTTTCAAATTTAAAAAGTATAAAAAAATATTTAAGATCAACAATGCATGCTTAAAGACTAAGTAATTTATCTATTGTTTCAATAGAACATGAAATCTTAGATAGTTTGGATACAAGGCAATTAATAGCAGATTTCGTAAATATAAAAGCAAGAAAAGTTCAATTTGTGTAGGTAGTTCTATTAGCATATGTTGTTTATTATTAGCATATGTTGTTTATTAAGTCTTAATAAACGACTTTCATTCATATACTTAAGTTAATAAAAATACACGAATTGAACTTTTCTTGCTTTTGGCAAAATACCTTAGTACCTACTTTTTTTTAAATTAGACACTGATTTTTGAAAATTCTACGTCATAAACATAGTAATGATAATAAATTGTTTGACTTTGAAAAGTATTTCTTTGCCTTTTTACACACCCATATGTAACAAAACTAAAAGTCCTTTGTACAAGCCCAGTCAGGGAAAACAGAGGATGGGGGGTGGGGGCGGCATAGTCGGTTTTGCACGCGGGCGTTCAGGCGGCTAGCGGCGGGCCTGTCTAAACAACCGTTTGTCACTGAGGGTAACAGGGCCTGTCCCAAAAAATGTAAAGCATCTCATTCAACGCTAGCAAACATGTTCAGTGCCCCACAACCTAATGTTTTTGCTTTTCTAGAAGTACCGAAAGACATACAAATTATTGCGTATGTCGGTATAAACACAAAGACAATAAGAAAAACATTAAATTTGATGTTTGTTAAGAGACAACAATTTTTAAGTAATAAATCTGAGTTAGAAACGGGAAAATCTCTAGGTTAGAATTTATAAAAAAAGCATCGAAAGCAATATATAATATATATATTATAAGGAGTAAATCTTTTTGTAATAGCGTAGGCCTATTTTAGTATTTAAGTTTTGTACTGTAGTGATAACAGAAGTTTTGTAATGTGTGAGGTTTTGTATTGCATATTTTTACAGTTCTTTCTACTGTACGATTCAAACTAACAATAGAATATACAAAAGGTATTGTAACAAAAGTGTGTGTTTTAACGTATAACTTTGAATAATTCCATATTAGCACTTCCAACGGCCAAATTGCTAATTCTTGAATCTAACCACACTACATATAGGCCTACTAATTTCAGCTTTATTAGTTTATATGCAACCACGAAAGTAACAACATAAAAATTATAAATCAGTGGCCCTCTTTTCTTTTCACATCTGGCTTAGAGCGACCAAGACTGACCACCGCGCGCACCTTGTATGCCAAATTTGAGATATTTAGACCGCTGCGCGCACCGTGTGTAACCCCGTCACATATGCCTCGGGCGTAATGCTCTAAACATATCGCCCGACCGAACCGACGTACTAAAAATCGTACACTATAAAAATGATAACCCATGAGCTACAAAAGCACACATGTAAAATTAGAATTTCGATCCACAGTCTTGGTTGTTACCAAGATACTACCATATTTTCGCTAGGGGTGCACCACCGGCTGCAGCTGCCTTTCAATAACTAATGAATGACAGTCAAGTTGAAGCTTCTGTTCAGTAGACTACAAAGCAGATTTATACTTTTTGAAAACAAGAGTATGGACCACTTTGTTTTATCTTGTACGCTATCCGACCTACGTATGTAACGCTATAGGCGTTGGTGAGGCTTGGTCTCTTTTTTTACAGTCCTCCTTCGCGTATTCCTGTTATGTCCTTAATCTTCTCTCGTCAACCGTCACCTCCATCGTCTTCGAATCCCATAAAACAGATTCCATCCGTCGTAATCGTGGTCTTCTTGTCTTCTTAGTATCAAAATCCTCGTAGGCATAACCGTATCAACCTTTCTTGCAGCCATCGTAGCCTTTGAACTTTTACTAATGATACTGTATCCCCCTCTCCCTTAATTGACTGATCTAACTCGCGATTATACCATCTTCTCCAGTTATTATTTTCATAAATTGATTCAAAAACCCTCTGCAAAATTTTCCTTTCAAACGTTTCCAACATACACGTTGTTCGTTCACCCACGGGTGTGACTAGCTTTCTATAAAATTTATGTTTTAGAAGCCCCAGCGAACCTTGTATGCTATCATAAGTAAGAACTTCACTTTGTACGCACGGCGCATACACTATGGTAACTTACACCTAGTGGGTTGTGTTTCCGCTGGAATATACTACAACACAAACAGAAATAATTTTGCATAAGTGAAATATTTTATAATTACTACGATTGCACTGTAATTTGAGGCACAATATCATGAAAAAGCTATTAACAGAAACAAGACAAAATACTAAAATACAAATACAGTATTACTAATACAATATTACTAAAATACAAAACAAAAACTTCAAAGAGATCATTACAATAGCGACAAGGGGTGAGAAAGCGACAGAGGGGTATACGAATGTATAGAACTAGTTGGTTTAAGGAACGTACATGAAGCGTTTTCATATACATGCTATAGTGCATACAAGTTGTGTGTGTGTGTGTGTGTGTGTGTGTGTGGGAGGGGGGAGAAGAGTGCGAGACATCGTCACAAAAGTACTGTTTTTACAAAACGCAGACAAATTACTTTTAAAGCTTTAGAAAGTATTTCTAACGATGAGAACAAAAAAAGCAAAATTTTGTATAAATGTTAAAATTAAAATTGTAAATTAATTTTCTATTGATTTTAGTACACTTTTAGAAACGGTCTTCCATTCAGTTCAGTTTACATTTTAATGTTGCAGACGACCTGCGAGCATTTTGGCATCTTAATTAAAATTAGCAGATAACCTCAGTTGGCAAACAGAGACTGCTGAGGCAATTCACGGTAGTGGTTGTCTGTTCGGATTTCTTATCTCGAACTATCTGTCAATACTTTGGTAGCCGATGTCAGCATTTGGCAGCTGTGTGTGACAAGAGGGTTTGCGGCGCGGTGTGTCGCTTAGAATTAATGCGCTACACCGCCGGCAATTTCACTGATAAACATCATCGCTCTCTCTCTCTCTCTCTAGTTCTCGTTTATTTATAGAATATTTTTAAGCTAACTGCGCGGATGTCCGTAGTGAACTGTACAACGCTAGGAAGCGTTAGCGAACAGATTCACTGAAACCAACAAATACAGGCTTCTTCTATGGCGTCACACAGTTCGAAGTCGAACCTTAGCCTCCATAGTCATCCGCCTCCATTTTCCCTGTCCTTGGCGATCGATGTCCATCGTTTTATTTTAAGTAAATTATCAGCATCCCTCGCCACTGCGTCAATCCAGCGTGTCTTGGGTCTTCCGACAGGCCTTCTACCCTCGATCTGATTAAACAGTACCTTCCTAGGTATTCGCTTGCCTTCCATCCTAATCATGTGTCCTGCCCATTGCAATCTATTGCAGTCGGATGGTGGTGGCCAGATCATTGACAAATATAGGCTACGTTGTGCTAAATCAGAAGCTGGAGACAAGAAGTAAACGAGAAAGTGACGTGGGGGAGGATTTCGAAAGGAGATATTTATCAAGAACTAATAAACACTATTCCGACGTGGAACACAAGTAATCTCAATACAAATTAATAAAATTTTATCTTATTTTTTTGCCAGAGCTAGCTTTTACTCATTGCGACTAGCTCAGGCAATAAAGTAAAAATTTTGCCAAATTACTTGTGTTCCCCGGCGGAATAGTGTTTATTAGTTCTTGGTACTACTCGGACATGTCACGGACAACAAAATCCAAGAATTCAAGATAGGCCTATATTATTATTGTTTCAGTTTTTCTATGTGAAGAGGCTAAACACTGCAGATCCCTCCGGTATAATCAATCAGAAGAAGACTAGAAAGACAATAGCCAGAAGACAGGCTGAACTATAAATGTAGATATTAAAAATTACTTTATGTAATTAAAATGCTGAGCAGGGTCGGATTAGAAGCGCGTGGTTACGCTATGCTCCCATCAGACTGGTGCTCCCTTCCGATTTTAAATTCAACCTTTCATCCATTAATTGTACTGATAAATGGCACAATTTCGAAATCTTCTTCGAATAGCACAATATACAATTTGAAAGTTAAAAATTGTTTTATTAAACTCTCAAATTACAACAAACATTTAGCTAAATAGCGATTACAATGAGCATAGCGTAAAATACTTAAGCTTAGAAAATACTAATCGATCCACTTTTTTCTTGATTTTGCCTTGACGGATGTTACAACACAAATAAGCCACCCCAGTACCAGGGATAAAAAAGATAATTCTTAATGTAACAATACTTCATATAAAATAAAATGTTTAAAAATGAATAAAATATAAATATTATGACACGACAAACGACGATATTACCCAAACCAAGTGATTGACCCAACAACAGAAAACACAAACAAGGGAACCACGAAACATACAGAGAGACAAAAGGTGATTGACCAAACAATTAGGAACTAACAAAAGAAGATAAGAAACCAGAACTAAAGAAGAATCAAAGGAAGTGAACAAATTCCTACGACTAAATAGAAATTAAACCAGATGAGAAGAGGAGAACCGAACCAAGATGAAGACAATTGAAGTTGAAGAAGATGAAGAGGAAGAATGAAGAGGAGACAGGTTGAACCCAAGGAGAAACTAACACCACATATAAAGGGGAGAAATGGTAGACTCAAAGATAGAATACTGTAAATAAACCCCAAATAATTATCCACTAATGAAACAAATAGTATTGTTGTAATTGAAATAACTTATACCTATTTTAAAACAAAAGACAATTATAAAGTAACGTAGTGTAGGAAAGTACACTAACACAATTATTAAGGCTAGATTTAATGAAAGGTAAATAACCAAATGTCATTAATAATAAGTCCTTAAATTTTTTTTAGTGACCGTCAATCAGTGAATGTTTTAGTGGATAGTTAGTGAGGATCGGTCAATAATACAAAATTTAGTTATTTTGCGTCGACGTTTCGACAATATTTATTGTCATCTTCAGGACCTGTGTATGAAATACAATAGAAATATCAAACATAACGAAACAATTAAATATTTGGGTGAACGTGTTGGTGATGTGAGTGTGTGCGTGTGTACGAAACAATTAATTGTTTCGTTATGTTTGATATTTCTATTGTATTTCATACACAGGTCCTGAAGATGACAATAAATATTGTCAAAACGTCGACGCAAAATAACTAAAAGTTGTATTAATGACCGATCCTCACTAACTATCCACTAAAACATTCATTAATAATAAGAATTATGTTGCAAAGAAATAGTGAGAAATAATAGGAGAAATAAGCATAGGGATTACCCACTAAGTAACACTTAATACAAACAGTGAACCAAAATAAAGTGCAATGGTGAAAGTGTAAATACCCTAAAAATAGTGAGTGTGTATCAGTGATAAACCTCTGTTAATTAAAGGTGAAGGTGATACGTGGAAATAGATATTTTAAGTAATAAAGATGTAATAATAAATAAGAAAACACTTTGTAAAGCATTGATGAACAGTCAATTATTTGAGTGATCTCGTGAACATTCATATAATTAAGAATAATTAAAAATAATATTTCAAATAAAGATAAGTAAAACATGTGATATTATTCAGGGAGAAAGCCCAGATAAAAACAATTGTATTAACATGGAATGGAGGAGATAGTAATATTGAAATAAGGTTTTGTTTTAAAATTAAGTATACAATGAATAAAACACCCCATGTTAAAAGGGGAAATAACTTTAATAAGTTTGCAAGAAGTGATGATGTTTATCACTCAAAGTAGTAGCAAAAGAATGAGATTAATGTTAAAACCAACAGTAACTAATAACTTATAAAGAATTGTTTGTTTCAATGTTATGAAGAGGATATGGCTGAAAGGAACTTGCAGCCCATAAGCCTAACTGTTATATTTTAAAATATGTATAATGAAAACTGTATTGAATAGTAATTAAAACACAAACAGAATCAACACACAACACAAACAAATATGATAACAAAGTGAAGCCCATCAGGCTGAATTAAAATGTAATATAAAAGAAATAAATAAAATACCATCATGGCTACTTTTGGCTATGAAAACGTCTAACTGTCAGACACACACAAATGTCAATTGTAACAAATTCACAAGGAAATTTACTAATCTAAGACCAGTAAATGGCCAGTAATTATATGTAAATCATTTTAAAAGAGAAATGTTATTATAAAAGTTTAATTTAAGAGAGATATGTAATTTATCAAATATCAAATATTTAGACTAAAGTTAATGTATAATAGAATATGACCTTATGAGGTATTATTTTAAACTTTGAAAGGAAAGAAATATAATAGTAATATTATATAATACCCCAAAGGGAAGATAGAGGAATAAAATCATTAAGAAAATACATAATAAATTTGAATAAAAATTCAAATCTCTTAACAATGCTTTTAAAAGAGGTCTTAACCAATCAAAGGGTTACTGTTACCATAGTAACGGGCCGTTGAATACTAATTTTCCGTTAAATTTATTAGACTTGAAGAAATGACGCGTGGGTAAGCGGCACGCAAAATTGTGATGACTGAAATTTTCCATTAAATAGTTAAAAAGACGTTCGGAAGTTGACAACAAAAACCAAAGACGAATAGATGCAGAACTACCAAGATTAAACGATGTCCTGGAACCAAATCAGAAGAAATTAAATAACAGAAAGTCCCAAGACAAGACAGAAGAAGATGCCCGAAGCCTAAAACCAGTCCAAAATTGCAGAATTTCCACTACCCCAGATGACTACATATCAACACTGTCTGAACTGATAAGTATCCAATAAATTCCTTTCTCCCAGAAACCAAATTACTTTAAATATTTCTCAAACAATCAAAATTTCTCACTATTAAACAAAGTTAATTGTCTTTCAAAGGTTTAATGCATAATCAACTTACGTAAAAACATTTTGTTAATTAAAATATAACCTCGCATTAGTGTGCGAACTTTGTAACAAACAATACGACACTACCGAACAATTTGTAAAAACACTTCATATTCTTTAAGTACGTATAAGGTATGGTAGTGTACTTTTTTAATGTAACCAACGTTTATGTCTTATTTTATAATCCAAAGGACCCCAGATTTTAAACAGATTAATATAGTATATGTAAACAGAGGCCATGACGGCATCGAAATAATTTGTTTTAAAACCGATTTCGCCAACCTTGAAATATTGGCGTCTCATGTTCTAAGCCGGAGCAATTTATCAAACCATTTATAATCCTTTTGTCATATTAATTAATGACTGAATTTGTATTAAAATTACAGTACAGAGTATTACCATTGTTTTATTTCATAGGACGTTGTAGAATATATGTGTGTTAGCAATTTTTAACCAGTAACCAACTAGCGCTCGTCACGAGTGGACAATACGGCAACCTGTATAGCGGCGGGAACCATTTGAACGCTCCAGCTGTCAACGCTAACAACACTTAATAACTTGTAATTTTACAAATTTAATTGTTTTAATATAAACAATTTGGCGCCACCCGGGATTTGCAACCCCTATGAATTAACAGGTAGGTTGTACTGGTAATTTGGACCACGCTACAGACTTCAGTAGTGACTACTATTATTGTAACGACCGGTGTGAGGCGAACACACCACATTAACACTTATCCACATAATAAACAAGTGTAAACATTTTATAACAGGTACGCACCCAGTTTCTCGTTACATATTGACGAACCCAACGCGGGGCTGTAAACGAGGACGGGACCACTCCATTTTCTCGTTACACGGAGTCTCATAATTTCTTCTAAATCGACCAATTCAAGTATCTCGCTTTCAATATTAAACTTTGCTAACGAAGATAATCTCCCATCTCCCATACTTGAACTCAACATATCTTTAATTATTTTAATGCAGAAAATGTTCTTTCAGATTGCCAGTTAGCTATTCGTGAAAAGCAGGCGATAAGAAATGTATAAATTCGGAAATACATTAATTATTTTACAATCAATAATCCAGTTTAATACTTTAAGCGGACAAACTGTAGTATCATGGAATCTATCATCTTTCGAACGATTTGAAAAAAAACTCTTTCTTGCAATTTTACTCGTGCCACAAAGGGCTCAGTTTTATTAGAAGATCGTCGAAGTGTGCACACATCTTTTTATGATTTTGGATTCAGGACATTTGTTTTTTTCACATTTATTATCTTCAAAAAGTTTTTGTGATTTAGGGCTGGATGGTATCCCTTCTGACAGCTGAGGTACTGGTGCCCGGTGCTGCAGCATACCCTAGCGTTATGGATAATCCGCCCCCGTTTACACACTACACATACAGACTAAGAATTTAAATATTACTAGTTGGTGTGATATAAATTGTGACAAATAATTTAACGTGCAATAAATCCTGTGCAACCGCAGCGCTGGTGGTAGCAAACGAAACAATTCGGTTCAACACAGTAGTCACGAAAATGTATTGCAAGTTTCATTTCAAATGCAGCTGACAATATTTAGCATAGTATAGAATGAATCTGCTTTTGATTCATCATCAGCCATGGCTCTACAACCCTTGGTGGGGCTTGGGCTGCTACAAGAGTCGATTCCATTCTTCCCTATTGCGTGCCCTGGCTTTCCAGTCTCTTATGTTCAGCTTTCCGAGGTCCTCCTCTATCTGGTCTTTGAATCTACTTCGGGGTCTTCCCTTTTTCTACTACCCATTGGTTTCTGATATAAAATACGTTTCGTAGGCTGTGCTTCCTCCATTCTCTCTACGAGTTCAACCCACCTTAGCCTGTATATTTTTATTATCCTGACGATGTCCTCTCTGTGAAGATAGTATAGTTCATAATTATAGCGCCTGCGCCATATTCCATTTTCTTGTACTCCTCTAAATATTGTTCTTAGAATCCGTCTTTCACAGCAACCTAGAAATCTCTCGCTATTTTTTGTCATTGTCCAGGTTTCAGAAGCATATGTCAGGTCTGGCCTGATAAGTGTACTGTAAATTTTGCGTTTTGTGCTTCTTGCGATGAAGCTAGATGCCAGGTGCTTTTTTAATCCATATGTTTTATTTGCGAGGTATTTTCTTCTTCTTATTTCAGTGTTAGTGCTGTTTATCTGAGAGCCAGGATATATGAACTCTTTTACTGCCTCTATATTTTTGTGCCTATTTCAAGGTTTTGAAGGGTTGGGTTTAATGGTTGTTTGTTGGCAGCACACATATATTTTGTTTTCTCCAAGTTTATCTGCAGTCCAATTTTACTTGAGGCGTTCTCTAATGCTGTAAAGGCACTACTAAGATATCGGTTAATTGTTATTAAATTTTTCGATTCGCTGAACAAAATTGCTCACAGTGGCGAGGGGTCGGCAGATTTAGCGATGACCAAGCGACCGAAGGAAAGGGTCATCATCTCTTTAATGTATTTACCTTCTGAGAGTAAAGCGTATTAGTACTCTTCGCGAACTGAGTGCAATAAGCTAATAAAACAGTCAAATACTAAAGCAAAACAGTAAGCGATTCGCTAAGATCAGCGCTTCCGACCGACCGAATGACCTTCACCTCTCCCGCGCCCATCCACTACGTCAGTCGTTGACTACTGATGAAATAATATAAGTCATGTTATTGGTGGCTTGAGTGAATCTCGCAGAAGTTCAGTCTCTGTCGTTTACACCATCTTCTTTGTGGCGATGCAATATTTACAGATTTTGCCTTACGTTTTACGAAACAATTTATTGTTCGAATCTAAGTAACAATCAGGGGTGCCCACAGCATGGTGCAATGGCGCAAGTCGCACCACTGGATTTTTTTTTTTTTTTTTATGGTGGATATTTTTCAAGGCGATATTTATAATTTCATAATCCCTTGTTGGAAATAGAAGTTACATAAATTTAAGGCTGTTACCTAACGAGGGGCTTAATTATCCCCTTACAAGCGTTGTAAATCAAACAAATCACTGAAGAAAAAGAATGCAATTACAAAATCAAGTTAAATTATCTTGATAAGGTCTAACCTACTATTAACTATGTTAACCCAGATTTGACCAAGCTTTTACATAGGCCTATCTCATAATTTGGTTATTGATTAGGCATACTAGAAAACCTTTATGTATTGATAAAAAGAATAACATTAGTTTTTGATTCCAATAGTTGCTTAAATGGCTTTAGTTTTTCAAAAAATTTTGGATAAAGTCCCAAGATCCACCGTTAACTGGGGATTATTCAATACCTCGTATTGTGATTCCCCCTTACCCACGAAATCAAATTTTGGTGGGAATTTTGGAATACTTGGGGGGAATTGCACCATGACCATGGGGGGGAACGAGTAACGAGTACCTCTGGTAACGAGTGTTCTATGTTATACATTTTATTTTTAAATACTTAACATACTACGTGCTTCTCATGCTGTACTAAATATTTCTGTGCACCAGTGGCGAAGTTACATGGAGGCAATTGAGGCAATGCCTACCCTAAAAAATGCTGTAGAATAAAAATTATAAATACGTATGAACTACATAACGTAAAGATTATACATTGTTACCGCGACTGTCGAATTTATTAGGCTGAAACGTGCTTTACTGAGCGACCGCTAGATGGTGACAGGTGCGACTCGGCATAGCTCGTTTAAAGCGAACGAGGCAACCTGAACTTGCCTCAGCGTTTTTTGTATACATCGTATGTAACCAAGTGCCGGAGAGATAGGGAAGTGAAGGGAGGGGGTATTGTCCCGTGCTGTACACATAGAGCGTTGAGGCATGCCTCACTTCTGTGGTCCAAACATTCAAGTTAAAGCGCACTGTGTTGTTTATAAGTGTGTTTATTTTATGCGGTTATTAAAAGTGTCTCTGTTATTCCGCTGAACTAACAGATGATCAAGATTGTTATTTGAATTATTTGTAACATTAAACATATATATAGAAACTAATCAAGTTTAAAAATTTGAAGTTCAATCAGTTGTATTATTGTGTATGACTAATACAAGGATTGTTCAATAGAAACACGTATAGAGCTGTAAAGCATTTTTTATTCAACGATTTTAAAAGAAGCCTCCATTAACATTAAGACATGAGTTCCACTGTTGCACCAACCTGTAGATTCCCTGCTAGTAAAATTCTTACGGCTGATTGTGGAACCATTCGCTTACAGCAAACTCTACCTCAGCGTCGGATTTGAACCACCATCCTTTTAGTGATTCCTTAAAAAAAATTTAAGATAAGATTTTTGCCTACCCATTCATTAACTACTAGCTTCGCTACTGCTGTGCACTATTCAAAAGTTTATATATTAGGCCTCTCTATATATAAAAGTAAATTGAATACACTCAGTTGAATATTACATAGGCTCAGTGGCGTAGCTAGGCTTTTTGGCGCCCGGGGCAAGGAGATCGTCGGCCACATCGCCTTCACAATTAAAAGTGGACAAAAGAGCACAAATGAAGGCCCATCCAGTGAACAAAGTACTTAATAAATGCAAATGTGTAGATTTTTGTATGAAAGCGCGTCCAGCAAATGTCTTAAGAATATTGTTAAGTTAAAATTAAGAAAATACATATTATAATATTACCAGTATTCAGTTTCTATACATTTATTAGTAACAAATTTAGATTATAAAAAATGTAGTAATATAAACAATTTATAACATAAAAACGTTCTAATACACATGTAAATTCCTTGTAGGTCTAAAGCGCATCGTCAAAACAATATCCTAATGCAACATAAAGTTAAACAAAGAACTACATTAAAAGTAATAAAATAAATCACTTACCATTACAGGTTAATGGTTCTGTCTTCTATTGATAAACACTTAATATTTATTTTTAATATTTAATAAATATTTAAAACAAGACATTTTAAAATGTAACTTTCCTGGTTTAATTGCTGCAAAGTCGGTTATCCAAAGACGATGCAATGTCGTTTTCAGTTGAAAGTATCGCTAGATTTCATAACCTGTCTTGAGATACTGTTGATTGTAGGTACGATTTAAGTTTACTAAACGATCCTTCACAAGAAAACACAGACACTGGTAAAGTAAAAATAATTTTTAAAGTATTTTGTAGGCTTCTAATCCCATTGAAGAAATGTATTATATCAGTCCCTGAGGTGTAAAGTCCAATTGTTCTCCATTAACTTTGTCCCTTTTTAATAAAAGTATGATGTCTTCTAAGCCACTGAACAATTCTTCACTGTTTAGGTCATGTGGATACAGTTTTGCATACCA
Source organism: Magicicada septendecula (assembly GCA_034769895.1). Taxonomy (NCBI): domain Eukaryota; kingdom Metazoa; phylum Arthropoda; class Insecta; order Hemiptera; family Cicadidae; genus Magicicada; species Magicicada septendecula. The sequence continues at coordinate 63,004,625 of CM068369.1, read as the reverse complement.
AAGAAATTAATAAATTGTGTAGGATGACAATGCTGACAGTAAAGGGCATGGTGAGGATTCAGAATGACTTATCAGGAGAGTTTGACTATGGAAAGGGAGTCCTCCAGGGCGATGCTCTTGCTTGCCTCCTCTTCAATCTTGCCTTAGAAAAAGCTGTGAGAGATGCTGGAATAGATTCCTCCGGGACTGTATTCAACAGGTTGGTGCAGGTCCTAGGATATGCCGATGACCTAGATATAATCGGGAGGTCCATTCGAGCAGTCACTGAAGCCTTTCTTGCTCTTGAAGGTCCCGCAAGGAGGCTGGGTCTCATAATAAATGAAAGCAAAACAAAATACATGGCCACAGGACAGGAGGCTAGAGAAGGAAAGCACATCCAAATTGGCATCTGTTCCTTTGAAAAAGTCAACAACTTTGTTTATTTAGGATGCCAAGTTAACTCCGATGGGGAAACAACAGAAGAAATAAAGCGAAGAATCACATCAGCTAATAGGTGCTTCTTTGGTCTCAGACCCCTGTTCCAGAGCAGAATAATTGCCAGGAGCATCAAGCTGCTTTTGTATAAAACACTGATCCGCCCAGTTCTCACGTATGGTTCTGAGACCATTTCTAGAAAGTCTGAGTCAAGCCTGCTGGTTCATGAATGCAAAATCCTCCGCAGTATATTTGGTCCAATATGTGTAGGAGGTGAATGGAGGAAAAGAACCAACCAAGAACTGAACACTCTTCTGAATGAATCAGATATTGTGAAAATTATAAAACTTGGTACTCAGGTGGGCTGGACACATGATCAGAATGGGGTAGAATGAAATAGCACGAAAGGCACTCACAGAACAGATCTATGGCACCAAGAGAGTTGGTAGACCCAAACTACGTTGGGAAGACGGTGTGAACTACGATGCGCGCCATATCCTTGGGACCCGGAACTGGAGAGCAGCTGCACTTGACCAGGACCGGAGGCTGTTAAAGGAGGCCTTGACTCAGTAATGGGTTGTTATGCCGCTGAAGAAGAAGAAGTGGATACAGTTTTGCATGCACTGTGCACTTAATATTGATTTGGGACAGCTATTCCGTAAAATGTATATCCCCATCATTTAAGTACGCCTCAAATTTACAGAGGAAACCAAAGCGTTTTTCTAACTCTTTTAATGTTACAGAAACGGCTTGAAATTTTAACTGACAGTTTGACCAAAATTTCTATTAGAGAAGGTCGCATTTCTTGACACACGGTTAATGCAGAATCGTGTGCATACTTCCTTAGCATTGTGCGCTTCCTTCTTATCGTTTAAGTGATACCGACACCCCATTCATTACTTACCTGCTCTGCCTTAGTAGTGACATTGTCGCACAGCTCATTCCTCCAAACTTTTAATTTGTCCGTTAGCGTCTCCAAAAGTGTCAATGCTTGAATAAAGCTCACTCCTTTGGTGTGCAAGATTTTCTGGATTTTGTCCATAGAAGAAAGAATATCTGTCCAGAAAAAGAGCAAGGTTTAAAAATTAAAGTTTCATATCGCATTTATTATTAATGCTACATCTTCCGACGTATCAACTGTTTCAGTTGGAGTATCCCTCAGTTTGTCTAGTGGAGCGATCATTTCATCCATCTGAGTGTATTTTGCATCTGCTTTTGAACTCCACCTGGTATCACAATGTCCTTTTAGAGTAATACAGTATTTACAAAGTCTTTAAGAACACTCCATCTATGAGTGGAATAGGGAAAGAAGGTGAATAGACGTTCTACTGTCCCAAAACATGTCACTGCCTGAACATTTACATGAGTTGCATGAACTCCAACCAAGTTAAGTGAACGGGTTGTCACAGGGAACAAACACAGCTAGTGGATTCAAATCTAATATTCTCTTCTGAACTCCTGAATGAATACCAGCCATTATTGCTTGATTGTTCATACAACTGACCTCTGCAATTGCTAAGATTCAATCCATCGCTCTCAAGTTTACTTGTAATAGCTTGTGTGATCCCCTCCGCTGTTTTGACTTCTAAAGGATTAAACTCTATGAAAGCTTCCTTGATATCAACAGAATTGCATTTAAATTCAACAAATCTTATAATCTGAGACATTTTTTCTACATGTACAGCATCTGGTGTTGTGTCAAATATAATACTAAAGTACTTCACCTTCTTACATGCAGTAATAATATATTTGCGCACTCTTTCTCCTAACAGGCTTATTATTTTGTTTTGAATAGTTGCCGAAAGATACGATATACAGATTTACGAGAGACTGAATCCAAATGAGATCTCATGACAAGGTCAAATTTAGCCAAGTATTTTAACAAAGCCAGAAAGTTTCCAGGATTTCGATTGTTAGTAATTGATTTTCGATGTCCTCTCAGTGCCAGATTTTGTTGTGCAAGAGTTTGTACAGTGGCAATGACTCGTTCGAGGATTTATTTTTATGTCTTAGCTGCTTTACTCATTTGTTCCTGAAGTAGATCATCAAAAAGTCCCCCTTTGTTTAAAGAACCAGTTCCAGTTCCTTCCATTCCAAAAACGCAGAGCGATGAGCTGGACTATTTTCATGAGCTTGAATACGGAGATTAAATTTCACCAAGACGATAACCCATTGTCACTGTTGAAATTGCTTCTTTGATAGTTTTTTTTTGTGGAAATAATGTCCAACAAAAGCAAAATAGAGATTTTTTAGTTGGAGGAAAACACATCCAGGAGGAGGAGGAGGAAGTTGGAAAATAAAGGACAAACCACAAAAGATGATTTGCTCAGCAACTATAGTAAGGTTCTGAAACTTTGAAGATAAATCGAAGAATCTCCCGAAGGATACAAGCAGTGGAAATGGACTTGTGGAAGAAGGTCTTGTGGGGTGTCCAGGCTCCAGTGCACTAGAAAAAATGATATCAGTAGGCAACGTGATGTTGAGAAGACAATTTTAGACATCGTAAATACAAAGCGTCTTGTACGGTACGGCCGCATGTGGAATGGATGTCTCATGATCGTTGGACCAAAAAGTTGCTAGACTGGATTGCATCTTGACGACTGAAACGGGGTAGACCCAATAGGTCATGGAAAGAGGACTTAGAGAATGGATGAGAGGGGGGAAATGAGACTTGCAAAGTGGTAGTTGGTACAACAGACGCTCTGGTGTGCAGTATATGAGGGAATACAGTAGATTTAGAAGACTTGCAATTGATAGATGGTGACTCGTATAATGTCTGCTGTCCCAGTTGCTTGGGATTCCTCAAGTTTCCGAAAGACGTTCCCACGTTGTTCAATACTTCTTGGAAACATTTTTTTTTTTAGTAAAGTTGTACTATTTTTCTTTTCGTTTTGTAATAAAACAAAAAGAGAATCATTGAAACTTTGGTGAGGACGAAAGCGATGAGTGTCGAAAGTATGAAAAAACGATGGAGAACTGGCGATGGAAGAAAATGGCTTGAGGAATAAGCAAAAACGGAGGTTAGGGTACGAGACACACGCGCTGTATAGAATCCGCTGGATGAGCCGTATACCGTTTTCAGTATTCTTTTTTAAAATAATTTGTTTTCACCATTCTCAAAAAGTTGTTTGTGAAGTTATTTATTGAATATATTTTTATAATAATAATATACCTCTCCCACTTACCTTGTCTCTGCCCAGGGTTACGTCACACGAACGTTGAAATGCAAGTGAGGCTCCAAGGTTATTTGAAAAATGTATGCTACACTCATTTATGTGATGAAATTCAAAAATTTTATTATATAATTATTTCATTTTATATTCCTCTCTAAAACTCAACTTTTCTCTCTTTTTTTAAGACATTACAGGTTTCTAAGAATTAAGTTTAACCAAACATGATTTCTACAAGTTACTTACCCTAATTCTTATACTAAAGAAGCACCCAGTATGCTCACACACTCATTCATTCATAGAAGTTAACAGCCCATTATATGTGGAAAATAATAGTAATATTAAGTATTGTGGAACATTACGTGGGTGGCGTCCTTTTCCCGACAGCATGGCGCGTCTCACTGAATTTCTCTTGCTTGATGTCAAAGTTTATGATTGCATTTTTTATACTTTTCTTGTTTCACGGTTTCGTACTGTTTAACACTGTTACACACTTACAGAGAATTAACTTGAATTTTGGCCGGCCGACCGTAATTAATGAAGAACAAATTTTATAGAACCATGCGTGGTCTGGTGTTGATATGGACTGCCCCGCGTTACCCACACTTCTTTTCCATCCTCGGATTGCTGGATAGGAACTCAATGCCTTTTGATGTTAAAGTCCTCGTCACTGCACCCACAGTATATGCTATTTAGGCGTGTTTGACGTCGACGAAATCTTGACAACACTGACTACGTCACTCATATGGGCGTGGTCTCGAAATATATCCGGCATCCCCGGACCGCATGGAACAAAAATCTTTGCCTCTCTCCATTTTTCGTGGCGTCGGTTGGAGTCTGATCTACGTCGTCTATGCGCCCGTGTTAATGTTGCGAGTCGGTGAGCGCCACACAGCACTGAAGTTCTTGGAATTAAACTGTTGTGGATAACACGCCGCATTCCAACGCCCCGATTGCTTTCAAAACTTTGCTCTGCTTGACTACAATCGTTTCATGTAGGTGACTCGCTGTTTTGGGACCGAATAAATTGAATAAAACAAAAATAAAAGTACAACAAAATATAATACCCCTTTTCGCCCCGTTACACGTTGTTCTATCTTACTGACATTATTACAGATTACAATCAAACAATTTTCTTATCCAAAACAAAAGTTATGGCTTTTTCTGGCACAAATCATATTAGAACAAAGACTGTCATACAGGAGTCGCCAATAGAATAGGTGCCATATTCAAGTATCTAGGGTGCAGCATCACATATCACGATGATTCAGAGATTGAAAGCAAAATTAGTCTCTTCCAGTCACTTTGTGGCTGTATCATTAAACATTTAAATAGAAAACAAGGAAAGAGACGCTATTGAAATATTATAATGTAATGGCCGTACCTCAACTACTGTATGGTAGTGAGACTTGGATTAGAAAGGCCAAAGATATATCTAGAATACAAGGAACGGAAATGAGGTTTCTGAGGGCTGTAAAGAGTTGTACTAGGGGAGATCTTATCAGAAATGATCATATAAGAATGAAGCTAGGCACAGCTGAAAGCTTAAATGAGAAAATCTCCCGGTACAAAGTGTCGGTTACACGTAGAGAGAATGGATCCAACTAGATTTGCAAGAAGAGTCCTTGAATATTATGCAAGGGGGAAGAGAAGTGTGGTAAGACCCCGTAAGTGATGGTTGGATGACTTCCATTGAGACTGGAACAGGCTACTAGCCTAAGCCGTAAAGGATGACGACGACGACGACATTCCCAAATACCGCAGTAGCGTTAAGAATAACATTTGTATTAACGATATCAGCTGCAGCTGGAAAAGATCACACTTAAAATGCTATTTAAGATCGAGTGTGGCTTGGAAACATTGAGACAGGAGACAGCCATGGGGTGGCAAATTAAAGATTGCACGTAGGAACACGAACGCCTAGCAGATGTTGTGTATATAATTAATAAAAGGGTAAGAAAACATTTACTGTTTTAAATTTCTTTTTTTTCTGTACAACTAATGCTCTCCACTAGTCCAGTGACTCCTGTTAAGCGCTCTTGAACAATTTAATTAATAATCATCATCAAAATCATTACATCGTATTGAAAATCAAACCATGTGATGAGCTGAATTGTTCAAAAGCGCTTACCGAGAGAGATCAGACTCGTCAAAGGCAACAAGTGGAGTCGTGCAGATCTATATAAAAGTCTACAATCTAATAATAAAAAGTTCGTAGATTAAAAAAATCTTACATCAAAACTGTAAAATACAGTTCAGGATGCTTTAAAACGCTGTCTTTGATTATATAGAAAAAAATTAAGCTTGAGAGAAAAAACAAAAAACAATTATATGATTTTCTCTCAATAGGTATATGGAATAAGGTTTTATAAAATCGTAGCGGGGAAAGGGGAATTACTCTTATGTGTTGGAATCCCCCCTAAAACAACCCCTATTTTATTACTGATTCAAGAGTCCCGTACCGCGTTACCTTCAGTCTCAATACGCAATGCCAAATAAATACAAATATATATAAAGCGCTAAATAAAAAACAGCTGAACAACAATAAGTATGAATATAAATTGGCCGTAACCACGGAAATAATAATTTTTTTTTTTAATATTTCGAGCACGCCGGCACAAAATTGTAGTTTATCGAAATTATTCAGTTTCTTTACCACATCATCGACTGTAACGATACCGACCTTGACACTACGTTTCCACCATATCGCCGGCTGTGACAACACAGGAACCCCCGGCTGCGACGAATACCGACCGGAAGAGGGACGTTGGACCCCAGGCGTCTCCAGAGGATTCTAGTAGAGAAGTCTGGTGGCCTCTGCAGTGTCGCGAAGACGGAGGACCCTGGGCGCCTACAAAGGGCTCCCGGACGGCAATCCCCTCCCAGAAATCCAGCGATGTATGACGTACGGGAAGGGATTACACCACTGGCCTCCGACTCCACCACTTCGGCTTCCGGATGTGATGAAAAATAACAGCACCGGACTTGTACTTCACCTAGCAATAGTAAGTTCAATACTTTAAACAGTACAATACTATACTATCAAACAATAAACTATTTGAATAAACTGAAGGGTGTGTTATCAAAATTTTAATTCTTTGTGTGTGGAATAACTCTGACTTTTCCACTGAATATGTCTCATAAATATTATTTCATTAAATGTCGTTTTATTGCGTTTCAGGCTGTGAGAATACTGGCGCCATCAGACTTTGACGAAACTATCAACTATCTGTGGAAGAATCGGTAAAATAACACCATTATTTTTATTTATTTGTTGTCTTAATTAGAAGTTCAAAAACAAAAAGTAAACAAAATTCACAGTTCTGTTGTTAATTTATTTATAATTTTTAGGAACCCATCCAGCAGATAGGGAGTAGGCCTATGTAACGAAAAATGTTATTAATGATTGTGAGCATGGATTTAATTTGGAGAGAGGATAATTAACAATGTAGGGTGTAATCTGAGGTCTGACAGCTCTGAAATTAAAAAAAAGAGTAGAAATAATGTTAAGATCAGACAACTGTGGTAGAGATTACAGTTTTTGAACTTGAATCACTTTAAGACACAAGTCATGATAACTGATCATCCGCAGTTATAATTCAGACAAGAAATCAGGTTCAGCCAATATCAGTCAAGACAAGATACGTGAAGATGTAAACAAATTTATATATTTGCATTCACTAATGTCTTACACCCGAATCCGCTGTGTAATTAAAATAATATTAGCTAAAGCCTGAATAGCAACAATAAAGTATGAAACTTGTGCAGAATAGGTAGACTGAAATTATGCAAACCGGAATACTGGACATAACAGAAGACAAAGTAAAAACATAATGGATAACGGACGCCTCAGAATATTTAAATAACTCTGTTCACTTTCAAAAGCAGACAAAGCTGACCGAAATGGTGACACTATAGTGGGCATTGAAATATCTAATTTCATGAAGATTTAACTTAAAATAAAAGAGAAAATTATCATATAATAAAAGTGTACATGCAAACAACAAGTGCTTTGGATAAAATAATTAAAGAAATACTTGGCACTTTCGAAGATTTATTCATAAAAAATATATAAAACAAATTTTGTTAATCATGATGCATGAATTTAGTATAAAGGAAGAAGAGATATCCAGCCGGCAGGGATTGTATACGACTCAACTCAACCGTCTATATTTTCAGAAGCACAGACGGTTTAGATGATTTTCATATCAACAGATTGTACATCGGAAAGTGGATATTTTTGTGAAGTCATTAAATATAAACTCGCGGATTATAGCATTTAATGTACTTTACTCTATATTCTGACAATCTAGGAGATCATTAACGGAAAGAATACTTGCTGCATACGGAATCTCTCAGAGCAAGAACTGATGGATTAATGAAGAAGACAAACGGGAGAACAATTTTTTCAAGTCTATGATCACTTTGGCTATGCCGCCTGGGGCGGCTGCCCCTTGCCCCCCCCCCCCCCAGGTACGTCTCTGCATAGGCTTATTAAGATTTCAATGCCAATATGCTCAATGACAGAAATTTTGAAGAATAAACGAATGTCCTGTATTTTACTAAAAGCACACAATTATAACTCTTGAGTAACTCTAAAGGATTTTTTAACTTACGTTCATCACAAGTGGCAAAGCAAACATCTTGGACCAGCGCAATTCACTCGTTTTCGATTCCAAAGGCAGACTAACTGTATGTCACAGTCTTATTTCTGAAACTGAATTTCTTGTAATTTGATTGGTTCCTCGGTAACCCATTCTCATGATCTTCTTACATATAACAGATTTTCCTGTACAATAACTTACTGGAACAGAACAATTTATGTTCAAACACCTGAAATATTTTACGACTGATTTTATGGGCTAGAAAACATTTTTACTTAAAAACGCATACATTCAGTTACAAATTGTTAAAAAACAATTGCTGTCATCAGGTTACTATTTTTATTACGTGTATTTTGATTTAAGTCCCATCGTGTTTTTTAAGAATATCCCATAAAATAATTACTACCCATGCGGTTAAGTAAGTATCATTACGCACGATTTCACTCCACTTAAAGTTGCTTTACAAGTCTAAATATCGGTATGGAGAACCATACATGACTTCCATATTCTAAGATTTATATTTAAAATCATTTTCAGCCAAACAGCCAGGGAAGGAATTTTAACAAAAAAATACTTCTTTCTTGCCAATAACGTAGTACACATATAAAAAATATTATCCCCTCCCTTTTCAACTATAATTTTGATTTATAGAAAATTACCCCCAGCAGCTCAACTAGCCTCTTCATTTATAGATATTTCATCTACGTTTCTACAGTGGATTATTAAGATCTTATCAGGATACTTTATCAAAATTAAGTACTTTACTCATGTTACAACAAAAAATGTTTCAGGTAAACTGCCCTTTCCCCGTAACCGATCTTCACCAAAACCAACAGACATTGAGTTCTCTATAGCTCAGGCACATATGTAAAAAATTATTTGATTCTGTTTGAATTTACGGCAGTTATGGTTCGTCATATAAAAAATTACCCATGTTAAAACATAAAACATGAGATTTATAAAACATATCTAAGATTTATATTTCAAATCATTTTTGAAATAAAATATTTTCATAGAACCTACTAACGCTGGGGAAATCTGAGGAGCCAATCAGAGTTGGGCCTACCTGTCACTCTGCTGAATTTGGTGGAAAGCCCTGTCACTGTCGTCAAAGTATCAGCCTTGACAGGGTCCTCTTTTTCTGCAAAATGGGAGAGGCTTGAGATGGAGTGAGTGACATGGTCCCCACCTCAATGAAGAACCCATTGTTTTATAAAAATATATTTAAATTTTGAAAACTGAAAATTCTTTTCTTGTTGTAAATATTTATATTTTATAATCAAAATGACTTTATCAAAAACAAACATTATTTTTTTATAATAAGTACTTACATATGTTTCTTAATATGCTTACTTTTTCTTCAATGTTGATGCTCATTTCCAAACATTCTGACAAAATTGTATCTACAGAACAGTTAATATTCCCCAGGTTTCCATTTCTGCTAATTTCTCATTACACCTTCCACTGACGTATTATTAACCATTTCATAAACTATCGTATAATCTTTTCAGATTTTGTGGTACAAAATCTGAAATTTTCAGATTGCGTGCCAACAAAATTATTTTATTTTCAACAATTACCATTGTTTGAAAAAGTTTAAATGAATTTTCAAGTACTTTACTCCTGTTAAAACGTAAAAGGTTGCAGGTAAACTACCCCTTCCCCTTAACCGATCTTCACCAAAATCTAAAGGCCTTGAGTCCTCTACAATTCACTGACGTATGCAAAAAATTATTTGATTCTGTTTGAATTTGCGGCAGTTATCGTTTGCCATAGAAAATACGCTTGATAAAAAACGTTGCAGGTAAACTACCCCTTCCCCTCAACCGATCTTCACCAAAAACGACAGATCTTGAGTACTCTACAAATCAGGGCTGTATGCAGAAAATTATTTGATTCTGTTTGAATTTGCGGCTGTTATCGTTTGCCATAGAAAATACCCTTGTTAAAAAAACGTTGTAGGTAAACTACCCCTTTCCCTTAACCGATCTTCACCAAAAACAATAGGTCTTGAGAATTCTACAATTTAGGGCTGTATGCGAAACATTATTTGATTCTGTTTGAATTTGCGGCTGTTATCGTTTGCCAAAAAAAAATTAAAAAAACGGTGCAGGTAAACTACCCCTTTCCCTCAACCGATCTTCACCAAAAACAATAGGTCTTGAGAACTCTACAATTTAGGGCTGTATGCAAATAATCTTTTGATTCTGTTTGAATTTGCGGCTGTTATCGTTTGCCATAGGAAATACCCTTGTTAAAACATAAAACGTTACAGGTAAACTACCCCTTTCCCTTAACCGATCTTCACCAAAAACAATAGGTCTTGAGTACTCTACAAATCAGGGCTGTATGCAAAACATTATTTGATTCTGTTTGAATTTGCGGCTGTTATCGTTTGCCATAGAAAATACCCTTGTTAAAAAAACGTTGCAGGTAAACTACCCCTTTCCCTCAAACGATCTTCACCAAAAACAATAGGTCTTGAGAACTCTACAATTTAGGGCTGTATGCAAATAATCTTTTGATTCTGTTTGAATTTGCGGCTGTTATCGTTTGCCATAGGAAATACCCTTGTTAAAACATAAAACGTTACAGGTAAACTACCCCTTTCCCTTTACCGATCTTCACCAAAATCAACAGATCTTGAGAACTCTACAATTCAGGGCTGTATGCGAAACATTATTTGATTCTGTTTGAATTTGCGGCTGTTATCGTTTGCCAAACAAACAAAATTACCCTTGCTAAAAAAAAACCGTTGCAGGTAAACTACCCCTTTCCCTCAACCGATCTTCACCAAAAACAATAGGTCGCGAGTACTCTGCAAATCAGGGCTGTATGCAAAAAATTATTTGATTCTGTTTGAATTTGCGGCAGTTATCGTTTGCCATAGAAAAAAAATCTACAGACACACAGACACTTTTCGGAAAACGACTTTTTTTCATGTTTTGAGTGTAGTAGAATCAGAATCTGCAATAATCTCGAACACGATTTTTTTTGCCATCACCATACTTCCATTCCTTAAGGAATATGGAAGTAAAAATTCCCTTGATAAAAAAAAAAACCGTTGCAGGTAAACTACCCCTTTCCCTCAACCGATCTTCACCAAAAACAATAGGTCGCGAGTACTCTACAAATCAGGGCTGTATGCAAAAAATTATTTGATTCTGTTTGAATTTGCGGCTGTTATCGTTTGCCATAGAAAATACGCTTGATAAAAAACGTTGCAGGTAAACTACCCCTTCCCCTCAACCGATCTTCACCAAAAACAATAGGTCTTGGGTACTCTACAAATCAGGGCTGTATGCAGAAAATTATTTCATTCTGTTTGAATTTGCGGCTGTTATCGTTTGCCATAAAAAATACCCTTGTTAAAAAAACGTTGTAGGTAAACTACCCCTTTCCCTTAACCGATCTTCACCAAAAACAAAAGGTCTTGAGAACTCTACAATTTAGGGCTGTATGCAAATAATCTTTTGATTCTGTTTGAATTTGTGGCTGTTATCGTTTGCCATAGGAAATACCTTTGTTAAAACATAAAACGTTACTGGTAAACTACCCCTTTCCTTTAACCGATCTTCACCAAAAACAATAGGTCTTGAGAACTCTACAATTCAGGGCTGTATGCGAAACATTATTTGATTCTGTTTGAATTTGCGGCTGTTATCGTTTGCAAAAAAAAAAAAAATTCCCTTGATAAAAAAAAACCGTTGCAGGTAAACTACCCCTTTCCCTCAACCGATCTTCACCAAAAACAATAGGTCGTGAGTACTCTACAAATCAGGGCTGTATGCAAAAAATTATTTGATTCTGTTTGAATTTGCGGCAGTTATCGTTTGCCATAGAAAAAAAATCTACAGACACACAGACAGACAGACAGACAGACAGACACACACACAGACACTTTTCGGAAAACGACTTTTTTTCATGTTTTGAGTGTAGTAGAATCAGAATCTGCAATAATCTCGAACACGATTTTTTTTGCCATCACCATACTTCCATTCCTTAAGGAATATGGAAGTAAAAATACTTAAAACTAACATTTTTCATAATATTCCTAATCAACTACTTTACAATGTTCAAACCTGGTCTCTACTTATCCATATTCCTTCTTTAGATGCTTTCATATGGAAATATTGTCTGCAACACTCCATATGCAGTTGGACTGTCCATTGGAAAATGTAGGCCTATATTCAAACATTTTTTGCTACAGTCTATTTCTTGATGCATATATAATTTATTTAATATTTATAATTTATTTACCTCAAGTATAAGGATTTTTTCCCTTATTACCTTTTCCCTTACTTGGAACATGTTTCGGAATCGTATTGTTCCCATCCTCAACCATCTTAATTATGTATCTTGTTGAGTACATGTTAAAAACAGTACACGTTAAAAGAAGGCAGTACATCATGATCATGGTTAAAAATGTAATCAAGAAGTATTAACTGGCAATAAATAGTTTTGGTGATGTAACAACAATGCACAGATGTGAATCATTGTAAACAAGTAAAATATTTCAAAAACTTGTTAATTAAAACAAGCTAATTAGTGCAGATTGTTTCTCGCCTTGTAACCACGTTGTGCATATTCAGTAGGCTGATGGCCCAATGAGATTAATGTTGTACAGTCGGGAAATATTAACATTTTTTGGTTGACAAGTAATGGATTTATACAGTACAAATGAAAAATTAATTAAAATAGAACAGTAATGACATTAATATCGGGAAGTGTAACCACCGTGTTGTTGTGCAATCAGTGAACCAAGCAATGCAACTTACAGGCAAGACCACATCAATACAGCAACGACTCTAATAATAACATAACCCATAATCACATCAACTGTTGGTGATAACGGATACTAAGAGCGTGCATTTGTAATGGTAAAGGTAAGAAGACCTATCTACTGTAGGGTAGATAGTCCAAAGACTTATCTACTGTACAAGACCTAAAACACAAAACCCAGGGTGGCAATCACACTTTGAAAGATGGTGTGTAATAACTGCTTCACTGTCCCCATTAAAAACAAATGGAAACACTAAACAACAGTAAAATTCCCTTTAAAAATCCCCTCCCCAGGGCTGCTTAGCCAAACCCACCGAGGACAGGTTAGGTTATGGTAAAGTGACTCTCAAAAAATTTTAACTCATATTTACTCTGACATTATTTATTTATTTATAAATTGTTTTTATTAATAAACTCTACTTTTGAATTTCTTCTTTTTTTTTTATAAATTTTGCCATGCGCAGAGAGAGAGAGAGAGAGAGAGAGAGAGAGAGAGAGAGAGAGAGAGAGAGAGAGAGAGAGAGAGTGTGACTTTACTTTTCTTTTATTATTATTATTAAATAAATATATATATCTATTGCAGGAATACCCAATAAACTATATTCGGGTCTGTTTACATTGTTCGATTTATACACGTGTGTCACATTTACCATACTTATGGTATCTACCATAATTATAGCATCTGTTTATTTCAGTCTCGTTATATAATTTTTTATTACCTAAGGATCCAGGATTCAGCTCAGCGAGAATGCTGGCAGAGACAGGCATTGAAATGAGAATTCGTTCGGTGGAAATATTAATCATTAATAGTGGTTTATTCCATAAATTCTATAAGCGTGTACACCGGACAAAAATCAACATGGCGGCCATTAATTATTGGCCCGCCTTCATCATAAACTTCTTTATATTTTATTAATCGTTAATTTACCAAATGTCATCTTTTAATTAAGCAGCTGCTTTGCTATTAAATGATTTTAATTATCTTGGCTTAACACAAACGCAAACCAACCCCCGTTCGGATGTCGACATTAAAAAACACGCCCCGCTTTCTCTCTCTCATTCATACTTATAAATTCAAATTACTTTTGTGTACACATATCTGATCATAAGGTTAACGAGCTCTTTAGTAAAATTTTGGTTTTGCACTTTCCTGAATCTGTAGACTAGAAGTTCTAGAAGCGGGTTCACATGTTGGGTCCTTAAGGTAGCGTGGTTACATTTTTTGCTATTATCACTGACTCTACTGCATAATTTTGAAAACAATTACTGCTCACTGTTTAGCTCACTTCTAGTTATCACATAATTATATTTTGGTTACATTTTGTACTGTTTAAAACACTATGCCGGTATAAATTGCCGGCGGCCTGTAACAAGTTGTTACTGCTGCTGCTGTGTTGTGTCGACTGGGCCGAAAATTATGCAAATTTTACGTATGTGTGTGTGAGTATACGTCATCGTTCTTTTGTCTCTGGTTATATAATAGCCTTGTTTGTTACGTATTTTTCTTACGTCATAGTGGTTTTAATGACGTTGTGAGCTGTTGGCCAATGAAACATAGGTATGAAGCGCCGTTATTAGTGGCTGTAACCATTATAAGTCTTTTTAGCTGCACGTACACTGCTGTCCTTGAAATTATTTTGTTGTCTCGGAACTGCGTCGTTGTAGGCAAAAACCAAGGGAAATCGTATTACCCATATAAATGACTTTAAAACATTGCAATACAATAGTTTGCTACCTTACATACCATATTTTTTATATCAGACCTTTTTGTACTGTCACAAAACCCCGTCAATGAAAGGTTTTGTGTCGAGACACAAAAACTTTCATTGACTCATTCACACCTCTCTAAAAGGATCAGCTCAGATATGGAGCCATAACCCCCTGTAGTGTTACTATAAAAAAAATTTCCATCACTTACCCTTGGTCCAATGATGAGGTTCGCACCTTCTGACCTTACTGGACTTCTCCAGAGAGATCCCTACACCATAAGGCCATGAGGCACTTTACGCTCCTGTTCTGACGCACCAGCCAGCTCAGGACCGTGGTCACCACACCATAAAACTCTGAAACATCCAATACAAAATTTTAAAATAGTGGCTTTCCTTATATCCATATCCATAACTAATATGTTTCCTCTTAGCACGTTGGTTTGCGTTTCGGGGCATTGGTTTGCTTAATTCTAAAAATTTCAAACACTGTATAACAAGAATTAAGATAGAAAATTACTTCTCTTTTTAACACTCCGGTATCTAGTACACCCTTCTGACTCCTGTCAATTATACTCACGCTCCTTATCATATGAAAACAATTGTTCTTAACTTAAACAACCATGTATTTTACTGTTTTAGCAACAACCATTAACCCTAATAATTTACTTCATATAATCTTACAATATCTATAGCATGGCAAATAACTCTAAAGCTTTATAATTTCTTTACGACCTTTTCTTACGTTTAACCTTTTTTATAACCGAACCATTTATAGGGAATGAACAAACTTTACAAACTTTCAATATTATAATCGTTACTATCCTGGTAGTAACCTCCTATCCACACACACTATTGTCAACATAATAAAACACAATAAAACATTGTACATCATAAGCATTCAACACTAACATTGAACAATTCACATTACTTAATTCATATTTACATAACTTGTAGCAGAACTTTATAACATTATTCCTATCAACAATTCTCTATTCAACTTTTAATATTTAACATTCATTTAGATTCTATACAAAAAAATTTCACATTTATCATTACCTTACCTTTCAGTTACATCACCCTTCTACTATGAATTTTCCTTTCTAACCTTTTTATCCTTAACTAGTTTGGGTGACTCTCTATTATTATTCTCTATCTTATTTTGGTATTTGTCAACCTAACCTTACTCACCTCTTTTTTCCACTAACAACCGCTTCTAACCATTTATATATAATACGACACCAATATCTCACTAATAACCCCCTTCACAAATCCCATTTAAAACCTCTGGCACCGCTCATTTTTGTACTAGTATGTGTGTATTCCCTCTAACCAACTCATTCCCTTATCGGTTCCTGACCCTTTCAGATAACCCTTTCCGGCGCTAAACGGTCCCTTCCTGTCTCAACATCTCTCGTTGGACTCCTACACCAATACCCTTATTACAAAATATCACCATCAACAACAAATATAATTACCACTCACATCACTCAACTCTACATATAATCGCTAACCACTGTGTCCCTAAAATATCTAACACCTCTTTATATTTTATCAGCATCTCAACACCTTATTTTTCCTAACTCCCAATAACTCTATTTTATCCTTACTACCCAAACTCTTTACAACATTTCCACTTAATACACCATTACAAAATTTATCACTTATCTGCTAACAACACCTTTCATATCCAAATACATTACCTGCTTAATCATTTATTAACCCTTTAGAATCTAAATTCCATATCCTTTCAAAATCATTATTAAACTTCTTTCACTTATTTAAAATTCTACAATACATGTTTACATAAAAATTACATAAAATACACAACAGCAAAATTACACAAATACATAGACATCAATACACAAAATATACAATTCACATAATCATGAAATCATTTGCCATAATCAGTCCATTTTTAAAAACACTGTCCACACAATTAAATGTTCATAACACAATAAACAATACACAACTACCCCATATCGTCAAATAATAATCTTATCTTAAGTCTATACAACTTATTTTCCCTGGAAAACATTATATCACCATCATGAATATAGTACTTATTTAAATTTTTATATTCTACAAAACTATCATAATTAATAGGGTTATTCCATATCAATTTATCATACAACTTGTCACGATCGGTTATGGTCCTGTCACCTTCAGTATAATTAGTCACAATCAGATAAGTTACTAAGTCATTATTTTCATTATCATCTCCTACTACTGCTATATCAGCTTCATTACAAGGTAAGTATTTCATATAGTTTGTTTTCTTCCATCCTAATCTCTCTATCAACTCTTTATAACCTCTATCTAACTTAAATACTTGCATCTCACCATCTACACACAACTCTTTCTCTAAATATCTCTCACTCCTTTCAGAGGGTACTACTACATTAAAACCTCTCCTGATTTCTACAGGAACAATACAACAATTCAAAAAACAATTATCGGTAGACCATTTATCTACCCAATACACTCGTGAAGCCTTTTCTTCACCCCCGACTACAACATTACGGGAAAAATTTACCCCCTGCAACCCCTTTATCTGTAACTTTTCTCTATACTTTCTAATTCATCAACACTTTTTATCACTTCATTATCAAATTCTACTCCCATTATACTTTGATCACCACTCTCAATACTCACACAATTATTTTCTAACACCATATTTGTAATTCTATTATCATAATTCTCACCACTACTTACCTTGTTTTGATTTTCATTCAATTTATTTGATTCTCTACTATTCTCTACCCCCATTTTACTCTCGTAATTTTCATCTACTTTATTCTTTTGTCTATCCAACTTCTCATTAACTAATGCAACTATTTTCTCTTCCGTTTTATCGAAACGTGCGTGCATTTCATCAACTCGTTTATCAAAATTAAAATTTTGTTTTTCGATTTCGTTTTTTATCTCGTCAAATTTTACATTAAAATTATTGTTCTGTGTATTGAAAAGCATTTGCATCATTTTCATCATTTCGTTATTCTCAGCCCTGTTATTTGGGACTGGTGTTGAGTGCACTATTCCTTCACTCATAACTACTGATTCTGTCATGCTTATTTGACTGTTATTTGTACTATCATTTATGTTTAAGGGAGGGGAGGGAGGAGGGGGAGGGAGGGGGAGGGGAGAGAGAGAGAGAGAGAGAGAGAGAGAGAGAGAGAGAGAGAGAGAGAGAGAGAGAGAGAGAGAGAGAGAGAGAGAGAGAGAGAGAGAGCAACACCATTTATTAGCACAAACAATTTTTATTTTTAAAAAATTATGGTTTTAATAGTAAATATACAATTCTCTTATTGTAAAATTTAATACATAATGATTGTTGACTGTAAAATTAAAGCAGTATAGTAGTACTGAAAAAGTACAATTTTTCTACAAAACTGATAATAAAACTACGACAAAAATACACTAAAAAAATATGGACTAAAAAGACAACAATTTAATTCAAATTTAATTTTATAGTCATTATTAAAAGACAATAATGTAATTTCATTTTTTCAAAAAAGAAGAAGTTTAACACAGACGACATAATATAGTAGTATTAATATGTATTATAATAGAATAATATGCATAATAATAGTAGATCAGGAATGTACTTTAGCCATTGTCAATAATCTGATACTGTTTATTTATCTAGAAATGATATACATATGATTTTTACTAATTGCAAACAATGAAGAATTTTGCAAATTCATTAAGAATTTATGACATAACGTTCTTAAACCATAAAGACACTGTCATAGCATATTATCCTGTATTATGTAAGACACTCCTCACGTAATTTTATGAGATGCTTTTTAACATACACTAAAACTAGGTGACAATCAAGATGAGTTTAAGAAAATTACTAAAGGCAGTTTTAATAAACAGAAGAGAATTACCAGATATTTGACATTTATAGCTGTGTACTATGAGGATCAGTTAAATATGCGAACTATAATGTAGCATTGGAATATGTGATTGTATCATATATGGCATATAGCGTCCAAAGGAATACACACCCAATAAGATAAAAAATATTGACAATCACCTGATAGAATGGGTATCACATTTCAACTATTTGGGCTGCAACATGATCGAAATAATGGTTTAAGTAATAAATCACATAATTTCAGTACATTTGTGGCCCAAATATGAAACACTGAAGAATAAGACTAGAAAGGGTACCATGTTAAAATTCTACAAGACAATGGCAGTACCTGCATTATTGTATGGTTGAGAAAAACTGGGTCCTCTCTCGTAAGAGACGAATCGTAGCTACAGGAAACTGAAATAAGTTTCTACAGGTCAAAGATAAATTAAGGAATTAGAAAATAAGATAGTATTTGGATACACATGTGCTGAACAACAAAATCCAACAATATGCACGTGGAGAAATTACTCAGACATGATGGATGATGAACAACTAACTAAGCAAGTGAAAAACTATGCCCCATGAGGCAGAAAGAGTATAGGATGACCATGGAGAAGATGGAATGAGGTGCGACGTCAGAACAGCCAGCTCCTTAATCCTCGCAGATGACGACGACAATCATATGGCAAAATCAATGGAGTTTCATTGGTGTTCTCCCTAAGCATAATGCTGAGTATCCCGTTCATTGCTAACCACAATATGTGAGCAACCATTATGTACTGTTGATGAACAGAGTATTTAGTTTTTAACAAACAAAATGGTCAAACCAACTGGCATTTTACACAGAGTACAATCACAGTTTGACACTGATTCATTATTGAAATCATAGGAGTTTGAATGGAATAAGTCATTCTATGTAGCCACAAAACATACAAAATTAACTCATCTTCATCGAGGAGCATTAACATCCAAATAATCTTACTAAAGGTACAGTAATATGTAACAGTAGATGAAATTAGTAGAAAAAAAGGATAACCTATGGAAATTAGCAAACTACTGCTAAAAACTATCCAAATGCCTCAAAAATCTCTGCACACTTTTACTATTTGTCAAAAGGGTGAAATCTCTAAGTCTTAGGCTCAGACTTTTGACTTAACATGGCGTGAAGAGGTAATCGAAACATATTCTTATATGCTACAAGTAGTGGGTGCACCACCGCACTTCTGAAACACACCACCAAATATGGAATAGAATTCAAAAATAAAAACAATTCCAGTAACACAAAAAGCAGGATGCTTCCAAAAAAGGTTTGCCAATGTTTTGGGAATCACAAAAGTTTTATGTCAATTTCATCTACTACCAAAGCACAATCAGTACTGAAGTTTACTGCAATCCGTTAAAGAAGATTACAGGTCCCAAAAGACGTGATGATCTAGTCCATATGTGTCATTTCACAATGCTTCGCCCCATGCTGCTTCCATTACTCAAAATAAATTGGTGCAAATGCAGTAAATGCCCCCCCCCAAATTTATCAATGTTATCATTTTTTTGGCTTACTAAGGGCAGCATTGAAGAAACAGTTTACAATTAATGAAGAAAATATATTAATTGTATATTGAAGAAATTAATTAAAAATATATTAAATATATTTTTTGTGAAATTGGCTTTGTATACTCCTCACTTTTTATGATAGTTCAGTTCGCAGTCCTTCAGTCTTTCGACTGGTTAGTACCCTCCCCGCATATACCCGTGGTGCGTGTGGTACTGAGTCTCTCACAGGTATATGGGACCTACAGTTTAATGCCGGATCCGAACGGCAATTTTTTTTTTTTGGGGAGGGTTTATACTAGGCAGGATACCTCTAGCTGGGTTGCCACTACCTTGCGAGGGGGAACGGTCGTATCTAAATCAGATGGCCCCTGGCGGGAATTGAACCCGTGCCGACAGTGTAGCAGCGTCACACGCTAGCCACTATGCCACGACCGCTCCCTTTTTATGATACATGAATCAAGAAACATAAACTGTAGGAAAACGTGTGCAAATGTCACATTATGTATAAAATTAAATATGCATACTATGAAAAAATTTACTTACAAATTGCTTTTGAATAAATACTGGTTCCTATTTAACTGACCCGCATGAAGTATCACTCTATTAAAATTATATTAAGTAACGCACTGTTGTAATAAATATACAATAAATCTACTGTGATCTTGTAATCTAGAGTTTTTGAACTTGCTTTTTGTTTCTTTTTCAAATATAACAACTTCATTTTGACAGTTGAATTTCCATATAACAAAGTGTTAGGGAGATTATCTATAGGTTCTAGGATGGTGTCATGGGAGTAATAAAGAAATTTAAATGGCCTGGACTTTGTTGTGACCAACTAGAAACAGGTGAGTTGCCTGATGATGTCTATATTCGATTTGATATGAGGCTATTGGAAGTAACACTAAAGATGCAGAAGATTTAATTGCAATGTCACCTGCACCTGCAACTTTCCAAGATACAAAAGTCTATGGACATGTTATGCAGTGTTTCTTTTAATTTGAGCTGGGCTGTAATGGTTCACAAGCTTCACAGTACATATTGGAAAAAAACTGTAATAGGTCTGGGGGAAAAGAAATGCATGTCACCGCAGGAACATGCCCTTTCTAATAAGAAAGGCTTTATTAAATCAGTCCAGATGTTCTCAAATAATCAACAAACATAAAAAACCTCGTTTCTTAAGTTGGTTGATAAAGAAGATACATACAGTTACAATAGTACACTAGAGACATTTATAAAAAAAGCATTTGTTATATAGAAATTCAAGTGTACTTTGGTTGCACAAATATAATTACAATATATTACCCAATATATAGTATCAGGGTACTCATTAATTCCTGTAAGCTCCAGTTGTAATAAAAGTGAATACAGCAGCCTTCATACATAAATGAATACTGTAATACAAATGTGTTTATATTGTAATGCAATAATTACAAAACTTTTTATTCATTTTCACGAAGCTTTGGACACATTAAAAACCAACATAAAAAAAAGTAGTAATAAAATAATAGTTACAGTTTAAACTTTGACACACAAACACTTCAACTTACTTCTATATTTTTAACTATAAATTTTTATCTGTTCATTCATAGTCACTGATAACAATAACTGAATTGGTCTGACGAGAAAGGGATTAAGTCCAAAATTTACTATTATTTCTTTTTAGTTACAAAATATTACTATACAATACAAGCCACAATTTTAATTATGGAGAAAGGAATCAATTCTTCTTTCATTGCCCAGTACAACACTGTTTTACTTTCATGAAATTAAAACTGTCCTGACTTTGACAGTAAATCAAAAAAACTTCTCATCTTGCCAAACCAACTCAACTGGCACCCCAAGGCAAATATGGCAGCGTTTGATACCTATACGTTAACTTCTGAATGAATGAGACACTTTAATGCTTAATTCTGATAATAAGGGAAACATTTTTGGACATACATATATTGATAGCTTAACGAAGCACACATTCGTTATCGGTAACCATACACTTTGACACTTTTCTATGTTTACAAGATGATACAAGCAAACTTACCAAACACGTCCTGCTTATCAGTCTAGTTACAATAAACAGGAAAAACCAACAAAATATTTATAAAGTTCACATGGAGCATAAAAAAAGCTGCTGAATTTTAGCCTAAAATATCAGGCTGGAAAACCAAATTAATGGATGTCCCATTTTACAGTGGAAATTAAAAATTAGTGTATATACCAGTGCAATACGATATATTTGTATACTTATGTTCTATACTAAATACCAGACAGGTAATAAATTTTAAAGTGGTATTTTATGTTCAATTTTATTTTAATACTTTTGCATTTTTTGTCAGATAAGTTTTTATAGAGGACATAATGAATATTAATAATTTTGAGGCATTTTTATGACTCACTGATTAATTAATAAAAATTAACTTGAATCAGAAAAAAAACTGACTTATTCCCTTTCTCCACAGACCAATTCAATTAGTAATGAGCGGCAAAACCAGTTACTGTTGATTGTACCATTATAAAGACAGTGTACACACTTGCACTGATTTGAAAAATTGTATGCAGGCCTTGCACGCTGTACTGAATATGGAGAATTAGTTTCATGTTGCCATATGCCGTATAACTTGTGTAGATGATGCCTAATACTTAACATTGGAGAAACCGTTTTATATGATTTTTATTAGTACAAGTTGACGCTGGGTTGTGATAAATAAAAATCACACAATTTTTCTCCACATATGATCAGAGTAAACATACAAACATAAAGTAGGCAAAAACTAGATTTCTAGAAACGTCTAAAGACTACATGTTGATACTAATATAAAATGCACATTTACTGTATTGTTTTTGATATAATATTTTTACAGACAGAGAATTTAATTTGTTGTCAGTCTGTAGATTTAAAACAATACATGTAAACCTTCTTGGCAATTAATTATATTAATTAAGACATCTACTATATACATTACAAATATTTTATAAAATACCTAACTATATCACAATTCATCATAAGTGAAATAGAAAATTATAACAAAATTATTCAACGTGTGGATATAAAAATTTATTACTATAGTCTACGTGTTGATTCCATTTCTTCACTGCTTTTTAAAACTTCTTAATATCGGGTGGATGTTATCTAAAGCTTCCTGGGTCTCATCTCTGCTCTTTGCTCCTAAAAACACAAAATATCATAATACTTAAACCAATAAATGAACAAACTAATTTATTGAACAATTAACTGTAAAACTAAAAGATGATATTCCTTTATAAACCAAATCCAGTCACATAACTTGTCTGTGTTAATATTAACATGTGTTAATAAACACATCCAGTCATATGATGGATGCTCATATCACGCTCACAAAGTCATCTTAGACTAACCTTAGAAAAATTTTAATTACCAAGTATGATAGAGTGCAAACACCAAGCCCACCTTCATCTGAAAATTTATACATCTGATCCTCTAGTTGCAGAGAATCAATGGTTTCCAGGTTAGCAGATGTTACACAAACTTCTGTACATTTTTCTACCAAAAAGATATGGTTTTTATTTCTTTATTAAACAAACTCCTTTGTTTTGCAATTCCTAATTTTAAAGTGTAACATCTCAAAATTGGATTTCTATTTCTATATTATGTGTTTTAGATCAGACTTGAAGATCCTGTTGTTCATGTGTGTATAATATAATCAGACACACAAAATGATATGAAAATGTTGTTTGTAATTTCAAATTCTGAACAAAAGTACAAGTTTTTCACTTTTAAAATTTATAGTAGTTTTTTCTTCAAAAGACAATTGTATCACGTAAACATGTTTCTTTGTGGTGAAACATAAAATACTTAATTAGTACAAAAAAATGTCTAAACATCGTATACAGTTACATAAATTTTAATATATTAATATTGGAATGCAAATATTATTTACAATGCTGTAAAATATATTTTATAACTTTAAATTTGATGTTATGAATTATTATGTACTTTTAAACCATCCATTCAAGTCTTTTCTGATTGTTTGATGCTCAAATTAAAAACAAAAGCTGTATAACTTCAACAAAATTTCAACAATGAAACAATTTTTTACAATAATTATAATACTAATAACATAAATATCAATAATCAAATGCTAACACAGGTGACTAAAATTATCAAACAGGCAATAACAACTAATCAATAACATACAATTAAAATTTGATAAATTACAAATAGTTCATTTAAATATATTGCAACCTTACAAGTATTGTAAAAAAATACACAAATACAAAAACATGTTCAATTAATTTAAAATATACCTTATTGATCCGTCAGCGATCTTGTAGTTTAATATTCCACTACGTTTCGGGAATTAAATTCCCATCATCAGGTAAAACTTCTTCTTCCTAATATATAGGAGCCATCGGTGAAATTATTAAAAAAACATACACACATGAACGAATAAAACAAACATAACTGTTAAAAATGACAATTAAAACACCGTACGCACACAGCTCACGAAGAGTGCGCACTGCCTGAGAGTCACATATCATCTCAATATAAGGTACATTTTAAAATTAATTGAATCTTATAAGCGATCTGGAGACCATTTATATGACAATACCATGTATTCAACGCAACTATGAAGTGTATCACACCAGCCAGGTCGCAGGATTTTTTTATTCTCGTTGCGTCAAGTATATGTAGTTGCACAATAATAAAATAATTTTCAAAGAGGAGTGAGATGTTGTTGACATGAAATAATTAATTAAAACCGTTTCAAAATAATCACTCTATGATTTATTAATATTAATCGAAAATATGCAAATATTAAAATTTTGAATTATAAAAATAAAAATATTCTCTTTTATAAGTTTACAAAGAATACAATTAACCTTCTTTGCTGTTCATGACACATAAAAATAAACAACCATATAATCTTACTAGCTAAACAGCTAGTTAAACAAATTATCTAAACACTTTTTATTTCAGTGTGTCTGACTTTGACTCCAATTTTAAATAATAATAGCAACTCATTTACAAACAAAAATAATATTAAATCTCAAGAATAAAACTAATTGTTGCTATAAAAAAATAACATTTACTTCCAATTTATTTCTACTGACACTCCCGAATTTTAACATACAACAGAAGATTAGTATTTTTAAATTTTCTTGTTAAATTAAATTATTTTCTTTAACTACCATTTAAATTTCTGTACAATGATTATATTTAAAACTTTAAGTCTTTACTGTTCATATACAAGTTTCTTTTTAAGAGTTTTTTCACAAACAAAAAATATAATTGTTTATTCATCACCTGCGTACTACCGACGTTACCGTTGCGTGTCCTGAATCCTGAGAGTTTGATGATGATGATTATGCTGATGCTGTGTTCTCTGTCTCTACGGTTTGTTGTTTGTGATGATCCAGAGTTCCTCCATAAGTCTTGGTGTGTGTGGCAAAAGTTCGATCAGTCGGCAGACCAGCAGCGTGACGTTGTGTGAAGATATCTTGAGTCTCTGAGCTCGCCCCAAAATTGCCGGTGGTATTTATACTGGACGGCGATCTGACAAGTCCAGGACTGTTTTCGACCTGTTAGATACTGTCACTTTGTGCAAAGCGTCCTTTTAATTACAAATCACTTTTTGTTTCATTTTCATGATTTCATAAACATACTCGTAACACGAGTGATATCATCGTTTGCATAATTTTTTTCTGATAACTCACATATAACACTCTTATTAATTACTATTTAATTACATTAGTAATTAACATTAAATTACCTAGCGTCTTTATTATTGCACATTTCTGCAATAATGTTACATAACTAAATATTCGTTAAAATTTCCTTAATGTAATGGTGTCTTTATAATTGGGGTAAGTCTTTGTTCACAGGTTTAAAGAGTATGAATTAGTTTATTTTTATCCAGTTAAAACCTGATTACAGACGTATGCATCACCCCATCGTAGACTTTGCCTGTCGTAGCTTGCGTTCACACACACAAACACACAAGCGCTGTATTCACTTGCGGGGCAGGTGTACGCTTTCTGACAATTCTTAGCCTGCATAATATTGTTAAAAACTGTTCATCATATATTTTCTATGCTAAATATTTACAAACCTACCGCCCTGGGCAAATATGCAAATATATGTATTGTTGCAATAATATATATGTCTGAATTAGCTGGTTTTATAACAGTATTTATATTTTTTAATAAATTCTGACCTGTCTTTCGATCTTTCTCTCTCGTAACTTACCTTTTACACCATCAGAAGTTCAGGGCCGCCAACATATTTTGAAGTTGAAATATGTAAACTTTTAATACTCTTCCCGTTAATTAACCCTTGAATAATTTTAATGCATCTAACTCCCCTTAATCAGAAGACTTCCAGAGTCGTGAGACGAATTTGTGTGGGCACAGAATGTAGGAGAGGGTTAACGGTGAAATGAACTATTCTAACACATTATGATGCTGACTAAATCAAATCTTTTCTTTTATTCAAAAACTTTCTTCTCTTTTTACTAGTACTACCTTCAACTCCTCAAACTCTGCACTTTCTTTTAACACACATCCCTTTTTATAACATCAAAATCATATATAGATAAGATTACAATCATTTAATTGATACCTAAATTATAAGTGATTAATTACGATAAACCTATTCGTGACAACCTAGTACTGTACTTTTAATACTTTTGCATTCCTCCAAAACACACACACACACACACAACTTTCATTCTCGTCATATCTTTAAAATTCCCCTTTTACTTAATAGAGCTCTCTCAACTGTTGAATTTAATTTCAAAAGGTACTTAGCCAGTCTGTGGAAGTATCCGATTTGTTGTGCCACAATTGTGAGTTCACGTCTTTCACTTTATATCATTTTAAAACTGTTCTAAACTTCAAAACAAACTAGCGTAGATTGTTCCATTACATGTTTTAATATTGATTTACATTAATAAAGTCACAATTTAGTCGGCCGACTGTATATTTGCTCACGAGCACTGATATAGGGCAGTGTTCCGCAACCTTTTTTTACTCACGGCACACCCCAGACGGGCCTAGACTCAACACGGCACACCAAAATGTCTGTCCCCTCAAAATCATATGAATCTTAATATAATTACGAAATATTACGTCGTTATGTAATCAATTTTTATTATTATTATTATCATCATTATTGTTATTATTATTATTATTATTATTATAAAACAGGAATAGACTCATGCATTTATTAACTTTAATTCACTGTAGAAAATACGAATTTTAAAGTAATTAACTCTACTCATACCTTCAATGTGATACTTGAGCCTGCTTAGCTGCACACAGACGGCTGATTCGTGGCGGAATCGTTGACAAAACAAGCCTCATTTCTTCATAGATGGATTTGAGTCTCTCTCTCTTTGATGTTTTAATTTCAGTCAACGTCGAGAAGCCCAGTTCACACAAATATGTAGTTGAAAATGGTAATAACACATTAACTGCCATCTTGGAGATAGCCGGGTGCTGCTTATTGACAACCAAAATGTTTCCAAAGGCACTTCGAAAAATTTTAATTTCAATGTTCTGTCTGCTTTCAAATCTGCCAGTTCCTCTTGTAAGCCTAAATTATTCGGAAGATGTTTCGAATCCATAATGAATGGATCACAAACCCAGTCAAAATCTTCAACACTCTCTCCAAAATATGTTTTGAAATTCTGCTGCAAGAGTACTGAATGTTCTTTAATTAAGTCCATCAACATCTCATTATCGTCAGCAATTGGCCATACAGTTGGGAACATCTCACACGATCCATTTTCAATTGTCTGTATCCACAAATTTAACTTATTAATAAATCCTTGAATCTTATCCATACTAGTCAGAATATTTTCTTTTCTACCTTGCATTTTTCTGTTTAGTTCATTCAAGTGTACGAAAATATCGGAAAGATATGCCAACTTAGATACCCATTCATCATCTGCAAATAAATCCGCATGCTCATGCCCCTCAATAGTCAAAAATGCAAGTACCTCCTCTTTAAGTTCAAACATTCGCGTTAACACTTCACCTCGAGATAAACCATCGTACATCTGTATGTAGCAGAAGTGTAGTGTGCTCTGATCCCATTTCTTGACACAAAACGTTAAAAAGCCGCATATTTAGGGGCCGCGATTTGATGAAGTTCACGACTTTTACTACTTCGTCCATCACAATTTTCAGAGGAGATGGCAAAGACTTAGCAACAATGGCTTCGCGGTGAATGAGACAATGGTCGGTTCGTAAGTTTGGATTTACTTCGCGTACTTTACCCACGAATCCTTTCACTCGGCCTGTCATAGAAGCGGCTCCGTCTGTACAAACACTAACACAATCCTCCCATGTTAATTCATTACGGACCACATATTCATTAGTCGTACGAAATATTTCTTCCCCGGTTGCTCGCTCGGGTAGTTCTTTGCAAAAAAAAGAAATTAGTTGCAATTACATCCCCACCAACATACCTTATGTAGGAAAGAAGTTGTGCGTGACCGCCAATATCGGTGGACTCGTCGATCTGAAGTGAGAACTTTCGACTGCTCTTTATTTTCTCCTTCATAATGTCTTCGATGTCATTGGACATGTCACTAACTCGGCGGCTGATTGTGTCAGCAGAGAGAGGAATTTTTGAAATTTCAGTACCAGCTTCTAAACCCAGGACGATTTTTACCATTTCTTTACACGCGGGCATTAACAATGTTTCTGCTATTGTGTGTGGTTTTTTGGCCTTTACGATAAGTTCGGCTACCTTATAGCTAGCTTCCTGTACTTTTTGCGAAACACGTACCGACGTAGTCATGAGCATCACTTGTTTTTTATTTTGTTCCAACAACCGACGAAAATAATTCACATCTTTACTTAACAGAGAGGAATGTTTTGTTGACAAATGTCGTTTCAATTTACTGGGAACCATAGCAGCATTACTGAGTTTTTCACCACACACAACACACTCGGGGATTGGGCATGTTTTATCACCACACCAAAAAAACCCGTAAGATAAATAATTATCACTATATTGCCGGTGAACTACTTTGTGTTTCTTTTTTTCGGGCTCGATGGTTTCACTACTTGCACTCGAGGACGGACCACTCCGTACAAGGAACTTATCCATATCGAAAAAAAATTGTTTAATAACACTGTAATAGAAAATAGTAAGAGTGGTGTAGCAATCACAATATTCGCACTACTGCAGAGCACAGCTGTGATAGAACTGAACTGAAATACTGTAACTGTTGTCTGACAATGTGTGGGTCCTTCGGCGAAGGAAAAGAGCAATAAAGTTTAAGAAGCGCTGACAAACAGGCACAAATATCAAAACAAGGCAATAAAATAATAAAAGAGAGGGAAATTTTTGCTAATCCCCGCAATTTTAGTTAAAAGCACGTACAGCCAGCCGTACACAAAAGATGCGGTGTTACAAAGAACTCTCTTGAATAGAGTTTAGAACGTTTAGAGTTTTGAACGTAAATTCTATTGTATGATTGGTGCGGGCCGCTAAAGGCTTGCTAAAAGTCTTACGCGGCTTTCTTTGCGGTGAACACAAAGCTTGCCGTCTGTAACCCATCAAACCGGCCCAATATTTCAGGCGAGAATACAAATAACTTAAGATAAGCAAACTATAACAACAATATTGAGTAAATAAGTTACATTTAATTTCTATGAAAATATAACAGTTATCAGCATGTATTTAAGAATACACAAGCACCTTCTTACTTAAAATCGACAATTAATTTATTACAATAATAGGTAAAAGTTCGCGTCACACCTTTCACCTTGTGATGGCACACTATTGTGCCGCGGAACACCGGTTGCGGAACACTGATATAGGGAACCGCGCAGTTTTTTACTGACCCACGCAGTTCTGTAGTTTCTAGTCGACTGCTGCATTCCAAAATGGCTAAGCGTCTTTCTGCCGCCGGCAACTTGCTACTGGATTGGTCAATGAGCATCTCGCCCTTTCTCGTCATCTCGTAGAAGGCGGTAAGGAGAACATGTACGTGACTTTCACGTTGCAAAAAGCCGGCACACTCACGCTCGTACACATTCCAATGTTCTAATGGCTTTTGTACCTCGTACCGCTTGGCACCAGACTGACCACAAGGTGTTCAAAAAAGTCAAGCTTTTGTGATCAAAAATGTTGCTCGGCGTGGGTTACTACAGATTGTTACCATTATTATGAAATTCAAATAAACCTCTTGGTTTGCCCCGTTACAGTATGTGTTCAAATATGACTGCACACTTGAGCACATTAAAACGAAAATTATAAATTCTGAATTACACCAGTGATTAGTCATTTCTTCAGTGGTAGAACTTTCGCTATACGAGTATCTGACAATCCTCTTGAAAGTTATTTTGGTTTACACTATCAAATATAGTACTCACACACCTTACAGCTTCCCTAGTAAGCTTTGTCACAATTTGAATAATGTTTTTTATACTTATACATTTTCAAATGGCATTGCTATGATCTCAAATATACTTCTTCTTTAATACTTTGTACTGTTTAAACTTTTTACACAATGACATAATTACAATGAGGCATTTATAATTTGACTTGGTCTGTAAAAGTGATCTCATTTCTTTGTTCTTTTTAGAATGACACTGGCAATGTTATGTTTGGGTATTTTATGGCCACTTTCCTCTTTATTCTGTTAGTGTTTATTATTTAACATACTGTTACATTATTTGTCTTATTATTATTTGTATAATAAGTGTATATTTATTCTATATTTAAGTGACCTCTCAACAACCAGTTCAAACCT
Organism: Magicicada septendecula; assembly: GCA_034769895.1. Taxonomy (NCBI): domain Eukaryota; kingdom Metazoa; phylum Arthropoda; class Insecta; order Hemiptera; family Cicadidae; genus Magicicada; species Magicicada septendecula. Next base: position 62,973,791 of record CM068369.1, on the reverse strand, counting down.
TACACTATTGCGAAGCAATGTTTTTCCTTTATTATAGTTTTATCAGTGACAGTTTTTACCTGTTATTACAACTTTTCCATTTACGAAAATCAGTAATACTACTCTTGGTTTAACCATCCTATATATGAGTGCAGGAAACAATTCTGGTTCATAACTGCAACAAAACACGTTCTAATTATAAACATTTCTCATGATGAAGTACTAATCTATATTTTTAATAACCATTACAATGTGTTCTCTATACACAAATAATATAAGGTATACTACTGAATCTGGATCTGCAGGTACTCAGGCTACATGTGTAATCACTGTGTGTAACAAGCTTACTTAAAAAAAAGAAATAATAACTTTTACAGGAGCCCTTAACAATGCAACATGGAAAGAAAGATGCAAATTTCTAGTAAAGACAAGGTATACAAAAATTAGGATTTGAAAACTAACTGGGCTGTTAAGACCTATATCAGACATCGAATTACTTACTTATAGCTTGTAACTAACTTTAGAATTACATATTCAGAAAAGAAATTTTATACACACGTGCATGCACACTGAATTATTACATTGCACTACTCAATACTTTATGGGGAAATCACTCATTACTAATGAGGAAATTTATCCCCTACAATAACTGGACCCTGGAAAACTGAGTTTTTAATGAAATATTTAAATGAGTTATTTGATATTTTTTTTGCGATTTAATTACGGCTGGCGCCGCCTCTCGCATCCTAGCTTCCACTGACGCCGGTCTAAACAGCCCTGTTCTGTAAGTCCTCTTGCATTCATTGCATCTTCGACGTCCATTTTCCATGAATGTTTAGGTCTTCCTTTTTTCTTCTAGAGGGCGGAGTCCATTCCCATACCTTCCTTGGCCATCTCTCGTCTGACATTCTTTTTAGGTGTCCGAACCAATTCAGTCTTCTTGCTTCTATTGTTTCTATAATGTCAAGGTCAATTCCCATCGCTTGTCTTATCTCTACATTTCTCACTCTATATAGTCTTGTTAGGCCTCTTTCACACTATCCATTTTTTTTTGCCGTCTGGGTGCCGTCCGGCAGCGAGACAAATGGAGGGGCGTGAGCACGTTCACATTACGAATATCCGGCAGTTTTGCCATCCGACGACCTAATGACTCGCCGGACTGCCACTACAATCTTCAGGTCTCCCGATGGAGAAAAAGCCGGTAGTTCGCTCAGTTGACTACTGCGCACCATTGACGCTTTCACAATTTCCGGCAGTCTACCGGACAGTTCGTCAGGCGACCTAGACAGTGTAGCAGTGCTAGTTTTTGGTATTGAGTTCCTGCTGTACAGTGTTAAAGTGTTTAAACATGAGTGAATTCGACATCGATGTCGACAAATTAATAAGTTTAGTTCATGAAAAGCCTGTTTTGTGGGACAGAACATTAGAGATATATAAAGACAGAAATCTCACAAGAGAAGCATGGCGTGAAGTTTGTGTCGAGTTTGATGAAGGTTTTGACAATAAAATGCCTGCCGAAAAGAAGACATTTGGTAAGTTTACTTTCGTATTATATAATCATATATATAATCATTAAGAATTAATCAAAATGAACAACACATAAATAATAACAACAATCAAAAATGGGCCAAATTCACATACATAAATAATAAAATGACTAAACTAACAAAACTATTTAAAAACAGATATCAAAATAGCATACAAAACTAAAAAAAATAATTTACAAAAACTAAATAACCCACACAACAAAGACAATACAACAACCAATGGTATATACAAAACTGAATGCCAAGATTGCAATAAATATTACATAGGGCAAACAAAAAAACAGGGAGAAAACATCTTGAGGTAAAGTAATTATAAAATATATATAATCATATAAATACATCATGTTATACAATTTTACCAATAAAATTATATTGACTATATTAACAAATGTTTGATGTGGTATGTTTCAAAATAATGGTACAACCTAACCTATTATAACTCCATATTTTTATAATTAGCCTACATGAATTTGTTATGTACTCAACTTTTATATTACGGTACGTCTATATATTTTTCATTTGCCACGGCAGAGCACCGACATCCGTTAAGAAGTAATCAGCCAGTACATTTCGTACCTTGTTGGACTTCATTCCCCCACAAACATGCTGGCCACTACGTGGAAGATCCATAAGTCCAACAACTGACGTTGTGTCGTTAAAATTGTACCTGTCTCTATCACGCACAAAATTATGGAGAACCACACATGCTTTGACAATATTGATCGCAAAATCAGTATTAACATTGTAATGGTACATTAAATATATAGGAATTTGTGGGTACAGGGAAATGTAATTTTATTTTTTATTCAAATGTAAGCAAATATGTTAAAGCAAAAGTTTCCCAATATATCATACTACGCAGTTCGCCACGACGAGTTGACGCCAAGGTCACTGGTGTACGTGACATACGGCAGATATTCAGACGAAACGACAAACGGACAATGCTGAAACGTCATAATAAATACGACAGACGTAACAACTGAGGTGTGAAACAATGCCGTCAGAGACCAAGAACAATAGTTTCAATGACGTAATAACCCTTTCCACGAGTGAAAAATCCGCCATGTTATCTGCCCAGTTACCCAGCAGTACTTGTGCGAGATGCACGCTAATTAACTTGCTGGCCAAAATTGCCAGTAACTGCTAGCAACAACATAGAATTTGGTAAAAATGTAGTTAAAATGTACAAGTGAAATCAGTTGACAATAACAGTTTAGAAAATGTAAAGTAAAATCAGTGAAACAACAATAACAGAAAGACTTTCAATAGTTCGGCAAACACAGGAGGCACCATGAGGGACGTCTGATTATCAACAACCATCATCTGAATTCAGGGAAGTAGAACTTCAAGATTGTAAGTCCAATACTCTATAAATTTTTGAGCTCAGATAAAACAAAATGTACCACTTTTCAGTTGTGTGTGTGTGTGTGTGTGTGTGTGTGTGTGTGTGTGTGTGTGTGTGTGTGTGTGTGTGTGTGTGTGTGTGTGTGTGTGTGAGAGAGAGAGAGAGAGAGAGAGAGAGAGAGAGAGAGAGAGAGAGAGAGAGAGAGAGAGAGAGAGAGAGAGAGAGAGAGAGAATGTAAGCTTGTATAGCGGAATATGCCTAGAACCAGATCACTAAGCATTGGTTCACGTTACGTGATCAGAAAAGTAACTATGAGAAAGAGCAAACTGCAGTAAATTTTAAATCCACTTGATAGTAACTTAAACTTAAAATATATTATGTAATCAAAGCACATTGTAACATTCTAAATGCTTTTATTTAATGAATTTGATTGTAACTTCCACTTACCTTTGTCTTTTCGATCTGGCCTGATCTCTAAGTGGGGACGAACCCCGTTCGTACGGCGAACTTGACAGCACAGCAAATGGAATAAGGTTCTTGAAATGACTTTGCTTACCAAAATATATCATTTAAAAAATAATGGTTTTTTATTTTACGATTATTAAGCATCTTTTCCATGTATAAAATATGAAAACATGTTACTCTCACCACATGGTGTTTTAACTTTTGAAGTACAACATTAGAAATTTTTTTAACATAATAAATACCTTACCTTATTCTAGTGCACATAAAAACACAGCCCAGCCTGCCATTCTCTCATTCTTTCAGTTTATAAACCCTCCCCTGAACATTTTTATTAACCCAAACCCTTAAACATGTTGTGAAATTCCCCAGCCAGCAACGTGGTTTTCGCTCGAGCTCACTGTTTCGCGTTTTAGTTGATACTGGTGTCCGAAAATAACTGTATATGTTCTTCACTGAATGACTACTCGCCACTGTCACATTATTATCACTGGTAATTCATTTTAAAACTGGCAATTTATAAAACTTTTTAAAAAGAAGCCCCGTGGGGCTGTACCTGCAGGTACGGTCTGTGTCGGACTGCCCAGAGCGGCATAGCATTCGTCGCTAACTTGATTGCGTCTTTTTTTGTGGAAACCAAGGCCTCATAGTTCTTCGTCGCTTGTAAGTCCTATTCAACCCATGCAGTTGATGGTGTGTTATTCGTATCAGATATTCGTTCGGCACTGGCTGACGTCACGAGATAGGTGGGACTTAGGCTTTACATCCGGCACCTTGGTAAACGAAGTGAACAGAAATTCTTCTCTTAGCCATCTTTGAGTTTCACACCGGCGTCAGTCCGCGCGCATGCTCGTGTGATGCATACGGGCGTACTTCCACACACTCGCAAAGTTCTTGGAAATGACGACTTGGTACATTCTTCTGTACTGATTGTACAACTGTTGACACGTATTATGCCTTTGTTAAAACACTGTTCTTACAATACAACACGTGGCCTGGTCACCGCTGGAAATTAAACTTTACAAATATTTTTTATAAATCCCCAAAATTTTAATAAAACGAAATCCCCTGGATTTGTCACGTTACAATACCCCCCCCCCCATGAGAGATCTTCTGCCGAAACAGAAGAAATATCATTGCAAAAACCCCTAAGAGGACCGGTGAGGATACTGGTGCCAACAACCCCCTTCTGCTCGTATACTTTATGGGTAAACGACCCCCCTGGCTCGGCGACTATGGACGCATCTGAACGAGATCACTGGACTTCTCTGTGCGAGATCCCAACACCGAAAAATCGAACAGATACGCACCACAGCGCACCTCACCTTCTAACATGTTTCCCCAAAAATCCAAATCCCTGGCTCATATCATGCCAGATCCTCAACCGATATGTTCCCCCTTACCTGCAAACTGGGCTGCCTTTAGCAGTTACTGGGCTCACACACACACTTATACTACATACTGTAAACACTGATATATTCTTAGCTGTACCATTTCATTTAAGTTAAAATCCAAAAAATCAAACTAAAATCTTTTATCAAAAAAATTTCTCTTCATTAGTTTTTTGTTATTAGAAAATACACAAATTGAACATTTCTTAAAATAGGAACATCCTTAACCTAACATGTGATTACACCTATATTCTAACAATACAATTCCATAAAAACACTAATAATACACAAACAATAACATCATCAAAGTTAACAATATCAATTAGATGGCACGCGCAAAAGTCAAGAAATATTTTTTTTTTTTTTCTAAAAAAATTTTAAATTCAAAAATTTTAATTTACTAAAAAATATTTTCTTTTCATATTGAAATTATTTAAAAATTGTTCAAATCAATTGAAAGCAAAATTGGCTTTACTTCCTTGCTAAACGTGTCTAGTATAGTGTATCACCTATCAGCTGATCAAAACTGGGTCAAGTCAAGAACCTTGACCTACGTAAGTTATACACAAGTTACATCTGCAAATAAATTGAATATCTTTAAAATTCTGTCTTTCAACCCAAAACATAATAAAATAAAACATTTAAAATTAACAAAATATTATTATAATTAACAATCGAATTGATATTTAAATTACTCAAAATAAACACTTTACAGCTTTACAATTTCAAATTCTATCAAAAATCGTCACTGGTTTCAATCAAAATTTTATATTTTTACTGTGAACCTCTTTTCTTAAATAATTGCATTCTCCATTAATTTGGGTGATTTAATTACTTATAATAACTCGATTTGCCACTTGGCATTTATACATATATCATCTTTCTCACTCTGACTCTAACACCACTAACAACTTTAACTAACATGACACCCATCCCTATCAAAACATCTATCAAACAATCTCTAAACCCAACTTACTATTAAACTCAAATCGCCACATTCCCTCGATATATATAAAAAAATATTCTCTAACCCTTTGTACTTAGGATGTGTTCCCCCCCCCCAAAAAAAGCTCATTCCCTTATGTTGGTTCCTAGATTCTACCTAAGGTAACCCTTTCCGGCGACAAACGGTCCCTTCCCGTCCCAACCCTTTTGTTGCGGACTCCACCATTACACTATCCCCTATTACAAAATTACCATCCCCAAATCTCATTCTTATTACCCCACTTCAACTACAAAATAACATCATCATTTATAAACATCAATATATCAATCATTACTCTACATATACTCCCCATAACTACTGTGTCAACATCAATACTTCTCAAATTCTATTACATTACCTCACAACAACATTACATTAATTCAAAACGATATTTTTCTCTCTAGTAACACTTTAACTTTAACTTGGACTGATCTACATGTCCCACAAAATATTAATCACCCAACATCTATCTTTTATTATTTTTCACAAATCATTTAAAATCTTAACTTTATCAAATTACTTTTCTCATCATTTGAAATAGCATCTTTAACACATTAAAACATTATATATAACATTAATTACCTTGAACATCAATAAACAATTTAACAGTGACATTTTACTACTGATCAGCTGACATTCCTAGCCAAGTGAAAACACATTTCAAAACTGTGCAAATTACAGGCAATACATATTTTTAGCAATCCTCACCTCTAACCTACCACACATCATTGTTTCCCCTCTTTCTGACTCTGGTACAATTATGTAAACCGCCTGCCAGTCGGTTTAGTTATTTCCTTTGTTATACTCATTTCAAAATCACAAATTCTATAAAACACATACTTTTTATCCATTCTTATATCTAACCTACTACAATAAAATAACACATTGCTAAAATATAGAATGAACACAGTATACTGAATGTATGAACCTCTATTTATCCAAGCGTAATACAAGCATTTTGTTTGAGCAAAATTGAGTTATCATTTTGAATTTACAAAATTTAAATTCGTTGCTCGCTGGAGCAACCTCCCAATCCACACACACTATTGCATTTTATGTTGGACTGTGACGCCCATTGGCCTACACAAAGACTGCATAGTTGGAGGAATTGAACACCTCCGTGTCTTCGCTTCGGCGTTACATTTTAAAAGTTTTAGGTATCGACATACCCTCGTTTTATACTTATAAGCCCTTAAAACGGTTCTACCACCTGGCTATGCTGTCCCTCCGCGGACAGAGTGGCAGCCGCTGTTCCATAGTTCCGGGGATTTCCCCTAGTTTCACCCCCCTATTAATTTCTACTATCAACCAATTTCAAGTCAGCTATGGTCAAGGGACTTGATATGGCCATAGCTGACCGCTAGCCAAAGCCACGATTAGTGCTGGTAAGGCAGTAATCGCCCGAAAAGTCGGAGAAATCAAAACTTCACTTTAATGCCTGTTCTATTCATCATTATTCTGTATGGCACGAAAGTCTATCATGGTACAAATTAAATTTGTACGAAAAAAGTGTGCCGTACATTTTCACCATGTTGGCCTCCGATGGGGGTAACACTCACTGTTACCCCCAACCTATTCCACTATCTACTGGGGCACAGGCCACCCCAGCAATAGCCCATTAATAACTAAATAATAAAAATTTTATATACAACATTCTAATGTGACATTCTCATCAATCATTAATCATTTAACTCCTTCATAACTTTCTACAATTAGATTACTTAAAATTTTCAAATTCATTATCAATATTTATTTTTCATTATATCTCAGTTCTTATTAATTTTTCAATTATAGTTTCTTTTTAGTATAATTACTGCAAATTGTTTTCATTACTGATTCAAAATCTTTTCGTTTGAGTCAAACAACTGTAAACATTTTATTATAGCTGACTGGTATTATAAATTTTATACTCACAGTCCATTATTCACATACTGACATACACAAAATATATACACCATACACACCAATCTCCAAGTAACCTCTGAAACATTTAACAAACGGTTAGTTCAAATCAAACAATTTAACAATTAATTACCAAATTCACATCTCGTAAAATAATTTAAATTCATTAGAAAATTCAACTATATAACATTTGAATCAACCAAAATATTTAAACATTTTAATTGTTTTAATTAAATTAATTATTGAAAATACAAGTTCCATTGCTATCAAAACAATCACAATTCGCTAATTACTGTCTCCAAAATTAATCTTGTTATTTATTTAGATTGCAAAATATTAATATGATTATTACAACAATTACCTACATACATCCATTGTTTACTTAACATTTTACAATACATACAATTAAATTCACTACACTTATTTACAAATCTTCATCCTTATTTATTCAGTTATATCACACTTCAATGTCCAAGGTTGCGAGGTCAAAAACCGTAAAACAATATATTTAAAATTGTCCATTGATTGTTTTATGGTTTAGCCTCCATCGTCAAAAATTAATCTCTGTTTCAAATAACACTTTTCCATTTTATTGACACACATATTGCTATTTTGTGTGTCATAACCACAAAAATCAAATTCATCCGTTTTATCAAAATAATCATGAAACAAGTCAACATTAAGTATTTCTGTTAAGTCTCCATTAGTAAATTTTTCCAATATCGGGTCAGTTACCTTTTTATTATAACTTAAATCATTCTTATTTAAATACACTTCTAACATTTCTTTCCACTCATCATAATCTCTCTTTAACTCATATAATTCTGTCTCTCTCTCAACACACAACTCTTTACCTAACTCTCTCTCATCATAACACCATCTCATACTTATAAAATCATTCCACACAGAGGGTATAAACTTATACAAAACTGGGAAGCAAATTAAATCTTTCATTAACACGGGACTCTTGCCCTTCAAAAACAACACTTGTGAACACCCTGGTTCATCATAAATAATAAGGGGAAAATTTACCCTCTGCCCCCATTCTACCACTATATTATCTTTCCACTCTCTCTCTAACTCGTAGACACACATTAACATTCCATTATCACATTCTACAAACTCATCAGTACTCTCCTTATTTATTTTCAACGCATCACTCTCAGATACTACCTTTTCAAATATATTACTATTCTCAATATTAGTTTCATTATTTTCGACATCATCATCATCCTTTGTTAACTCTTTATGTAGTACCACATTTTTACACATGTCATTATAATTTTCATTTGTTTTACTTTTGTCTGTGTTCATCACACTCACTCCCATTCTCTCAGTACTCTGTTCTAGTTTATTCAACTTATTTCTTATTATTTCATTGGTATTTTCTAAACGTTTATTCTTTTCTTGTACATCATTTATTAATTCATCAAATTTTACACTTATACTCTGCTGTAACTGAATATTCTGTTCTTTAATTTCTTTAAAAATAATATCATTTTTAATATTCTGCTGTTCGCATTTTATTTTCTGTTCTTTAATGTCGTTACTTAAAATCTCAAATTTTTCGTCATTAGAATTAAAACGACTTTCAAATTTTTCGTCAGTTGTATCAAAACGTTTATATAATTCGTTAAACTTGTTATTCTGAATATCAAATTTCTCATTTACACTACTTTTAAATTCTTGAATTTCATTTTTCTGTTCATCAAATTTGCTATCAATTTTTTGTAAAAAACTCATTGTATCCATTTCATCGGATTGTTTATTTTTATTTGCTAAAACTGGGGTTAATTGAATCCCAGAATCAACAGCTGTTTCACTTAATTGTATTTGAGCAGCAATTGGGGTAGAGTGAATGATTACATTGCCGCCAACAGCTGTTTCTGTAACAGCGCTGGGATCAGCTGTCCGCATATCACTTTCATTCAGTGACTGTGGTTCAAGGTCACTTTCACTCATTTCTACGTTAGTTATATTGCTTTGTTTAGTATGCTCAGACATTTTTTCTGGTTTATAGCTTATTTTTTACTTAAGTGTTAACTACAATTGATTACTCTTCCCTTCCACAACGTTATACTACAGCATATATAAAATAAACCTTACACCATAATTACGTACATTTCACGTAACTAAAATTTCGCTTTCATAACCGTACTTCATTCAATGTACTGTCAAAATATAGGCCGGTGTAATACAACTTTTAATTATATTACATCCTGCAGTCACGGCACCAATTGTAACATTCTAAATGCTTTTATTTAATGAATTTGATTGTAACTTCCACTTACCTTTGTCTTTTCGATCTGGCCTGATCTCTAAGTGGGGACGAACCCTGTTCGTACCGCGAACTTGACAGCACAGCAAATGAAATAAGGTTCTTGAAATGACTTTGCTTACCAAAATATATCATTTAAAAAATAATGGTTTTTTATTTTACGATTATTAAGCATCTTTTCCATGTATAAAATATGAAAACATGTTACTCTCACCACATGGTGTTTTAACTTTTGAAGTACAACATTAGAAATTTTTTTAACATAATAAATACCTTACCTTATTCTAGTGCACATAAAAACACAGCCCAGCCTGCCATTCTCTCATTCTTTCAATTTATAAACCCTCCCCTGAACATTTTTATTAACCCAAACCCTTAAACATGTTGTGAAATTCCCCAGCCGGCAACGTGGTTTTCACTCGAGCTCACTGTTTCGCGTTTTAGTTGATACTGGTGTCCGAAAATAACTGTATATGTTCTTCACTGAATTACTACTCGCCCCTGTCACATTATTATCACTGGTAATTCATTTTAAAACTGGCAATTTATAAAACTTTTTAAAAAGAAGCCCCGTGGGGCTGTACTTGCAGGTACGGTCTGTGTCGGACTGCCCAGAGCGGCATAGCATTCGTCGCTAACTTGATTGCGTCTTTTTTTGTGGAAACCAAGGCCTCATAGTTCTTCGTCGCTTGTAAGTCCTATTCAACCCATGCAGTTGATGGTGTGTTATTCGTATCAGATAATCGTTCGGCACTGGCTGACGTCACGAGATAGGTGGGACTTAGGCTTTACATCCGGCACCTTGGTAAACGAAGTGAACAAAAATTCTTCTCTTAGCCATCTTTGAGTTTCACACCGGCGTCAGTCCGCGCGCATGCTCGTGTGATGCATACGGGCGTACTTCCACACACTCACAAAGTTCTTGGAAATGACAACTTGGTACATTCTTCTGTACTGATTGCACAACTGTTGACACGTATTATGCCTTTGTTAAAACACTGTTCTTACAATACAACACGTGGCCTGGTCACCGCTGGAAATTAAACTTTACAAATATTTTTTATAAATCCCCAAAATTTTAATAAAATGAAATCTCCTGGATTTGTCACGTTACAACATGTAATGGTCAGGCAGCGAAAGTGAGTCACGGTGATTTTCTTTTGGGCTTGCTAAAGAACAAGCACCCATTTTGTTTTTTTTATGTGTGTTGTATTTCCAAAATGTTTGAAATTAAATTACCAGTTGTCAATAGAAATATTAGCGTCTATCATTTCTGATAACCGTTCAATCTCAGCCTCGCTTAAAAAGAACCTTGGACCCGAACGCAAAGAATACGTAATGTTGGTAACACAACAATGGCGCCTGAACTAGTATGTCAACAAATAAGTGTTAATCAGATCTCACCAGGTAAGTCACTTAAAAATATAATCACTAGGAAATGAGTTTGTTAACAACATTAAGTGGGCGATGAAAAATCCTCCATTTGTTGGTTAGTATCCCGAACGAACACTCAACATATCTCCTAGCCCTGCTGAGGTGATAGTTAAACACTCTTTTTTTAACATCAAGTTGCCTCCAAACGGGCGGATTAACTGTAGAGTTAATGGAAAAGCTTCATCTCCCAAAAAGAAAAAAGGTACTTTGGGTGATTCACTTCCATACAAAGGTTTTTCATCTGGCAGTTGTAAAGTTATTTTATCTTTACCAACAATTTTACACTTACCCGTATTTAAAACAGCTGTGCGTCTATGTACTTGTTGGACGCCATTTTGTCCAAATGCATAGTTACTTACCACCAAGGTCAAATCAGGGTTTCGTGTAAGCGTATTTGGAAGACAGAACAAGGTTATTTTAGTAAATAACGTGGTCTATTCTGTTTCCAAGTAATCTAACTTTTATTTCAATTGATATAAAAATCTTTTCTCCATCTCTTAACTACATTTTACGTCTTGCCAAAAAAATGTGCACAACATACATGTGATGTAATTACAAATTGATCTCTACCTTTTTCTTTTTAATTTACATGATTACATCTTATTTATATATATATATAAAGAAGAACAATATTAAGCAGAAGCAAATATAAACTTAATTTCCCCAAACCAGCACTTTTTAAATTTATTACATGATTTTCACCCCCCCCCCACACAAACACACACGCACCCATCAGGCCTTTATGAGATCTCATTTTTAATATTGCAAATATTTCTTTCTGTAAAACTCTCAATATGGTATTTGATATTATTTTATATGTTTGAAAAACATTTGTTTGCCCCCGCTCTGTTACTTATCTGATGATCATCCAGATGACTCCACATTGTCCCACACGCTTTCACCGTATTTTTCACTGACTCTACTTTTGAAGACGTTAACTGTTATGTCATTTGATTATGTTAAGATCGGCTGTTTTTACATTTTAAAACGTTTTAAGCGGTGAGCCACGGACTATACAAATTTAGTCCGCGGACTTTTATACCCGGCCGTACGGCACGAGATGGTATACAGATCTGGCTCAGAGAGATGTTAGCGCATAGTCTTATTGGGAGGGGCGGTCACGTGGTCCCAATCCTTAGTTTAGCAGCTGCCACGTATACAGAAACTAAGGCTTGGCTCTGTCCAACCTACATTCCAGCATTAGATCATCTAAGGTGCAGCCTATGACGTCGTGTGGCCTGATTCCAAATGTACAAAGTTCGAAGGTCAGATCGCTAAAAATAGATGTCTTCCACCGCTAGATTGCCGATTCTGTCGCTGATTTACATAGTAACTGTTCCCAATAAAATTATTAATATTCCCAATATGTCCTTGAACTGTATTATCTGTACCGTTAAATACCCCCTCAATGAGAGATTTTATGCCGAAGCATAAAAACTCTCATTGACACTCACATACTTCCTAAGAAGATCAGTCCAGATATGTTGCCATAACCCCCTTTAAATTTTACTAAAACTATGAGTTACTTACCCCCCTGGTCCAGTGACTGCGGCCGCACCTGAATGACCTTACTGGACTTCCCTCTCAAGATCCCAACACCGCAAGGCCAGTCAGGCACTTGACGCTCCTGCTCTGACACGCTGGCCAGCACAGGACCGCCGCCACAGTATCACCAGACACTGAAACATTAAATCAAAAACATCAAATAATGGCCTTACATTACATTATACCATATCCAGAACTGATCTGGTCTCCCCTTAGCTGTGCTGGTTTGGGTTAAGAAGCACTGGTTTTTTCTTAACTCCTATTACACATTTTATGTCAACAAATTACTTAACTTCAACATTTTATATGACCATCTCCTTACTATTTCTTATCCCCAATTCAAAAAATATTTCTGATTCCAATCAGAATTTAAATAACCGCTTCCCATTACTCTTTCACTCAAATATTTCATTACAGCTCTAACTTACAATGCTTTTTTTCATTACTAACTCTATACAATACAAAACCTTGTTACCAAAAAATCAAAAGGAAAACGACATCATTAATACAGTCAATCGAATGTATTTCATACTATTACCGTGTTTACATAATCACTCTCCCCTATCTTATTATCTATTTACTCCTCCACATCATTTTATAATATCCCCCCTAACCCCATTACAATTTGGTAAATAACCTCACGGGTAAACCATGCAAGGCATCTACACATTTGCATAAATGCTATATTTATGCCCCTGGCTTGTAACGGCCAGCTCCTTTCCACACACTCTATTGACTTTATGTTGGACTGTAGCGCCCATTTGCTTCCACAAGAACTGAAATGTTTATGGTGTAAACGCTGCTTACACCGTTCTTGCTTCGGCGTTATACAAACATTCGGCATTACTGTTATATAAGATATCAGTAATCCTACTAAAACTTAGTCACATGCCCTTAAACAGTCTACCATCCCATTTGATGGTAGCCGCTGTTCCCTAGTTATGTTGATTTCCCCTGATTCACCCCCCAGTTAATTTCTAAGTTACACCAATTTCAAATGCAACCAACTATGGTCAGTGTACAATAAGTCTGCCCCTAGCTGGTTGTCAGCCAAAACCACGGTCAAGGCTGGCGAGGTCGTGACCGCCCGAAAGTGGGGAAATCCATTTAAAACATACAATACATGTTTTATATCTATACATGATTACCTTATATTCCAATAAACACTTTAGGTGTTCTATAGTAAACATAATACAACATAATAAACACTCAAACTGAACATTACCATTATTACATACACATCTCAATTCTGAATTTGCATAAAAATTACCAACATTACAACTTTAATTTCAGTTTTGTCAATTAAATCTTCCACTTGTTATATCATTATTTCAATTCTGCATTTCCATTCAACATTTTAATCATCTACCCTTGATTATTCAATTCAAATCTCAACCAAAAATTTAAATTCACTACCAAAATTCATCTGTTACAACACTTTTAATTAACTAAATCATCACAAATCAATTTAATTCCAACTTTTTCAAAACACTGTAAATTACTTCAATTACTTTATTCAAAACTATTTACCATCATTTAATTCCCATCATAAACTTTAATTATATGCTGTTAATTATATCATCTAACAAAACACTATTACCCCACCAAAATCACAAATTGATTACATACAATACAAAGTATATACCCATACTATAGGATACATATTACATATACCACCAACACAACTTTATATACAATATTCACCATTAAATGTTCTTGTTTGTCACAAATCATCACATTATTCAGTCCAGCATTAAACCATTACAATCTCATAATTAAATGTCCATTAATAACAATCTAACCACCATTGTCATAGATTAGTCTAACCTTACTCGAGTATAATTCATTTCAGTTTAAATTTATCATTATTGTTATTTATATAATAACTCTTTATTTTTGGTTTATTCCCTATACCGCAAGAATAATTCACCGGATTACTCCCCATTATTAACTCATAAAACCTGTCTACATTGATAATTTTAGTCCTGTCTCCATCAGTATTTGTTGCTAAACCCAGGTAAGTTATATCATCATCACAATTATCTCCTACTACAAGTACACTAATTCTACTCCAAGGTAAGTGCTTTTTATTACTTCCATGTTCCTTAAGGAAATGGAAGTATGGTGATGGCAAAAAAAAATCGTGTTGGAGATTATTGCAGATTCCGATTGTACTACACTCAAAACATGAAAAAAAGTCATTTTTCGAAAAGTGTCTTTGTGTGTCTGTGTGTCTATCTGTCTATAGATTTTTTTCTATGGCAAACGATAACAGCCGCAAATTCAAACAGAATCAACTACTCTTTTGCATACAGCCCTGAATTATAGAGTTCTCAAGACCTATTGTTTTTGGTGAAGATCGGTTAAGGGAAAGGGGTAGTTTACCTGCAACATTTTATATTTTAACAAGGGTATTTTCTATGGCAAACGATAAAAGCCGCAAATTTAAACAGAATCAAATAATTGTTTGCATACAGCCCTGAATTGTAGAGATCTCATGACCTATATTTTTGGTGAAGATCGGTTAAGGGAAAGGGGTAGTTTACCTGCAACGTTTTATGTTTTAAAAGGGTATTTTCTATGGCAAACGATAAGAGTCGCAATTTCAAACAAAATCAAATACTTTTTTGCATACACCTCTGATTTGTAGAGTACTCAAGACCTATTGTTTTTGGTGAAGATGGGTTAACGGGAAGGGGTATTTTACCGGCAACGTTTTTCTTACCAAGGGTAATTTTTTCTATGGCAAACGATAACAGCCGCAAATTGAAACAGAATCAAATAATGTCTTGCATACACTCCTGAATTGTAGAGTTCTCAAGACCTGCTGGTTTTGGTGTAGATCGGTTAAGGGAATAGGGTAGTTTACCTGCAACATTTTATGTTTTAACATGGGTAATTTTTTTTATGACGAACGATAACTGCCGTAAATTCAAACCGAATCAACTACTCTTTAGCATACCTTTTTGAGTTATACAGAATGCAAGGTCTGTTGATTTTGTTGAAGATTGGTTAAGGGAAAGGGGTAGTTTACCTGCAACGTTTTATATTTTAACAAGGGTATTTACTATGGCAAACGATAAGAGCCGCAAATTCAAACAGAATCAAATAATGTTTTGCATACAGCCCTGAATTGTAGAGGACTAGGTCTATTGATTTTGGTGAAGATCGGTTTAGAGAAAGCGGTAGTTTACCTGCAACGTTTTATGTTTTAACAAGAGTAAAGTACTTAATTTTGATAAATAAAGTATCTTGATAAGAAGCTCATAATAATCCACTGTAGAAACGTAGATGAAATATCTATAAATGAAGAGGTTAGGTGAACGGGGTGGGGGTAATTTTCTGTAAATGAAAATTATAGTTGAAGGGGGAGTGGAGAAGTTTTTATGTGTACTACGTTATCGGCAACAAAGAAGTAGTTCTTTGTTAAAATTCCTTCCCAGCCTGTTTAGCCATAGTCCAATGTTTTCTGCAAAACCAGACTTTTTGGCGGTGCCATCGACTTCCATCTCAGTGAAAATCGAGTGCGAAAACGTGAGATGGTATACGTTTGTGACCACCGTACTGTGGTTTAAGGCTGAAGCAATAAGTAGAAAGAAGTAGTTTATATGGAAATATTTCATTTCGAATATGATTTTAAATATAAATCTTAGAACATGGAAGTCATGTATGGTTCTCCATACCGATATTTTCGAAAAGTGCCTGTGCGTGTGTGTGTGTGTAGATTATTTCTATGGCAAACGATAACAGCCGTAAATTCAAACAGAATCAAGTAAATTCTTGCATACCGCCCTGATTTGTAGAGTACTCAAGACCTACTGTTTTTGGTGAAGATCGGTTAAGGGAAAGGGGTAGTTTACCTGCAACGGTTTTTTTAATCAAGGGTAATTTTTTTCTATGGCAAACGATAACAGCCGCAAATTCAAACAGAATCAACTACTCTTTTGCATACAGCCCTGAATTATAGAGTTCTCAAGACATATTGTTTTTGGTGAGGATCGGTTAAGGGAAAGGGGTAGTTTACCTGCAACATTTTATATTTTAACAAGGGTATTTTCTATGGCAAACGATAAAAGCCGCAAATTTAAACAGAATCAAATAATTGTTTGCATACAGCACTGAATTGTAGAGATCTCATGACCTATTGTTTTTGGTGAAGATCGGTTAAGGGAAAGGGGTAGTTTACCTGCAACGTTTTATGTTTTAAAAGGGTATTTTCTATGGCAAACGATAAGAGTCGCAATTTCAAACAAAATCAAATACTTTTTTGCATACACCTCTGATTTGTAGAGTACTCAAGACCTATTGTTTTTGGTGAAGATGGGTTAACGGGAAGGGGTATTTTACCTGCAACGTTTTTCTTACCAAGGGTAATTTTTTTCTATGGCAAACGATAACAGCCGCAAATTGAAACAGAATCAAATAATGTCTTGCATACACTCCTGAATTGTAGAGTTCTCAAGACCTGCTGGTTTTGGTGTAGATCGGTTAAGGGAATAGGGTAGTTTACCTGCAACATTTTATGTTATAACATGGGTAATTTTTTTTATGACGAACGATAACTGCCGTAAATTCAAACCGAATCAACTACTCTTTAGCATACCTTTTTGAGTTATACAGAATGCAAGGTCTGTTGATTTTGTTGAAGATTGGTTAAGGGAAAGGGGTAGTTTACCTGCAACGTTTTATATTTTAACAAGGGTATTTACTATGGCAAACGATAAGAGCCGCAAATTCAAACAGAATCAAATAATGTTTTGCATACAGCCCTGAATTGTAGAGGACTAGGTCTATTGATTTTGGTGAAGATCGGTTTAGAGAAAGAGGTAGTTTACCTGCAACTTTTTATGTTTTAACAAGGGTAATTTTTTCTATGACGAACGATAACTGCCGTAAATTCAAAGAAAATCAAATAATTTTTTGCATACGTTCCTAAATTGTAGAGAACTCAAGGCCTGTTGATTTTGGTGAAGATCGGTTAAGGGAAAGGGGTAGTTTACCTGAAACATGTTATGTTGTAACAAGATAAATGTTTTCATGACGAACGATAACTGCCGCAAATTAAAACAGAATCAAATATTTTTTTGCATGCATCCCTGCATTGTAGAGGACTGAAGGTCTATTGATTTTGGTGAAGATCGGTTTAGAGAAAGCGGTAGTTTACCTGCAACGTTTTATGTTTTAACAAGAGTAAAGTACTTAATTGTGATAAATAAAGTATCTTGATAAGAAGCTCATAATAATCCACTGTAGAAACGTAGATGAAATATCTATAAATGAAGAGGTTAGGTGAACGGGGTGGGGGTAATTTTCTGTAAATGAAAATTATAGTTGAAAGGGGAGGGGAGAAGTTTTTATGTGTACTACGTTATCGGCAACAAAGAAGTAGTTCTTTGTTAAAATTCCTTCCCTGCCTGTTTAGCCATAGTCCAATGTTTTCTGCAAAACCAGACTTTTTGGCGGTGCTATCGACTTCCATCTCAGTGAAAATCGAGTGCGAAAACTTGAGATGGTATACGTTTGTGACCACCGTACTGTGGTTTAAGGCTGAAGCAATAAGTAGAAAGAAGTAGTTTCTATGGAAATATTTCATTTCGAATATGATTTTAAATATAAATCTTAGAACATGGAAGTCATGTATGGTTCTCCATACCGATATTTTCGAAAAGTGCCTGTGCGTGTGTGTGTGTGTAGATTATTTCTATGGCAAACAATAACAGCCGTAAATTCAAACAGAATCAAGTAAATTTTTGCATACCGCCCTGATTTGTAGAGTACTCAAGACCTACTGTTTTTGGTGAAGATCGGTTAAGGGAAAGGGGTAGTTTACCTGCAACGGTTTTTTTAATCAAGGGTAATTTTTTTCTATGGCAAACGATAACAGCCGCAAATTCAAACAGAATCAACTACTCTTTTGCATACAGCCCTGAATTATAGAGTTCTCAAGACCTATTGTTTTTGGTGAAGATCGGTTAAGGGAAAGGGGTAGTTTACCTGCAACATTTTATATTTTAACAAGGGTACTTTCTATGGCAAACGATAAAAGCCGCAAATTTAAACAGAATCAAATAATTGTTTGCATACAGCCCTGAATTGTAGAGATCTCATGACCTATTGTTTTTGGTGAAGATCGGTTAAGGGAAAGGGGTAGTTTACCTGCAACGTTTTATGTTTTAAAAGGGTATTTTCTATGGCAAACGATAAGAGTCACAATTTCAAACAAAATCATATACTTTTTTGCATACACCTCTGATTTGTAGAGTACTCAAGACCTATTGTTTTTGGTGAAGATCGGTTAACGGGAAGGGGTATTTTACCTGCAACGTTTTTCTTACCAAGGGTAATTTTTTTCTATGGCAAACGATAACAGCCGCAAATTGAAACAGAATCAAATAATGTCTTGCATACACTCCTGAATTGTAGAGTTCTCAAGACCTGCTGGTTTTGGTGTAGATCGGTTAAGGGAATAGGGTAGTTTACCTGCAACATTTTATGTTATAACATGGGTAATTTTTTTTATGACGAACGATAACTGCCGTAAATTCAAACCGAATCAATTATTCTTTAGCATACCTTTTTGAGTTAAACAGAATGCAAGGTCTGTTGATTTTGTTGAAGATTGGTTTAGAGAAAGGGGTAGTTTACCTGCAACTTTTTATGTTTTAACAAGGGTAATTTTTTCTATGACGAACGATAACTGCCGTAAATTCAAAGAAAATCAAATAATTTTTTGCATACGTTCCTAAATTGTAGAGAACTCAAGGCCTGTTGATTTTGGTGAAGATCGGTTAAGGGAAAGGGGTAGTTTACCTGAAACATGTTATGTTGTAACAAGATAAATGTTTTCATGACGAACGATAACTGCCGCAAATTCAAACAGAATCAAATATTTTTTTGCATGCATCCCTGCATTGTAGAGGACTGAAGGTCTATTGATTTTGGTGAAGATCTGTTTAGAGAAAGGGGTAGTTTACCTGCAACGTTTTATGTTTTAATAAGAGTAAAGTACTTAATTTTGATAAATAAAGTATCTTGATAAGAAGCTCATAATAATCCACTGTAGAAACGTAGATGAAATATCTATAAATGAAGAGGTTAGGTGAACGGGGTGGGGGTAATTTTCTGTAAATGAAAATTATAGTTGAAGGGGGAGGGGAGAAGTTTTTATGTGTACTACGTTATCGGCAACAAAGAAGTAGTTCTTTGTTAAAATTCCTTCCCTGCCTGTTTAGCCATAGTCCAATGTTTTCTGCAAAACCAGACTTTTTGGCGGTGCTATCGACTTCCATCTCAGTGAAAATCGAGTGCGAAAACGTGAGATGGTATACGTTTGTGACCACCGTACTGTGGTTTAAGGCTGAAACAATAAGTAGAAAGAAGTAGTTTCTATGGAAATATTTCATTTCGAATATGATTTTAAATATAAATCTTAGAACATGGAAGTCATGTATGGTTCTCCATACCGATATTTTCGAAAAGTGCCTGTGTGTGTGTGTCTGTGTGTAATTTTTTCTATGGCAAACGATAACTGCAGTAAATTCAAACAGAATCAAGTAATTTTTTGCATACCGACCTGATTTGTAGAGTACTCAAGACCTACTGTTTTTGGTGAAGATCGGTTAAGGGAAAGGGGTAGTTTACCTGCAACGTTTTTTTTAATCAATGGTAATTTTTTTCTATGGCAAACGATAACAGCCACAAATTCAAACAGAATCAACAACTATTTTGCATACAGCCCTGAATTGCAGAGTTCTCAAGACCTATTGTTTTTGGTGAAGATCGGTTAAGGGAAAGGGGTAGTTTACCTGCAACGTTTTATGTTTTAACAAGGATATTTTCTACGGCAAACGATAACAGCCGCAAATTCAAACAGAATCAACTAATTTTTTGCATACAGCCCTGATTTGTACAGTACTCAAGACCTATTGTTTTTGGTAAGGATCGGTTAAGGGAAAGGGGTAGTTTACCTGCAACGTTTTTTTATCAAGGGTAATTTTACTTCCATATTCCTTAAGGAATGGAAGTATGGTGATGGCAAAAAAAATCGTGTTCGAGATTATTGCAGATTCTGATTCTACTACACTCAAAACATGAAAAAAAGTCGTTTTCCGAAAAGTGTCTGTGTGTCTGTCTGTCTGTCTGTCTGTCTGTGTGTCTGTGTGTCTATAGATTTTTTTTCTATGGCAAACGATAACTGCCGCAAATTCAAACAGAATCAAATAATTTTTTGCATACAGCCCGGTTTTGCAGAGTTCTCGCGACCTATTGTTTTTGGTGAAGATCGGTTGAGGGAAAGGGGTAGTTTACCTGCAACGGTTTTTTTTTAGCAAGGGTAATTTTGTTTGTTTGGCAAACGATAACAGCCGCAAATTCAAACAGAATCAAATAATGTTTCGCATACAGCCCTGAATTGTAGAGTTCTCAAGACCTATTGTTTTTGGTGAAGATCGGTTAAGGGAAAGGGGTAGTTTACCTGTAACGTTTTATGTTTTAACAAGGGTATTTCCTATGGCAAACGATAACAGCCGCAAATTCAAACAGAATGAAAAGAGTATTTGCATACAGCCCTAAATTGTAGAGTTCTCAATACCTTTTGTTTTTGGTGAAGATCGGTTAAGGGAAAGGGGTAGTTTACCTACAACGTTTTTTTAACAAGGGTATTTTCTATGGCAAACGATAACAGCCGCAAATTCAAACAGAATCAAATAATTGTTTGCATACAGCCCTGATTTGTAGAGTACTCAAGACCTATTGTTTTTGGTGAAGATCGGTTGAGGGGAAGGGGTAGTTTACCAGCAACGTTTTTTATCATGCGTATTTTCTATGGCAAACGACAACTGCCGCAAATTCAAACAGAATCAAATAATTTTTTGCATACAGCCCTGATTTGTAGAGTACTCGCAACCTATTGTTTTTGGTGAAGATCGGTTGAGGGGAAGGGGTAGTTTACCTGCTACGGTTTTTTTTATCAAGGGAAATTTTTTTTTTTTTGGCAAACGATAACAGCCGCAAATTCAAACAGAATCAAATAATGTTTCGCATACAGCCCTGAATTGTAGATTTCTCAAGACCTATTGTTTTTGGTGAAGATCGGTTGAGGGAAAGGGGTAGTTTACCTGCAACGTTTTTTTAACAAGGGTATTTTCTATGGCAAACGATAACAGCCGCAAATTCAAACAGAATCAAATAATGTTTTGCATACAGTCCTGATTTGTAGAGTACTCAAGACCTATTGTTTTTGGTGAAGATCAGTTAAGGGGAAGGGGTAGTTTACCTGCAACGTTTTTTTATCAAGCGTATTTTCTATGGCAAACGATAACAGCCGCAAATTCAAACAGAATCAAATAATTTTTTGCATACGTCCCTGAATTGTAGAGGTCTCAATGACTTTCGATTTTGGTGAAGATCGGTTAAGGGGAAGGGGTAGTTTACCTGCAACCTTATACGTTTTAACAAGAGTAAAGTACTTGAAAATTTATTTAAACTTGTTGAAACAATGGTAATTGTTAAAAATAAAATAATTTTGTTGCCAGGCAATAAAATTATAATTTTTTCATTTTAATGTAATATAATATTTTTCATTTAATACAGCAATAAAAAGGCAGGTAAGACACAGCCTGGCTGTTTGGCTGAAAATGATTTTAAATATAAATCTTAGAATATGGAAGTCATGTATGGTTCTCCATACCGATATTTACTTCCATGTTCCTTAAGGAATGATGGCAAAAAAAATCGTGTTCGAGATTATTGCAGATTCTGATTGTACTACACTCAAAACATGAAAAAAAGTCGTTTTTCGAAAAGTGTCTATATGTGTGTGTGTGTGTGTGTGTGTGTGTGTGTGTGTGTGTGTGTGTGTGTGTGTGTGTGTGTGTGTGTGTGTGTGTGTGTGTGTGTGTGTGGATTTTTTTTCTATGGCAAACGATAACAGCCGCAAATTCAAACAGAATCAAATAATGTTTTGCATACAGCCCTGATTTGTAGAGTACTCACGACCTATTGTTTTTGGTGAAGATCGGTTGAGGGAAAGGGGTAGTTTACCTGCAACGGTTTTTTTTATCAAGGGTAATTTTGTTTGTTTGGCAAACGATAACAGCCGAAAATTCAAACAGAATCAAATAATGTTTCGCATACAGCCCTGAATTGTAGAGTTCTCAAGATCTGTTGATTTTGGTAAAGATCGGTTAAGGGAAAGGGGTAGTTTACCTGCAACGTTTTATGTTTTAACAAGGGTATTTTCTATGGCAAACGAGAACAGCCGCAAATTCAAACATAATCAAATAATGTTTTGCATACTGCCCTGAATTGTAGAGTTCTCAAGACCTTTTGTTTTTGGTGAAGATCGGTTAAGGGAAAGGGGTAGTTTACCTGCAACATTTTATGTTTTAAAAGGGTATTTTCTATGGCAAACGATAAGAGCCGCAAATTCAAACAGAATCAAATAATTTTTTGCATACAGCCCTGATTTCTTGAGTACTAAAGACCTATTGTTTTTGGTGAAGATCGTTTAAGGGGAAAGGGGTAGTTTACCAGCCACGTTTTTTGTTTTATCAAGGGTATTTTGTATGGCAAACGATAACAGCCGCAAATTCAAACAGAAACATATAATATTTTGCATACAGCCCTGAATTGTAGAGTTCTCAAGACCTATCGTTTTTGGTGAAGATCGGTTAAGGGAAAGGGGTAGTTTACCTGCAACATTTTATGTGTTAACAAGGGTATTTTCTATGGAAAACGATAACAGCCGCAAATTCAAACAGAATCAAATAATTTTTTGCATACAGTTCTGATTTGTAGAGTACTCAAGACCTATTGTTTTTGGTGAAGATTGGTTAAGGGAAAGGGGTAGTTTACCTGCAACGGTTTTTTATCAAGTGTAATTTTACTTCCATATTCCTTAAGGAATGGAAGTATGGTGATGGCAAAAAAAATCGTGTTCGAGATTATTGCAGATTCTGATTCTACTACACTCAAAACATGAAAAAAAGTCGTTTTCCGAAAAGTGTCTGTGTGTCTGTCTGTGTGTCTGTGTGTCTGTGTGTCTGTCTGTCTGTAGATTTTTTTTCTATGGCAAACGATAACTGCCGCAAATTCAAACAGAATCAAATAATTTTTTGCATACAGCCCGGTTTTGCAGAGTTCTCGCGACCTATTGTTTTTGGTGAAGATCGGTTGAGGGAAAGGGGTAGTTTACCTGCAACGGTTTTTTTTTAGCAAGGGTAATTTTGTTTGTTTGGCAAACGATAACAGCCGCAAATTCAAACAGAATCAAATAATGTTTCGCATACAGCCCTGAATTGTAGAGTTCTCAAGACCTATTGTTTTTGGTGAAGATCGGTTAAGGGAAAGGGGTAGTTTACCTGTAACGTTTTATGTTTTAACAAGGGTATTTCTTATGGCAAACGATAACAGCCGCAAATTCAAACAGAATGAAAAGATTATTTGCATACAGCCCTAAATTGTAGAGTTCTCAAGACCTTTTGTTTTTGGTGAAGATCGGTTAAGGGAAAGGGGTAGTTTACCTACAACGTTTTTTTAACAAGGGTATTTTCTATGGCAAACGATAACAGCCGCAAATTCAAACAGAATCAAATAATTTTCTGCATACAGCCCTGATTTGTAGAGTACTCAAGACCTATTGTTTTTGGTGAAGATCGGTTGAGGGGAAGGGGTAGTTTACCAGCAACGTTTTTTATCATGCGTATTTTCTATGGCAAACGACAACTGCCGCAAATTCAAACAGAATCAAATAATTTTTTGCATACAGCCCTGATTTGTAGAGTACTCGCGACCTATTGTTTTTGGTGAAGATCGGTTGAGGGGAAGGGGTAGTTTACCTGCAACGGTTTTTTTTATCAAGGGAAATTTTTTTTTTTTTGGCAAACGATAACAGCCGCAAATTCAAACAGAATCAAATAATGTTTCGCATACAGCCCTGAATTGTAGATTTCTCAAGACCTATTGTTTTTGGTGAAGATCGGTTGAGGGAAAGGGGTAGTTTACCTGCAACGTTTTTTTAACAAGGGTATTTTCTATGGCAAACGATAACAGCCGCAAATTCAAACAGAATCAAATAATGTTTTGCATACAGCCCTGATTTGTAGAGTACTCAAGACCTATTGTTTTTGGTGAATATCGGTTAAGGGGAAGGGGTAGTTTACCTGCAACATTTTTTTATCAAGCGTATTTTCTATGGCAAACGATAACAGCCGCAAATTCAAACAGAATGAAATAATTTTTTGCATACGTCCCTGAATTGTAGAGGTCTCAATGACTTTCGATTTTGGTGAAGATCGGTTAAGGGGAAGGGGTAGTTTACCTGCAACCTTTTACGTTTTAACAAGAGTAAAGTACTTGAAAATTGATTTAAACTTTTTGAAACAATGGTAATTGTTAAAAATAAAATAATTTTGTTGCCAGGCAATAAAATTATAATTTTTTCATTTTAATGTAATATAATATTTTTCATTTAATACAGCAATAAAAAGGCAGGTAAGACACAGCCTGGTTGTTTGGCTGAAAATGATTTTAAATATAAATCTTAGAATATGGAAGTCATGTATGGTTCTCCATACCGATATTTTTCTATGGCAAACGATAACAGCCGCAAATTCAAACAGAATCAAATGATGTTTTGCATACAGCCCTGTATTGTAGAGTTCTCAATACCTATTGATTTTGGTAAAGATCGGTTAAGGGAAAGGGGTAGTTTACCTGCAACATTTTATGTTTTAACAAGGGTAATTTTGTATATGACGAACGATAACTGCCGTAAATTCAAACAGAATCAACTACGTTTTTGCATACGTTTTTGAACTAAAGAGAACTCAAGGTCTGTTGATTTTGTTGAAGATCGGTTAAGGGAAAGGGGTAGTTTATCAGCAACGTTTTATGTTTTAAAAAAGGTAATTTTTTTTATGACGAACAATAACTGCCGAAAATTCAAAGAGAACCTAATAATTTTTTGCACACTTTCCTGAGTTGTGGAGAGCTCAAGGACTGTTGATTTTGGTGAAGATCGGTTAAGGGAAAGGGGTAGTTTACCTGCAACATATTATGTTGAACCAAGAGAAATGTTTACATGACGAACGATAACTGCCGCACATTCAAACAGAATCAAATATTTTTTTGCATGCACCCCTTAATTGTAGAGGACTGAAGGCCTATTGATTTTGGTGAAGATAAAGGGGTATTTTACCTGCAACGTTTTATGTTTTAACAAGAGTAAAATACATAATTTTGATAAACAAAGTATCCTGATAAGAAGCTCATAATAATCCACTGCAGAAACATAGATGAAATATCTATAAATGAAGAGGCTAGTTAACGGGGTGGGGGTAATTTTCTATTAATGAAAATTATAGTTGAAGAGGGAGGGGCGAAAATTTTATGTGTGTACTACGTTATCGGCAACAAAGAAGTAGTTTTTGTTAAAATTCCTTCCCGGTCTGTTTAGCCGTAGTCCAATGTTTTCTGCAAAACCTTTCGGCAGTGCCATTGACTTCCATCATCAGTGAAAATCGAGTGCGAAAAAGTGAGGTGGTATACGTTAGTGACCAAAGTACTGTGGTTAAGGCTGAAGCAATAGAAAGAAGTAGTTTCTATGGAAATATTTCATTTCGAATATGCTGTTAAATATAAATCTTAGAACATGGAAGTTATGTATGGTTCTCCATACCGATATTTTTCTATGGTAAACGATAACAGCCGCAAATTCAAACAGAGTCAAATAATGTTTTGCATACAGCCCTGAATTCTAGACTTCTAGAGTTCTCAAAACCTGTTGGTTTTGGTGAAGATCAGTTAGGGGAATAGGGTAGTTTACCTGCAACATTTTTTGTTTTAACAAGGGTAATTTTTTATATGACGAACCATAACTGCCATAAATTAAAACAGAATCAACTACTCTTTTGTATACCTTTTTGAATTATACAGAACCCAAGGTCTGTTGATTTTGGTGAAGATCGGTTAAGGGAAAGGGGTAGTTTATACTACGTTATCGGCAACAAATAAGCAGTTTGTTGTTAAAATTCCTTCCTGTCCTGTTTGAACGTAGACCAAAGTTTTCTGCAAAACCAGACGTTTCAGCAGTGCCGTCGATTGCCATCATCAGTGACAATCGAGTGCGATAACGGGTGGTGGTATACGTTAGTGACCACAGTACTGTGGTGAAGACTGACGCAATAAGTGGAAAGAAATAATTTCTATGGAAACATTTCATTTCGTAAATGATTTAAAATATAAATCTTAGAACATGAAAGTCTATTTTTTTATGGGAAACAATAACAGCCCCAAATTCACACAGAATCAAATAATTTTTTGCATACCGTCCTGAATTGTAGAGTTCTCAAGACCTATTGTTTTTGGTGAAGATCGGTTAAGGGGAAGGGGTAGTTTACCTGCAACATTTTATATTTTAACAAGGGTATTTTCTATGGCAAACGATAAAAGCCGCAAATTTAAACAGAATCAAATAATGTTTTGCATACAGCCCTGAATTGTAGAGTTCTCAAGACCTGCTGGTTTTGGTGTAGATCGGTTAAGGGAATAGGGTAGTTTACCTGCAACATTTTATGTTTTAACAAGGGTAATTTTTTCTATGACGAACGATAACTGCCGTAAATTCAAAGAAAATCAAATAATTTTTTGCATACATTCCTAAATTGTAGAGAACTCAAGGCCTGTTGATTTTGGTGAAGATCGGTTAAGGGAAAGGGGTAGTTTACCTGAAACATGTTATGTTGTAACAAGATAAATGTTTCATGACGAACGATAACTGCCGCAAATTGAAACAGAATCAAATATTTTTTTGCATGCATCCCTGCATTGTAGAGGACTGAAGGTCTATTGATTTTGGTGAAGATCGGTTTAGAGAAAGGGGTAGTTTACCTGCAACGTTTTATGTTTTAACAAGAGTAAAGTACTTAATTTTGATAAATAAAGTATCTTGATAAGAAGCTCATAATAATCCACTGTAGAAACGTAGATGAAATATCTATAAATGAAGAGGTTAGGTGAACGGGGTGGGGGTAATTTTCTGTAAATGAAAATTATAGTTGAAGGGGGAGGGGAGAATTTTTTATGTGTACTACGTTATCGGCAACAAAGAAGTAGTTCTTTGTTAAAATTCCTTCCCAGCCTGTTTAGCCATAGTCCAATGTTTTCTGCAAAACCAGACTTTTTAGCGGTGCTATCGACTTCCATCTCAGTGAAAATCGAGTGCGAAAACGTGAGGTGGTATACGTTTGTGACCACCGTACTGCGTTTTAAGGCTGAAGCAATAAGTAGAAAGAAGTAGTTTCTATGGAAATATTTCATTTCGAATATGATATTAAATATAAATCTTAGAACATGGAAGTCATGTATGGCTCTCCATACCGATATTTTCGAAAAGTGCTTGTGTGTGTGTGTGTGTGTGTGTGTGTGTGTAGATTTTTTCTATGGCAAACAATAACAGCCGTAAATTCAAACATAATCAAGTAATTTTTTGCATACCGCCCTGATTTGTAGAGTACTCAAGACCTACTGTTTTTGGTGAAGATCGGTTAAGGGAAAGGGGTAGTTTACCTGCAACGGTTTTTTTAATCAAGGGTAATTTTTTTCTATGGCAAATGATAACAGCCGCAAATTCAAACAGAATCAACTACTCTTTTGCATACAGCCCTGAATTATAAAGTTCTCAAGACCTATTGTTTTTGGTGAAGATCGGTTAAGGGAAAGGGGTAGTTTACCTGCAACATTTTATATTTTAACAAGGGTATTTTCTATGGCAAACGATAAAAGCCGCAAATTTAAACAGAATCAAATAATTGTTTGCATACAGCCCTGAATTGTAGAGATCTCATGACCTATTGTTTTTGGTGAAGATCGGTTAAGGGAAAGGGGTAGTTTACCAGCAACGTTTTATGTTTTAAAAGGGTATTTTCTGTGGCAAACAATAACAGCCGCAAATTGATAACAGAATCAATAATTTTTTGCATACACCTCTGATTTGTAGAGTACTCAAGACCTATTGTTTTTGGTGAAGATCGGTTAACGGGAAGGGGTATTTTACCTGCAACGTTTTTCTTATCAAGTGCTTCATTATTGTCCCATCTTTCCCAATCTTCTTCAGTCATTCTTTCCACAATGTTATCGCCTTTTTCGTGGGTTGTCCCTATAGTCTCTTCTTTATTACACCTGGCATCTAACTCCCACATTTCATCATAAATATTATAACCTACCGCTTTCGTGTGTTCGTGTTGTTAAGTGTTATTATGTCGGGTGTCACACTCCGCGCATTTTTTTATACTTACTGATGGCTGGTTCCTCTGCGACGATGTTGTCCTGCAATTACAACTTAATCTACTATATGTATGTGGGCGCCACTTGGATATTTTGTTCCAAGAAATTATTATTATTATTATTATTATTATTATTATTGAAATTAAATTTTGATTTCTTTAAATTAATTATATTAAAAAAATGTGAACAAGACAATTCGAATTGAAAATAACGTATGTTTAATGAACTTTAAAAATTGTCTGAAGGACTAACACTCGAATTAACAAAATTGCAGAGTTACAAAAATATTATTCTTGACAAGTTTTTCAATTAAGTATCGGCTAATATTATATTTTCTTACTCAGTTGAATAGCATGAGTTTAGTGTATGAAAAATCTTTATACTCAGGACATGACTCCTTTGAACTACCAAGACAAATCAATAGGATGCTTTACAAAAATTGTGTGATTTGAAGGTGTGTGACATGTGTAGTACAATTGTGTGACAAATGATACCAGGTAAAAATGATTTTAACTTTTGAACAACTCACGTTCCGGTGGGTAATTATTTCCTGCACTGGACACTTCTCTTGGGGACGTTTTCAATCTTGCCTCTTCGTGTATACGTTCCTCGTGCACTGGTAATTATTTATAAGTCAAATAACGGTTCTTAAAACTCCGTACGATTGAAATAAGTTTCGCACTGTGTCTATGCTTTGAATTCTGGTGGTGGCGATCAGCTGTCTGCGTGGTTTCTCGATTCGGCCGTCACAGCGCTAGTTCCAGACTCATGTAGAAAGGCTTGTGTCAGTAAATCGTTTTGGGAATGTTGTCAAAGTCAGTTTGTCTTTAGCAAATACCAGCAGAATTGATTCTCTCTATTAAAATTCGGTCCTTTTCAGGGCCGCTAGTATTCTGGCTGTGTGCATTCTATTAAATATGGCATGTTGCTGCTCTATTCAACAACACGTTGGGGTATACTCCTTGTAGAGGTTAAGTCAGTATTTTGTCATGTACGGGAAAAGCCTTTCTGTGTTCTCGTGTCGAATTCTCGTTCTTCGATTTCGCCTCGGATGTGATGACCAGTTTCGTGGGTGATGTGTCTCTTCTGGATTCAAAGCATAAAGTGTTTTTTGGTCAAATTTCTTCTTCCTTATATACTCTGTAAGGCTCATTGTTTTAACTTTTTGACATGAACTTCCTGTGTATTTGTGTAAAAATTCCTTCTAGAACATTCGAGAATAATCAAATGGAACATCATAGAACAAATTTGACTTCCGTAGAAGCTTTAGAACAAAAACTTCTTATTCTTCACACTAAGGATATTACTAAAATTATTCTGGTATTTGTCAAACAATTTTACATAACTACTTACAATCTGCATGCCATTACTATTTTTGGATTCTCTGCTTTCAACTGAATTTAATGATACTAATTACGATTGGTTTTGAACAAATTAAATCTAATAAAATAACATAAAATACAACTCTTACCTTGGAATGTTTTCACAAAATTCTAATTTTCTACTTACTAAAATGTTATGAAGTTGCTTGGTTCTTGCTATAACATTAATGCATAACATAATTATCTTTTCATTATTGTTCAGTTTTGTATAGGCATTACATATGGCCTAGGTTTTTTGTCACTGGTTCTTTACAATAATTTGTCTTTTTCGGTATCATATATGGGATTTTTTGGGTATTCACTGAGAGTTTGTTATATTGTTTATCTTTGGTAATACCTGGTTTATCCTGATACTTTTTATTTTTACTTTAAGATTACTTAGCATCATATTGTTTTGCATAAATGATCTGTTTTCTTGGTGTGACAAATTTCACTCTTATATTTCAAATTCTTTAAGAATTAAGCTTGTTTTCAACTGACCAAGTATGTTTCTAATGTACATTATAGGATTGTACCTTTTTCCTTTATTTTTTCTAATATTCTGCAATCATTCTGTCAAATATGACTATTTTTGTGATTGGTTTTTGGCCTCAGCCTGGTATGGTATAGGTAAATGGTTTCATAACATGACTGTTAAATTGTTTTAGGTGGTCATATATATAAGTATAGTTACATTATATTGTATTTCAACTTTAGAATACAATTTGGTTGCATTTTGACAACATTAAATTCATAAATATTACCATTTTATAGGTTCATCACATGTTTTCAGTTAACACTGTTTTTGACTATTTTAATTGATTTCTAATCAATTACAGCTTTCTCTATTTAAGATAATTTGTTTATCTCTATCTAATTGACATTTACATATAGTTTTTATATTAATTCTATAATAATTAATTTTCACATAAGATCCGAGTGATTGGTATCAAATCCAACACATTAATATTTTTTGTCATAACATTTATATATTTTTTATTTTAACTTATATCCTTTTTAATGGCGTATTCAAATCATTTAATACATTTATTTTATTTATATTTCAAAGTATAATAATGGATCTTGTCCATTAATTCACAATAAATAGTTTTTTATACCCTATTCAGAGTTACATTTCTTAATATGTAATGGCATCATTTTGGTCATTTCTGAGATTATCTGGTTCTCTTATAGTATATTACTAGTTTTACACTGTTCTTCACTTAAATAATATATATGGGGTTTGAGTCTTAGTCATAGTCTTTGTCGTTTTTTCATGTTGATGATATTAACTATCGGACAATATTACAAAATTTTTCGGATTACTTGGGTTCGATACTGTTCACCTCGCTTTCCTCTTATGATAAATTACTATGCAAATAATTTCCTTTATGGAACGTTCTGTGACGTTACAATATTTCTCAATGTCATTTTGTCGTTTGGTGTTCCCATTGCATTCGCACGACTCATCTGTGCTCTTTCATGATCATTGGTATTCTTTTTTATGTATCCCATCTCCTTGCTGAATTTTTTAAATAGCACCGTCATCCATTCCGCGTAACTTAATTGTCTCTCTTGTCCTGGCATTTTCGTTTCCTGTTGTATCATAGCTCTTTATTGCATTTCTCTGTCTCTAACAGCTGCCTGCTCGAGTTAAGTAATATTTATAAAATCAAGGTTTTACTTAACTTAAGCCCTACACTAGTTGAGCGCCAATTTATGTTATAATGGGTATCACGTCTTTCCTTACATGTTTGGGTGTTACTCTTATTATACTCTTAGATGAGCTTTCCTAATTAAGCCCCACTGTTGGGTTCGTCAATTTATGTTATACCAGTAACGTCCGTCTTATTCAAGCCCCGCGATGGAAGCCAATTAATGTTAACACGGGTGTCTCCTCGTTAAGCCTCTCTGTGTGAATGCCAATTTATAATGTATCTTATTTCAATATGTGGTATAATAATGTTTAAGTATATCCCAGTTCCTCTCTATTTAATATAATTGTGTTATGGTGGGTGAAAATTATGTGTATAGTGTGTAATTCGAATTTTTCGCTCAAGCCTATTCTGCGTTGAAGAGAAGAGAATGAATTTTTATTGTATTCTCTTTCTCTTTAATACCCAAGCAGTCCGTGAATAGCGCTGTGGTTCCTAGACAACGGAAATTTGTAGGTTAGCCCACCACGTACGGTGATTCTCAGTTACACTCTCTACTTATCTTATATCTTGTTCACACTACACTAAATATTATATAAATGAGAAGATGTCTGAATTCTGAAAGGATTCTTTATTGATATTTAATATTTCTTGTCCAACAAAGTTGTTTCTTTTACGTAGATACAAAAGGCTATATGTTAGAAGTAATCGATTATCGATCGGATTCAAGGTTTTATATTATTTTTAGTTATGATTTTATATTTCTTTAAATACAGGGCGTGAAGGTTCTTTCAACTGTTAGTAAGATCAGAAAATGCATAAATAGGAATACAAGGTATTACAATATAGAATTAAGTTTTTATTAAATAATATTTAAAATAATTGTAGTTATCGTCCGCTCGGCCTCGTGCCTCGATAAGGCAGTGTACAGATAACCTCTTCGTCTTGTTTGGTCAATAACAGCATGCAGAGGAATTTGCTCTCGTCAGTCTTCGCTCCAAGTTGAAATAAAATTTAATTCTTGGTCCTGGGATGATGCAGAAATACCGCTCCTTTTGTTCACCAATGTCCGAGTTTGTGGTTACGTGCTTCGACGAATTTCAAGTACAACTACGTTTTTTCTATTGAATTGTAGAAACTGAAGTTCCGATATAATTTGGTGTTTTATTTTCGTTTCTTTTACGTTATAGGATTATATCACTTTATGCAGGTAGTTATTTCTCTGGTTTTGTTAGTTAATTAAGTTAACATGTGTTCATTATATTGAATTTTGCAATCAGAGTTCTTCCTTTATATTTCTTGTTACTTTCATGTATAGGTTGTAGATTGTCCAATTATATAATACGGTTGAATGACAGTGGACCCTACTATTGTGATTTATTATTCATTTTGCTTCCCAATTGTATTTGTATTTAAATTAAATCAAATCTTTTCTGAACGTCTTTTAACTAAACCGTCTTCGTTCATGTAAATTTATTCAATAATCAAATCAACAAATTCTATCTCTTTCGTCGTCCCTGACAACCATCTTTTCTATTCTTATTGGATATTATATTATACTATAACCATTTCATACAATGTTCTTCCACTCATCAAAATAATCCTTTTCTAAATTTCCATTATATCCTATTATAATTTTACCTATTGCTTGTTACTAACTTTTATATATTTTGCTGTCGTTTCCTCTTAGTCTATTTATTTTAACAAATATTATTTTTCTGTTACAAAATATTATCTATCAGTATCACTGAACTATGGCATTATAAGAATTTATTTAATTTTAATTTATTTATTCGTTATTAGCAATTATTATTAACTTCTCCTAACTCATTAGATTTTATTTAGTATTTGTTACAAATTTCTTTACCTAACCTTTCTGATCTGACTTACTATATAATGTTACTGGTTGTTAGGCCTATCATTATACCTTGATCTACTTCTGAATTTAACTTGTTACTATCTGCAATATTATAGAATCCTTTATCTATTTATGACATGGTTATACTAAACTCTTTTGTATCTCGTTAACAATTATAGCCTTTTTGGCCAAGTTTACAATTATGATCATCCTACTATCTAAGTACCTGTATACAAATAATTAACTCTATAAAGTCTAACAAAAGCTTTATCATAACATTTGGATAACACATAAAATGAAATTAATTAGTAATCAATTACTGAGTTTAACAACAGCTCTATAATGGTAAATTGATAACACATAATACTTAATTACCTGGTATTCTATTAACAGAATAATTTCACTTGCTAACACAAAAAATAACATCACTATCACGATAATAATATAACAAGATACAATTAATAACAGGTACATTTGAGTAACCTAAGTCATACAACATTTACTCATTCTCATCTACTTTAACACATCAATTATTATGAAACAGTCTAAATTAGTTTTTACATTCTTTGTCAATGTCTGTTGTTTACACCTTTCACTGAACTTTGAGGTTTACAATTATTAACATTATTAATTTCTTTTCTTTCTACCTTGTATTCTTATTTTATTTAATCAATCATGGATTGGGTTTCTGACCTTTTACAAGTGTGGATAATTAATAATTTTTTCTCTATTTTAAATCTAATAAGTTGATTTATGTAACATCGGGGACCGTATTTTCGTTACGTTACATTTTTGGTGAAGATCGGTTAAGGGAAAGGGGTAGTTTACCTGCGTTTTTTTTATCAAGGGTATGGCAAACGATAACAGCTGCAAATTCAAACAGAATCAAATAATGTTCTGCATACAGCCCTGAATTGTAGTGGTCTCAAGACCTGTTGGTTTTGGTGAAGGTCGGTTATGGGAATGGGGTAGTTTACCAGCAACGTTTTATGTTTTAACATGGGTAATTTTTTCTATGACGAATGATAACTGCCGTAAATTCAATCAGAATCAACTACTCTTTTGCATACCTTTTTGAATTATACAGAGCTCAATGTCTGTTGATTTTGGTGAAGATCGGTTAAGGGAAAGGGGTAGTTTACCTGCAACATTTTATGTGATAACAAGGTTAATTTTTTCTATGACGAACGATAACTGCCGTAAATTCAAAAATAATCAAATAATTTTTTACATATGTGCCTGAGTTGTAGAGGACTCAAGGCCTATTGGTTTTGGTGAACATCGGTTAGGGGGAAAGGGTAGTTTAACTGAAACATTTTTTGTTGTAACAAGAGTAAAGTACTTAATTTTTATAAATAATAAAGTATCCTGATAATAAGATCTTAATAATCCACTGTAGAAACGTAGATGAAATATCTATAAATGAAGAGGCTAGTTGAACGGGGTGGGGGTAATTTTCTATAAATGAAAATTATAGTTGAAGGGGGAGGGGATAATTTTTTATATATGTACTGCGTTATCGGCAACAAAGAAGTAGTTTGTTGTTAAAATTCCTTCCCGTCCTGTTTGGCCGTAGACCATGTTTTCTGCAAAACCAGACGTTTCGGCAGTGCCATCGACTTCCATCATCAGTGAAAATCGAGTGCGATAACGTGAGGTGGTATATGTTAGTGATGACAGTATTGTAGTTAAGGCTGAAGCAGTAAGTAGAAAGAAGTAGTTTCTATGGAAATATTTCATTTCGAAAATGATTTTAAATATAAATCTTAGAACATGGAAGTCACCACCAGGTAAGTTTTTAATTCTCTCAACTCTCTCAATACTTATTCTCTTTATGATCTCTACTCAACTTAAATAATTCTATTTCTCTATCATTCTCCATATCACTTATATAACCCCCTCTTACAGTACTTTCTCTCTTTCATTCCATACAAAGGGCAACACAACATTATTATAACACATCCTGGCTTTTCCAGGGAAATCATAATACACAGGGGAATTATTTGTAGACCTTTCGTCTACCAAATACACTTTCAAGAAACCTTTGTTCTTGCTAAACACATGTGAAGCCTCTACTTCACCTACTACACCGGGGAAATCTGCCCTTTGTCTCATCATTCTACTCAAATTATTCTCCTCATACTCTCTCTCTCTAACTTATGAACACTTATTACTACCCCTTCACTACCCCCTACTCCCATTACTCTCTCATTATCACTATAAATTTTTTCTGTATCACCCTTAGATACCCCTTTTTCAACTATTTTACCACTATTACTTGTTAACTCATTATTATATTCATCATTATAATTATTGCTTACCTCGTTAATTATTTCTTCGTTATTATTCGTCATCATATCACCATTGTAATTATCACCTGTATTGACACCAATGTCGTCTGTAACTTCGTTATTTTTATTTTCACTACACTTACCTGTATCTATTCTCCCTTCCATTTCCATAACCATTTTCTCAATACTTTGTTTTAACTCGTTAAATTTACTATTAATATTGACATTTTGATATTTTATTTCCATCGAAATGTTTGTTCATCTTATTGAAATTACTTTCATTTTTTGTATTTTTTTTCATTTATCATTCATTTTAGTGTTTACTTCATCAAAACGACTATTTATGTTATCGTTCTGCTTTTCTAACATCGCTTGTATCATTTTAAACATTTCGTAACTGTCATCTTTTTTAACTTGGACCAGCGTTGATTGAATTGCAACATCGTGCATTATTACAGACTCTGTTAACTTATTTCAGTTACTACTGTATTTGATGGATTTTCTGTACTAATTTCGGTTAAATCAGTTAGGCTGACTTCACCGTTATTATTCTCCATTGTAATTATGTTTATTACTTAATTCTTACTTATAATACACATAAACAAATCATATCATAACATAACCTGTCTATTTATATGTTAATCATTTACCTCAAATAATTCGTTCTCCCTTCCAAAACAGGCCTACATTTATATAAAATAAACTTTCATGCAAACTTCCCTGTCCGCGGCGCCATTGTAAAGTTATTTTATCTTTACCAACAATTTTACACTTACCCATATTCAAAACAGCTGTGCGTCTATGTACTTGTTGGACGCCATTTTGTCCAAATGCATAGTTACTTACCACCAAGGTCAAATCAGGGTTTCGTGTAAGCGTATTTGGAAGACAGAAAAAGGTTATTTTAGTAAATAACATGGTCTATTCTGTTTCCAAGTAATCTAACTTTTATTTCAATTGATATAAAAATCTTTTCTCCATCTCTTAACTACATTTTACATCTTGCCAAAAAAATGTGCACAACATACATGTGATGTAATTACGAATTGATCTCTACCTTTTTCTTTTTAATTTACATGATTACATCTTACAAATAAATATATATAAAATATATATACAGTAAAACTTGGCTAATTCGAAGCAGAAGGGACCAGTAAAAAATTCGAATTATCCAAAAATTCAAATTAGGAAAGTTTTAATAAGGGTAGAAACATCAAATCAAAAACCAAAATTCAGTAAAACAATATGTTATTTTATTAAACAATTTCCTTATACATATGTATTACAAACGTATAAACACGTTTCAGTACAAAATATAGCATTTACAGTTTTTTAAAAAGATAGAAACTTTTGATTGCATTTTGCAGTTAATACACCGAGTTGTAATAAACTCTTCAAGTTTATTAAGTGGCTGGAAAATAGCGTCACTTACGTTCTGCTGTCCTTCAACAGACCGTCTCAAGTCTTGAATGTAATTTGATGCCTGTGAAGCCGTTGGAATCAGTATCTCTGGAAGTTCTAGCTGGTCCCCTTCTTCATCTGAAAATGCACCATCATTTTTGTTCACATCAGCCACGATCTCCGCATCTGTCTGTTCACCGCACACCACCAAGTCTTCATCCATGTTTACAAACTCTACGTAATAAATGCCTGCGTCATGTCCAACATCTTCCCAGTTATCCGCAGTGGGTACGACTTCTCTAGCAGCTTTATTCTCCTCTTCACCTTCAATGTGGCAGAAACCACCTTTACGAAAGCAATTAGCAATTGTTTTTTGCGTAACTTGGTCCCAAGCACTGTTGCACATGCGGATGTTAATCTTGATAGTATTTTCATGCTCATCTAAATAAGCACCTGACAGAATTTTTTGGACCACAATCCGTCTGTAAAAATGCTTAAAATTTTTTATTACACCTTGGGGTCCATAGGTTGAACTACTGAAGTCATGTTTGGGGGGAAATACACAACCTTTACATTTTCCATCACAGGAATAGTGTTGTGCGCTGTACAGTTGTCAATAAACAAAACGATTCTTCTGTTTTGATTCCGAAATTTCCTGTTGATTTCCAAAAACCATCTTTCAAAAATTTCACCTGTCATCCAAGCTTTATTGTTTGATTCATATTCAACTGGTTTTGTTTTTTCATTTTTGAAACAACGTGGGTTGGCTGACTTCCCTATCATTAGCAAGGGCAGTTTTTCCGAGCACTCCATGTTTGCTCCGACTAAAAGTGTTATGCGCTCTTTGCTGTGTTTGCCGCCAATACAACTTTCTCCTTTAAAAGCAAGTGTTTTGTCGCGGATGCATTTGAAGAATAAGCCCGTCTCGCCTATGTTAAAAATGTCTTTAGCATCTCTATCAGAAATCATTTGCAACAAATTGTCTTTCCATAAATTTGGAGCTTCAACGTCAACAGATCCACTTTCCCCACAAACAGTTTTGAAAGACATGCCATTCCTTTCTTTAACACCATCGAGCCAACCAGTGCTGGCCTTAAAATCATTTTTCCCTCGGCTAAATGCGAATTCCTCAGCTTTGGCTCTGACGAGGGGCCCACTGACTGGAATTTTTTTGTCCCTTGCTTGCTTAAACCACTTCACTACACATTCATCGACGTCAGGATTTTCTGGTCCTCGCGCTCTTTTCCTATCTTTGTCGCATGCTTTACACACACTATTCAAAATCTTCTCTTTATTTTTTAGATACGTTGACAGTGTATTTGGCGGTATCCCGAATTCCTTAGCAATTTCAGATTTCTTTTTTTGTCCCTTTTCCACTTCCCGAATAACGGCAACTTTTTCGGCAAATGTCAATGATTTGTATTGGGTCCGTATTGGTTTTGAAAGGCCCATGATGAACACACAACACAATAAAACTGCACAATAAGCAGTCTGTATATACAGTACTGTATAAAGAAAGGAACAGTCTCTCACTACAGGACACAGCTCGCACAGTAGAAACTCGAAAAGACTTAACCCTTCCACGAATGCAGGCAGACTGAACTGAAAGCAACAGTGAGAGTGGCTGACTGATGAGGCGTGGAACAAGGGACACGACGGACGGTACCGTTACACGAGCCAGTCACGTGTCATCGCGAGATACTGGCGCCAATTCCACGAATTTGACACAAAGGACAAGTGTCTGTTCACAAAGGGCGATGCCTGCTTGTCTGTTTCCAGTCGTCTCTCTATTGTTACGTGGTCTAGCCCATATTGCAGGCGATTGTTTGTAGTTTGAGCAAAATTTTTATTTTGAATTAACCAAAAAAAGTTCGAATTACAGACGATGTTTTTGCACGGTTTTACATAGGATATTCAAGGGACCACGGTAAAAGTTCGAATTATCCACGAATTCGAATTATGCACGTTCGAATTAGCCACATTCTACTGTATATATATACATATTTAGTTATAAATATTAAAGTATTATATACATCAAGAAACGGACTGTAGCAGAAAGTGATTGAAATAATATAACCATACAAGGTAAATAAGCCTACAGTGAAAAAACGAAAAGTGAGGTTATAAAACAAATGCAAAAACAAAAGTGTATAGTGAAAAAAATAGTGAAGTGAATATCAAATTAAGTGAAATCAACTACCAAATAACGGATAACAAATCATCTCTCACATAAATATACATTAACATGTACACAAACAACATAACCACAATTCCATATAACCACATTACCAAATTGTTAAACAAATTTCAAACACGAAAAAACAACTAATGAACACAAACATGAACATATACTTCAATAGACAATGCCAAAAACATAAATTAACACCTAAATACATCAACATAAACACAAACAACAAAAATATGACTGCACAAAAAACTATAAAACGAGCACAAAGGCTATGGATACAAAACGAAATTAATCAATTATACAGTAAGAAAAATAGCATAACACTAGACATATACAAACTACACTTAGAGCTAACAAGTTTATTACATCCAATCACTTGGAATAATAAATACAATAACATAGAAAATAAAATAAGATTTGAAAAAAACAAAAAGACTTATACAATCAACAAAAAACTTAACACATTAAAACAACAAAACAAAAATCAAGAACAAAAAAACAAAAATAAACACACATTTTACCCTCG
This sequence comes from Magicicada septendecula, assembly GCA_034769895.1. Classification (NCBI taxonomy): domain Eukaryota; kingdom Metazoa; phylum Arthropoda; class Insecta; order Hemiptera; family Cicadidae; genus Magicicada; species Magicicada septendecula. The sequence goes on along the minus strand of CM068369.1, from coordinate 62,933,359 downwards.
AACCATTAACCTTAGCAATACAGAATTTAACAAAAAAGAAACAGAATATTTAAACAATATGTCAAAAACTAACATAACCCAAAATGCAAACAAAAATCTAGAAAATTTAATAGTAGAAACAGAATTTGCCATTAACCTAATAAAAGACAATATACAAGAAGAAAAAAGAACAGAAGCAACACATATAATTAAAAAAATAATCACTAGCGAAATGAAAAACAAAGATAAACAAAAGAAAAACAATAAAACAATAAAATAAATTAAAAATAAAGTAAAGCACAATAATTTAATAATAACTAAAGCAGACAAAAGTCAAGCAACAGTAATCATTGATAAAGCAGACTACATCAAAAAAACCGAAGACTTCATCAACAATAATAAATGATAAAACAACTAGATAAAAACCCAACAGAAAACTATCTTAAACAAACAATAAAACTAATAAAAACAAATAAAAACATTTTCAACAATAAAAACATAGACATATATATAAACAATAATCCAGAACCACCTAAAATGAACAGCCTAATAAAAATACACAAATTAAACAACCCAATACGTCCATTAATAAATTTCAAAAAAGCTCCTACATACAAAATAGCAAAAATAATAGCACAAAAACTAAAAAGTAACCATCTAACAAATAACCATCATAACATAAAAAATACATACGAATTAATAGACAAACTAAAAATAATAAATATAAATGAAAATACATTTTTCACATCATATGACATAACAAACATGTACACTAATATCCCAGTAGAAGAAACAATTGACATAATAATAAACAAACTTATAGAACAAAATGAAAACAAACAATATATAACCGAAATAAAAAATAGTCTCCAACTAATACTAAAACAAAATTACTTTGAATTTAATAGCAAAATTTATCAACAGAAAGAAGGTTTAGCAATGGGATCACCATTATCAAGCATAATAGCAGAAATATTCCTACAACACATAGACATCAAAATACAAAATATCATAAAAACACATGACCCAGATGGCATATGGATAAGATATGTAGATGATGGACTATATGTATCAAATAACAAAAACACAAATGCAGAGAACATACTGAAACAAATCAATAACATACATCCCAAAATACAATTCACAGAAGAAAAAGAAAAACATAACAAAATCAACTATTTAGACATAACCATCACAAGATACAACAAACACATACAATATGCAATATATAGAAAACCAACTTCCACTAACATCATTATACCTAACCATTCTGACCACCCACCACAACATAAAATGGCAGCATTTTATTCGTTATTTAACAGAATGTACAAAATACCCCTAAACAAACAAGAAACTGACAAAGAAAAAAATATAATATACCAAATTGGTTATGCAAATGGATACAATAAAAATACTATGATCAAAATAGAAAATAAAATCAAATACAAAATAAAAACTGAACAATTAAGAATTAATCAAACTGAACAACACATAAATAATAACAACAACAAAAAATGGGCCACATTCACATATATAAATAATAAAATGACAAAACTAACAAAACTATTTAAAAACACAGATATAAAAATAGCATACAAAACTAATAAAAATAAATTACAAAATCTAAATAGCTCACACAACAAAGATAATACAACAACCAACGGTATATACAAAATTGAATGCCAAGATTGCAATAAATGTTATATAGGACAAACAAAAAAACAGCTGAAAAAACGTTATTTTGAACACCTAAATGCATACAAAAAACCAAATATATATAAATCCAATTTAGCCACACATGCAATAAACACAGGACATGAATTCCCAGAAATAACCAATGTAACACTAATAAAACATATACCACACAAAGGCACCATAATGAACATTTGGGAAAATTTACAGATTTACAAACATAAAACACAAAACAAACTAATACCAGAACAAATACAAATCAATACAAAACATGACACAATATTCAAAGCACTCAACATCGAAAATACACAAAATACAAAAACAGATACACAACCACACACAATAATGCAACTTTAAAAGACCAAAGACCAACAAACTACCTTAATAACATCCAGAAGCCAACACACAAATACTTCACCAGAAACAAGATGGCGAAGGCTGAAGATGAGAGTACAAGAACTCTCGAAACATGTTCCTAATAGGAAAAAAGTATATCTTGAGGTAAATTTACTTATAAATATTAAAGTAATATATATATATATATAAAGAAGAAGAACAATATTAAGCAGAAGCAAATATAAACTTAATTTCAGCAAACCAGCACTTCTTAAATTTATTACATGATTTTCACCCCCCCCCCCACGCACCCATCAGGCCTTTATGAGATCTCATTTTTAATATTGCAAATATTTCTTTCTGTAAAACTCTCAATATGGTATTTGATATTATTTTATATGTTTGAAAAACATTTGTTTGCCCCCGCTCTATTACTTGGCTCTGTTACTTATCTGATCATCGTCCAGATGACTCCACATTGTCCCACACACTTTCACCGCATTTTTCACTGACTCTACTTTTGAAGACGTTAACTGTTATATCATTTGATTATGTTAAGATTGGTGGTTTTTACTTTCATGTTCCTTAAGGAAATGGAAGTAGTATGGTAATGGCAAAAAAAATCGTGTTCAAGATTATTGCAGATTCTGATTGTTCTACACTCAAAACATGAAAAAGTCATTTTTCAAAAAGTGTCTGTGTTGTGTGTCTGTAGATTTTTTTCTGTGGCAAATGATAACAGCCGCAAATTCAAACACAATCAAATAATTATTTGCATACAGCACTGATTTGCAGAGTACTCAAGACCTAATGTTTTTAGTGAAGATCGGTTAAGGGAAAGGGGTAGTTTACCTCCAACGTTTTTTTTAATCAAGTGTAATTTTTTCTATGGCAAACGATAACTGCCGTAAATTCAAAGAGAATCAAATAATGTTTTGCATACAGCCCTGAATTGTAGAGTACTCATGACCTGTTGTGTTTGGTGAAGATCGGTTAAAGAAAATGGGTAGTTTACCTGCAATGTTTTATGTTTTAACAAGGGTATTTTCTATGGCAAACGATAACAGCCGCAAATTCAAAGAGAATCAAATAATGTTTTGCATACAGCCCTGAATTGTAGAGTACTCATGACCTGTTGTGTTTGGTGAAGATCGGTTAAGGGAAAGGGGTAGTTTACCTGCAACATTTTATGTTTTAACAAGGGTATTTTCTATGGCAAACAATAACAGCCGCAAATTCAAACAGAATCAAATAATGTTTTGCATACAGCACTGAATTGTAGAGTTCTCAAGACCTATTGTTTTTGGTGAAGATCGGTTAAGGGAAAGGGGTAGTTTACCAGCAACGTTTTATGTTTTAACAAGGGTAATTTTTTATATGATGAACGATAACTGCCGTAAATTCAAAGAGAATCCAATACTGTTTTGCATACAGCCCTAAATTGTAGAGTACTCATGACCTGTTGTGTTTGGTGAAGATCGGTTAAGGGAAAGGGGTAGTATACCTGCCACGTTTTTTGTTTTAACAAGGATATTTTCTATGGCAAACGATAACATCCACAAATTCACACAGAATCAAATAATGTTTTGCATCGAGCCCTGAATTGTAGAGTTCTCAAGACCTATTGTTTTTGTTGAAGATCGGGTTACGGAAAAGGGTAGTTTACCTGCAACAATTATGTTTTAACAACGGTAATTTTTTATTCTATGACGAACGATAACTGTCATAAATTCAAACAGAATCAACTACTTTTTTGCATACCTTTTTGAATTATACAGAACTCAAGGTCTGTTGATTTTGTTGAAGATCGGTTAAGGGAAAGGGGTAGTATACCTGCCACGTTTTTTGTTTTAACAAGGGTATTTTCTATGGCAAATGATAACAGCCGCAAATTCAAACAGAATCAAATAATGTTTTGCATAGAGCCCTGAATTGAAGTTCTCAAGACCTACTGTTTTTGTTGAAGATCGGGTTAGGGAAAGGGGTAGTTTACCTGCAACATTTTATGTTTTAACAACGGTAATTTTTTATTCTATGACGAACGATAACTGTCATAAATTCAAACAGAATCAACTACTTTTTTGCATACCTTTTTGAATTATACAGAACTCAAGGTCTGTTGATTTTGTTGAAGATCGGTTATGGGAAAGGGGTAGTTTACCTGCAACATTTTATGTTTTAACAAGGGTAATTTTTTCTATACCGAACGATAACTGCCGTAAATTCAAAGAGAATCAAATAATGTTTTGCATACAGTCCTCAATTATAGAGTTCTCAAGACCTATTGTTTTTGGTGAAGATCGGTTAAGGGAAAGGGGTATTTAACCAGCAACATTTTATGTTTTAACATGGGTATTTTCTATGGCAAAAGATAAGAGCTGCAAATTCAAACAGAATCAAATACTTTTTTGCATGCAGCCCTGAAATGTAGAGTTCTCAAGACCTGTTGGTGTTGGTGAAGATCGGTTAAGGGAAAGGGATAGTTTACCTGCAACATTTTATGTTTTAACAAGGGTAATTTTTTTTATGACGAACAATAACTACCGTAAATTCAAACAGAATCAAATAATGTTTTGCATACAGCCCTGATTTGTAGAGTTCTCAAGACCTATTGTTTTTGGTGAAGATCGGTTAAGGGAAAGGGGTAGTTTACCAGCAACATTTTATGTTTTAACATGGGCATTTTCTATGGCACACGATAAGAGCCGCAAATTCAAACAGAATCAAATACTTTTTTGCATGCAGCCCTGAAATGTAGAGTTCTCAAGACCTGTTGGTGTTGGTGAAGATCGGTTAAGGGAAAGGGGTAGTTTACCTGCAAATTTTATGTTTTAACAAGGGTAATTTCTATGGCACACGATAAGAGCCGCAAATTCAAACAGAATCAAATATTTTTTTGCATGCAGCCCTGAAATGTAGAGTTCTCAAGACCTGTTGGTGTTGGTGAAGATCAGTTAAGGGAAAGGGGTAGTTTACCTGCAAATTTTATGTTTTAACAAGGGTAATTTTTTTATGACGAACGATAACTGCCGTAAATTCAAACAGAATCAACTTCTTTTTTGCATACCTTTTTGAATTATAGAGTATTCAAGGTCTGTTGATTTTGGTGAAGACTGGTTAGGGGAAAGGGGTAGTTTACCAGCAACATTTTATGTTTTAAAACGGGTAACTTTTTTATGATGAACGATAACTGCCGTAAATTCAAAGAGAATCAAATACTTTTTTGCATGCAGTCCTGAATTGTAAAGATGTGAAGGCCTGTTGATTTTGGTGAAGATCGGTTAAGGGAAAGGGGTAGTTTACCAGCCACTTTTCATGTTTTAACAAGAGTAATTGTTTCTATGACGAACGATAACTGCCGCACATTCAAACAGAATCAAATAATGTTTTGCATGCATGCCTCAATTGTAGAGAACTCAAAGCCTGTTGATTTTGGTGAAGACCGGTTAAATGGAAAGGGGTAGTTTACCAGCAACATTTTATGTTGTAACAAGAGAAATGTATTCATGACGAACGATAACTGCCGCACATTCCAACAGAATCAAATATTTTTTTGCATGCATCCCTGAATTGTAGAGGACTGAAGGCCTATTGATTTTGGTGAAGATCGGTTACAAGATAGGGGTAGTTTACCTGCAACGTTTTATGTTTTAACAAGAGTAAAGTACTTAATTTTGATAAATAAAGTATCCTGATAAGAAGCTCATTATCCACTGTAGAAACGTAGATGAAATATCTATAAATGAAGAGGTTAGGTGAACGGGGTGGGAGTAATTTTCTATTAATGAAAATTATAGTTGAAGAGGGAGGGAAGAATTTGTTATATGTGTACCACGTTATCGGCAACAAAGAAGTAGTTTTTTGTTAAAATTCCTTCCCGGGCTGTTTAGCCGTAGTCCAATGTTTTCTGTAAAACCAGACGTTTTGGCAGTGCCATCGACTGCCATCATCAGTGAAAATTGAGTGCGAAAACGTGAGGTGGTATACGTTAGTGACCACAGTACTGTGGTTAAGGCTGAAGCAATAAGTGGAAAGAAGTAGTTTCTATGGACATATTTCATTTCAAATATGATTTTAAATATAAATCTTAGAACACGGAAGTCATGTATGGTTCTCCATACTGATATTTACATTTTAAAACATTTTAAGCGGTAGTCCGCGGACTTTTATACCCGGCCGTACGGCACGAGATGGTACGGCACGGGATGATCTGGCTCAGAGAAATGTTATCGCATAGTCTTATTGGGAGGGGCAGTGATGTGGTCCCAATCCTTTGTTTAGCAGCTGCCACGTATACAGAAACTAAGGCTTGGCTCTGTCCAACCTACATTCCAGCATTAGATCATCTAACGTGCAGCCCATGACGTCATGTGGCCTGATTCCAAATGCACAAAGTTCGAAGGTCTGATCGCTAAAAATAGATGTCTTCCACCGCTAGATTGCCGATTCTGTCGTTGATTTACATAGTAACTGTTCCCCAATAAGATTATTAATATTCCCAATATGTCCTTGGGACATATCTGTACCGTTACACAGTTGAATTTGACCTTTCCATAAAGAAGACTGTTTGAAAATAGAAGGGTCACATTCTGATCCGAAAGAACCAATGTCGATGTATGTGAAGCGATAGTTTGCGTTGGCAACAGCAAGTATTATTATAGAGAAGTAGCCTTTATAATTAAAGTACATTGATCCACTATCTTCTGGCTTTATTAATCTTATATGTTTTCTGTCTACTGCACCGACACAATGCGGGAAATTCGCCTTCTTTTCAAAGTCATTAGCAATTGCTTCATATTGGTCCTTAGACAGTTTTGGAATGCATTTTTCACAAAGAATGGTCCAGATATCAGAACAAACATCTCTTACAATTTTGCTTATAGTTGACACTCCCATTCTATATGCATAATGTAAGTCCGTAAAAGTGCATCCACTAGATTGCTGTATTATTTATGTGAAAATATGACACACACATGCAGACACACACACGCACACACACATATACACACACTACAGCTTAAGATACAAAGGCATTACTGTTATTTAAATTTTTTTCAGGACAAGTCATGAAGAAATGGAGCAATGTAAGAGACTCGTGGATGAAAACGAATAGGAAACTTGAGGAAGGTCAAAAATCAGGTTCAGATGCTAACAAAACAAGGAAATACATTTACCATGACCAATTGGTCTTTTTGAAAAAAATATGCGAACATCGGGCAAGTGATTCCAGCTTTGATGCAGAAGTACAAGACGTATCTCTAACAAGTACTGAGAACCAGCTTGATAACAGCGCCCCACTGTCTGTTCCCGAAGAAAAAGGTTGTGAATGAACAGTTCTAACAGAAGAGCAAATTGGGCAGCCTATTAAAAAGACAATATCACAGAAGAGAAGTTATGCAGGAAATCCTTCATTTGAAGATAACAGCAATAAGGGACGAAGAAAAAGGAAACCTGACAAATTTGAACTTAGAATGCTAAAGGCTGTGGAAGGAAATGTCGCTCCCGAAGACCCACATTTAAAGCTTTTTTAAGTACTGTTACCGTCAATGAAAGACTTTACAAACGAACAATTCATTGATTTCCAAATAAGAGTCTTACAAGTATTAAAGGGTGTCAGTTCCCAAAATTATACAGTGCCTGTTCTTCCCCCTAGACGAGGTTTGGACATTCAAGGAGTGCCCAGTTATCAAAATTATATTCCTCAAGTAAACCCCCCCTAATTTCCACCAGTATCCTCACTCATCCACACAATTATTTCAGTTTTACCAGCCTCAACCACATCATGAACCCGTAATTAGTCATGTGTCATCTCAGCAGCATTCATCCCAAATTTTCATTCCACAGACTTCCCACCCTGTTCACACTGAAGCTCAAAACTTCCCCACCACACCAGGTGATTCCAGCTTATCTACATCGGCAAAGAACAGAACACCAGTAATGACACCTTCACCAGCTGATTCGACCTTAATATATTTACCAGATGTGCAAGATTTTGATTTTTAAAAATATTTTTATATTTTTTTGATTTTTAATTTTTATATTCATTCACTTTCATCTGCTCTTTTTAAGCAAATTTTGTTATTTTTCTTATATATTTTTTGAATTCATATTACATTAAAATAATAAAAACATAATTTCTCTTGATTTTTTTATCTGTGAATTATATTTGCGTCTGTTATATTTACTTAAATTTTTTTGGATGGTATTAATAAAACTTTTCAAAAATGACGAGCGTTTTGTTTTCAACCAAAAAATTGCAGAAATTTAAGAAATAATGTTTAGGTAATTAGGTTATTTTATGAATATTATATTCACTTACCGGAGTGATACAACTAGCATTTCTATGGGCTGGATACAGTTCCCCAGTTTTGTGTTTTGTCGCTGCAAATGAACCTTGAGAAGACCATGAAGTTCATCGAATGCTGTCGTCGACATACGAAAATAATTAAAAAACTTATCTTCGTCTTGCCTGAGTTCTTGAAAGAGAAGTGTAAAGGCTCTTACTTCATCCCTTCTCATCAACAGAGGAAGCACCCATAACTGCCTATTTCGCCTGTACATCAAACTTAGCACAACACATATTTTCTGACTTCTATCCATGGCGGCAGAACGTTAACTGATGGCAACGTCCGGCGAAATAGCCGGATGAATGTCGTGTAGTGTGAAGAGCACACACAGGTTATCTCCGTCCGGCAATACTGCCATCACGTTCTCGGACGGCAAAGAAACCAGATAGTGTGAAAGAGGCCTTAGTCTACAGCACCACCACCAGTAATCCATCTCCATAGCTCTTATTTTGGATTTATTTCTTTTATTAATTTCCCACAGTTCTGCTCCATATAGGCCTATACTTTTGACTATAGTTTTATATATTTACAGCTTAAAATATCATATAACAGTGTATGAGTGGTCTGACTGGAAAGTACCCAGCCATTTGAACATTACAGGAACCAGATTTGCAACTGCACTGAAAGTCGGTAGCCAATGAAACATGACTTTTGACATATGCGTATGAACGTACTGGACTATTAAGTCGGCTGCGAGACTGTAGTGTAAACACTGTTGTCTGTGACTGTCATGTTCATAATGTGTGAACAACTGGATCAGTGAAGTTTATTAGATTTTGTGTACAACTTGAACATCTATCTGTGAAAACTATCAGAATGATTAAGAAGGCTTGCGGAGAGGACTCAATGAGTGACGAACAGATAAACTTGCTTTAAAGACAGCCATGAATCTGTTGAAAGTGAGCCACTTTCTGGAAGGTCTTTAATAAGCAGAATAGCCAACAATGTATGCAGGCTACAATAAACAAATATCAATGGTTGAATAAACAAAAATCAGAAGATCTGGGGATTTTGTGGACTTGTGTTTTGGAGATTTTGTTGGAAGATCTTGGAATGAAATATGTGACAGCAAAATTTGTACCACACAAGTACAAAAAGAAAGTCATGCTGAAGTTGCACAGGATTTGCTCAACACCACAGTGACCCACGTTTACTCAAAAAGGTCATAAATTGAGATGAGTCATGGGTTTATGGTTATGGCCCCAAAATAGGGTTCCCATATTTTTACTAAAAATGGAACATTGGCAATTTTGTAACCTAACAAATGGGGACATCTTATAAAAAAGTGAAACTGGACACATAAGTTAGAAAAATGTGAATAAATACATACATACATGATAATACTATATACCAGGGATCTCCAAACGTTTTCACTTGAGGGCAGAATTGAAATATCTTGGAAGTCAGGTGGGCGAACAACGCACGCACACGCACACACACACACACATTTTAACTATTTTTTTAAGTTAACGATATAATCAAGTCAATAAAATAGATATTTAAATAAAAATTAAGCAGACGTATCCAAAGAAATCAAATTCATTTATTAAAAAATAATGTAAATAAAAGTAAGGACAAAATAACATTCAAAGATAAATTCAAAATTACGACCAAAAACCTGGGCTGTTAGGCCGTGGTCGGTTTCTATTAAACGTCATTACATCCGCAACCTACGTAATGAAGTTTGATAGCAACTGACCACAGCCTAACAGCCCGGTTTTTAGTCGTAATTTTGAATTTACTGACGCCAAGCTTCAGACAAAAGTTAACGTTGAAAGATATTTCTTATGTATTATTTTTTGGCTTTCTTATGTAACCTACGTATGGGATGTGTGGAGTTGCTTCTGACACATAATGTCTGTCCATTTTAGGTCAAATTTTGATGCTCGTATCACTAGAATGGATTTCAAGTGTTCATCTGACAAGTTAGCCCTGTACTTTGATTTTAAAAAGTTCATTTTTGAAAAGCGTGATTCACTCAAGGCAGCCAGACGAACACATCAACCACGGAGGAAATGTTTTAAACTTGTACAAAATATTATAACATTTTACTGAACTTTTTTCTTGTTTAACTATTTAGTAAAATGTTATAATATTTGAAGTATTTTGATGATCTATTTAAAAACTGCATGCAGCAACGGCCAGGTTGGTGTGGGCCAGATGCGGCCCGCGGACTGTAATTTGGAGACCTCTGCTATACATGATAATACTGTAGTTTCCATTTCACTTTTTAAGAGAAATATATACAGAAAGTATTACAGAAACATATTAAAAGAGTTTTATTACACACATTATTATTACATTAGTTTTATTACATTCTAAAATGTCATTTTGGTTTATATATTTTTCAGATTTTTAGATTTGCTCTACAACTTTTTTCTTTAACCATTTCTGAATAGAACTATGTACAAGTAAAGTTTTTAAAACGTATTTTCACTATTATCAGTGCGCTCTATTTTAAGTCAGTTTTTTCATCATGCTGAAATGCATTTATTATAGAAAAAAATCGGTAATTGTTTGATCTCAATGAACCATGCCTTTTGCCAAAAATTTGGTGAAAATAGCCCTACATTGTACTCTGCAGTCTGTAGCATTGTAGTCAAAACAAAAGTTGTTGGAAAATACTGGGAGTAAATTACTGAATTCAAAAAATTTGCAAAAACCAATTATGGGATCCAAATAATATAAATTTTTTTTTTCATTTCTACATGCAATTCATGCACAAATTAGCTGTGTACGTGGTAAATTGACATTTTTTTGTTTGCAAAACATTTTTTTTTTTTTTACACTCTACATGCTGAACCCATAGTGTATGTGACAGACCTCTGTGCTCGCCCTAAACAGGCATCAGAACAGCGGCCTTTGGGCGTTTATCAATGTGTAGATTACTAAAAACATCACTCATGTGTTACAGATATTGAAGCATTAGATCGCAACACTTGTTTCTGCTTGCTCTGGTCACAGCTAAGAGGCTATCGAATGTGCTATCCAAGAGAACTTTGCATGTAACATGCAATTTCTAATATGCTCCTTCCTAGAAACAGTATTCAATACCTCAACTCCCACTGATTCCCAAAAAGTTTTGTTACAATTAGTTTTTGCATATTTAGGGTCATTTTCACAAAAATATGTGGTTCGTTGAGATTGAACAATTACCTATTGCAACATTCTCATTCACTGCATAAAGAAATACTACCTCCATCTTAGCACTTTCATCTATTGCCACTTCCATGTACTGCAACAACTTCCCTTCCTCTAACATATATGTAAAATATCATATTTCCTTTCCTCTCACTTTTAGAAGTTTTTCATAAATGGTAGTACAATTAGTATTTTGATATTTACTAAATACTATCTGTAACTGAACTGTTTCATACATTTTAGCAATAAAAGGAGATCTTATTATAAAACTATAGAAAGAAAGGCTTACAAAAATGGAGGAATGATATCTGAAATTACTTACCATATGAGGTGTGAACAAAAGTATCAAGACTGATTTTATTGTGAGATAAGCAGTTGTCTCAAGTTGCTTAGGCTGCAGTTGTCTTAGGGAGCATGTGATCCATCAGTTGACTTATGTGATCCATCAGCTGACCTTTAAGTGTTGCAAGGCAGATTAGTCACACTGTCTAACCAGTTTCCCTCAGTTCTGTGTTACATGCTGCTGAGTGAAGTTTGGTTTTGTATCATGTCAGAATTTACTATAAGTGAAAATATAGAACACCGTGTGTGTGTGCATCACATTCTGTCAAAATAATACAAAACATCAACAGAAACTTACTGATTTGGGCATGAGGAGAGTGGCAGCAAAGTTCATTGCCCACAGACAAGCAAAACGAACAACGAAAACAGGTCACCCCTGATTTGCTAGAATGCATTGAATCTGATGAAAATTTTTTAAATTGATACACAAAACACAACACAAATTGGTGTTTGATTGGTGTTGTTTTTAACATACATCTACAGCTACAATCTTGAGACAAAACTTCTCTGTGATCTTCACAATGGGAGACACCTGATTCCCCACAGCTTAAGAAAGCTTGGCAATTTTGCAATCGGGTGAAGGCAACGCCGTGTTTCTCGATTATGGAGGCACTATTTATCATGAGTATGCTGCAACCGGACAAATGGTAATGAAGGAGTACTACACTGGAGTCCTTTACCATTTGTGAGGTGCTGTGCACAGGAAAAAAGACCTTGGTTGTAAACCTTGGGCTGCTGGAAACTGCATCATGACAATGCTCCAGAACACTCAGCCCTTGTGCAAATTTTTTTACCAAATACGTCATCCCAGTAGTCCAACAACCTCCATACTCTCCAGACCTACTTCCATGCAACTTCTTCCTATTCCAAAAAATAAAAATGGCACTCAAAGGGTCAAAGTTTCCAAGATATGGAAATAGCTATACATGACAGAACAGCTATACATTATTACAAAACAAGACTTTCAGATTTTTCTACTAGTAATTTTATAAAAACCACTATGTTGTCTTTGGTATTGACGAGCGCTTTCGGCAGTCAAGCCATCTTCAGGTCATTTACCAACTTGAAGATGGCTTGACTGCCGAAAGCGCTCGTCAATACCAAAGACAACATAGTGGTTTGTATAAAATTACTAGTAGAAATATTTGAGACCACTAACACTCCAATACAACAATAAAATTAAAAAAAAGACTTTCAGAGATATTTCCAGAAATGGTAAGCACAATGCAAATGTAGTGTGTGGATTCAGAAAGGGCCTACTTTTAAGGAAATTAATGCCTTGTATCTGAAAACAATATTTATACAGTCTCGATACTTTTTGATCACATCTCATATCATGTCTATATGTATCTAAACATTGAAAAACATATGATTATATAAATATGACAAACGTATTTTAAACATACCTACTGAACTGTCCATGTACTTGATTCAGATTTTCAAGCCTTATAGGAAAACGCAAATCACAAGTACTAACCATATTGTGAATTTGAAAGTTCAGAAAATGAACCTATAACACAGACAATATACAAACTTGTATCGACAAAATAAACTGATTATCAGATACAAATGTTATATCTTAACTAATAACAAGTTTGACTACAACATATTTACACACCAACTGTATTCTAGGTAATTTATATTGGCCAACAAATTGTCCATGAACTCCATTTATACAATGTTAGTCTAGACAATGTTCATGTTGAAACTGATGAACACAAGCTGTAGAAAAAAACATATTTTGAGACGAAGAAATTGTAAGTGTAATATGGAATATTCGTTGAACAATTTTAACTGAAACATTGCTGTCATAACTCAAGAAAATACAAAAGTTGAAACAGGCATATACAAATTTAATCTAAACATTCATGCAATATTTTAACTTCCTGTCTTTATAAGTGTCTGACACATGCTTACAATTTTAGGCTATTGGATGCGAAGTTTGGATCTGACAGCTAATCGAGTAAGTTCTGTTTTGGTGTGTTAAGATATTGTTTTGACATTCTATAATACAAGACTGACAGACACGGAATATTTTGTGTAAATAATGAGATAAATTCAAGGCACAAGGCTTGTTGTGAGAATGCGATGCATGAGCAAGCAGTGTACAAAAGCTGGAAGACAGTTATAAATGAGCTGGCGATTGTTGATGACTGTGGTTTTGTATTGCATCAATTTTTACCACTATGTGCAACAGTAATTGAAAAATACTATTGAGAGATTTTATGCTCTTATGTAAAGAAAATGCACAGCTTTACAGAAGGATAATTTATAGAAATTATAGCCCAATAAAGCACTAGGATGCATGTCATTGCTTGTAAAAAAAAATTAAAATTAAATAAAAAAATAATGAAATCTCAACCATTGTACTCATATACGTCAAAATTTGATCATTTTTACACAAGCAATTTTTCCTCTTCCTCTTCCCAAAAATGAGAAACACCACAAAAAGACATTTTAGGACTGATGAAGATGTAAAACAGAAGTTGCCGAGCAAACTCACGGCTACACTAAAAAATGCATTTCAGACATGTTTCGAACAGTGAATAAATGTCATAATTGCGTTATATTCAACAGCCTTTCCTTAAAATGACATTTTAAGGAAAATGTTACAAAACGTGTGTTTATCTTGCTCGGGAACTCTGATTTTTGGCAAAAAATAACCACCTTCTACTTATATTAATATTGGACAATAGTATTTAAAACACAGTAAAAATTTAATTTTTACTTATGTCTACAAAATTGAATTACAAATGGACACATTTTAGGTTATAAATTACAATTTTTCCGACATACTTTCACTCACACAACTGTTTACAAAATTATACAGAGACAAAATTATTCTGTGTTTCAAAAGACAGAACCAACATTCCAATTTCAAACACATTTATATCCATTAATTATAATCTAATTTTGTTACAATGTCACAAAGTTATGTATCTCAGTACCACACAAGGTCAGATTTATGGCTATGTATTAAGCACCAAATGTACTACCAGATAATTCCACACAGAAACGTTTGTGGCTTTTGTTAAAAAGAACACTTGTTCTTTTTCTTTAACACACATCTAAACAGATGTTTAACACAAGAGAAATAAAATGACATGTGTCAAACCAAAAACTGTCTGACTAAGCAAGTCCCTCTGTGAGGCTGGTATTGTAAAATTTTAGTAAATTCTTGAATGCTGAATCGGTTAATGACAAATACTACAATCATATATGAACATTGCAATGCATGACTCACCTGGAAACCCAACTTCTGAATGATACGAACAAATTTTCTCGTGGCTAACAAAGCACTTGATTCATGTTTTGTTCCAGTTACAACAATTTTTCCTGAGCTAAATATCAAAGCTGTAGCCTTTGGTTCACGTAACCTCATTACAACTCCACAAAACTTGGCTGGATTGTACTCAGAATTACGAGTTCTGTAGTTTATTTTCTGCAGGTTTAGTAAACAGTCTGTATTCACAGTACACACTACATTCCTACAAAAAAAAAGATACAAAGAAAGATGTGGTTCTTTGAAACTTGTCTCTGTTTTCAGAACTTGGCAGAGGAACAATAAATGGTGAAAGACTAGTATTAAAACAAACATCAAAAAAAGACCTACACATTCTCAATGCTTAGGTTGTTTAACCTGTAGTCAAATTACCTCATGAACAATCTTCTATCTACTCTTTAGCATCTCCTACCATTTTAGTAAACAACTAACACAGACAGGTGACAGTTTTTTTATAAAATTCCTTTGCAATCAAATATGTAGAAGAGCTTGTAGCCACAGCATGGTAAAGGTATTGTTGCTTTGAAAACAAACTGATTTTACAATTTTTTGTTTCTGAACACTATACAATGCCCAAAATTGGGCAGTACAATTACAAGGATGGCCGAAGTGAAAAAGATATTAGCAGGATAAAACACGCTAAGATTGCTTTTAACAATAAATGGAGCATACTAACAACAAGTAACATCTCCCTTAAAACAAGGAAACATCTCTTAATGAGTTTTATATGGAGCATGGTCACGTATGGTTGCGAGTCGTGGACAATAGGTATGTAGGAAAAAAGGAAATTTAACAGCTTTGAGATATGGTGTTATCACAAGATATAAAAATAAAATTATCTGGGATTAGGGTATTTAAATGATACTTATCAGTTCAGAAGGTTTGTGATAGATCGTTGTTCTTTGGAAATGGAAAATTCATCAATTTTGAGTGACTTAGGCTGCTGGCGTCCTTTTCTAATTAGTCTTGGGAATTTCTGCTTTTAATTTTCGTTTAAATTGTTCCTGGACATCAGTTAAATGTTATTCCTCTTCATCTCCTTCTCACTGGTATATGTTTTTGGATTTTGGCTATTTTTTGAACTTTTTCAAGTAAAATTTCTGTCATACAAAGTCTTGCGTCCCTACTACCCAAGCGTCATTATACGAGTACTGAAAATTAACGGAAAATTAGTAACCAACTAATTTCTATGGTGTTTCTATGGTAACTCAAACCCTTTGATTGGCTAAGGCATGGTTTATTGCCATTGTTATCATATTTGAATTTTTTATTCAAAATTACTGTATATTTTCTGATTGATTTTATTCTTCTGTCTTCCTTCCTGGGTATTAAATATTATCACTACTGTTTGTCTTTCCTTTCAAAGATTAAATTAATACCTCATAAGGTCATGTTCTATTAGATATTAACTTTTGTACATTTATGTTAACATTTGTTAATTACATATTTCTTTTAATTTAAGTTCTTACTGTAACATTTTTCCTTTAAAATGATTTACACATTATTCTTGGCTAGTTACTTGCCTTAGATTTATTAATTTCCTTGTGGATTTTATACAATTTGTAATTATTGGTTTTGACAGTTAGGCATTTCAGATGCACTAGTAGCCATTGACTATATTTACTGAATTTATACAAATGATGTTTCATTTTATTCTAATGTGTTTTGTTTTGTTATTATCCCATTTGTATGGTTCTGTCATTTTCTACATTTACTGATTTTCTAGTGTAATTATATTTGTATTGTCTTAACTTCTTAATTATCTATTTTGCCTTTGTTAATAAGATGGCTACCACTCCCTATTCTTCCTCAATTAAAACATAACATCTAGGCATATGCTCTGCACAATTTCTTCAGTCATATCCTTATTCATAAATGTAACTACACAATTCTTTAACAATTATTAAGTAAAGTTTGTTTATAACTCATTTCATTAATTACTATTTTTTGGGTGTTAACTAACATCACCTTTTGAATAATTGTTTTTCCCTTACAATCTGGGGTGTTTATTTATTACATTATTAATTTCTTTTTTCCTAATTAAACTCTACTCTCAATCCATGTTAACACTAGCTGTTTATCTTTTCATGGGATTCTCCCCTTTTAATTACAATCGTTTACAATTAATCTTAATTCTCTTAATTAACAACGTTATTATCACCTTCCAGTGTTCATTTCATATTACTAATTGTTTACATTTAATATTATTATTAAAACCTTATATTTTTAATTACTAATTTGTTTCACTTTTAATCACATAGTGTTTCCTCATCACTCTTCAGTGTTTATTCCACATTATGAAGTGCTTACATCTAATTCTATCATTAAAACCTTATTCTTATTTATTATTTGATTCACTATTAATAAATTATTGTTTATTATTGATTATTGAGCGTTTTATTATCATAAATATGGTTTCTAACCATTTTGGGGTTTCACACTTTTTAACTGTTTACATTAAGTGTTTCTTAGTGGGTAATCCCTATAATTATTTCACTTTGTCACTTTCTCACTATTTCTTTCTTTACTAATATTATACACAGTATTACTAATGTTATTTTTCTATAGATTTTTACTATATCTAACTCTAATTCTTGGGTTAGTGTACTTTTCTTTTTATAATATTACTTTACTGGGTTTTGGTTAAAACAATTACATTAATTATTTAATTGATAATAATATTTATTTCTGGTATTGGATAATTATTGGTTTTATTCCCAATATTATACTTGAGTGTACCATTTCTCCCTTACATATTTGTGGTGTTTCTTATCCCTTGGTTTCACTTCATTTCCTTTACACTTAATTAGTTTCATTTTCCTTTTTCTTCTTCTTCTCCTTCGATTTCCATTGGCTTCATTTTAGTTTGGTTCTCCCCTTCTCGTTTGGTTTTATTTTATTTGGTTGTATGAATTCGTTCACTTCCTTCAATTGTCTTTTTTCTTATTTGGTTTCGGTTTTTTCCCTTCTTCTTTGTTTTCCTGTTTGTTTGGTCAATCACTTGGGTTAGGTCATGTCGTCGTTTGTCGTGTCATTGTCCTTACATTTTATTTATATTTAATATTTTATTTTATATGAAGTATATTTATATTTAGTATCATCTTTTTCATCCCTGGTATTGGGGTGGCTTATTTGTGTTGTAACACTATGTAACGGTACAGAATTGTATGCTAGGAAGGATAATTCAATTCAGTTTTTAATTTGAAAGCAGGTAGTATTCACCTGTGAGGTGCCCCATTGTAACATGCAATGTTACGGTAGACTATTTATATTTATGTTTATGTCTGAAGCCTGTAGCCTGCCCAACCAGACGTATTATGCAATAGCTTGCCAGCAGCAGTATCCCTTGTGGATGACAGTAAGAACTTTGTCACCCTAGTGTTTGCATCAGACAGCAGAAAAATATAGTCGTCTGCAAGTTGTAATAGTAAAACGGTGGCCTCGGGTGCAAGATAGGCCGAAATTAGTATCATCGGCCTATCAAGTAGAACAATCAGTAAAGTGTTATTGCGCAGTTTGCCAAAAAAAAAAAAAAGTTCTTGCGAACAATGTAAGCCAACCGACTGAAAAGAATAGTGATGTTATTTGTAAAATAGCATTAAAATTTGTGATTGAGAAAATAATCCAAGTTAAACAGTATAAAATCAGTTTTCGGAGTGTTCTACAAACAAAAAGTGCGTAAAACGTGGTGGTGTAAATTGTGGATTGCATTGACCAGATGAGTAGCAAACTAAAGAACATAATCAATTGAATAAAATCAAACCGCATTTTTAGTAATTTCCTTTGTTATGTATAACGTATTAAATTTCAAATGAGATCTCTAAGGGAATTAAAATTTACGTACTGGTTCATAATAATTGGTCATAGGCTAGTTGATTAAGAAATGTTTATTTCATTAATTCATAAATTCAAGTTTCACCTTAAAATAAATGCAGATTTTGTTTAATATAAAGCATGTGTTAGAGTAAGTCATTACACCATAACCATTTCCTATTCTGTGCTGAAAACCTCGTCTAACGTTCTTTGGGATTTTCTGAGTTTTAAGGGTAGTCAGATAGAGCAGGATTTTTATAAGGGCAAGAGTGTAAAGGTTTCGATATTAAACCATAAAATATCGTGGCGACCTGGGTAGTTTAATAAGGTAAGTTTTTTAAAGGGGAATATGACGGTAGGTAAAATTCTGGCAGCAGTGAGTTTTAGTAATAATATTATTGTATTATATTATTTTGGAATCTTCTGATAAAATCAATACCTTTACATTGGCGACTCGCTGCCAGGATGTTCATATAAATATTATATGAACTAGACCTGTTTTGAGGCACAGAAAATAGGTTGTGGTAATGGCGTATTTGTAAAATTTTGAATTATTGCATAGATTTAGGTTCTGGTAGTGTAAAGTGCTTGTGAAATTATTGTTTATTTTTATATTTGGATGTACAGTATTTTAATTGGGTGTGTAATTATTGTGTAATAGGAGTGTTGGAATTTTATATAAAGGGTATTATATAAAATTTGAATAATCATGGCGGATGTAAGAGAAACCGTAGTAAAAAAGGGAATATGGGATGACGTGTTGAATCTTTTGAAAACAATAGAGGAGAATAGTGAGAAGCGTCTTAAGAAACTTCACAAGGGTCGTGACGAGTTAAAAAAAAGAGTAGATGAAACGGCGGAAAGGATAGATAAGGAGTTTGATAAATTAAAGGACGTTTTTGCCAAACCATGTAAGGTACTCAAAAATAAAGAAAGTGACCTAAACCAGGTGAGTAGTTCTGATAGTGGAGGTAATAATGATGATACTTTTACAAACAAGGGTGTTAATTTAAGTGCAGTGGAAATAAAAAACGAGGTATGTGAGGTCAATACAAATGATAATCTGAATGTGGTTAGTTTAAATATAAACAAGGAAGTAACAGTTAACAAGGTAAGTAATGACTGTAAAACAAGTGGGAATTATAATGGAGGAATAATTACGAATAGTAATGGTAATAATGTTGTTAATAATAGTGAAGGAATAATAAACAAGGTGAGTAGTTCTGTTAGTGGAGATAATAATGATGATGATACTGTTACCGACAATAGTGTTAGTTTACGTACAGATGAAATAACAGATGACGAAGTAAATGACGATAGTGACAATATATGGGTTAATCATATTGAAGACACAGGTAAGTGTAGTGAGAATATAAATAATGTGGAAAATTAAAAGAAAATGACCTAAAACAGGTGAGTAGTTCTGATAGTGGAGGTAATAATAAGGATGATACTTTTACAAATAACTGTGTTACTTTAAGTGCAGTGGAGACAAAAAACAAGGTATGTGAGGTCAATACAAACAATAATCATAAAGAGGTTAGTTTAAATGTAAAACAGGTGGCCGTAAATATGGTGAGTAATAATGTTAGTTGTGATGACGTTAACAAGAGTAAGATATTTTTCTTTAAAAATATTGGTGATATATTGTGTAATAATAATAGTGAAAATAAGAGTAGAAAGTTAGTTGGTGTTAGTAACGGAGTACTGATTAGTATTGATGAGTTGGAGAAAGAATGGAGAGATAATTTAAAGGGTGAACAGGGGGCAAATTTTTATGGGGTTAAATGTGAAACAGAGTTTTCACAAGTGGTGCATGAGGATAAAAGATCCTCACTAGGACATTTGGGCGACAATGGGTTGGCAAACGGTCAAAGAAGTTTTTTGTGTTTCTCTGGGAAAGCCAGATGATGTTTAAATAATAAAGTGGTGTTGCCCTATGTGTGTAGTGAGAATGTGAAATGGTGTGGTGATGAAAGTGATTATGAAGAGCGAGATAGGGCGATAGAGTTATTCAGATTAAGTAGAGATTATAAAGGGTTAGTAGTGGGAATAAATATGGAAAGAAATGATTATATTATGAACAATGTAGACTTACCTTGTGCAGTAGTAAACAATGAGTATATGGATGATAAACATTTACCTGTGGGGAGAGTTAGAGTACTTGTAATAGCAGACAATTGTGATAATAACGTAATTTACCTGGGAATAACAAAAAATACTGATGGAGACTTGACAAAAAATAATAATGCAGATTTGACTTATAATAAAATAATAATGAGGGGTAACCCTATGCCTTATTATTGTGGTACAATGGAAAAAACAAAATTTTATAGTTATAACACAAGAAATAGCCATATGATGTGTACAAATAAAATTGAACAATGTTATGTGAAGATAAGACTAATTTTTGACGACGGGGGTAGATAAAAATTCAATGTATGGACATTTTAAATATTTTAGTTTATAGTAATGACCTGGCTGATTTAGGTATTGAAGTGTGGTAAATAATAAAAACTATGACGAAAATTTGTAAATAAATGTGTTAGTGTTAAATGTATTGTGTTAAGGCTATATTGTCGGAATGTAGATTACAGTTTATGTAACAATGTTTGTAGTATGCTATAATAATAATAATATTTTATTTTACTAAAATAATTAACAGAAGGTCCGAAGGAATTTTGTTTTGTATTGTGTGTTTAAATTAAAAGTGTTTAAAATAACGTATTTATTTAAAATGTATTGAGTTGAAATGAAACCAATTTAAAAATGTGAATTTTATTAATATGTCAACCCTAAAAGAGTTGTCTAAATTGAAAATTGAAGGAAGCGTTGGTGGTGATGTAATTTGGAACGTTGAGACTGAGTCTGTTTATAAAACAAGTCTTGCAGACCATTGTTGATGTAAACAGGTATAGTGTATTTTAGTACGTAGGCTTTCACGGCCGGTGTCACTATAAATACTTAAAACTTCCGGGTTGAAAGGCCGTGGTCGAATGCTTGATGTTGTGTAGCTAGACGTTTCGACCACACCACTGGTGGCCATCTTCAGTAGCAAAAATGTTCGAAATAGGTGGTATGCCGAACAAAGTCACCCAGTGAACTGGGAACAAGCAACAGTGAGAGAAGGCTACGCTGTTTCTATTTATAACTTTTTGGCCGCATAAGGTGTATAATGCGAACCAATCAAAAGCCAGTTCATCATTCTCTACTCTGATTGGCCGTGGAAAATAGACCATGCCAGACACTATTTAAAGAGATGCTTTCACCTCGGCGGTTCATTGCGACGGACGCATTCTTATGAATATGGATGGACTCCAGATGCAGGCGAGTGAAGTAACCCCGGACAGAAGACAACACCTGGGCTTCATTAAACATTACCCGGTGATCGTCATGGGAAAGAGCGTGTTCAGCAACTGCGGACTTCTCCAGCTGGCCCAGGCGGCAGTATCTACGATGTTCTGAGAGGCGCGTGCGGACACTACGCTTCGTGGTGCCAATGTATACCTGGCCACACGTACAAGGAACACTGTACACTCCGCACGACAAGAGCGGATCCCTGGCGTCTTTTACCGGTCGCAGGAACTGATGGATCTTTTTGGTTGGCTTAAAGATCGTCCTGACGCCCCGTTTACTCAGCAACTTGCCGATGCGGTCAGTCACGCCACAGATGTAGGGCAAGACAACGGAGCCAACAACCTCGGGCAACACCGACTCGTCCGGCCTACCAGATCTTCTCGGCCGGGCAGCTCTCCTCACCTCCGCAGCAGAGTAGCCGTTGGAATGCAGTGCTTCCTCGAGATGCACAAACTCATCTTCGAGATACCGGGGCTCACAGATCCTCTTCGCCCGGTCAACCAGAGCCTTCAGCACCGCCCTCTTCTGCCTAGGATGATGATTGGAGGACTTGTGCAGATATCTGTCAAAGCCGACGCACACTGGAGAAGTCCGCAGTTGCTGAACACGCTCTTTCCCACGACGATCACCGGGTAATGTTTGATGAAGCCCGTGTGTTGTCTTCTGTCCGGGGATACTTCACTCGCCTGCATCTGGAGTCCATCCATATTCATAAGAATGCGTCCGTTGCAATGAACCGCCGAGGTGAAAGCATCTCTTTAAATAGTGTCTGGCATGGTCTATTTTCCACGGCCAATCAGAGTAGAGAATGATGAACTGGCTTTTGATTGGTTCGCATTATACACCTTATGCGGCCAAAAAGTTATAAATAGAAACAGCGTAGCCTTCTCTCACTGTTGCTTGTTCCCAGTTCACTGGGTGACTTTGTTCGGCATACCACCTATTTTGAACATTTTTGCTACTGAAGATGGCCACCGGTGGTGTGGCCGAAACGTCTAGCTACACAACATCAAGCATTTGACCACGGCCTTTCTGCCCGGAAGTTTTAAGTATTTATAGGTATAGTGTATGTTTTGACTAATGTTTACAGCCATGTGTTGAAGTTGATAACTGTTTTATTCTACTGAATCATTGCCAGTAGTAAAATCTTATTATGAAACCACAGAAATGAAGTCAACTTTTTGTGAATAATATAATAATGAGGTAATTACCATAATTTAGGGTTTTGAGAAATTAAATTAAATTGGTACTTTAAGAAGTAAACTACCTTCAAAATGTGAATGTCAGTAGTGGATATAAATTTATTTTGATTTGAACTTTGATTTAAATTGTCAGAATATTTGTTTGAAAAAAAAATTTAGTATGTATGACTGTATATAATCGTATATGATATATATAATAAATTATATGTATATAATAAATTTATTATCGGTATGTATCATATAATAAGTTTGTTAGTATAAGATTTGTATTTTGTGTAATTTATGTATGATTTTGGAGGGTGACGCATACTGTATTGTAGAACTAAATGGAAAGCCAGTACTTTGTATATAAATGAACCAGTACTTTGCCAATAATGAACCAGTACAAATAAGAGGAAACGAATCAGTTGGGGATATGGAGTAATGGAAGGCCATTTGTTAATCTTTTAATTGAATGTTATAGAGTCAGGTGATACTGTGGCGGGTATCTATCCGAGCTTATGGTGTTGGGATCTCGAGCAGAGAAGTCCAGTAAGGTTGGATGGGTGCGGCCACAGGCACCGGACTTAGGGGGATAAGTACCCATGCTTTTAGTAAGGACTTAAGGGGGGTTGCGGCGCCATATCTTCACTGGTCCTCTTAGGTTTTAGGCAAAGAGAGTTTGTATGCTTCGGCATACAACCTCTCATTGGGGGGGTATTGTAACGGTACAGAATTTTATGCTAGGAAGGATAATTCAATTCAGTTTTTAATTTGAAAGCAGGTAGTATTCACCTGTGAGGTGCCCCATTGTAACATGCAATGTTATGGCAGACTATTTATATTTATGTTTATGTCTGAAGCCTGTAGCCTGCCCAACCAGACGTATTATGCAATAGCTTGCCAGCAGCAGTCTCCCTTGTGAATGACAGTAAGAACTTTGTCACCCTAGTGTTTGCATCAGACAGCAGAAAAATATAGTCGTCTGCAAGTTGTAAGAGTAAAACGGTGGCCTCGGGTGCAAGATAGGCCGAAATTAGTATCATCGGCCTATCAAGTAGAACAATCAGTAAAGTGTTATCGCGCAGTTTGCCAAAAAAAAAAAAGTGCTTGCGAACAATGTAAGCTGACCGACTGAAAAGAATAGTGATGTTATTTGTAAAATAGCATTAAAATTTGTGATTGAGAAAATAATCCAAGTTAAACAGTATAAAATCAGTTTTCGGAGTGTTCTACAAACAAAAAGTGCGTAAAACGTGGTGGCGTAAATTGTGGATTGCATTGACCAGATGAGTAGCAAACTAAAGAACATACAGTACTGTGCGAATTAATGTGAACACAAGTGATAATTTGAAAAAAAAAACAACATTTATTAGTTATAGATAAAGAAAAAAGAGAAAAGAATACAATTTAAATTGTTTTAATAGGAAATATGTCCTCCCTTGGCTTTTATAACTTCTTCAACACGTTTTGGCATAGAATCAACAAGTTTTTACAGTTTTCTGATATTTGCTGGTCTCGAAACCATGTGTGGATTGCAGCCTCAATCAGTTTTGTTTTTGTTGTGCAATCTATTTTACGAAGTCTAGCTTTTACAATAGCCCACAGATTTTCAATCGGATTAAGGTCCGGTGAGTTTCCTGGCCATTCAAGGCATGATATCTTTTTGTCCTTGAAATATTTCATCATGATCTTGGACACGTGACATGGAGCCGAATCTTGTTGAAAAACTGTTTGACCGTTGGCATCAACTTTTCTTAGTTCAGCTTCCAATCTGTGTTCTAGCAAGTCTCTGTATTTTTGCGAGTTCATCATGCCTTCGATCGGCACAAGGCATCCGGTACCTTTATAAAAAAAGCAGCCCCAGAACATCTTCTTTAACGGATGTTTAACTGTTTGATCAATATGAGCTGTCGTAAGTTTTTCGTTGTCACTTTTTCTACCGAAACGAGATCGCTGTCCTTGTACCAAAAAATGGCTCTCATCTGAGAACAACATTTTTCTCCAATCTTCAACAGTCCACACATATTTTTTTGCCCAATCATATCGTTTTGTCATCATGGCAGCAGTCAATAACTGTTTTTTTTTTAGGTCTGACTGTTTTTCTTCCTCCTTCTATAAGTCGTTTTCGTACGGTGGAGTCATGAACAATAACTCCAGCGTGTGCCAAGTCTTGCTGAAGTTCTTGGCTGGTTTTCCTAGGGTTTAATTTACTTTCCCTTATTAAAAAAGCTTCATCCCTTGCTGTTGTCTTTCTTTTCCTTCCACATTTCCCTTTTCTGTTCACTTCAATCGTCCCAGTGTCCCTTTTTTGCTTCAAAATCTTGTTGACAGCTCCTAAACTCACACCACACTCCTTGGCAATATCTCTTTGAGTCATTGATGTGTGTTCACTCAAAGTAACAATTTTAGTGCGCTTTTTGGGAGTAATATCCATCTTCAAAAATAAAAAGCAAATAAAGCCTTAGTTCAGCTTACTTCAGCAAAAACACAATAATTCTAAAAAAAAAACAAAATGCAACGCGTCTGTAGTTTGCTATGTCTCATTACTCACTGACTGTCAGAACAGTAAAACAAAGTGGCCCCTACTTTGACATAAAAAGTGTTGCCAACTGTGAAAAAAAAGTAAAATTGTGATAATTATGATGTGTTCACATTAATTCGCACAGTACTGTAATCAATTGAATAAAATCAAACCTCATTTTTAGTAATTTCCTTTGTTATGTATAACGTATTAAATTTCAAATGAGATCTCTAAGGGAATTAAAATTTACGTACTGGTTCATAATAATTGGTCATAGGCTAGTTGATTAAGAAATGTTTATTTCATTAATTCATAAATTCAAGTTTCACCTTAAAATAAATTCAGATTTTGTTTAATATAAAGCATGTCTTAGAGTAAGTCATTACGCCATAACCATTTCCTATTCTGTGCTGAAAACCTCGTCTAACGTTCTTAGGGATTTTCTGAGTTTTAAGGGTAGTCAGATAGCGGGATTTTTATAAGGGCAAGAGTGTAAAGGTTTCGACATTAAACCATAAAATATCGTGGCGACCTGGGTAGTTTAATAAGGTAAGTTTTTTTAAGGGGAATATGACAGTAGGTAAAATTCTGGCAGCAGTGAGTTTTAGTAATAATATTATTGTATTATATTATTTTGGAATCTTCTGATAAAATCAATACCTTTACAACTATTCGGTCAGCAACCAAGCTTGTACTTTAACTGTTATTAAACAGATTGTGAGAGCAACTCTAGAAAACACATTACTGAACTCAGCAAGAAGAAAATTTATGATTTCTTTCTAAATTATATGTGCCCGTTATTTTAAGATTAAAATTTAGTATGTATAACTGTACACTCATTAACAAGTGACAATAAAGTTTTAATTTTTGAGTAACGTATTGGTGTCACTTTATAGATTTGAGACCGTGTATAACTGACATAAGTATCGCTCCATCATTCAAAGCAATGGTTAAGGGAAAGGGGTAGTTTACCTGCAACGGATTTTTTTAAATCAACGGTAATTTTTTTCTATGTCAAACGATAACAGCCGCAAATTTAAACAGAATCTACTACTCTTTTGCGTACAGCCCTGAATTGTAGAGTTCTCAAGACCTGTTGTTTTTGGTGAAGATCGGTTAAGGGAAAGGGGTAGTTTACCTGCAACGTTTTATGTTTCAAAAAGGGTATTTTCTATGGCAAACGATAACAGCCGCAAATTCAAACAGAATCAAATAAGTTTTTGCATACAGCCCTGATTTGTAGAGTACTCAAGACCTATTGTTTTTGGTGAAGATCGGTTAAGGGAAGGGGGTAGTTTACCTGCTACGTTTTGTTTTAACAAGGGTATTTTCTATGGGCAAACGATAACAGCCGCAAATTCAAACAGAATCAAATAATTTTTTGCATACAGTCCTGAATTGTAGAGTACTCAAGACCTATTGTTTTCGGAGAAGATCGGTTAAGGGAA
Organism: Magicicada septendecula; assembly: GCA_034769895.1. Lineage (NCBI taxonomy): Eukaryota > Metazoa > Arthropoda > Insecta > Hemiptera > Cicadidae > Magicicada > Magicicada septendecula. The sequence goes on along the minus strand of CM068369.1, from coordinate 62,905,916 downwards.
AGGGGTAGTTTACCTGCAGCGTTTTTTTATCAAGGGTAATTTTTTTTGGCAAACGATAACAGCCGCAAATTCAAACATGATCAAATAATGTTTTGCATACAGCCCTGAATTGTAGAGTTCTCAAGACATTTTGGTTTTGGTGAAGATCGGTTAAGGGAATAGGGTAGTTTACTGGCAACATTTTATGTTTTAACAAGGGTAATTTTTTCTATGACGAACGGTAACTGCCGCATATTCAAACAGAATCAAATAATTTTTTGCATACATCCCTGAATTGTAGTGATCTTAAGGCCTTTTGATTTTGGTGAAGATCGGTTAAGGGGAAGGGGTAGTTTACCTGCAACCTTTTACGTTTTAACAACAGTAAAGTACTTGAAAATTCATTTAAACTTTTTCAAACAATGGTAATTGTTAAAAATAAAATAATTTTGTTGCCAGGCAATAAAATTATAATTTTTTCATTTTAATGTAAATCATGTATGAGAGAAAATATATCGTTCGTGGCAGGCAAGCATATCTCAGTTATGTAATATTTATGTTTCCATTTTATTACTATGACTACTGCAATAAAAAGGCAGGGAACACACACACACACACACACACACACACGCACAAAATTCGCGTTATTTCTGGCCTCACTCATGTTTATTTTCTTACATTTGCACGCTTTTTAAATGGAAAGTGCCGAAACCCATACCAACATAACGCGTGCAAGCCGAAAAAGTGTCCAGCGTGGATAGCGATTTGCTTCCTGTGAATCGCTGGGCAGTGTAACTGCACGTGTTTACAGAGGAACGTTTCATAGACAGACTTTTCGTCTTTAGGGAATGAACCCTCTGCAAGATGCTGAGAGTCCAAGAGTGACTTCGGAGCGCTCCTTCTTTTCCGCATGTTTGTTCTGTGAAACGTACACTGTAGATTCGCAGCTTTACTCTAAGCAACGCTCAATAGGAAATGTTGAAAATTTTTGTCCATGGTGTACCCTCATACACACTAAACCTGCTCTGATGTTTTAATTACGGACATCATAATATTAAAACTTTGGAAACTTGAGCACTACTTAATGGAGATCAAACATTAACTTATACAAGCCATTAATTTTATGCATATTTTTTATATATATGTGTACAACGTTATCGGCAACACAGAAGTAGTTTTTGTTAAAATTCCTTCCCGGGATGTTTGGCCGTAGTCCAATGTTTTCTACAAAACCAGACGTTTCAGCAATGCCATCGACTTCCATCATCAGTGAAAATCGAGTGTGATAACATGAGGTGGTATACGTTAGTGACCACAGTACTGTGGTTAAGGCTGAAGCAGTAAGTAGAAAGAAGTAGTTTCTATGGTAATATTTCATTTTGAAAATGATTTTAAATATAAATCTTAGAACATGGAAGTCATGTATGGTTCTCCATACCGATATTTCAGATATACTATAATCTACGTTCATGACTTTAGTAACTTATCATTTTCTCTAATTCTTTCATGCTATAGTCACAAAGGTGACAAATTAGAGAGATTCTACTACTTACAGAAGTATTTACATTCTGCCTCATAGGGTTCACACATTGTAACACACATAATTATGTTTAAAAATTACCAAACCATAATTTTAAAATACTTTAACTACTCAACTTATACAAAAGTAAACAGAAATGTTCCAAACTTAACCTATGCAATAAAACAACAAACCTAAAAAATAATAATTATTCACATAGAGCATTACTTACTGAACAACTGGTATTGGCCCAGCATCGACAGGTGGAGCTGGTACAACTGGTGTGATAGCTGCTTGTGGAGGGAGGGTGAGGATGACAGAACCCTGTCTCTGTGGAACTTGTGCCTGAAATATTTAACAAAGTTCTTGTCACTGTAATTACAAACATCAATCTAATCATGTACACCACTAAGCACATAATTTATCTGTTTTCTAGCACAATTTTATTTTAGAAATATAAAAATCTGCTCACTAATCATACAAGTTCTGCGTGGTTACTACTCACTCCTGCATGTGATGTAGGTACTATAGTACAATGGTCTGAAAGTTTAGAATATTCTGGGTGCAATACATCAACAGCAGTTCTATCATCCATTCCTGGGTTTGTTCCTTCAGCATCCATTCTAGAAAAAAGCAAACTCTACAGTGACAATAAAAGTGTTCAACAAACAATTCAGTTGAAATATGAATTTGCTAACCCCTGGGAAAAACAGTTCAACTATATTTACATTTTATTTACTCTTACAATATTGTTAAGCCAATTACATACGCTCTCGAAACATACATCACAGTTAGCATTTTTCCACACGGCCCTTCTAAGGGTCACCAAAAAATGAAGAGGTTTACGACTGGCGCCATTTGTCCTGTGACAACACATACGATGTCATACACAAGGTGCCAGATAAACCTTCTGGGGCATTTTATGATTGGTAACTCTGCAGTTGACACGTTGTTGTCTGCTGATGACCAGGCTATTCTGTCGAACTCGGAATGCGGCTTGCAGATGTCTGTACACTCTTTGAATTGAATCTACACAGATTTCGGATTACATATCTCCATATTAAAGACCAAGGTAATGGCATTCCATGGAGCTGATCCCATACGAGCAAAACAGTACATGGTACTGCTCTGGACCCGGTCAGTAATTTTGTAATGTGTCTTACATTATAAACAATGATGTGGTGAAAAAGCTACAGGAGTTCAAACACATGTATGGGCCATCAGGAGAACTCAAAAAGCAATGACTAAAAATAACATGCCTGAAATTCTACAGGGTGATGGTCCTCCCCACACTTCTCTATGGGCCTGAGAATTGGATTTGAATGAAAGCTCAGGCCAAGTAGTATTCGAGCAGTGAAAAAGAGATTTCTCAGGCACATGGAAGTATATACTCAATATTGCAGAAGAAATGCAGATATACATGAACTTGTAACGGGGCGAATCAAGAGGTTTATTTTAATTTCATAATAATTGTAAAAATCTGTAGTAACCTATGCTGGGCAACACTTTTGATCACGAAAGCTTGACCTTTTTGAACACCCGGTAGTCAGTCTCATACCAAGCAGAGCGAGGTACAAAAACAATTATAACTTTGGAATGTGTAGGAGCGCGCGTGTGCCGCCTTTTCACAACGTGAAAGTCACGTACAGGATTTCCTTACCGCCTTTTACGAGATGACAAGAAAGGGCGAGACCCTCATCGACCAATCCGGTAGCAAGTTGCCGGCCGCAGAGAGACGCTTAGCCATTTTTGAGATGCAGCAGTTGGACACCATTCATTAAACAGTACAGTTGTAAATGTAGTGCAGCCTCGGAATTTCAGTAGACCAACGTGAATTAAGTAGCCAAGGTCTACCGAAATATGTAACAGTGACGGAGAATAACATAAGGAAGAAAAGTGTTAGTGAAATCTACATAATATGTAACTGTAAAGAATTAGAACAGTGTTTGATGGTAAAGTGAGAGTGAAGTGAGAAAGATGGCGGAATAGCATATGCAGGTACAATATACAATCAGCGGCATAAAAAATTAAAATTAAGAATTATATAGAGCTCAGAAAACGGGGGATATGAACCAGTGTAAAGAGTGAGAGAGCGTGTGTGGGGAATAAGGGAAAAATAAAATATAAAAGTACTGGTTGGTCGAGAAAGATTATTATATAGGGTATTTGTATAAGTTGTAACGGGTCTAAAAGGAGGGGTTTTTGTTTTATTTCAAATCATAAAATTGTTTTCCATCTGCATGGTCAGACCCATGTTAAATAAAATTGTCGTCGAACAAAGGAACAGTGATGTGAAGTTTTGAACGTAGTCGGGGCAATGGAATGCGATGTCGGGTGTAACTCCAAGGTAATTAAGCATTAAGTCACGTACAGACTACGCGCAATACCAACGCGCGCGCAGTTTATGCGCCTCAGAGACCGAACCGACGCTGCCGAAAAATGGCGAAACGATGAAAGTTTTGTGCCATGCGGTCTGATGCTGCCGGAAGTCTGACCAAATCACACCCACTTGGTGATGTGACAAAAGGCAGTGCAATTTCATCAACGCCTAACCCACATGTATAACCCAGACTATGTGTAAGTCGACTAACGTTTCGTCACAAGCAGGCAGTGGATTCCCGTTTTGAATAACAGTGGAGAGGGGCACACGAGTAATCTTCTGCCCAGTTAATCTCACCTACCGGCCGCATGCGGTCCGTTTAAATTTTAATACGAATAATCTTAGTGTCGGCCGACCTAACAACTGAGACGTCGTACCAGTTATATATATATATATATATTGTAAGTAGACGTGTACGAGCGTCTCGTTATTTTCACACAATGTAAGCCTATTCGTTGCTATGAACGGGTATGTTCCCCTGTCTTTACTCTCTTAGGTCGTTTTAATTTACTTAATTATTTAAATATCTGAGATATTTGGAGTTGTGGGATATATTGATTTAATTAATTAATATTAACTTATCTCTCTAAAAAATATCAGTGTTAGTGTACTTGAAACTTAAATAATTAATGTGTTATTCTGTAATTTCGTTCAACCCTATTATACCTTGAAGAGAATTATGTATAATTTTGTATTTTTACGCTCTCTCTTTGGTGTCGGAGAATTCCGCTATAAGCGCTGTAGTACCGGAGCAACGAAACTTAGAGGTTATTTCACTGTTTATGTTAACCAATTATTCTATACTTAGTCAGTTACTTTTTATTCCCAATTCATTAAATCATACTCCAAATGACAAGATTTTGCAACTATACAAAAGTTCTTTATTTGTTTACTTCTTTAACATTGAATAAGATATGTTCTAACTGACATACACATGGGCTATAGATTGCATGAATCGATTATTAATCAGTCCGATACTTTATTTAGATTCGGTTATATAATGTGTTTTAATTAGTAATTAACTTAATTCAGGGTGTGAAGGTTCTTGTAACTGTGGGGAAGATTAAAAATACATAGATAAGAATGCAAGATTTACAAAATTGAAGTGTTGTGTAGTTAATATGATTTATTCAATAATAATTTACCAGACTAGAACGAAGCAAATCGTGTAGGCGGTTGATTGATAAATTTACTGTTCTGGACGATTATGCCGTACAATATTCTTTCTTCGGTTTAATAAAATGGAATTCTTGTCCTGTCCCCCTCGGAAATACAGCTCTCTGGATTGATTTACAGCCCGATTGATGCTCCTTCTGCAATTCCTGGATCCAAGTACGTTCTTCTCTCGGTTGAAGCAATTCGTGATGTTCCGTGTATTTGAAAGGTTATAAGTTCTAGTGTAGTGTATATTATTAGTTGTGATACAGTTAACTCTTTCTATTGGTTTAATATATCGTCAATTCCTTTTGGATATGGGACAATTCAAGTCCTTCCTTGTAGAACCCAGTTATTTATTTTCTATTGTGATTTCATACTATAGTCTGGTTTGGTTAAACTGTACTGGCAAGATTCAAGAATATTATCTTTAGTATTTTGAATATTATAACTGTGTCAAATATTTTAGAATATTCCGATTAGATGATATATTTCTTAGATTTTTAATCTCATCACATTCAGATCATAAAAAGCAATAATCGAAAATCAACAACTTCTTCATTTCCTGTAGTCCATAGCAACACATGATTTTTCTTCCTTCCACATGTTTTGTATATAGTGTTTATTTCATATATTTTTTGTCTATTCCTTATCAATTTGCTATCATATCGGAATATAACTTTACCGATAGTTGGTTTATTATTTTCTACACATATTCTGCTGGTTTTTTGATATGAGCCTGTTTCTTTTATATTTACTACCTTTTCGATATTAAACGTTATCAATCGATATCATGGCATTATGGCATTATCATAATTTGTATAAATTGATATGGTTTATTATATATCATTACTAATTTAATGTTTTTTTCTAGCTCTTCAAACCGTATTCATTAATTATTATTAATTTATGTACCTAACCTTTATGTTATGAGTGGTTATATAATGTTTTTGGCTGTTAGGCCTTTTATTGTAAACGGATCTACCTGTGTTTATAACTGGTAAACATCTATAGCCCTTTTACATAAATTCATACATATAATCAAATCTTAACTATTAACATTTACATAAACAATTATTTTTTCCATATCTAATGACAATTTTATCTTGACCTATGGATCACATATAAGAAAATTCAAATCTATTAACGCTAACTAGCTGCTTCACACTTCATTCTACAACAGTAATTGAATAATACATCTTGTTTCATTACCTTTCATTAACTCAACACGTAATTGGTATAACATAACATAAACTTTATCATAACATTTGTTGTCACAAAATAATATCATTTAACTCAAAATCCTTACTTGCTATTGCTATAAAGTAAATTATTGTTTCATTTTTGTTTGTTTTTCACTGAACATAGATCATTAACTATTATCTAACTTACAGGTTTGTTTATTCTCGTTAATTCTACCTTGCATCCTTATTTATCTTTATCTATAATTATAAATGTAATTATTAGACTTTTGTTTTATCATGGGGTTAGATATTGACTTGTTTATTATTTTGTTAACCTAATTTTTATGTAACATGGATGCCAGCATTTCTGTTGCGTTACAAAATATATATATATATATATATATAAATGAACGGATCTAAATTAAATGTGGTGAACTGAATAGACAAACTTTCGGACATATACGTAGGACGCGACGGATGACGATGAGAGGAAAGACGCTGGTTGGGTAATCCTCGAACAATAATAATTGTCATTTTAAAAAAGGGTTTCTAACTAAATAAAATGGGGGTTAAACTTGAATGAATGCATGAGTGAGTATGGCAAACTGGGTCGTCTTATAAGAAATAGAATTAAGTTAGTTGAGTTTTTATTTTTATACATATATATGTCTGATACTATAAAAAAGTAACACTATAAGCAAGAATAGAGAAAGAAGTAAAATCAATGTAATTTTAACAGGATGTTTTGAAAGTACAAACTTAAGTAAAGAATTGATGAAAGTTAAGTAGAGGAGAAAATAAGCTTACAATGAATTTTAATAAAATGAATTAGTAGCATAACCATGTGTTAAGTTCATTAATACATCACCTATCCGTATGAAAAATTTTGCCTAACGAACCTGGCAATTAAATAAAAGTGTTTTCAAGGTTTCGATATATAACCATAAAATATCGTGGTGACCTAAAAATAGTTTGGTATCTTCTGTGAGCGGTAAAGTTAGGGTGGCGTGTAAGTATGATGGGTAAGTAAAGGTATTGTTTGAGGTAACAAGTAAAAAAGAATAGAACGTAACAAATGGCGAACCTGCCAGGATAACTCAAATGAATTAATTCATATGGGTTTAGGCCTGATTCAAGTACAAAATAGGTGGTGATAGTAGGCGGTTTTAGTAATAGAAAAAATTACGAGATGTGTGATTTAGAGGTTAAGTAACAATACGTAAAAATTACGTAGCATACATAAAATGGTACATCACTGTTCAAGTGTTAAGAGTTAAGTGTTAATGTTTTTTCAAATTTAAATCAGTAAATTTATAAAAATGGCAGGAAATAGTGATAAGGAGATAAATGAAATGGTTGAATTTAATGAATCAGCTGTTATGAACAGTCTTGAGGTACATTCAACTCCGAATGTAGGTCAAGACGACAAAAATATGAATATAAGTATTACACATGAAACAAATATTACAGATGATTCGGGGATTCAAATAACCCCAAAATTAAGTAGGGAAAGTAAAATTAATGATGATGAAGTCAGCTTCACTGACAATAAAACAGAAAGTCAGTCGACGCCAGTCCAAAGTAAAAAATCTGACGATAGTTATGAAATGTTCAAAATGATACAAACAATGTTAGATATGAAATTTAATGAACAAAAGAGTGATTCTGATGTTAAATTCAATAAAATTAATAGCAAGTTCGATGAACAGAATGTTAAATTCCATGAGTTGAAAAGCAAAATACATGAACAAAAAATCAAATGTGAAAGCAATTTCAGTGAATTGAAAAACCATATTAATGAGGTCAATAAGCATGTAGAAAATACCCATGAAATATTTGAAAATAACTTGAACAAATTAGAACAGAATATTGAGAGAATGGGAGTGTGGGTGATAAGTACAGGTAAGAGCAAAATAAGTGAAAATAACGGAGAGACATGTATTAACAGTGGTAGTAGTTTATATGCAAAACAGGTGGCGGTAGACAAGGTGAGTAATAGCGATAATTATAATAATGGGTTAACGAGTGATAACAGTGGTGAAAGTAAAAACGTGGTGTTAGAGAGTAAGGTTATGAGCAGAGAAAGTGTGGATGAAATGGGGAGTGCGTGTGATGAAAGTTTAGAGGGGCAAAGGGCAAGTTTTCCCCAAGTTTATGGTGAAACAGAGGTTTCACAGGTGTTTAATGAGGACAGAGTTTCCTCCGGTGGTTGTGTGGAAGATGAGGTGTCTTCAAATGGTCCCTTTATTTTTTGTGATGGTCTTGGAAGTGCCAAGACGTATAGTAAGTTTGTGGTGCCCTTTGCATGGAATGGGAGAGTTCAGTGGGGTTATGAAAGGTGTTGTAATGAGAGAAAGAGAAAGAGAGAAATAGAGATTTTTGAGGTTAATAGAGGCTATGAAATGTTAGTGCAGGTTTTAGATATTGAGAGAGGTGAAAAAAGTGACTTACATTGCGAAATAGAGATAGATGAATATTTTGATAATACGGTTATAAATGATAATAACTTACCTGATGTTGTGATGGATATAGTAGAGGAGTATAATGATAAAATAACTTACCTTGTGTTGAACAAAAATACTTACGGAGACAGAACTGAAATTACCAATGTAGACGGGTTTTATGAATTAATAGGTAATAATGGTGTTAAATACTATGTTGATAATGGTCATTATAATAATAATAATAAATTGTATGTGGATAAAAATGATTTATGTTTTAAATATGTTAGATATTTATACGATGATGGAGGTTGATAAAAAAATCAGTGTATGAACATTTTTAAATATTTTAATTTATGGTAATGACCTGGCCAGATTATGAAATGAAGTGTGGTAAACAGAAAAATGACAAGAAATTGTAAATAAATTTATAGTGAAATTAATTGTGTTTGTATTGTAACAGGTGTGATGTAAACAATATGTGTATGTAGTAGAAATTGTTTTAATAATAATAATAATAATAATAATAATAATAATAATATTTTGACAAACTAAATAAATAATGAGAATAATTTTGAAGATAATAATAAATGAGTTGTGATTGTTTTGGAGAAAGTAATTAAAATATGTTGTGTTTTCAATACTTGATGGAATTCAAATAATTTGAGAGGTTTAAATATTTTTGATTGATTTAAAATGTTATATAATTGAATTTTGATGATTAATTTAAATTATTTTATGAGATTTAAATTTGATAATAATTGATAAATAAATGAATGTTAAATTGTGTTTAGTTGTGGAATAACACGGTTGGTAAAATGTTTCAGAAGGTACATGGAGTTATTTGTGACAGGTGTTTATATTTTGTGTTTATGACGGTGTATGAGTGATGTACTGTAAGTATGAATTTTATAATGAAATTTATGTAAATCAAAGTGTTCAATGTTTAAATAGCAAAGTTTAAATGAAATGTTTGATGTTTAAAAGTTAAAATGTATATGAATCTAAAAGATGTTAAAAAAAACAAAAAGTAATTAATAATACCCAACCATATAAGAGTTGACCTTCCGTGAATTGTAGTAACGGTGTCAGTGTGAGCCTTATATGTCTTTTGGTAGTTTCCCCACATTTCGGGCGGTCACGGTTTCACCAGGCCCTGACCGTGGAATTATGTAAGTAGATACAAAATTGGTGAACTTTGAAATTGACAGGGGGTAACTTAGGAGAAACTACATAACTACAGAACAGCGGCTATCGTCGAAGGTGGCGATAGTTCCGTACTAAGGGTGTGTGAATCATTTTAGTAGGATTACTGGTGTCCTTGGACATCAGTAATACCGGATTTTTATATAACGCTGAACCAAGAACGGTATAGGCAGCGTCTATACCTTATATATGTAACTTCAGTTCTTGGGGATGCAAATGGATGCAACAGTCCAACACCAGGAAACAATAGTGTGTGTGGAAAAGGAGCTAGCAGTTACAAGCCAGGGGCACAGATAACGCATCTGTGCACAAGGTAAATACCTAGACCGACCGGCAGGTGGTTTACCTAATTGTAACTGGGAAAAAGGGGCGATTTTAAGTAAATGATGTAGTAGGAGGGTAGCTGTAAATTCAGTGAGAGGGTGACGATCTCTGTAAACAGCGGGCGGTCAGCTTATAACAGGACTCTATAGAGAGAGTTGGGGGTTGACAATCCACAGAGCTGTTCAGTAACTGTTGCTATGACTATGACTCAATGAGTAGCGATGTACGTCCCTATGAGAGCAAAATGATTTTAAGTACCAGAGTTAATTGTAATGAATACAAATTAGAATGATAACTATATAATTTAGTGTATTGGTATTAACTGTATGCAGTGTGTTAAAGGTAAGAATTATAAAAATGTGTATTTTATATAAATGTTGAAATATATCTATAGAAAGGTCATTCACCTGACCAGGAACATCAGCTGATTGCTGGGGTTATATGTATAATATGTCACTTATAAATAATTTGCAGATTTTTTTATCTATGTAATTAAATATTTGAATATAATTAATGATTGAATAATAGATTTTCAATGTGGAATAGATTGTGAATTAAATGGTAAAATGAATTGAGCTAGTTTTGAATTTTCAATAGTAACTGTACTGTAAAATGTGGTAAATGTTAGAATTTGGGTGATTATTATTTCGTTAGGACAATTAAATCAGTCCAAGTTAAGTTTAAAGGGGTGCTAGAGAGAATAATATTATTGTGAACAAAAGTAAGGTAGAATTTGAGTATTGATAGTGACACAGTAGCTATGGGGAAAATATGTAGAGTAATGAGAGTAATATATTGGGGTAATAAACCAGGTGATATTTTGTAGATGAAAGTGATGTAATGGGAGAGTAATTAGTTGATACGGGAACTTTGTAAGGGTGGTGGTGTGATAAGGAGTCCTCAACGAAAGGCGTTGTGGCGGGTAGTAGTGGGTTTTCAGGGAGTGATTGCCGGGTAAATAGGAAGGGCAAGAGGTTGAGCACGCGAGGTGAGATGAGGGAACACACATCCTGAGTACAAAGGGGTAGAGAGTATTTTGGTTATATGGGTAGAATGACTCGAAATGAGTTAGAGTAGTAAGTTAGAGTTAGAGAATGGTTAGTAAATATTTTGATAGATGGGTGTCACGCTAGTTAAAGCTGTTAAGTCAGTACTGGAGTCAGAAGGGGGGCAAGATTATATGTAAATGCCAAGTTAGTAAATCAAATTATTATGCATAATGGAGAGTCACCCAAATTAATTGAAAATGAAAATGTTAAAGAAAGAGTCATAGTTAAAATGTAATAATAATTGAAACAAGGGACAGATTGTACTAGAATTTGAAAATAATATAAAGCTATCAAATGTGTAATTGTTGGTCAATTTAAATGTAAATTTTATTGTTTATTGTAAGATAATAATCACCACGTTAATTTTGAATGTTCTATTTTATTATGTTTGTAATGAAGGTAAGGAATTTTAAGGATGTTTCATGTAATTTATGACGTAGCTTTGTGTAACATATGTATGTCAAGGTCATTCACTTGACCCAGAGAGATCAGCTGATGACTGATGTTAGATACAGAACCATTTTCAAATAATTAATTCGCGCAATGGTATTACTGAATTAAATTAAAATAATTTCATTTTTCGAGACGGATAAAAGAGATTTTGGTAAATTTAAATTTTTTTGGAAAAAAAAATTGTTTTTACGCCTGCCATATAGATGATATTTGGAGTTTCAAATATATTATTGTTTATGTGTATTACTAGTGAGTTTATTGAATTATATTGTTTAGTATATATATGTGTGTGTGTGTGTGTGTGTGTGTGTGTGTGTGTGTGTGTGTGTGTGTGTGTGTGTGTGTGTGTGTGTGTGTGTGTGTGTGTGTGTGTGTGTGTGTGTGTGTGTGTGTGTGTGTGTGTGTGTGTGTGTGTGTGTGTGTGTGTGTGTGTGTGTGTGTGTGTGTGAACAAATGTTAGGGTAAGTGAATTCATGTTTTAATAAGGTGTTCAATTTGTTTTTTTATGATTGTTAGTAGTAGTGAAGAAAATTGATAGAGAAGGGTAGATTCATGTAAAAGATTTTTTTTTTTTTTTTTTGGTTTTGATGAAAGTAACGGTAAAATAACAGGTTGATTTGGAACTTAAATGAAATTTTTAACCAAATTTAATGATTTGAGTTTAATTTGTTTGCTATATTTTGATTTGGAAAAATGATTTTAAAATATTTTAGGGAGTTGGCTAGAACATAATAATGAGAATGTGTACGCACCCAGTATTTGCCAAAGGCGACCTAGTATGCATGTAAGGGGGAACATATCGGTTGAGGATCTGGTATGGTATAAAGCCAGGGTTTTGATTTTGGGGTGGAATGTTAGAAGGTGAGGTGTACTATGGAGAGTGTCCGTCCGATTTTATGGTGTTGGGATCTAGAGCAGAGAAGTCCAGTAATCTCGTTCAGGTGCAGCCATAGTCGCCGAGCTAGGGGGGTAGTTTACCCATGATGCGTTAAGAAATTAATGGGGGGGTTGTTGGCACCATATCCTCACCGATCCTCTTAGGTGTAGCAATGAGAGTTCTTCTGTCTCGACAAAAGACCTCTCATTGGGGGGGGGTATTGTAACGGGGCTAAAAGGAGGGGTTTTTGTTTTATTTCAAATCATAAAATTGTTTTCCATCTCCATGGTCAGTCCCATTTAAATAAAATTGTCGTCGAACAAAGGAACAGTGACGTGAAGTTTTGAACGTAGTCGGGGCAATGGAATGCGATGTCGGGTGTAACTCCAAGGTAATTAAGCATTAAGTCACGTACAGACTACACGCAATACCAACGCGCGCGCAGTTTATGCGCCTCAGAGACCGAACCGACGCTGCCAAAAAATGGTGAAACGACGAAAGTTTTGTGCCATGCGGTCTGATGCTGCCGGAAGTCTGACCAAATCACACCCACTTGGTGACGTGACAAAAGGCAGTGCAATTTCATCAACGCCTAACCCACATGTATAACCCAGACTATGTGTAAGTCGACTAACGTTTCGTCACAAGCAGGCAGTGGATTCCCGTTTTGAATAACAGTGGAGAGGGGCACACGAGTAATCTTCTGCCCAGTTAATCTCACCTACCGGCCGCATGCGGTCCGTTTAAATTTTAATACGAATAATCTTAGTGTCAGCCGACCTAACAACTGAGACGTCGTAACAGTTATATATATATTGTAACGATAATATTATTTATATATAATGATGGATTCTAATCGTAACGTAATGAATGTAGCCTCACTTCAGGTTCGTCTATTGGTAATCAGATTTTTCGTTACGTACAATGTTATTGTGGACGGGTTACTTGTATTTATATAGTGTGCACTTGAAATACACCACCCGTTGGAAGTGTCAACTTGTACTATAGGTAAATAATGTAGCGACAACTCGCACTGGAGTCGTCAATGTGTAATTATAAATGTGTTAGTTTGAACGGCTAATGGTTTTGTAAATTGCCGCTTACTCCCACTATGCTCCACGTTTCCGTGACGTCACTCAAACGATGCCAACTGTCGGGTACACTGCAATCGGTGAATTCTATTTACTAATGTAACAGCAATAATAACGACACACAAATATTATCAAACATATATCCTTGTGGAATCCTTTATTCGGAAAAACACTGATTGACTGTTTTAATAAATTTAAACAGAATAATCGCAATTGTAGCGCAAAATATAATTCTTCCTTTACCAGTTGGCAGCAGTAGCCAAACGTTTAGTCTTCCTTCCAGACCAAAACAATGCTTTTGTTAACGTTTTTAAATAAAAATATTAATTATCTCAGGGCGTATGTGGTTCGGGGATAATAATTATATAAAAATATTACACTATTAATCAAAATACAAGTTTACAATTATAGGATATTACAACGTTAGAGTGTTACGTGCACACAGAAATTGTATAGTGGTTACCAGTTTTAAAAAAGGTTATATCCAGTTCAGGCTTTGATAGTTATTATGTGAATTAAAAGTTCTTGTTGTGTTTAAAAAGGTGTTAATCTTATATGGTGTTATTAGTGATTGTTTTTAGTGTTTGTGTCATATGGTGTCTATAGTTTAATTGATTATTACTTAAAATACGTGTATACATAGGTGTGTGTTGAAATACGATATAATGAGATGTCAGATCACCAAATCCTCTTCTTGTACTCTTCTGGGTTGAAGACAGGGCCCACGTACACGTCAGATCTTCCTTCTCGTCCCTCGTCCACTTCAAATCTTCTTCCTGGTTGTTATTTCTTCTAATCCATATAATGGGCAGTCTTCTGTTATTGCAAAAAGTTCGTATAGTGTACTTCTAACAGTATTTATCTAGTTGTAATGTTTTTTCACGTTTTATAACATATAATGTAAGACGATTTGAGAACGCGTCTATCTGCTAAGATCGTTGTCAAAGAAGTCTCACTTTATTTATCCGAAATTTCTGGTTGCTAAGGGTAAACTTGGAACCTGGTTGGCTAATCCGGATCTACATTGTCATATACTTTTATTATTTCAGAATCTAAATTTCGTTCAAAATCTTTAATTTAACATAACTTTTCTATACTGAATGGGAATTTAAAACCATTATCAGCATTATTTTGATCTTCACATTTGTTATATTTAGACACCAAACATGCCTATTTTTACTTAAAAACTATGGATGTTACAATTTTATTATTTGGAATTTTCTTAAATAACTTGATATGTGTTATTTTGTTTCTACATTCCTTGTACACGTTATTACCTATAAATACATCTACCTTTTCACATTTGCTTTACAAAATTTCTAATATAATTGTTCAAAATTTACTAAAGTTGGTTTCACCTGGCCTATGTAATAGTATTACCTTCATCACCATGTTTTAACATCTTTAACAATTAAATTAATTTTTAACACTCATCAAAATGGTTTAACATATAACGTTATTTTAACAACACAAAAAATATATTATTCTAATAGTTAAATTCATGCCCACATGGCTATGATTATACCAAATCCTTGCACAAATAATTGTTTTCTACTCAGACTGTATAAATGTTTGACACTTAACAAAACATCTCTATATAGTCCATTCTGCTTTGTCAATTAATTTATTTACCATGGTTTAATATCAGTTCTATTGTTATATTTGTTAACACAACATAAAAAAATGGAATTAATATCATTAAATTGACATTCCTTTAAACTAACTGTATCATCAGTTACATATAAAAAACACAACACAAATACTATGATATAACACTGTGCCTAAAACATAAAACATGCACATTTTACAAAACAAATTCTATACTAATTGGTTAGTCCCTTGTCAGCTAATCTACTCATTATTCTGACACTGTCTATGTCATATTTACTATTTATATGGGTTTCAACATCCGTATACTTACTGATGTTTGACTTACAAAAATTACAATAAAATGAACACTGTTGCTCTACCTCACCACACAGTTCTAATAATCTTGTTACATTTACTGTTTATATGGGTTTCACTCTTGCTATAAATGTTATTGTGACCATGTTATAATTTGTTGTTTACTGGACAACCCTATGAACTCTATATGTGACAATTATTTGTATGGTTCATGTATCTATAATCATGTGTATCTATATTTTTGTTACATCAATTAACTTAATTATTTACTAATATTTCTCTTACATAATATTACATGTTTGGGCCTATTATCCCTCACTTTGTATTTTGATTATCTGGATATACCGATACATTAACTGAAACCATTTGTTTCTTTATAGTTCTGGTTCATAAACTGTTTGTCTTTACAATTCTTTGTTTGGTCAATACTGAAAATTCATGTCATAGTTGGGGTTTGAAGATATCTGCATCACTTAGCCTAAATCATTAATTTGGGTACGGTCAGTTGTCTTACTAGTCAGTCTAAAATTGTTAGTCGTTCTTCTTCACTATCATCTTTGAAGATATTGTTCTTCTTGTTTGCTTCTTAACCAAAGTTTTCATTAAATCAGGTAAGATATTATGTTGTTCCAAATGTAATGTTACATATTACCCTGCCACCAAATTTGATCATTTTAATAAAATATTGTTTTTGTTGAAATTATCAATTATCTTAATTTTCACATTGTCATTTGTTATTCTTATTATGATCTGGTATACTTGTCTTTAATTATAAGTGTTCTATCCCTGGAACATGTTACTTCCCTAACAAATTAATCACCATATATTCTGGAATCAGTCGGGGGGCTCTCTTGACCTAATACCCCGCTGTCCTTACAATACATAATACATAAATAAAATCGATTGCTGGAGCTATCTCGTCAGTCAATCACATTTAAATATCACTAGTCTATTCACGACTAAATCAAATAAAAATAATATAATATATTCTTGGGATTGTTCACTCAGTCTAACTTCTCAGATCTAAATATTTCTTTCCACTGATTCTTTCAGATGTTTATTTTCTTGTGGCGATATTAATAACATTTTTTATTTTCTATTGGTACTATCTTCCTTCCTTCTTTATCAGTACTGCTTAATCTTCATTTTTCATTCACTATCTTCATTTAAATTAAAACATAACAAGTATTTGCATCTTCAGTTGTTGTTGATTCTCTCACAATCATGATAGGTTATTTGCAATAAATTCGTTTCTAGCCTTGTCTCATTTTCATCGTTGATTGTCTACATTTGTCCTTTCTTATTCATTTTATATCACTATAGTTTCTTCTAAATTATGGATGTTGCATCTTTCTTTTATATTCCAATAATAAGTTCATAACTGTGTTTAATAAGAGGTGCTTGTTTTGTTTAGAATTTGGAAATTTATTCCCAGTTGTTTATCTGCTTGATTCATCATAACATTATCAAACTGTACTGTAATTGGTCCTTACTATTTATCTAAATTCTGAAATATTCAACCTTGTTTATTGGGCTTCATTTAAAGTTATATTTTGGATTATCAAAGTTGGTTAGATGAGCTTACTATGTTCTTTGAGTTTTGAGGTTTTATAATAATAAATTCTTCACTTCTAAATTAATTCTCATAAATAATTAGTTGTAAGTTGATCTTACTATTTCTTTAGAATTTTGTGGTTTTATAATAATAAATTCTTCAATTCCAAATTAATTCTCATAAATCATTAGTTGTAAGTTGTTCTTACTATATTTTTAGAATTTTGTGGTATATTGAACTTTGTTTATTAGGTTCATAATACATTTTTAAGGAAACTTGGTTGTATGTCCCCTTAATCTTTTTTGTTTCCACATCACTAATGATATAAGTATTATTGTTATTGTTTTTTATAACAACATATGGTCCATTATACAGTAATAATAGCTTTTTTGCTATTCCTTCCTTAGAACTTGGCAATTCGCGGTTTTTCAACAATACCTTATCTCCAATCTTGTACTGGATCACTTTCTGCTGAGTTATTTTGTATTTTTTCCTTCTTTTCTCCACTTGTTCATTCAGTTTGCTGTGGAATCTCACGTTGTCGAACTGGTAAGCTGGGTTGTTTGGGAAATTGATTATTTCACTAATTTCTCGGGGTGGTAGTCTTTCATGCATTATGGTATATGGAGTATCTTGTATTGCTTCATGGTAAGCTAAGTTGATAAAGCTCTCAGTTTGTGTAATGTAGTCACTCCACTTCTGGTGTTTATCAAAACAATATGTCCTGAGTATACGGCCGACCTCCCTCAGTACTCTTTCCGCTGGGTTGCTATTTGGGTGATAGACAGATGTTTTATATGTCTTGACACCTAAGTCTAACAAAGTCTTCCATACCCTTCCTCGAAACTGAGTTCCGTGATCGGTAATAATTGATCGTGGAGCTCCTAACTCTGGTATGTATTGTTGGATCACTATTTGCAAAATCTTTTTTGTAGTTGCCCGATTAACGGGGTATAGTTTTGTAAACTTGGAGTAATGGTCGAACATGATTATAATGAATTTATACTGTTTTCTCCCTCCACTACGAGGTAACGGACCACACACATCTAAAAATACTCTCTCTAATTTACTAGTTGATGTAATAGGTTGCATAATTCCTTCTGTTTTTTCGTTATTGCATTTTGCCAATTGACAGATGTGACACTGCCGGATAAATTCTCTAACTCTTCTGTTGATATTCTTAATGTAAGTGTGTTCCTCAAGTGCCTTCATTACTTTTAATGCACCCATATGCCCATATCGGCTATGGTAGTCCAATATTAATTCTGTTTCTAAAGTTTTAGGTATTACCACCTTCCATGAGCCTTGGTTATTATTTGGTTTGTAAAATAATATGTCTTCATGTCAATTATTGCTGAGTATTTTCTCAAAATATCACAGCCTATTAGTAGATTAAATGGTAGATTACTAGCTATTAGAAAAATCATAGGTATAGCTACATTTCTGCTGGTCACTGTTAATGATACCTGTTTTCTTATTGACTTGTTTTGCCTTCCAGTGGCTCCGATTAAAATTATATTTTGAATTGGTAAAGTTGGTAAGATGGCCTTACTATATTTTTGAATTTTGATGTATTCATTGTTGTCGATTAACGACACGTTTGCGCCCGTATCTATCATACATCTTGTCTCTAGTCCATTCACTTGGGCGATGATATAAACAATCTCACTATTTGAATTATTTTGCGTTATCGTGTCTTCGTTCAGTAGTTCTTCTCTAACATTTTTTAGGAAATGATGGTGCACTATTGTCAATGTATCGTCAGTCAATTTGTCTCGTCCTAGTAAGTACCCAAATTGCCGGTTCAGTGATGGGACCTGGTGGATTTTCACTGCCGCAGTTCGTTTAAATCAGGGCTGATCTCCTCAGTCCTGTTGTCTGATTGATTGGGTCTGTCTCTGCTCTGTGACTCTTGTACCTCAATGGAGTTATTATTGAACGTCACTGAGTTTCGGTTGTTTCTGTTGTCGTCGCAGCTTCTGCTTCGCCGATGTTCATCGCGGTAGTGCTGGTTACTCTCCTCCCGAAAACTTCTTCCACGGTTTCCATTATAGTTTGCTCGTCCCTGGTACCAACGTCTTCCCACATCCCTGTCGTCAACACTTACATAGTTTACTTGTCTTCTATATGTTTGATTTTGACTGTTATTATTGCCGTTATTATTGTGCCTGTATCGATTATCATAGTTGTTGTTATAACCCCGGTTGTTCTGGTACTGGTGGTCTCTGTCATTGGCACGCTGGTATCCATTGTTGTTATTATTTGTAGGAGGGCTACGGTAGTAGTGGTTGTTGTTATTGTTGTTGTTATTTGCGTTATTTCGTGAATAGTTATTGGTGTTATTCTGGTTTTGGTAACCGCGCTGATATTGGTTACCGTTGTTGTTATAACTATTGTTTGGTCGTTGTCCATTATTTTCATATGGGGCGTCGCGGCGACCATTATTTCTATTTATCTCATCGTTCCTTCGTCTATACTGGAGGAAGTTCTTCTCCTGTTCCATCTCTGCCAATAATGTTGACATCTCCTCGATGGTTTGTATACGTCCATTTATTCGGCCTCTTGTAATTTCACCACCATAGTGGTATGCTAATAGCCGCACTAAACACTCTGTAGGAATTGCAGGCTCTAAATGTCTGGCTATATTTATTTTGCCCAGAAAATATGCGGTTGGAGTTTGCTTGCCATGCAGGTCATATCTGCCCAATCCTATGTCACTCCTTATCATGTGTTGTGTGGCATCGGACCAATACTTAGATTTGAACTGTTTTTTAAATTCCTGGAAGTTCTGTATACTCGGCCGCATCGCCGTCCACCAATTGTCATATACCTTTCGGAACATCTCGTCCAACATGCTCCTTATCACAAACCATCTTCTCCGGTTTTGGCTATCTTCTCTTCGACTCATTCTAAGAATAGCATGGGGTTTCTTCTATAGTTTTGAAAATCGATCACCTCTCGATTTTCCTCGCATGTTGTATGGGCACCGGTACACTGTCTGTTTTTTAAGGAATTGATTTCATCTCTATGAGCAGTTGTTTGGTCTTGTACTCGATTGAGACTATTACTCATATCTTCCAACCTCTCTCCCATCACTGCTTGGTTGGTTCTGATATTTTCAACTCGTCCATTCGTTTCTTCCCGGTGATGGAAACCAGATATACATCCAACAGAATTAATGTCACACAGGGGGGCATTCTGGCTTCCCACGCTTAACCTAGCAATCAGCTGTTTTGTGTCGTGAGATATCACTGGATGGAGCAAAGTACAGACCAGCATTTGAATTTCACATTTAATTGAACAAGTGAAACAAATTCTCAGTTTTAATTCCCCCGCGCGCGCGCGCGCGTGCGTGTGCGTGTGTGTGTGTGTAAACTTAGACACTGAAAATAAACTATTTTAGGGATTATGCTTAAAAGTTTAGTTTAAAAAACAGTGCAGTAGTCTGGGTTGGGGTTTGTAGTGTTAATTGTACTAAAAGTAATAATGATTGATTTATTTTGTTTAAAATTATCAGCAAGTTCTGCAACACAGAGAAATTATTAGTTAATGTTTCTCTATATAATGTAATCCTTGCTTTTTTTTGTATGTTCCACTCTGAAATCACAAAAAATTGAGGTTTTGTTTACCCTCTATAGCCCTCTAGTAGAGGCGCATACTGAAGTCACTTGTGTAAGGAAAGTAGCGCTATCAACAATAAATACTTTGTCCCCAAAGGAAAGAAGTATATGCCCTAAGAGTCTACTCATCTGCTAAAAAAAAAAGGCTCTAAGAACACTCAGTAGAGCCATTACTGTATTACCATCCAAGACAACACGGAGAGAACATTAAATCAAGATGTAAGAGATATCCTGACTAAATGCTTCACTCCAGGCCAGATTCGATGTATTTTACTCTTTTACAAGACAACAGGAGAGATAAATGGTCATCAGAAGACATCGCAAATGCTCCCATGCTAAGAGCATTTTCAAAGAATATCTGAACCATATGTCATACTAATCATACTCATATGAATCATATTTAAGGAAGTACAATTTCCCCTTACCAGCGCATTCTACTCTCCAAAAGTGGACACAACAGTTTAAATGTAGGCATGGCATCCTTCAGGAAGTCTTTAATGAAAAAAAGAGTGCGAAGGCTGCTTCATGAAACTTATAAATAACGCATTTTTAAACTCGAGACTCCCAGAAGACCGGAAATGCCACTCAGAAGAGGGTATGCTATGTATTTAAGGAGGCAAGGAATTACTTTAAAACAATTTTTGGAAGTAAAACCAATGTGCAAGAGGGAAGTAATAAAAGTTTACTACCTTTTTTGAGAAAAGGTACGTTATCTCCTTAAATTCGTTGTTTGAACTTTATGAACAAATGAAAATGACCCATGGTATGACGTACACTGTAACTGCCAGATTAAATCAAGATTGCCTGTAAAACTTTGTTCTTGAATTCAAGGATTAGGCATCTTTTATAACAATCTCACTCCCTTTAAACTTTGCAACAGAATTTGGCTCCTGGTCTTAACAGGTAGCACGGATGATATACCATTATCTGTAAGTGCATCTATGGCTGAGGAGGGTAGCATTCATTCTGCTGAAGTTATGGAAGCAGAATCAAATGACTCTGATGGGCACTTCATGTAGTTTGTTAGCAGTGAACTATGAACTACGCATGGACGCAGCTGAACATCCGTCAATACAAACTACCCCGAATAGTGAGCTGAAGAAGCAGCACTGTTAAGTACAGAGGACTGACCCAGTTTTCAAGTGACAACATGAGCCAATGTTACTCAAGATACCTTAAAATAACTCGCTAGGTATATCTCATTTCATTGATAGAAGTCTAGGTGTCAGAGGCGACAAGTTGTGTCTTTCCAGTGAATAAGGGGAGGGCTTACCCATCCATCAGTAATTACAAAAACTCTTTCAGTTTGAGTTTTTCTTTAACAGATGGAAAGTCTCAAAACAAGATGAATGTCTTCTTAGGCCACTTGCTTCAATCTAAATCTCTGAAAGTGAACGAGAAAATCATTTGTCTGTACCTCAGAACAGGGACATTTATCAGAATCTGACATCTGATCAGATGTCACTGAAAAAGCAGAGCAAACTTGGAAGTCTTTGGACAAGTATGCAGCAACAAAGAGTAGCTGCATCTGCGTCCAGCTCTGAGTAGCTTCATCTTCAAAAGTTTAAATCACCTACAAAGGTATGTATTAATTAACTATTTTCATTTTGTTAACAAAAGTATTTATGTTTACAACTAAACATACAAACTTCGGCTTTTCACGTTATGTGAAAATGCTGACTGTTAATGAAAAAAATAATGATGACAGTGATTATAATTATAATAAGCAGAAGCTTGTTTCAAATATTGTATAATACATAGAAATGGTTACACATATAGGCCTATAGCATATGCTCCTTTTATGATTTACTTTTTTAGGTTTTGTTTCATTTTTTCAACATTATATATGGACAGACTTACTTTTCTGCTAGATTTGGAAATAAATTATACCATTTTTTTTTACCACTAACCATTTATTCCTTTTTATATATTGTTAGTACATTATCATTATTGTTAATATTTCACGTAGGCCTAAATGGTAGAGCGAAGTGAAATATGACAGCGTTTCACATAAGATTGCACTGGTAAATCAAGTCTCGTGCATCCACAATCAACACGGTGACATCAGAGCAAAGCAGCCAATGTGCATAACAGACCAGAGCGGCCTACCTTATACAGTAGTTTAATTACATTGAACATCACTATTAAAACAAGAGAAACCTTGTAAACTAGAACGTTTAACACTTCCTGTATTTTTTTTTTTTTTACTTCATTAAAAAGTTTAGAATGTATGAAGTAGGTAATGTACACCAGTGGCATAACTAGGAGCTGCTCCTGGAGGAGGGGGATGAGATTAGCTTCTGAGGAGAGGGTGAGACTAACCCGAAAGTTGGACACCACACTTCCCCTCAGGACAAATGTGAAAACTCAAGATTCTTCCCATATACTTTTATAATACATGTTATAAATTCTTTGCATCTCAAAGTTTTTATGTGAACCAATGTGAAATACAGGTCTGCAAAAATGTGAAAAGCAATGACTTCAAAACATTCTATCTTGACCAATCGTTATTCAAATTAAATAAATCTCATGCAAATTAAGAAACACTTCAATTCTAAATTTATATTCTCAATAAATCTGTGAAAATAAGAAGTTTTTCTGAAGATATTTTGAAAACCACTGAAGATATATTATTACCCCTTCGCATTTTAAGAATCTTGTCCCAACAATGTTTTAAACAACTTACAGTTTGTGTTAAAGTAAATTACTTTTTATGGAAAATCCAACAATAAAATCTTCTTGTTTTTCCGAATTAAAGTCAAGAAACTGCAGTTTACCTGTGCAAAGACGATGGTTCAAACCACAGAGACATTAGACTAGAGGAGTTACAACATAGACAACACTGTAAGGAAAAGTGTGTATGGGTGAAAAAGGTAAAGGTAGATTAATAGTGCATCATTTTTTTAAGGCTGCAAATACATACGTTACCAAATGTTCAGTGATTGACATTAAGAAAATTCTTGTGCCAAAGAAATTACAGTTGGAAGCCTATAATGAAATAATGTATTCTTAAAGTCTGTAAAATGAACAGTGGCGGTTAGGATAGGCCAGACCAACTTTCACCCTTCTAACACACACGCAGCGGATTATACCTGCCCCTTGGTGGGAGCCGTGACTCACATACTGGACATTTCTAAGCGCAAGAGCATTTTTTTACTGTGCTAAAAAATTGCAAAACCATTGTTTTTGAATTCTGTGCAAAATTCTAAGAAAAATGATACCATACAACAACTATCAACAAGCAATCACTGTAACAGCAACGTATGTAATTGATGTCAAAGCAGCAGAACTTGGATTTAAAGTGATTCTCCTCCCACCATACCACCGCCAGTATAATCCGATAGAAATGGTATGGGCTTACCTCAAAGGATATGTGAAGGAAAGAAACGATACTTGTAAGCTGAAAGATATAGAAAATTTGTTCATGAAAACTAATGTCACGTTGAGTGCCGATATGTGGAGTAAATATGTCAAGCACGTGAAAAATCTGATTGACGATGACTGGAGGAGTGAGCGTCTTGATGACATTAGTGTTCAAGAGTTCATCATTAACTTGGCACCAGGTGACTCAGAGAGTGAGTGCGATAGTGATACTAGCGAAGAATACGACTTCAGCATCGCTCCTCTGCAGTAAAAGCAATAAGTGAAGACTCATGAATCTGGTGCAATAATACTAATAATTATTTACCATTAATTTAAAATGTTAATGTTTAAGTTTGCATGTTTGTGGTTACATTTTCTTCCATAATTGTATGCTTAATGAGTTATGCTTATTCTTATTTATTATACAAGCATTAATATCACCAATTATAATTGTAGGGTAGTCACATTCTGTAATATATTCTCAAAATCATTTATTTATTGTTAGTAGGATTTATTGTTACTTATAATGTAGACCTATAATAGTATGTATGTCTAATTTGTGTACATATTTTAATTATGTGTACATTGTTATTTATATTTTACTGACAATTACCATGTATATTATTGTATGAATACAAAAGAATAAAATTTGAATTTGAGTGTAACAATATTTTATTTTTCCACATCAACATTTGTCGCTTGATCAGATTTTTATAGTGTTGAAAACAGAGGTTTGTCGCAATTATGTCGTGTTCAGACTCACTTTCCTTAAAATTTCGTGGAGGTTACAAAAATTGTAATTCCGTTTGGCATTAAAATCAAATTTAAAAAGTTGTAATTATGTAGTGGACGATACACTTTGCAAATCATACCTGTGGCGCGCAGGCCGGCTGTGAGTGTGCGTGCATCAGTGAGGGCACCTCAGGCAGTCTGGCCGGTCCCAACCACCACCACCATTCATTTTACAGACTGTAAAAGTGTGGCATTTCCCAACACCATCTCAGCACAAAAATCAGATTGCATCGTTAGTAAGATGAAATTACTGTTTACACATAGAGTCTACTATTTAGTAAGATAACATTCTATATCATCTTGTCTATGTTGATGCGGCACTGCCACAATTAGCATTTATCAACCACAGCGTATCAACTTCAACAGAATTGACCCACCGTGTCATCCTTTAAACTCTACTGCTGGTGTGGTGTTGTTTAACAATATGCAGAAACATATCTACAACATAACTACACTGATGCGAGATAAAATTACTTAAAACTGATAAGGTTGCTCTGATGCCAACAGGTAACGCTGTACATGAGGGAACTATTAGTATGATATTAAGTTTGTTTCTGTGTAGACCTACACTTAGTTTACAATTATATATAGCCAGTATTCATGAGTAATATGTATGATATTACACCCAGAATGTTTGAGCAGTTACTGTATTATATGTAAATGAACTGCTTGTTCAAGTAATTTACAATTTTAAATAATTATGAAAAAGTTAATAATTTTATAATTTTTGTACTTCACCTACCACTACTACTCAAAAAATGTATACAAATTATTATATCCAAAATTAATGAAACATGAGCTACACCTGTTAATAAAATGACAAAAATAACCACATATAATGTAGTGGAATAATGTTTTTAACTAGAGTATTATCATTTATTATTGCTCCCTTTTGTCATGTCACGATTTCAAAAACACAAATCACTGTCTTTACAGTATGTCACACATGGTATAAATATTTCTCTCTCTCTCTCTCTCTCTCTCTCTCTCTCACACACACACACACACACACACACACTTTCCTTTATTTTAGAACTTCTTATACAAATATTTTTTTCTTATATGTAAATTTTATTAACACCTTTATTGGTCATCACTGGAAGTTTCAAAGTTTTAAAATACAATACAGATGTGATACAAATGTAAGAAAACTATCGAGCAATTATACTAGTTATATTATGTAATATCCTTTTATTATATATAATATGCATTCAAAAACAAAACCATGATGTAATCTTACCAAGTAGTACAGACATGTCCTAGTAAATATTGTACAGATTCTCTCTCATGTAACACCAACTTGTTAGGGGCAATTCGACTACCCCACAATCTGAAGAAATATGTTGTACTACTTGTTATTATTATTAACACTTCTGTTAAAATTTAAGATCTGAACCAATCATTTCCCTGCTCCCACTGAAAAAAACCAGGGCATTGGAAACGCTACATTCCTTACACGTCGGTCGTTAAAACCAGAAAGATTCGTAACATACGTCTCACGTAATGCATAAAATATAAAGAGCATGCCACATGAATAACCTTAAAGGCTCTCATTAAATATATTAAAGCCTTATAAACAAATAACATTTAAATCTTGAAACTAAGTGAAAACGCCTTAATAATAAACTTACAGTAACAGGTGGTTATTAACTACATTGTTTTATCTCCAGTTGAATTACAATTAGCCTAATATCAGGAATTTAAAGTACATCGTAGCGATCACCTTACGCACTTACTCCACATTAAAACCACATGTCTGCGGTTTAATGCATGCACACATTGCACACAACACAATCAAAATTTTCGACCAGCGTCAGTGCAACCAACGAACAAACAAGAAACATCGTACTGGAACACAAATTGTCATTTTCATTTTAATTTAGGTTTATATTTCTAAACTGGGTTATCTTTCTTATTGGTTTATTTTTAACTTACTTAAATTTGTATAGTTTTTAAAAATTTTTGTAATAGTGTTATTACCGCCTACGTACAAACAAGTAAAATATTAACAGTATTTTATATAGAAATTATGGTACTCTCCCAATAACCGGACCTACACTAATTTTCGATAACTCGATTATGCGATAATTGACTAGACCTTAGCCCCTGACGCGTACCGACTGCTTCGTTTATTTCCGTAACTCTTCGTAGAGCTGAGTATGGCGCGAATATCCAATTTTTACCCAATGCTACGAGCAATGTTGAATTAGGCGGGAAGTGTACAGTAGAACACACAACGTGCTGTTTTAATCCACTGTGGGCGTGTTAAGTAATTGTAGGTAATTATAGTACAGTAGCACCAGCGTGTTTGTAAATAAAACGTGACAGTAGTTCGCTATATCGCTAACGTGACTATCAAATAAAACTGTCTCCGTAGTTCGTTTTATAATATACATTTTTATTTCATTTAAATTATCCATGCGTCTGTTCATCGAGTTTGTTGTGTGATATTCATTTGTTAATTTTGTGTGTGTTCATTATCTAGTTCTTATACCTTTTTAATTTTTGGTTTATTAAAATGAGTGAGTTAAACAATACTTATGCTCGGAGTGCGGTAAGGATTGTGAAAATGTAGAGAATCTTAGCCAGCATTCGAAATTACATCCCGAAAAAGTAAACAGTGAAGTGCCGGTTTTGAGCAGCTTGAAGTCACGTACACATCAATGTAACATCTGTGATAAACACTTTAAGCATGGATCCACATTGAAGCGTCATGAACGTGAATCCCACAGTGCAGGGGTACCAGCACCGAATAAAGTTAAGTACCCCTTATGTGTTTTTGTAGCAGCGAAGGAACACGCTTTACTTGAACACTTCGAATTACAGCACAACATATCAGTGAAGTGTGAAAGTAAAGAAGTTAATTCCTTAGAAAGTTTCTTTGAGTGGAAACAAGAGACTGAAAAAGAAACGTTTTCAAGATACGTTAAAAAGCGTGGCTCTCATTCTGCTACCGACAGCACACAGAGACATTATTATACAGGGTCCGCCAGTGAAGCGGGAAATTTTGAAAGTCCAATAGTTCATTTTCTGCTCACGATAGGGCGTGGAGGTTTTCGATTGTTGTTTTACATTTAATGCCATTTGTTAAACATGGAGCAGTGGTCCGGTGCACAGCGTGCTTTCTGCGTAAAATCGTTTTATAAGAATGGTGACTGTGTGACTTCTGTACAACGATTGTTTCGTAATCATTTCAATATTCCACGACATGGAAGAGTGCCGTCCGCTCATGCAATTATGTCATGGGTGAAAAAGTTTGAAGAAACTGGTTCCACATTAAACTTAAAGCATAGAGGAGCAACAAGCTCTGTAAGAACAGAGGAAAACATTGAAAGAGTTCGAGTAGCATTGACGCGTAGTCCACAACGTTCTGCAATGAAACATGCATCCGCACTAAACATTAGTGACACATCGTTACGACGAATTTTGCATAAAGACTTATCTTTTCATCCTTACAAAATTCAAGTAATTCAGGAGTTGAAAGATGGTAATATGCTGGCTCGCAGGATTTTCAGCGAAGAAATATTGCGACGTGTAAATGATGATGAAAACTTTATTCACCGCATGTTTATGTCAGATGAAGCACATTTTCATTTGAATGGATATGTAAACAAACAAAATAGTCGATATTGGAATGATGAAAACCCAGGTGAGTTGCATGAAAAGCCATTACATAGTCCGAAAGTTACGGTGTGGTGTGCAGTTTCATCATCTGGCATTATTGGGCCATATTTTTTCCAAGACGATAGAGGAAACACCATAACTGTCAATGCAGACCGCTACACACACATGGTCAGAACTTTTTTGATGCAACAGCTCCCTAGGTTTCCGGAAATTAATTTTTTCCAGCAGGATTGGGCCACAAGTCATACTGCTCGTGTGTCCATGGCTGCTTTAAGAGAACTCTTCCCGGACGGACTCATATCCAGATATGGCGACATCTCGTGGCCTGCAAGATCCCCAAATTTGTCCGCATGCGACTTTTTTCTTTGGGGATTTCTAAAGAGCAGGGTATACATTGATAGACCGCACACCATACCGGAATTAAAAACGAATATCAGACAAGAAATTGCACGGATTCAACCTGACCTGCTTCGTCGAGTGATGGAAAATTTTCGGTCAAGATTAGAAGAATGTTTACACAGAAATGGCTCTCACTTGAGCGGCGTTATTTTTAAAAAGTAAAATAATGGCATACGTTACTCAACTCAAATCTGTAAAAAAAAATTCTGATAATAAATGTTCCATGAAAAAAAAGGGTACTTTTAATTTTCCCGCTTCACTGGCGGACCCTGTATATGCCATAGGTCCGGGCAATTTGTATCTGAAAGTAAAGGTATTCGGCACTTAAAATTACAGGGAAGTAACAAAATCAATGCTGTCTGTCCCGCAAGCATTCGCGTCACTGAAACTGAAGATGGTACCTGCAAGATTACATATGTGTCAACTCATGTAGGTCATCTAAATGACTTAACCCATTTAGGTCTCACAGACTGCGAAAGAAAAAGTCTAGCTGTGGATATTGCAAATCAAATACCACTTCAAGCAATACTTAATAAAATACGCGATTCCGTGACAGGCTGTAAATTAGAAAGAATTCATTTATTAACGAAGCAAGACCTGTACAACATCGAGCACGCATATAATTTATGCTCGAAGTCGGTGAGACATCAAGAAGATGGTACAAGTGTTGAAGCGTGGGTCAACGAGGTCAATTCCAGTGATCAGCCTTGTATATTATTTTATAAGCCTCAAGGAGTCGTCACAGAAACTCACCCAACTTTAAAAAAAGACGATTTTGTATTAATTATAATGAACAGTGCACAGAGTGAAATACTGAAGAAATATGGCAGTGATTGTATATGCACGCACGGTTTGAACAGTTACGGTTTTGAACTAATAACCCTACTTGTTTTGGACGACATGAGACAGGGATTTCCTTGTGCTTTTCTCATATCGAATCGAACTGACGAAAAAGTCCTTTGGCGAAGTTTTACCGAAAGTGTTTATGTCCGATTTGGCTGAATCCTTCTATAATGCGTGGATATCAACAATGCAAGATCCGGCAATGAGACGGTACTGCACTTGGCACGTTGACAGGGTTTGGAGAATGAATATTAGTTCCAAAGTAA
The DNA here is from genome assembly GCA_034769895.1 of Magicicada septendecula. Classification (NCBI taxonomy): domain Eukaryota; kingdom Metazoa; phylum Arthropoda; class Insecta; order Hemiptera; family Cicadidae; genus Magicicada; species Magicicada septendecula. Next base: position 62,875,891 of record CM068369.1, on the reverse strand, counting down.
AAGGCAAAGAGAAGCAGGGTGACGTTTATAGAATAGTCAGGACATTAATGCAGGAGAGAGACTCTTCTGCATTCGAAAGAATTCTGCCTGAAGCAATTAGACGACTACTTGATGATCCAGACACTTCTGAATTCGGCACTTATTTTGCTCAAACGTATTCAAAAAATATTCAGTCTTGGGCCTACTGTCATCGACTTCAAGGAGGTCTGAACACCAACATGCATATCGAAAGAATGCACCATACAATTAAATATGCTTGGATTTCGTTGTCCATGACGTGTCCATTTCTTAACTAAATATAATTATTTCACTACGACTCGGAACACAAAACTTTTTATTGGTAAAAACGTAAACGTTTTACCTTACAACCTGAACCGATTTTCACTTTTAAAAAGCTTCTTCAGAGGTTCCCGCTAGTAGTACTGTCCGTCTTGTTGTTGGCGACGAAATCGATTTTCGAAAGATCGATGTTGTGTGTGTGAGGTGTGATATGTTCGAATAATGCGTGTAATTTGAATTGCGTCTGTTCGTTTAGGATGTCGTTTTTATTTGTTTTTGTGTGTTTGTATATTCCCAATTGTTCTAGAGTGTCTAGTTTTCGGCCTTTTGTGTGTACGTGTAGAATGTTCATGTTATTGTCGATGTTTTTGTATGTGTGGTTTGCTTGAATGAGGTGGTTTGCAAAGGTGGATTCTGTAGTGGAGTGGAGTGCCTTTGTGTGTTCAATGTATCTTTGTTTGAAGCTACGTCCTGTCTGGCCTATGTAGGATTTGTTGCAATCTGAGCAATTTAGTTTGTAAACACCAGGAAGATCGAATTTGTTTTGTGCTTTGTGTGTGTGTTTTGATAGTGTGTGTTCCGTTTTGTTAGTAGTTTTGTAAGCGATTTTGTATCCTGCTTTTTTGAATTTTTGGGCTATTTTTTCAGTTTGTTTGTTGATGTATATTAAATAGACATGAAGCAATGCGCAGGTTGTAGTGGGGAGAAGTCAGGAGCGGTGGAACCCACGTGAGAGGAAAATTTCTACTAATGCAGTTGAAAATACCGACCTACTCTCTCAATTTTGAATGAGATGCACGTGTGAGATGAGTAATCTATTTTGAGACGGATTAACTTTTTATACCTATTGTGCCGAAGTTACGCGTCTTTAATTAATGTTGAAAGAAAAATAAAATTGACGTTTTTCCCTGTAAAAGTACTAAAATTTAAAAACTGATATCGCTTATAATGACAGCTGAAATAAAGCAGTTATACTGCCTTGTCGATTCACAATAATTTACTTTTTATTATTTTTATAACTTTATTTACTTAATTTTGTATTGTCTATGCATTCTTATAATGCTTTCAATTGTTTATTTTTAATTTGTAACGGTTTTATGGGTTTATTGTTTTCTACATTTCATTACCTACATTTTTAACTATATTACCAAATTTACCCAACAAAATTTTATAGCCCTACCAACACCACACACACACACACATATATGTAACTTACTTTTTACTAACTTACCTAACTTTTTACTAACCAATTATTCTTATAATTTTCAAATTGTTTTGTTATTCTTTTAATTGTTTTTAAGGTTTTTACAGTTTAGTACGTTTTATATTTAATTCACTACTTTTTTACTAAGTTACTAAATACAAAAAATTTGGTTGTAGGTAAGTTTTGATTTCGATTATGACACGACCAGACAGTAAACGTGGGCATTTTTTAAGACGAAACAAGCGTCAGACACAACAGAAAGAGACAATGTATAGTAAAGTTCACTAGACATGAATCAACCGTTTTCGTCCTAACGGCGCAGGTTATGTAATGCGCATGCGTCAACAGATAAATATAGCTTAGTTTTCTCTGAGACGCTGTGGAGGTTATTGTGTGAGTACTTTTCAGAAAACATCAGTAACTTATTCATCAAATGTGAAGCGTTTAGTTTCATTTCATTTTAATAAGAACAGCGTAATAGTAATAGATAATGCCTCCTACCACAATGTACAAATAAATCCACCTCCAACAGCATTAACAAAAAAAGGCAGACATGATTAACTGGTTAAAAAACAATTACATTCCTTATAGTCCATCTATGTTAAAGCCTGAGCTGTATGCACTAATTAAACAAAACAAACCAACTTACAAAACTTTTAAAATATATGCTATTTTGGTAAACCATGGACATTCTGTTTTACAACTTCTACACTATCAGCCGGATTTTAATCCTATGGAACTGACTTGGGCAACTTGGGCTTATGTGAAGAAGCGTGTTGAAAGAGAAAACGTGCATTTTTCTGTGGACAGTGTCAAAGGAATTTTATTGTATTTCTCCTGCAGACTAGAGATCAAGACGTGACGTCATGAAAATTGAAAATGACTACGTGAGATCGAACCAAATAAGGGATACTGTAACAGATCGTTTAGAAAGTAATGTAAGACGAGTAGCAGAAGTGAAGGCAATTTGAGTGATAGTGACAATAGGCTAACGGTGATAACAGTGACGGAAATATTAGTAGGGTGAAGAACTGATCTAAACAATTCCATGTTAGTAAATGTGCTCTATGGTACTTAAATAGTTTCAGTATAACTGTTGCATTAATATTGTCTCTCCGGTTCTTTACGGATATTTTACATCTGCTTGTTTTTTAAACACACACACACACACACACACACACACACACAATCATTTCACGTACGAGGCTGTTATTAATGTTACTTATTCAAACAAATTAAGATGCCAGAGCAATGTGAATCATATATTACTACGTTTTTCGTGAATCGTAACATGTAGGCCTACACAAAGTGTACACATTCCAAAATATACAACGATTGGTGATGTCTAGCCTCGACTTTCGAGAAATATTGCAACAGACACAACACGCCAAGTCACTGTTTACAAAATAACGGAAATCTTTATTAGGCCTACATTGTCTCTTTCTGTTGTGTCTGACGCTTGTTTTGTCTTACAAAATGTCCACGTTTACTGTCGTAATCGAAATCAAAACTTACCTACAACCAAATTTTGTAAGTAACCAAATTTAAGGTAAAAACCTTAAAAACAATTAAAAGAATAACAAAAGAATTTTTAAATTATAAGAATAATTGGTTAGTAAAAAATTAGGTAAGTTAGTAAAAAGTAAGTTACATATATCTGTGCGTGTGCGTGTGTTGGTAGGGCTGTAAAATTTAGTTTGGTAAAGTATTTAGTAATATAATTAAAAATGTAGCTAATGAAATATAAAAAACAATAAATACATAAAAATGTTAAAAATTAAAAATAAACAATTGAAAACACTATAAGAATCATAGACAATAGAAAACTAATTAAATAAAGTTATAAATGTAATAAAACGAAAATAATTGTGAATCGACAAAGCAGTGTAACTGCTCTATTTCAGCTGTCATTATAAGCGATATCAGTTTTCAAATTTTACTACTTTTATAGGGAAAAACGTAAATTTAACTATCTTTCATCTTTAATTATTAAAGAAGCGTAACTTCGGCACATTAGGTATAAAAAGTCAACCCCTGTCAAAATAGATTACTCTTGTCATATTTGCGTCTTCTTATTGACAATTCAGAGAGTAGACTAATATTTTCAACTGCGTTAGTAGACATTTTCCTCTCTCGTGCCTGTCACTGCTGCCGTCTTCTCCCCACTACAACCTGCACACTGATTCATGTCTCTTTAACATTACTGTAATAAAGCTTTCACACAGTTATAAAATGTTTAATACTGCCATTATTTTGTTAACAGTGACTTGGCGTGTTGTGTCTGTTGCAATGTTTCTCCAAAGTCGAGCCTAGACATCAACAATAGTTGTATATTTTGTGTACATGTTACAATTTGTAATAAACCTTCAGTAAATTCAAGATATCCTATCTCATAAAGGGGTCCCTTTATGAGAGAGGATATCTTGAATTTACTGAAGGTTTGCCTTAATCAAAACTACTTTGAATTTAATGGAAAGATCTACATTGGCAAAGAAGGGCTTGCAATGGGAAATCCACTTAGCCCTTTGGCAGCTGAAATCTTTATGGACTACATAAAAACTAAAATTAGAGCACACCCTTATTTCAAATTGTTTATTTTTTGGTATAGATATGCGGACGATATTTTAGCAATTTTTCTAGGTACACGTAGACAATTACAGATCTTTCTTAATTTTATTAACAATTTACACAAAAATATTAGCTTTACCTTAGAATTAGAAGATAACAATAGTATCAATTTTTTAGACCTTACAATAACAAAATGCAATAATAAATTAGACTTCGGTATTTTTCATAAGCCTACACATACAGATATGACAATACACATTACTTCCACACATCCATACTCACATAAATTGGCTGCTTTTCACAGTTTTATCCACAGACTAGTTAGTATTCCGTTATCAGACTCAAATTTCCAATCAGAACTTAACATTATTACACAAATAGCTGTCAACAATGGTTACCAACCTAGCCTCATAGATCACTTGTTAAACAAAAAATTTTATTCACAAGCTTTAAAACTAGTTTACCCTCCCTCAACACAGATTAAAAGATATCACACTCTCACTTACATAGGTTCTGCTTCTGATAATATTGGTAAATATTTCACACAAAGGAATTTAAATATAGCTTTTAAGACGCAGTCTTCTTTGGGAAAATATATTAAAAATAATAAGAGTAAAACAGATAAACTGCGAAAGTCTGGTGTATACAAATTATCCTGTGGGTCTTGTAATAAAGTTTATATCGGACAGACAGGTAGATCTTTTGAAAAAAGAATGTATGGTCACAATTATAGTTTTAGATATAATGATGGCAAATCAAATTATGCAAATCACTTGTTAGAAAAAGACCATAGTTATAATGACAATTTTGAAATTTTACATTTTTCTGATAAAGGTCCAAAGCTTGATTTATTAGAAACCCTTGAAATTAATAAACACAAATATTTAAATGTATTATTAAATGATCAGTTAGATCTAAATAGCTCGCCTCTGCTTAATTTGTATAAATAGACTTGGTTTATGTTATGTTATATGTTTGTGTAATGTGTATTAAATCTTATTGACACGAGATTACTATCGCTCTCTATACAACAGCACTTGTATTATATTTTATATTCTGTATTGTTTGTACGAAAATTAGTCAGCTTACACCATCTGATGAAGGCACTGTGCTGTGGAAACAGCTGTCATGGATTTATAATTTTAATAAATTGACGAGTGAAAATCACTAAAACTATTTTATGGTTTTATTTTTTACTATAATTTACAATGGATTTTCACCAAGTAAAGGCATCAAGCATTAATTATTTACTACATTGAAATTACTCTTTAATTATTTTTTCTTTCAACTTTTCATTTAGATTACTATTTATATTTTCAGACATTGTTCTCATTAGGTTAAACATATCATCCATCGACAACTCTCTTACTCTAGTTGTCATTGGAGTGGACGCTGCTTCTACATTACTCATTATTACAGATTCGGTAAAACTGCTTTCGTTATTTGCCATTTTAATCAATTAATACTTAATCATTACTTATAACATACACATGAACAAATAATAACCTCCCCAGCACTTTATATTACTACATAACCTTCATACTTACATTTATTTATATTTCCCTTATTTACCCCAAACAATCATTTTGCTCTCCAAAACAGGCCCACATTTGCCTAAATTATATTTATGCAGATGTCCCTGTTTGGGCGCCATTGTAACTTTTAATTACTTTAATTATACTTTAACAAAATATATACTTTCATTTACTACCTTTGTTTGTTTACGTCTGCATTCCGGACGCCATCTTGCATTGTTACCAACTTTTAACCCAGAGTTCGTTTGAGCGAATCTTGTGAGAGCAAATATGGTTGTTGAAATAAATAATAATTCATTTATTCTCAATGAACTAAATTTTATTAGTCATTATTCAAAACACAAATTGATATTTCAATCAAATAGAATTACGTTTACCTTCCATTATAAACAAAATATTCTTATACCACTTCTACCCCTGTTATTATTTAACCATCAAACAACATATTGGTTAAAGAGAAATTTATCCTTCCTTATATGAGCAACATAACTTCAAAATAGAAAAAATTGAACACAAACTTAAATTTACTTTCAGCAAACCAGTGCCTCTTTTATGATATAATATTCATTCACACACATACACACATACACCCGCACCCCATGCCCTTAGAGATCTCATTTAGTGATTAAAAAAAATTCCTTTCCATAATAAAAATTAATATTTGATTTTGTGCTATTCCAACTGTTACTTATCTGCGAGTTCTATGGTCTTAAGGAGTCCATCGTCACCAAGCATTTGCTTTCACTTTGCACATTTTCTTCTTTCACTCCTTCCCGCCAGAACTGTTATTTCATTTAAGTTATTCTCTTTAAACTGATATTACTTTCACATTTACATTGTTATGTACGGGCGCCTGTAATTTCGTTCCGGAACTTTTTTAGCGACCGGTCGGCACAAAGGTGTAATTTTTACTGGGCCGAGATGAACTGCTTTGAAATCGAGATGGAAGGGGGTCACGTGATCTCATTTCATTGTTTTATTCATATGACGTAGCCAAATTCTGAGGCGGTGGTGACTGCGCCTTGCATTCCAAACTGACGTAAACAAAGGTTTGGCCACTGATGTCATATGGTGTGACCCATCTGTACATTTTTGTTATTCATGCTCTACCATTGTTTTTTACCAGCTCTGATGTTTAACTCTCGATAACCAGATTGAAAGTTGCTTTCCAGAGGGATACAGTGAATTCAATTGGATTCAAGACCCATTCTTGTATTTTGAAAGTTCTAACACGTTCTCAGTAAAACTAAAAGAGCAATTGTGTGATATCATCTGTGATGCTGGGATTAAAACTAAATTTTTAGTACATTATTTTGTATAGTTAGTGATAACATGAGACATGTCATGGACAGCAAAATCCATAAACTTTTAGATTCTGAGTTAACAAAGTTCTGGATATCTTTAAGAGATGAATATCCTGAACTTTCGGAGTTGCTCATCCCATTCACCACCTCATTCTTGAGTGAAATGGGATTTTCATCTCAAGTGAAAAGCAAGCACAGAAATAGACTTGACGCACACTCAGACTTATGACTTAATTTAACCACTCTTGAATCCAACATACCCCAGCTTTTGCAGAAAAAGCAGCCCCAACCGTCACATTAGTAACTAATGATTAGTTAGGCAAATAAAAACTCTTTTGTTTTTAACTTCAGCATGTGTTTATTAGAGCAAATTAGTCTTTTGAATTACATATTTGCTTTTTGCTTTCCTATAATTAAGTGTATATATAATTTGTTTAAGCATAAAAGAAGGCTTAAAGTTCTAGGTGTTACCAAAAATATGATTATAAAGTGGGTGCACACCCCTACAAGTCTAATTAATTTTAAAAATCTAAAAGGTTAAGTTACATAATTAAACGTAGACACAACCTCCCAAAATCGTCTCTGTACCGTAATTATGTGCGATAAATGGAAACTAATTTCTGTACTTCCAATAAATACACCCTTTTAATAAAATATGTACCAATAAACCCCAATAAAATATGTACGAATAACGTTAGCCTACTAGGTTATACGTTCTAAATTGGAAGTAGGTTTTAATTCCGGTACTTCGAATAAATACAGCCTTTAATGTATATACAGCCTTTTATCCATACAATAAATACAGCCTTTGAATGTACACTAATAAGGAAATGTTTATTAAGTCTAATTAATTTTAAAAATCTAAAAGGTTAAGTTAGATAATTAAACGTAGACACAACCTCCCAAAATCGTCTCTGTGCCGTAATTATGTGCGATAAATGGAAACTAATTTCTGTACTTCCAATAAATACACCCTTTTAATAAAATATGTACCAATAAAACCCAATAAAATATGTACGAATAACGTAGCCTACTAGGTTATACGTTCTAAATTGGAAGTAGGTTTTAATTCCGGTACTTCGAATAAATACAGCCTTTAATGTTATATACAGCCTTTTATCCATACGATAATTTAATGTACACTAACAAAGGAAATTTTTGTTAAATCTAATTAATTTTAAAAATCTAAAAGGTTAAGTTACATTGTTAAACGTAGACACAACCTCCAAAAATCGTCTGTGTACCGTAATTATGTGGAATACATGGAAACTAATTTCTGTACTTCCAATAAACACACCCTTTTATTGTACACTAACAAAGTAAATTTTATTTAAGTTACATTGTCGTACATAACCTCCATAACCTGGCATTAGTTACTTGTGAAGAAAACAGTTCTAGTACACATCAGACACCGAAAGATAAGTGCAAACGCGGAGACGGAAGTTGTTTTGCCGCAGGATATAGTGAAAGACCCGTGTTGGGATTCTACAGCAGAAAGTCTAGTAATAAACCATTGAATAAAGATTTTTACTGGACAAAAATCCTCCAGACACGAAATTTGGTAGAAAGTTAGGTTTTGGGGTCACTTCAATGGGGGAAAAAAATCGGACACTCCAGCTCACCGCTGGGCCCCCCTGGGGGGTTAAAAGTTGGGGCAAAACGGTTTGTTGTAAATATCTCAAAAACTAAGCAAGATATCAAAAAACGTTAAATACAAAAGTTGTAGCTGACCAAATTTCCCATCAAAATGGTCCTTAGTAATTTTTTTGTCAGACGCACTGGGACAGAGATATGAGCGCTCAAAGTTGAGACCTTTTTTTGCAATTTTTCGTATAAGGCATTTTTACGAAAAAAAACTTGCATTTTTTTGAGTTTAGGCCGATTTTTGTATAGTAAAAAGCGCTAAATATGGGTATGTAAGTGTTTGTACATGTAATACCAAGTATTTGGATGTAAATTTTTGCATGTATATATTTATGCACACATATACACACACACTACAACTACAAAAACGTGCATTTTTGAACGTAAGCGTTACATGCATATACTGACCAATCCATGCGTATAGATGTGCATTTTTGGATTTAGACAAGTATAATATATATGCATGAAAATATTTCTACACATATTTGCACATATATGTGTGTGTATATACATGTTGTAACGAGTTAACGTGGTCGTACCTGTTAAAATGTATCACACTTGTTTATTTTGTGTATTAGTGTGAATGTAGTGTGTTTGCCTCACACCGGTCGTTACATAAATCGACGTCACTACTGGAGTCCGTAGCGTTGTCGATATTACCAGTACAACCTACCTGTTAATTCATAGGGGTTGCGAATCCCGGGTGGCGCCAAATTGTTTCTATTAAAACAATTAAATTCTAAACTGATACGTGTGATTAGCATGGACAGCTGGATCGTTCGAATGGTTCCCGCCGCTATATACGTTGCCGTTTCGTCCACTCGTGATGAGCGCTAGTTGGCTGTTGAATAAAACTTGCTAACACACATATACTTTACAAAATCCTATGAAATAACAAGATAGTAATACTCGGTACTGTGTTTTTAATACAAATTTGGTCATCAATAAATATGACAAATGAATTATAAATAATTTGATAACAGTTGGCTCCGGCTTAGAGCTTGAAACACAAAAATATCTCAGAGTTGGCAAAATTGATTTTAAAACACTTCGTTTGCCGAGATGGCGTCAGTTGCATACAATAATTACTATGTTTAAAATCTGGAGTTCTTTGGATCATGAAATAAGACATAAACGTTGGTTACATTAAAAAAGTACACTACCATACCTTATACGTACTTAGAAATTAGAATGTGTTTTTACAATTTGTTCGGTAGTGTCGTATTTCTGTTACAAAAATTGTGCTCTCAAATAAGGTTATATTTTGATTAATAAAATGTTTTGAAGTAAGTAAATTATGCATTAACACCTTTGAAAGAAAATAATACTTGTTAAATAGTGAGAAAATTTATCATTTGAAAAATATTTTAAGTAATTTGGGTTTTTTGGGATTAAGGAATTTATTCGATACTTATCAGTTCATATCACGTTGAAGTGTAGGTTTTTTTCATAATGGGTATTCTTCAATTTTGGGCTGGTTTTAAACTTCTCACATCTTTTTCAATCTGGTCTTGGGTTTTTTCTAATTAATTTATTTAATTTGGTTCCTGGACATCGTTAATTCTTTGTAGATCGACATCTATTCGTCTTTGGTCATCTGGGTTCACTTTTTAAACTTTTTGTAACTATTTAAATTAAAATTTCAATCATTCCAATTTTGCGTGCCGCTACCCACGCGTCGTTTTTTCGAGTCTATATAATTTAACGGAAAATAATCCCTCAACGTCTCGTTGTCATAGTAACCGCAATTCTGTGATTGGTTAATTACTCCTTTAAAGACATTGTTAAAATATTTGAATTTTTATTCAAATTTATTAAGTATTTTTCTAATGATTTTATTCCTTTATAGTTCCTTTGGGGTAATAAATGACATCACTATTATCTTTCTTTCCTTTCAAAGTTTACAACGATACCTCATAAGGTCATATTCTGTTATACATTAACTATAGTCTAATTATTTGACATTTAATAAATAACATATCTTTCTTAAATTAAACTATTACAATAACATTCCTGTTTTAAAATGATTGATATATAATTGCTAGCCATTCACTGGTCTTAGATTAATAACGTTTCTTGCGAACTTGTTACATTTGGGCGTTTTTGACAGTTGGATGTTTTCATAGTCCAGATTGGCCATGATTGTTTTTTGGTGTATTTCTTTTTAAATTACATTTTGAATTCAGCCTGATGGCCTTCACTTATTTGTTTGTGTTTTAACTACTATTCAACATACATTTTCATTACACTTCTTTTAAAATATAATAATTAGGTTTATGGACTGTAGGTTCCCTTCAGCCATATTCCCTTTTTAACATTGAACCAAACTATTCTTTACAAGTCACTAGTTATTATTAGTTCTAATATTGATTTCTTTCTTTTGTTACAATCTATAGTGATAAATATTGTCACTTCTCATAAAATTATGAAAGTTAATTCCCCTTTCAACATGGGGTGTTGTATTCTTTGTAGTCTTAATTTTAACAACAAAACTTTATTTCTATTCTACCATACCATGTTAACACAAATTACTTTGTCTGGGCTTTCTCCCTGAATAACTTCACATGCTTCCTTTATATTAATTTGGAATACTATTTATAAGTATTTCTAGTTATATTAATGTGTACAATGTCACTCCAATCATTGATTGTTCATCAATGTTTTGTAAAGTGTTTTCTTACATACCATTATATTTTTTATGCTTAACATTAACTTTCACTATTTTTTAGGGTACTTACACTTCACTAAGGCACTTCACTTTGGTTCACTGTTTTGTATTGAGTGTTATTTAATGGGTAATCCCTATACTTTCTCCTATCATTTCTCACTATTTCTTTCTAGTATGATATTTACTATTAATAATATGAGGTTAGTTGTTTTTTGTTAAATCTAACCTTTCTGACTGTGTTAGTGTACTTTTTCTATATTACATTACTTTACAATCGTATTGTCCTTAAAATGGGTACATAGGTTAATTTAATTATAACAATAATATTGGTTTCATCAATACATAATTATTCGAGGTTTATTGACCGTATTCTATCCTTGAGTATACTATCTTTCCCCTTTATATGTGTGTTAGTTTCCCCTTGGGTTTAACCTGTCTCCTCTTCATTCTTCCTCTCCTTCATCGTCAATAGTCTTCATCTTGGTTTGGTTCTCCTCTTCCTCTTTTCTGGTTTAAATTCTGTTTAATTGTAGGGATCTGTTCTCTTCCTCTGGTTCTTCTTTAGTTCTGTGTTCATCATTGTTTTGTCTATCATATTTTTTCTTGAGTATGTTACATGGTTCCCTTCTTTATGTTTATGTTGTTGGCTCAATCACTTGGGTTGGGTAATATCGTCGTACGTCGTGTCATAATATTTACATTTTAATCATTTTTTAAACATTTTATTTTGTACGAAGTATTTTTATATTAAGAATTATCTTTTTTATCACTGGTACGGGATTTGGCTTAATTGTATTGTCACATAATGCCTCTCCTCTAAAATTGATCATTTTAATAAAACACTAGCATAGTTTTTTATGAAATTATCAGTTATAGATAACCTTTTTCCTTTTCCTTCTTGTTTGTTTCTCCATTCTTCATTTCTCTTCTTACTTAATTCATTCCATTTTATTTGGATCTGTTTTTATTTATTTTCATTGGTGCATTTTCCCTCACACACAATTTTTTCCCTAACTTTTATATAGTAGCTGGTTTCTCCCATTACTACTCATTTTTCTGAGACCAGAGGCACATCATCTCTGTTCAGTTTATTTGGATTGCTGGACTTTTCAACAGTCAATCTTAAATACCTTCTTTGTCAACTTGTGACTTAATAATAATAATAATAATAATATACTTTGGGATTGTCCACCTTGTGGTTTGTTTTTAGATCACTTTGTCATTACTACTCCTTCTTCCTTCCGCTATACCTTAACTATACACTATCATCTACTCATACTTGATTGTTTTTATATTTATTCATATGTTAATTTCATCATATCATTATTTTGTTTTCAATGCTCGTTGTGATCATTTTAATTGTCTTAGACATATTTTATTCTTTTCTTAGTCATTTAGCAAGATTCTGCTTTAGCCATATTTGTATATTTGTTTTATATACACTTTCCCTCTCTCCTTGTACCAGTTAAAATTTTATATTATTTTTTTCTTAGAATACTTTTGATTCAGTATAATTTCAAGTGTTTCTCTCAGTAATTTGAGCTTGATTTTATTTTTTGGTTTATTTTATTCTGTATTAAATATCATTTTTGATAATTCTTTGGTAAGTTGATTGTCTTACCTTAAAGGAATGTTTGTAGCGTATTCCTTTTTAGTTATTTTTTGGTTTAATTATAATTGTAAGTTTGTGATTCTTTCGTTTGTATTATATAGGAATGTGTGTAACTTATTCCTTGTTATCTCACTTTTTTACTTCATACCTCATATCTCAATCTTTTATTAGACTGTAAATTGATTTAAATTGAAAGGAATTTGTGTAACTTTTTCCTTTGTTTATTACTTTATTATTCACTTATTTTAATTCTTTTTTACTATTCCGCATATATCATCTAAATAATTGAGTAAGTTGCTCTTACAATCTCTTTTGGAATTTTGAAATATGTTTCATTTCACAATGGTTTTATTCTTCTTCGTAAAACTTTTTTATCGAAGTTTGGTTATAAACTCCCTTGATTTTTCTTGTATTGATATTACTGATCTGGTAAGTATTATTACCATTATCTTTTGTGAAGATATACGAACATTTATGATATACATAATTGTTCTATTCATATTGCTTTATACCGGACCTTGTTATTAATATTTTGGTAAGTTGACTTCTCCTTTTCTTTCCTTTATTATCGCCTTCTCTTGTTCGACACTTCGTTATTCTGCACCTCTTCTCCTTCAAGTGTTTGATAGTCACACTTATTCTGGATGATATTATGAAATTTATGTCATCACCACCTTACCACATGTTGAGGCCATACCCTCTCCCCATAGCTTAAATCATCTTCTACATTACCTTCATTTCTGTGGTTATCTTGGCTGGTTTCTGCCCTTATGCTGTTTACTTGAGCTGTCCGGGGTCCTTCGTCATTACTTGTCGTATCATGCAGTATTGAAAAACCCGGATTCTCATGGACTGTTACCCAATTCCCACTATTATTTTGGTTGGTGTTGGGTTCCTGTCGGTGGTTATCTTCACTGCGAGGTGGTTCATCGTTCCTACTCTCTGCTGGTGGATTATTATTGTTATTCGACACGTGGTAATAACAGTTAGGACGCCAGTTCGGGCTATATCTTCTTTGGTTATTCTGCCTTTGCCCGCGGATGAAGTTTACTCGACGTCTGTCGTCGCTTCTATTCTGATTACCCCCGGGTCCCCGGTTGTACTGGTAACTGGGATTATATCGGTTGCCGTAGTAATTATGGTCATTGGGGTGACCGTTGGTGCGTTGTTCAGGTCCAGCTCCTCTGTAATTGTCATTTGATCGGTTACATGTAATTATTTGGGCTGTTTCGATTGTTGTTTTGATTCCCTGAATGATGGTTTTATTGACCTCTGTTACCCGGCTGATTATTCGGAGGGTGATGCTGGGTATTTCTATTGAATGTTTGTTCTTCATTATTATCATTATTATTTCGGCCCCAGTTATTCCAATTATTGTTTTGTGGATGATTGTATGGTCCATGGAAATTAGTTGTATTGTTATGTTCATTCCACTTGTTGTACCTTTGGTTTGTGATCCTGTTTTTTCGATACTGGTTATCATTCTCCAGGTCCTCCAATAGACTAACCATCCCTTGAATTGTTTTGATTTGTCCTTGCCTTCTGGATGGCTTCTTCGTAATGATAACCCAGTTGTATTACCAAAGACTCCTCAGGTATCTTGGGTTCCAAATTTCTGGCTAAGCACACTTTTCCCAGAAAGTAAGATGTTAATGTGTGTCCTCCTTGTGTCTCGTACCTTCCATTACTGATATCATTGCAGACCACATTCTGTGTTGATTCGGACCAATATTTCTCCCAGAACTGTTTCTTAAACTCTTGTGTATCATGATCTCGGGTCGAGTGGCCGTCCACCAGTTGTCATGGGTGTCTCGGAACATTTTGTCGATCATACTTCTCACACTGGACCACCTGGTTTCTCTATTCTTCTCTATCAGCTCTTCTACCCGCTTGAGGAATTCTATCGGGTTCTTTCGGTAGCTGCGGAAATTAATCATTTCTCGAGGTTCACTGGTTATGAACTGTGTGTTACCATAAGGTTTTTCTCTTAATGCATCTAATTCTTCCTGCATCTGTTTCTCTCGTGTACTGATCCCCTGGATTTTCTCTCTGTTTTCTCTGGTCATTCCGTCTAGTTTATTGATGACAGTATACACCTTCTCCACACGATTATTCACATCTTTTTGTATCTCTTGGTGCCTCTCCTCCAGTTCCTTGACCACCTCCTGTTTCTTCTTCTGGCATCCTTCGGTAAGGACTTGGTAGAATTCGGTCGCTCTCAATTTATTTTCCTCCTCGACATCGATGATTTTATAGTTCATTTCTTCCCGTACTTGTAACAAGGCTTCGTTGGTCTCCGCTACTGTTTGCCTGGTCTCCTCTCGATATTCGACCAATTGTTGCTTCCATTCCTCCTTGGTTTTCTCACTTGCTTCCTCTATCTTCCGTTGGAGAATATCATGATTATTTTCCATCTTTTTATTTACTGTTTCCAGATCCTTCTTGATCTGTTTCTTCAGCTCTTCGCTCTTCTTTTCCAATGTCTCCTGACTTCTCTTCAGGTCTTCATGGTTGTTCTCTATTTTGTTGTTCAAAAATTCTATGCTCTCCTTCATTTGCTTCTTCAATTCTTCAGTTTTGGTCCAGTTTTTCCAATATTCTATTCAAATTTTTCTTGTCTGACTCTAGTTTATCATTCAATTTCTTTGAAGATTCCCTTGTTTCTTCCTGGTTCCTGTTCATTTGTCCAAATTGTTCCATCATGAATTTCATCGTGCTATCTAATTTTGTTTCTTCTGTTGGTTTGACTGGTTGGTCGTTTACCATGACTTCTGCTTCTATTTCTGGTTCAGGTGGGTTGGGATTTTCTAGTTGGTCCTCCTGTGGCTGTTCTTCCGAGAGTTCTCCAGTCGTTTCCTCAACTTCTTCCATTTCTTCTGGGTTTCCTTCTTGGTTTAATGTTTCCTTCCCTTTGCGCCTCATAACCATACCGTGTCTATTCATGACCGCCGCTAGTTAGTCTTTCTAGCCTCACGTTGCTGGTCGCCAATATGTAATGAGTTAACGTGGTCGTACCTGTTAAAATGTATCACACTTGTTTATTTTGTGTATTAGTGTGAATGTAGTGTGTTTGCCTCACACCGGTCGTTACATAAATCGACGTCACTACTGGAGTCCGTAGTGTTGTCGATATTACCAGTACAACCTACCTGTTAATTCATAGGGGTTGCGAATCCCGGGTGGCGCCAAATTGTTTCTATTAAAACAATTAAAATAGTTAAATTCTAAACTGATACGTGTGATTAGCATGGACAGCTGGATCGTTCGAATGGTTCCCGCCGCTATATAAGTTGCCGTTTCGTCCACTCGTGATGAGCGCTAGTTGGCTGTTGAATAAAACTTGCTAACACACATATACTTTACAAAATCCTATGAAATAACAAGATAGTAATACTCGGTACTGTGTTTTTAATACAAATTTGGTCATCAATAAATATGACAAATGAATTATAAATAATCTGATAACAGTTGGCTCCGGTTTAGAGCTTGAAACACAAAAATATCTCAGAGTTGGCAAAATTGATTTTAAAACACTTCGTTTGCCGAGATGGCATCAGTTGCATACAATAAATTACTATGTTTAAAATCTGGAGTTCTTTGGATCATGAAATAAGACATAAACGTTGGTTACATTAAAAAAAGTACACTACCATACCTTATATGTACTTAGAAATTAGAATGTGTTTTTACAATTTGTTCGGTAGTGTCGTATTTCTGTTACAAAAATTGTGCTCTCAAATAAGGTTATATTTTGATTAATAAAATGTTTTGAAGTAAGTAAATTATGCATTAACACCTTTGAAAGAAAATAATACTTGTTAAATAGTGAGAAAATTTATCATTTGAAAAATATTTTAAGTAATCTGGGTTTTTTGGGATTAAGGAATTTATTCGATACTTATCAGTTCATATCACGTTGAAGTGTAGTCATCGGGTTAATGGGTATTATTCAATTTTGGGCTGGTTTTAAACTTCTCACATCTTTTTCAATCTGGTCTTGGGTTTTTTTCTAATTAATTTATTTAATTTGGTTCCTGGACATCGTTAATTCTTTGTAGATCGACATCTATTCGTCTTTGGTCATCTGGGTTCACTTTTTAAACTTTTTGTAACTATTTAAATTAAAATTTCAATCATTCCAATTTTGCGTGCCGCTTACCCACGCGTCGTTTTTTCGAGTCTATATAATTTAACGGAAAATAATCCCTCAACGTCTCGTTGTCATAGTAACCGCAATTCTGTGATTGGTTAATTACTCCTTTAAAGACATTGTTAAAATATTTGAATTTTTATTCAAATTTATTAAGTATTTTTCTAATGATTTTATTCCTTTATAGTTCCTTTGGGGTAATAAATGACATCACTATTATCTTTCTTTCCTTTCAAAGTTTACAACGATACCTCATAAGGTCATATTCTGTTATACATTAACTATAGTCTAATTATTTGACATTTAATAAATAACATATCTTTCTTAAATTAAACTATTACAATAACATTCCTGTTTTAAAATGATTGATATATAATTGCTAGCCATTCACTGGTCTTAGATTAATAACGTTTCTTGCGAACTTGTTACAATTTACATTTGGGTGTTTTTGACAGTTAGTGTAACTTTATTCTTTTCGGTAATGTTTATTCATATTAAAACTCCCACTTACCTTTCATCTTTGATCTGGCCGGATCGCGTAGTGTGGACGAACCCATTTCGTTCGACGAACTCTGACAGTACATAAAACGAAATAAGGTTTTGAAAGAATTTAAATCTCAATTTTTTGGAAGAGAAATTATTTTTCTTTTATTGATCAGAAATATTGAATTTATACGTTTTCCATATATAGGTTTTACATGTTTCATATGTTGTGCACTCTTGCACCTTGCTTGTAACTGAACTTACTAACTATGGCTTACCTTATCATTTATAAAGGCACAAACACAATTATAAACACAAACAGCCCAGCACTGCTCGCTCACACATGCACACAAATAAATTTATTTAGCCCTTAACATTTATAATAAACCCCCCCAGCCCTTACGCTTAAACCACCAGCACGTGGTTCGCGCGCGCACTCATCGTTTGTTAATTTATTATTGTCAAAAAAAAACTTGACTGGTTATACTCGTTAGTATGACCGCGGTCACATACTTTTTACTATTGTTCCACTTTTGTACTGTTGAATTAAAATTTTTGTGACGAGCCTACTTTGCTCGTCCCGGCACCGGGGAGTTCAGTTAGTAGACTGGGGGCGAAAGCGTAGCAGGTATTACTGATGTGACCTCATACTTGGTACGGAAATCACTGCCTTGATCTTCGTCGCCGAAGCTTAGTCCTATGCTATGCATGTAGTTTTTTGGAGTTAAGATAGCGAACGATTTCAGCTAGGCACTGGCTGACGTCATTAAAGTGGGCAGTCCTTAGCAGCATTTCCTGAGGACCGCTGATGAGACGATGAATAAATTCGTTCTCTAGCCATCTTGGTTTTTTGGTTGAACGCGTCCCCCGAGCGCCTGCTGGTGTAGTGGCGGGCGTGCATCGCCACACATACACAGAGTTCTGAGAATTTCGTGGTGGGAAGAATTCCTGACGACTTACACAATACAGTAACTGCGTCTCTGCTTTGTTCCAACGCTATTTCGTTTACCATGTGTTCTGTTGTAATGGAATGAATATTTGTCGTACTATAAAGCTTTCACAATAATTTTTAGAAAAACCCGCACAAAATGAAATAAATAAAATGTAAGTACCCCATACGGTAAAAAATAAAATGACCCAAAATTGACACGTTACATTAGATGTTTTCATAGTCCAGATTGGCCATGATTGTTTTTTGGTGTATTTCTTTTTAAATTACATTTTGAATTCAGCCTGATGGGCTTCACTTATTTGTTTGTGTTTTAACTACTATTCAACATACATTTTCATTACACTTCTTTTAAAATATAATAATTAGGTTTATGGACTGTAGGTTCCCTTCAGCCATATTCCCTTTTTAACATTGAACCAAACTATTCTTTACAAGTCACTAGTTATTATTAGTTCTAATATTGATTTCTTTCTTTTGTTACAATCTATAGTGATAAATATTGTCACTTCTCATAAAATTATGAAAGATAATTCCCCTTTCAACATGGGGTGTTGTATTCTTTGTAGTCTTAATTTTAACAACAAAACTTTATTTCTATTCTACCATACCATGTTAACACAAATTACTTTGTCTGGGCTTTCTCCCTGAATAACTTCACATGCTTCCTTTATATTAATTTGGAATACTATTTCTAATTATTTCTAGTTATATTAATGTGTACAATGTCACTCCAATCATTGATTGTTCATCAATGTTTTGTAAAGTGTTTTCTTACATACCATTATATTTTTTATGCTTAACATTCACTTTCACTATTTTTTAGGGTACTTACACTTCACTTTGGTTCACTGTTTTGTATTGAGTGTTATTTAATGGGTAATCCCTATACTTTCTCCTATCATTTCTCACTATTTCTTTCTAGTATGATATTTACTATTAATAATATGAGGTTAGTTGTTTTTTGTTAAATCTAACCTTTCTGACTGTGTTAGTGTACTTTTTCTATATTACATTACTTTACAATCGTATTGTCCTTAAAATGGGTACATAGGTTAATTTAATTATAACAATAATATTGGTTTCATCAATACATAATTATTCGAGGTTTATTGACCGTATTCTATCCTTGAGTATACTATCTTTCCCCTTTATATGTGTGTTAGTTTCCCCTTGGGTTTTACCTGTTTCCTCTTCATTCTTCCTCTCCTTCATCGTCAATAGTCTTCATCTTCAATAGTCTTCATCTTGGTTTGGTTCTCCTCTTCCTCTTTTCTGGTTTAAATTCTGTTTAATTGTAGGGATCTGTTCTCTTCCTCTGGTTCTTCTTTAGTTCTGTGTTCATCATTGTTTTGTCTATCATATTTTTTCTTGAGTATGTTACGTGGTTCCCTTCTTTATGTTTATGTTGTTGGCTCAATCACTTGGGTTGGGTAATATCGTCGTACGTCATGTCATAATATTTACATTTTAATCATTTTTTAAACATTTTATTTTGTACGAAGTATTTTTATATTAAGAATTATCTTTTTTATCACTGGTACGGGATTTGGCTTAATTGTATTGTCACAATGTATACAACTAAAAACGCTTACGTTCAAAAATGCACGTTTTTGTAGTTGTAGTGTGTGTGTATATGTGTGCATAAATATATACATGCAAAAATTTACATCCAAATACTTGGTATTACATGTACAAACACTTACATACCCATATTTAGTGCTTTTTACTATACAAAAATTGGCCTAAACTCAAAAAAATGCAAGTTTTTTTTTCGTAAAAACGCCTTATACGAAAAATTGCAAAAAAAGGTCTCAACTTTGAGTGCTCATATCTCTGTCCCAGTGCGTCTGACAAAAAAATTACTAAGGACCATTTTGATGGGAAATTTGGTCAGCTACAACTCTTGTATTTAACTTTTTTTGATATCTTGCTTAGTTTTTGAGATATCTACAACAAACCGTTTTGCCCCACTTTTAACCCCCCCCCCCCGGGGGGCCCAGCGGTGAGCTGGAGTGTCAGATTTTTTCCCCCCATTGAAGTGACCCCAAAACCTAACTTTCTATCAAATTTCGTGTCTGGAGGATTTTTGTCCAGATTTTCACAAAATCTGCCTTTATTCAATGGTCTATAAAGTCATGCAGGTGCGGCCACTATCACTGAATCGGGGGGTAAATTACCCATGGTTTTAATAAATTTTAAGGGGGGGTCATGGCGCCACATCCGAATTGATCCTTTTGGGTTTTGTCAATGAGAGTTTTTATGCTTTGGCATAAAACCTCTCATTGAGGGGTTATTGTGACAGTACAAAAAGGGGACATAATTATTTTATGTTGTGAAATAAAATGATCTAGGTGAATCTGAACAATATATGACTTATGATAGTGGCGTGGCATGAGTCAACCAGTGACGGAGGCGACGTCGTTGTCGAGCTACAAACCTAACCATATATGGACACGAATTTATATTTTGATTGACGTCACAACAATGTCATGACGTTAAAGAGAGTTTTATGATACTGAGACGCAATAGAAACTGATACAATATTCCAAAATCTTTGAGATGTTTCGATTGGTATGGAGGGGGTACCACATGACTCGTTCTTAAAGTATACAGTCGCCCGTGGCCATCTTCCTGATTCTACCGCAAAGTCATCCCGTATGGGTGTGTTTAACCCTAGTCCGCCGACAAAGTCAACTTAGGCCTTTAAACAGTGAAAAAAGCATATAAAACAGTGCTCAATAAGTTTCTTTGATGATACAAGTGAATTATCAAAATGAATTAACTGTTTTTAACAGTTCAGTGAGTGTTACTAAAAAGTGAACTACCAGAGATGATACCACATGTGGAATAACGTCACCAGATAAGTAAATATGAAACCATATCGACCAACCATCAATCATCAAAAATGTATAAAATATCACAACATTAAAGTCAGATAAATGAGATCTCAAATATAAAAAGGGGGGTTAACGAGAGTGAGTGAGAGCGTGAAAGAAGTACTGGTTTGCTTTGATAGAATTAAGTAATGTAATCTTGTATAATTAATGATCATGGATGTTCCATGTTGGATAATTTAATAATCAGCTTATATATCAGGGTAAAGCCCATTGGAATTTCAAGGAAAAAATGAAAATAAAGAGTAATTTCTATTTCACAATGACCACGTTTTAGTGTAAATTATTGCACTGCAACCTCAATCTGTTTGCGACATCCAATTCTCGCCTAACGAATTCTAGAATCTTCTGAGACCAGGAAAATCAAGTGTCAATTAAGCAAGCATTAGTTAATACAAAGTGGGGAA
This sequence comes from Magicicada septendecula, assembly GCA_034769895.1. Classification (NCBI taxonomy): domain Eukaryota; kingdom Metazoa; phylum Arthropoda; class Insecta; order Hemiptera; family Cicadidae; genus Magicicada; species Magicicada septendecula. The sequence continues at coordinate 62,854,191 of CM068369.1, read as the reverse complement.
TAGTTGCATATTAACTATAAATATGCTGGCGGCCCTATGACGTGTTGTTGGAATCCAAGGTAGGTGTGAGAATCGATCTTCAAGGTAGGTGATATTTTGGGCGGGTAGATTTAAAAAAGAGTAAGTTCCTTTTACAATATGTCCCCATTTTTACAGAATTCAAACAGCCCATTTCCAAGGTTAATATGTATTCTATTTATGTATCCTGCTAATAAATAATTTTCATAATTAATTTTGGTGAATGATTTAGTAAACTTACAGCAACATATTCTTCATAAATGGTTGTTCTTGTTTAACATTATCATGATTCATACATATTTAAGGTCTTCCAGCACATGATGCTTCTCATACATTACTTTTATTAACTTGAACATTATTAGTCTTTTGTAGATAATTTGGGTCTGGATAAGAGGACCTACCAGAAAGACTTAAATATCATTATCAATAAAATAAGGATACAAAGAACTGATGTGTTTTGTCAGCATCTGAAACGGAGTGACCAAACACAAAACTGACTGATGTCACCAAGTTATCAATATAATTGTTGTGTGTTAAGTGGCCTACACACAATCATTTTGGTATGTCAGTTCGATGTGTTCATTTTTATGTATCACATCGGACTGAAGTGACATGTTGCCTATACATGGTCACATCGGTGTGCTTTCAGTCAACTGCATCTCAAAAAATACCTTCTAAGATACAGGTAAATTACGAGAAATGTTGGCCCAATGTCATTCTTTAAGTTACATAATGATCAATTTAAGAAAAATACTAAAATAAACAGTTATTTTTAAATGCTCAAAACAAGACGTTTTAATAATATAATGGTAAAATCAGTCAGTGTAAATCGCAACAGTTCATTAATTTAACCTGTTTTTAAAACATTTTTGTTGTGGAAAAACAACAGAAACGCCCATTATTTTAACTAATTAAATACAAGTACATTTATTAGGTATGATATTATGTTAAATGTATTTACTTTAATTGATTAATGAAGATGTTTAAAATAGTATTTGTAAACTTGGCCAGGAAGACAATCAGTGTTAATAAGTTGGCAAGTAGTTCTTATAATTATGTTAAAAACCAATGAAGGGTTCAATGATGAACTAAATAACTAACCAGATGGCTCTGTCAGACAGCACATGTGCAGAAAGTTAAATATGAAGGACTGAACAGACTGAATCATACACATCATTTCTACCTGTCATGCCAAACTGACACACCGCGTGATGTGATTTCATCTGTCCATCAGTTCACCCATGAGTTTGGTGTAAGCTCATATCATTTTGTCCCTACACATGATTATTTCAGCATGTCACATCAGTGTGACACACTAAAATGATCAAGTGTACACCATTTTAGACTGCTTAGTTCTTTTATCTTGAATACCACTCGGTGAATTCCATGAAAACTGAACACAAAACAATAGACGTACTTCCTTCAGTGAGTGGTCTCATATCCGTATGCCTTTCAGTTTATCTTTATAACTGTGTTGTGGTTCTTAGTACTAATACTTATTTGGATTATAACACGTGTGTGTACGCGCACACTCGTTCATGCATGCCATTTTGTGTATACTGAATTCTGGCAGTAAAACTGTTATTGCTAAGTGGCACCATGCAATAAATACAATACACTTACAAAACAGACAACAAAAATGTCATAGTTTACTCACCATATGGACAAAAAATATCATTGACACCACTGCATGTAACAATCTCAGTGTATGATACTGACGTTTTGTTAAATAACTGGAAATGCACGTAATGTTAAATATGTACGAGGGGGTACCCAAAAATAACTGGAATAGTGCTGCGATTGGCGGAGCTTACGTAGTACGCATTTCTCCCGCTAGGCGAGCGTAGCACAACTCGTTCCGAGTTCAGTGCCGTCATTGTTGTCGCCTGGGAAGGTTGTGTCCGGTCACAGTAATTCGTTTTGTAAAAGCAGTTTCGCTTGCTCCTCGTTTTTTGTCATGGCGGATTTAAGTGAACAGCGCGCTGCTATGAAATTTGCTTTCTGCTTGGGAAAAACGCCACAGAAACTGTTGTGATGTTGAAAACAGCTTACAAGGATAGTGCTATGGGAAAAACTCAAGTGTACCAATGGTTTTTTCATTTCAAAGAAGGTGAAATGTCAATTGATGATAAACCTCGTTCTGGACATCTGTCAACTTCCAGAATTGACAAAAATGTTGAAAAAGTTCATGCAATCGTGCTTGAAGACTGACGACGGACCATTGAAGAGATTAGTAAATTATCTGGAATAACTTGGGAGCTCGGTTCAGCGAATTTTGTCAGAAGATTTGGGGATGAGAAGGGTCACTGCAAAATTTGTGTCTCGGGTCCTGACTGAACAGCAAAAAGAGAATCGAGTTGAAACATGCCGTGCATTGAAAGACCAGCTCCGAACTGACCCAGATTTTTTTCCAAGGTCATTACTGGTGACGAGTCATGCTGCTATGGTTACGACTCCGAAACTAAACAACAGTCAAGCCAGTGGGAAACTTCATTGTCGCCATATTATTTACATATATTCATGATATTTATGAAAAATGTTTTTGTACACCATGCATTTAATAAATACTCGACTAATGTCTGTAGGATTCAGATGAAGAAAATGTACACTCTTTTTGTGTTACCATTGGACTGATGTTCAATAGTGACTTAACAGCAGTGTAATAGCTGAAATTCATCATCAAAACCAAACATACATTATGGTAGATTAGAAATACATTTTTTTATAAATGTTATATGAAATGCTCACAAACAAAGTGGACCAAGTCCAACTTTTTGTAAAATTTCTATGTGTGATCAGATCCCATATTATGTACTACTGTAGGGGAACCATCAGATTTATTAACTCTCACCAGAGATAAATTTATTTTTACAGAGTAAATGAACTGATTTTAAGTAAAAAACTTCAAACTCAATTTTTTCAAAATCATATGATATGGACTTGGTGTGCTTTAGTTACGAACACCTCATAAGTAATCGCTATATTAATATTTTATAAAGAATAGTTCTTTGATGGGCATGATACCACATACACTTTTGAATCTATATGCTGTCAGTATTTATCATCTCTCCTTCTCCTGCTAATTTTCTCACATGAAATCAAGACACTGTAAAAGCTCTTTATCAGCTGAAAAACTGGAATTCCCTCCTCTTAACAGGGGGATATTTTGGGAGGTATGAACGGGACCAGACCCCCACCCACCCAGAGGGTCAAAAAAAGTTGATGAATTTTGTTAATCTCTTAATTTGTACGCTGTTTTATTATTTTTTCTGCTGTTTATGGTAATATAGTAGTAACTCTTTTCTGAATATACAAACAGGTCTATTACACAGCATATGCGTATAGATTTGAAATATCAGATATAGAAAAATCAATTTGGTCAATAAGTATCATGTAACCATGTTTCAATAATGCGTATTTTTATTATGTTATTATCGTTTACTTTAACTGAACTGATTTCAGGGTGTTATTATATGGTTTTCCGCCACTTTAAAGATAACAGTATTGATTAGTCTTAACTTGTTTTTCCTTTTGTATGAAGCCGACTCAACCAGACCCCCCTCCAAGGCCTAATTCTAGATACGCCACGGCCTCTTAACACATTCAGTGCTAAACTGCTAAACACAGATTACTTGTACGCACAGACTTCAGACAGAAAACAGTAATTCTTAATATATGGGCTATGTTAAGAAGAGGCTAGTTGACAGCACTGCATACAAATTGGCAACAACTAATGATTAATTAACACAATACTGTTAGATCACACTTTTCACAAATGTCAAACAGACTCTAAAAATACAAGTATAACAAGTATAGTTGTATAAAATAAACATTATTTATTTTTATACCAAATAGTTACATTTGTAATAATACACATCTCATGAACTTACAGTTCATAATTGTTCATGAAACAATACATGAAACAATAAGACAGTTTAACGATTTGCTCATATTGGTGAATAAACTCATCAAAATGCATTTATTGGGGCGGAGGCTTTAATTTCATTAGATTATAATTTCATAAACAGTAATAATTTCATTACATACATGATACATGAATTTTACTGAAAATTTTATAAGTAAATAACAATTTTTGTTTGTTAAAACTTATGCATTTATACAATGCCTCATTTTTTTAGGCGTGGAATGTAGAAAATCGTCTTCCAAATAAACTTTCCCAGTATATGAAGGGAAAGATGTATACTGTATAATGTATATATTAATACTTCACATACTAAACTAGAGATGAACAGATGTACAGAGAAAACTGATCTATAGTAACTGACTGAAGAAAGTGAAGTGACTGTATGAAAGAAACTCTGAACTGCGTGCTACAACTTTTAGTTTTAATTGGTGGCGAGTGTTGGGTGAGAAGTAAATGAAGAAAAAAATACAAAATTAGAATACATTTACAATTGGGAAAAGACAAGAATTAGAATTAACATGCCTGCTTTGGTCGTGAAATCAACATTTTTAAATAGTCCAGTGTATGGTTGAAGAACACTGTCTGAAACATATAGTATCAGTATGACTTTTCTGCAAGACAAATTTAATTCCTGTGACATCATTTAAAAACTCTGAATTATACGTCTGTACTTCAAAAAACAGATATATTACCTGCAAGTGTTTTGTATACGTCTGTCAATATTACCTATGTGAAACAACACTGAAACATGCTGGTCATCACTTGTCATCAAATTTAAAATTTGCTTTTTTTCCAAAAATTTTTCTCTTGACACATACTCTGTCAGTAAAACGTATACATAAGAAATTACATTTTAAAAAATTTAAAAATCTGTACAGCATCTTTATATGTAAAAATGATTATCTGAACAAAAATACAAGAAACGTATACTGAAATGTAATCGGGACAACATTGCGTGAAAATAGACATGGCTGGTGGAAGTTTATTTATGTTTTGTTAATTTTAAGATTACTGCACACAGAATACTCTGTCTCAGTAAATATGATTTTCAAATGTTCAAACATTTTACCAAGATGTGCTCATATCCTAACATGTTTTTATGATTAAGTAAAGGTTATACATACACTGCAAGATCCACACATTATAAACATTATAACATATCACACTGCAAAAATATTTTGTATCACATTACCTGAAGTATTCATTACAATAATTTCTATTCAACAGTATAAAAAAATAGTTTTTCCTTTTCAAGAAATTAATTTATTGTTTAAAGAAAATGGATTACTAAAATACATTAGTCTAGTTTGTTAAAATAAGATTTCAAAAAATTACAATTATTTTGTTGATGAAAAACGTTTGCATCCAATCCTAATATGAGCACAAAGAATTGTAAAACGAGTTCTTAAACTGTGATACTGGTGCAATGCTTATTAAAATTCAATGATTTATATCAAACCGTTGCAATTAATTTTTCTATTGCATTATGTCATAAGCCATAAATAAAATGCAGACCTAAAATCTGCAAATCTAAATAAGTTTTAAAAATGTTTAAAAAACTGTACAGAAACTGACCATATACAATATCTAAAAATGTGGGCTACTATAATTTCTAACAATTGTTAGTATTTCTGCAACACTTTTACTCCTCCATAAAAAAGTATGCTTCTGTTATTCAACTAGCCTTTGGCAAAGATAAAATTACTTTAATGCACAAATTTAAACTATAATAGATATTTACGATACAAGTGGGATAACAGCATTATTAATATACGCGTGTGAAAGTTTGGACGACGAGTGCGTAGCACGAGTCGTCTAATCACACAAGTATATTAATAATGCATTATCACTCGTGGGTCGTACAATATTTTATCTACACCCGCTGAAAAATAAAAAATGTGCGAATCAGAAAATTTAAGCTATCTACGTAGCAGTTGAAATAATGTACTGTGACGTATACGTTCCCATAGCAAACACGTTGTTATGATTAAAAATAGTTTGATTTTGCTGCAAATTAGTAATTTGTAAGTTGTTTTAAAATGAGTGAATCTGAAAGTTTGCCTTCAGATATTGAAGAGGAAGCTTTAAAAACCATATCTAACTTAATACCAGAGAAGTCGAGATCCAGAGAAGGAGCTTGCAACTACTTCTGATGATCAAACATGTAACTTGGTGATGAAAAAGTTCCAATCTTCTTCTACAGCAGGAATTTAGTTAAATAACTCTAAAGACTGTGTTATTAATATCTACAATAAGTAGATAACATGTTCAGATTGTAATATTATGTTGTATTTTGTGTTATGTTTCAATAAATTTTAAAATATAAATGAGTGGGATAACAAAACCAGTGCGATAATGAACTTGTTATCCACTCAAAATGAGTGGGATAACATGCTATTACGTTATGGGTGTAGATAAATACAGTTAAATGATAAAGCTACTTGTATTGTTTGATTCTGTACAATATATACTGTGACCATTAATATAAATAACTGAATCACAAGTTTAAATATTGTTTGAATTCTGTGTAATATTTTAACTTGCGTTTCCTGCTCTAACAGTTGACTGGAGTTTTCTTAATTTCTATTTATTGTTTAGTTTTATGTTGTGCTACTACATCTTGTCTTTAAAAGGTAATTTATATCAGAGTACATAGCAAGGATTTATTTTTGTCTTACTCATTATGAGGATGAGTTATCTCACACATCGACAAATATCTTTAAGACTTTTAAAGTTTTTAATGATAATCTGTAACTTGAATGATATTCAGTCATATGATACATCTTTTCTTAAGTTAAAACTCCATAAATTTTCTGTATAAAGACATTCACTGTGTATAAAAGATATAAAAAAGAAAAACTATGTGTATCGACTCTGACAAACAGAACTAAAATCAACAATTTTGAAACAATTAAGAATGCGATGTTTTACACTTAATATTAAAATCAAATAGTAACATAAATGACATATAGCACTGTAGTAACATTATTTTAACAGCAAAAGGAAAACAGACAGCAGACAGTAGCACAGAACAGTTTTACAAGTTAAACGGTGGCCTCAGACGTGTAAGATAGGCCGAAAACATCGTCGGCCTATCCAGTACAATAACTATTAAAAGTGCGTGAACCATGTAGTGGTCAACTAATCAAATAAGTGTCAGAACAATAGGTCAACTCACTAAAAACCCAAGTAGTGCTCGAGCAAAAGTTACGTCGGCCGACACAATTATTAAAAGTGAAATGTGAAAAACGTGGTTTTAGTAACCAGTAAAACTTAGTGCCAGTCCAAAGACAAAATTACTTTAATGAGCATCAATTGACTTTCGAAGTGAGGGGTAAAACACGTGCATCATCAGTTGGAGCGGATCAACAACCAGGATGAGTACCATATTATCAATTCAGAATTTTTAACTACATTAACATTTATATTTGCAGATGTTTTCCTAAATCATGAGATCGCAAAGTGGGGTTTAAATAGAATGTCAAAGTCAAAGAACGAATGTGTGTGTGTGGGGATAAATTACGTACTGGTTCATTAAAAATATAAATAGTTTGTCATAGGCTAGTTAAGTAAGAAATATTCATTTTGTTAATTTGTTTGATTTTGTATGTTACTAATTCAACGAGTATGTTAATATACCAGAAAAGAAATAAGAAATTTAATTGTCATCAAAGTGAGATGAAGTAATTAATTTGTATAATAAACCAGAAGCAATTTGTTTTAGCATAAACTGTGTTATTATATTTTTACCGCTCAACTCAAATAATCCTTCTGCAACTGGTTTCGTCTGTAGGACCTTGGAGTGAAACCCGAAGGTAAGATACTATAATTTGATAGAAATTGAAATAAATTGAATTGTTTCAATGGCACCCGAACAGGGACGGTGAGTGTAATTTATTACACAAACCAGACCTAATTCTAGTTGCAGGAACGGTTATTTGGGAGTGAGGGCGGTGGTGTAGTTTAGTAAGCATAAGTGTATAAGTAAACAATAATATAAAAATGGAAAACAATAGTGATAAAGTCAACAGCATTGACTTAACTAGTACCAGTACTGAAAATCAAGTAAATACAATAGTAACCGAAACGGTAGTAAACGAAATAAGCCTAACCGAGTCAGTAACAATGGAAGGCGCTAGGATTCATTCAACGCCTATCCAAAATAAACAATCTGATAGTAACGATATAATGAATATGATGCAATCACTTTTGGCAAAGCAAAGTGCAATGTTAGAGGTAAATTTTAATGCCATAAATAGTCGTTTTGACATGAATGATACCAAGTTCAATGAACAAAATAAGAAATTGGATGCTTTAAATAATCGTTTAGACAATAGTGATAAAAAATTTGAGACTAAATTCAATGAAATAAGTAGCGACATAAATAGTCGTTTTGACATAAACGAGACTAAATTAAATAAACGCTTTGACACAAATGATGCTAAATTTGAACAATACAAAGAACAGAATATGAAATTTTAGAATAGCATAAACGTAAAGCTTGACGAATTAACTAATTCACTGTGTATTATTGATGAATGAATTAACGAAATACATAGCAAAACTAAAAGAAAAACTGATGAGCTACGAGAGCGGGTGGGGATGTTAGACAATAAGGTAGGTGAGGTGAATACAAGTGATAATCAGAAAGAGGTTAGTTTAAGTGCAAACAAGGTGATAATTGAAAAGGTAAGTGGAAATAATAGTGACAACTATTATAAGGGGGAAATAATTACGAATAGTAATGGTAATAGTTTAGATGCAAATCAAGTGATGAATTATAAGGTAAGTGGCAGTGTTAAAATAAGTAATGATGAAATATTATTGAATAAAAATATTGGTGATATATTAAATAATAGTGGTGATAATGAGAATAGAATGAGAGTTGAGGTTAATCAGGGATTGCTAGTTAGTGTTTATGACTTAGAAAGGGAGTATAGAGATAGTTTAATGGTAGAGGGTGAACAGGGGGAAATTTTTCTGTGGTTCAATGTGAAGCAAAGACTTCACAAGTGGTGCATGAGGATAAAAGATCCTCACTAGGACATTTGGGCGACAATGGGTCGGAAAATGGTCAAAATAGGTTTTTGTGTATATCTGGTACGGCCAGATGGTGTTATAATAAAGTGGTTTTGCCCTCTGTGTGGAGTGAGAATGTGAAATTGGGTTGGGAGAGTAATTATGAAGAGCGAGATAGAGTGATAGAGTTGTTCAGATTAAGCAGAGATTATGAAGGTTTAGTAGGGGGAATAAATATTGAGAGAAATGATTATATTATTAGCAATGTAGACTTACCTTGTGCAGTAGTTAACAATGACAATGATTATATTGATGATAAATATGTACCTGTTGGGAGAACTAGTGTACTTGTAGTAGCAGACAATTGTGATAATGATGCAACTCACCTGGGTGTAACAATAAATACTAATGGAGACTGGACTAAAAATAATAATGCAGACTTGGTTTATGATAAAATAATAATGGAGGGTAACCCTAAGAATTATTATTATGGTATAATAGAAAAAACAAATTTTAATGGTTATTACACAAATGATAGCCATGTGAGATATATAAATAAAAATGAAAAATGTTATGTGAAATTAAGACTAATTTTCGATGACGGGGGTTAGAGAAATAATGAATGAACATTTAATTATTTAAATTAATGGTAATTACTTGGATTATTCAGGTAATGAAGTGTGGTAAATAATAATTAGATACGACGAAAATTTGTAAATAAATGTGTTAGTGTTAAACGTATTGTGTCAAGGTTATATTGTTGGAATGTAGACTATAGCTTATGGAACACATGTTTGTAGTAAAGATGAATGGTGGTATAATAATAATATTTGATTTTACTAAATAATTAACAGGAGGTATTTATTTTGGAATTGTGTATTTAAATCAACAGTGTTTTAAATAATGTAACTAAAGTTGAACTGTTTTGATTTGAGTTGAAATGAAACCAATTTAATGAATTTAAATGTACTGTGATTTGAATTATAAAATTAATGGTAACTGATTACAATATTTATTTAAAGTGAAAATTAAAGGAAATGCCTGTGTTAAGGTGATGCTAATATTCTGGCAGTGCCTCAGCTGATATGCTGTTGACATTGTATGTTGTGTGACTAATGTTTACAGTCATGCTGGAGTTGATAATAACAAGAATGTTTTATTTGATGAATAATTGCTATGAGTAAATTCTGTTATGAAATAAAATAAATACAAGATAGGATGAAATGAAGTTAATTTTTTATGAATAATATAATGAAGCAACTTAGTGTTTTGATTGTAATGCAGTTTATTTTGGTTTGAATTGTGTATTGAATAATAAGGCAATAATAATTGAAGTTTTAACAGAAAAGTAAAGTGCAAGTGATAATGAAAGATAAACAGAAGGTTGATTTAATGTTGGTGTTATGATTTATTTGTATTTTCTGTAATCCACTTGTACTTTTGGCGGGGAATAATGTTTTGTTAGGAGAGTAAAATTACCAATATATAACTGGTATGTGCTTTTATGTATTCAAAGTAAATAAATGTAAGTAGACAGTAAGTTATATTGCTATGTAGACTGTATGTTGTACTTTATAAAAAATCGAACCAGTACTTTGCCAATAATGAACCAGTATGACTAAGAGGAAACAAATTAGTTGGGGATATGGAATAATGGAAGGCCATTTGTTGATATTTTAATTGGATGTTTCAGAGTCAGGTGATATTGTGGCGGGTGCCTATCTGATTTTATGGTGTTGGGATCTCGAGCAGAGAAGTCCAGTAAGGTCGGATGGGTGCAGCCACAGCCACCGGACTTGGGGGGTAAGTACCCATGATTTTAGTAAGAACTAAGGGGGTAGCGGCGCCATATCTTCACTGATCCTCTTAGGTTTTAGGCAATGAGAGTTTTTATGCTTCGGCATAAAACCTCTCATTCGGGGGGGGGGGGGGTGTATTGTAACGGTACAGAATTGTGTGTAAAGGTAATAATTTAAATCAATTGTAATCCCAAAGTAGTCAGTATTCACCTAAGGGGTACCCCATTGTAACCAGCCACACATACAATGTTATTGCAGACTGTTTATGTCTGATGTCTGGAGTCTGCCCAGCCAGACGTATTACGCAACAGCTTGCCAGCTCAGTCTCTTTGTGAATCACAGTAAAACACATTGTCACACCAGTTTGCATCAGACAGTAGCAGAGAACAGTTTTACAAGTTAAACGGTGGCTTCGGACGTGTAAGATAGGCCGAAAACATCGTCGGCCTATCCAGTACAATAACTATTAAAAGTGCGTGAACCATGTAGTGGTCAACTAATCAAATAAGTGTCAGAACAATAGGTCAACTCACTAAAAACCCAAGTAGTGCTCGAGCAAAAGTTACGTCGGCCAACACAATTATTAAAAGTGAAATGTGAAAAATGTGGTTTTAGTAACCAGTAAAACTTAGTGCCAGTCCAAAGACAAAATTACTTTAATGAGCATCAATTGACTTTCGAAGTGAGGGGTAAAACACGTGCATCATCAGTTGGAGTGGATCAACAACCAGGATGAGTACCATATTATCAATTCAGAATTTTTAACTACATTAACATTTATATTTGCAGATGTTTTCCTAAATCATGAGATCGCAAAGTGGGGTTTAAATAGAATGTCAAAGTCAAAGAACGAATGTGTGCAAGTGTGGGGATAAATTACGTACTGGTTCATTAAAAATATAAATAGTTTGTCATAGGCTAGTTAAGTAAGAAATATTCATTTTGTTAATTTGTTTGATTTTATGTTACTAATTCAACGAGTATGTTAATATACCAGAAAAGAAATAAGAAATTTAATTGTCATCAAAGTGAGATGAAGTAATTAATTTGTATAATAAACCAGAAGCAATTTGTTTTAGCATAAACTGTGTTATTATATTTTTACCGCTCAACTCAAATAATCCTTCTGCAACTGGTTTTCGTCTGTAGGACCTTGGAGTGAAACCCGAAGGTAAGATAGTATAATTTGATAGAAATTGAAATAAATTGAATTGTTTCAAGCTTTGCTGGCTATCATGGTTTTATTCAGTTGAAATACTTGTGTTTGATTCAATGCAATGTCTCCCAAAAAACTGAATTTTGATATGTATGTGATAACATAGCCTACTATTTACCATGTGCAATTTATAATAATTAAATTAACAGCAGTTACTTGGTTCTGTTGGCTTGTTACGTTTATACGTACCATAGTAGTATCAGAATAAGTATATTATGAAGTGTTTAACACAATACAGTATAATGCCATAGACCAGTAATAAATTGCACTAAAAGCTGTACACCATTAATTAAAAACACACCAAATTAATAAATATACATTTACAATGATTTTTCTTTCTCATTGGCTTAGCATTTAATTTTTTACAGCATCTGTACAAATATATTTAAAAAAAATTTAATCATCTTATTTGCACTTTTTACAAAAATCTGCACAACCAATAATTAACCCATAACAGATTTTGAAGATGACATGGCTTAAATCTTCTTGCTTTTTCTTGCACTTACTGTAACTCCTGACCCAAAAGTGACAACTGAAAAATACAGAATACACATCAAAATAACGAATATATATAGTGATATACAAAAATTTACACACACACAGATTTGTATTGTGTGTATAATCAAATATAATTGTGTAGACCAGTGGTTCTCAACGGGTGTGCCACAGCATATAACTGTGCCGCGAGATTCACTAGGTGTGCCATGAAACTTACAAGCTGTGATGTTGCTGGTAAAAGTAATTAATATAATTTTACTTAATATTTATTTTCAAAAGCAACAAGAGAAAAATATTCACGAGCTTAAACATTTATTTTACAGCGGATCTATTGGCTTACGGCTTACAATAAAACATTTTAGTTTTTAATGAAAAACTTTAGCTTGTCTTTTCTTATACAAAATTTCAATTCGTGGTAGAATTGAAGACAAACATACACATTTTGTGTTCAAATGAGTGAAGTCCCTCGCGTTT